>JAKSZT010010858.1:18075059-18169530 GCA_026826555.1 Tolypeutes matacus
ATGGTTGGTGGCAAGGCTCCAGGATGTGTAAGTTCATTGAGGGTGGTGGGCCACACTGTGGGAGATGTTTGTGTGGGATGTGATGGGAGGTGTGGGAGGTGGGCAACATGGGAATCCCAGTGGGTTCCGTGTAATATTTTGGGTAATCTAAACACCTCTTGAAATATATGTATATATATATAAAAACAACATTTTTGTAAGCAAATACACATATATGCATATATATTTATATATCATTTTGCAAATGTTTGTATGTATTGTGAGAATTTTGATTTTTACCCATAATAAAAATAAAAAAAAAAAGAAAAAAAAAATTTACTGCCACCCTAATATGTCAGATATTCTTAAACATTACAGGTACTTAGCCTAACAAATGCGTACAGATTATTTCAAAACTACTATGACTTTTTATTTTCTTCATATTACACTTAATTTTAAACCTCCCTGGAGTTAGAAAAGCTTATCCACTAAGGGAAAAATCATGTCAACCCAAACACTTTTGAGCTTGCTTTCCCGGGAGAATTTTTAGGGTTAATTTGTCAAACTGAAACTGCTTAACAATCAGCTCAAATCTCTGGGCATTACAATATCTGGAGCTGCAGACATCCAGAGCAATTATTCTTCCCACTCAGACTTCCAAGTCAAGTCCTTTCTTGTAGTTCTTTTCATAGCTAGGGATTGGGTCAACACATTGCTTAATTTCCATGTCAGCTTAATCGAAAACCCCCACATAACTTCTGCACCTGATTGGACTTGAGAAATCTGTGTACTGCTTTAATCTATTCTCAATCAATTCCTTTGATAGTCTCCCTATCTGTTAGAACCATAATTTCTATAGGAATTAAAGTAACATCAGATTGAATTTGGAATATCCTCAAGGCTTTATCTGAGAAGAACAATAAGAAACTATTGAGGATGAGATATGAACAGTTGCACATTTTCAAAATATTACTCTAGCAATGTGGGGAAATGGGCTAAAAAGAATAGAGTGGATCCAGAGAGACCCATCAAAAGGCTATCACCATACTTCAGGCAAGAGATCCTTGACCCAAGAATGGTACTTCACAGGAAAAAGGTCTTCTTCCATCTGGGAAGCTGTGGGTAGAGACACATGGGAATTAGAGAGAAGCACACTCCATCCAGCCCACCAGATCAATCCAGTGATACTGTCTCAGCCATATCACCCACTTGAGTATAGGGCATTGAACCTGAAAACTATAGGAAGTTAGTAAAGAAAGAGACAAAGAAGGAAAGAAACCATCATGGAAGAGAAGAGACCTGAACTGGACCAGAAATAAAATACTGGGATTGCAAATGTCACCCATGCAAATCTATGGAAAATTTGTAGCCCTGGAAATATTTATGTGTATACACCTTCTCCAAGCTGCCCAATGGGTGATGGGAGGGAAAGAAATAATAATATTTGCAATTCTTCTATATATCTATATTTTGTTATTTTGTTCAAATCAGTGAGAAGGAGACCTATCATTAATCACATTTTATATGATGACATTGAGGCACAGATATTTAAAAAATTAGCCCAAGGCAGTACCCAAACATTGCCTATGCTCACACACATACCCCTATGACAGAGCTAAGACTAGAGTTTCTAAACCTAATCCTTCCTTCAAGCATCTATGAACATGGTTTAGGATTTTCAGTCAGGAAACCTCTCAGGATCACATTAGCAAACATATTTCTTTCTATCTGATTTTTTACATTATAAAAATAGGTAGTACAAGACTTATGGGCAAGATGGCAGAGCAGGGAGGTCAAGACTCAGTCCTTCCACCAAAACTACTACTGAACAGGCAGGAACTGTCTGAAACACCTATTTTGAAACTCCAGAGACCAGAAGAATATTGTACAACATCCAGAGAAGAGTGGAAGGACAAGGCTGATAAACTATAATAAGAACAGTAAATTTCTCTCTCTGCACAGCAGCTACCAGTGCCCGCCCGCTCTCTTGCAGAAGGTTGCAGTGGGATCCAGTCCCTGGCTAGCTGGCTGGAGACAGAAAAGTACATAAAAACCCTCTTCCCAAAAACAGAGGTGGGCATGGCCAATCAATGATCATGGTTTTGATTAGTGAATTTGGATTGCTGGGGACCCAGTTCTGAGGGCAGCTATTGTTTCATCCATCCCTGGATAGGGACAGAGGTGGTGGATATTTAAAGATTCAGTGCTTCCTTAAGGCTACAGTGGATAGTTAACTGAAGGGCTGCATTTGCTGGACAGGCCAGGAAAGCTCAATTTGGGGAACTGTCAGAGAAGCTTTTGGCACTCCTCCTGACTCCCTCTATAGGGCACTTTGGAGCCATTCTGTGTTCCCATCATGGGGCCCTAGCCCTGTTTTGGCTAAGAAACACTGTCTTGGGAAAGTCATCTCTGGGGTGACACTCCTCCCAGTATTTGCCCTCCAGGCAAAATCAGCTTGAGACAACAAAAGGAGTATAAAAAAACTATAGAGTCAGACAGTCTCGGACAAAGTCCTCCTGGCTTCAAACACCCAGGAGAAGGAGGTCTGTCTCCCGGGAAACAGAGGGGACAAGCAAACTCCTATAAACAGGGGACCTCCAAAACAACTAACAAGCAAAAGCCGGGGATAAGACAGAGGCCCAGAAAGACAGAGAAATCCCCGCACACTGCATTTACCTTGGGCAGACCTTCCTGATAGGAGGGCTGAAGCCTAAGAAAATCTCTGTCCTATCACCAGCTGGTTACAAAACCAAGAAACAGAGATCCCAGGGAGTAAATCTGATAGTTAACATTTGAAGATATTAAAATGTACAGTGTGCAAGAAAAAAGTACAAAACAAACAAAGAAACAAGAAATGATGGCCCATCCAAAGGAAGAGAATAAAAATCCAGAAAATAGCAATGAAGAAGATGAGAATGTGGAATACCAAACAATGGCTTTTTTTAAAATGGTCTTTAAAATGCTCAAGGAGATAAAGGAAAGTACAGAGATAGAACTAAAGGATATTGAGAAAACAATGAATGAACAATATGAGAGTCTAAGTAAAGAGACAGAAATTTTTAAAAGGAACTAATCCAGAACTACTGGAGAGTTTCAATAGCAGACTGTAGCTGGCAGAAGAAACAATCAGTGAACTTGAAGACACATAAACTTGAAATGAGTCAGGCTGAGGAGCAGAAATAAAAAAGAAATATTAAATGCAAAAATAGTCTAAGACATCTATGGTAGACTAATAGTGCACCAATACATGTATTAAGGGAGCTCAGAAGGAGAACAGAGAAATGTGCAGAAGGAATGGTCAAAGAAATA
Organism: Tolypeutes matacus; assembly: GCA_026826555.1. NCBI lineage: Eukaryota > Metazoa > Chordata > Mammalia > Cingulata > Chlamyphoridae > Tolypeutes > Tolypeutes matacus. The sequence continues at coordinate 18,078,348 of JAKSZT010010858.1, forward strand.
ATGACAGAGAACTTTCCAACTTAACAAAAGACATGAATATGCGTGTCCAAAAAGCTCAGAGAACACCAAACAAGACAAACATGAAGAAAAATGTACCCAATTATATATATTGATGACACTATCAAATGCAAAGGACTAGGAGAGAGTTCTGAAAGCTGTAGGAGAAAACCAATGTGTTACATATAAGGGAGTCCCAATTGTATTGCATGCTGATTTCTCATCAGAAACCATGGAGGCAAGAAGGCAGTGGGTTGAAATACTTAAAGTGCTGAAGGAAACAACTGCTAGCCAAAAATTTTATATCCAGTAAGACTCTGTTTCAAAAATGAGGGAAAGAGTAAGACATACTTAGATAACAAAAGCTGAGGGAGTTTATCACCATTAGACCTGCCTTACCAGCAATGCTAGAGGGAATTCTTCAGAGTAACTGGAAAAGACACTAGATAGTGGTTCAAAGCAGCATAAAGAAATAAAGACCAGCAGTAAAAGTAACAATTTGGGAAATTTTAATGCCAGGAGTATTGTATGGTATTGTTTGATATGTAATTGCACTTCTTACTTCCTAAAGGTACTAAAATGCAAAGTCATAAAAAGTAATGATAAATCATTACTTTATTTTTGGACATACAATATACAAAGATATAAGTAGTAACAAGTAAAAAAAAAAACCATGATGAGAGAAAGTGGGGTATAGGAAAAGTATATGTGCATGCTATTGAAGTTAAGTTGGTATCAAACCAAATTGCTATATCTATATAGGATACTATATTTTAACATCATGGTAACCACAGGAAAACAGATGAAAAAATATATCCAGATAAAAATGAGAAGGTACTCAATATGATACAACACAGAAAAGCAAATAAATATTAGAGTAGGCATTAATGGAAGTGAGGTCCAAAAAAGGTATAAGACTTACAAAGGCAAAATAGCAAAATGGCTGAAGAAAGTCCTGTATTATTAGTAGTCACTTTAAATGTAAATGGATTAAACTCTCCAGTCAAAAGGCAAGATTGGCAGAAGGGATAAAAAAAGCATGACCCAACAATATGCTATCAAAGATAAAAGTAGACTGAAGGTAAAAGGATGGAAAAAATATATACTCTGCAAGTAGTAACCAAAAGAGAGCTGGGGTGGCTATACCAATATTGGATAAAAAGACTTTAAGTCAGACACAGTTAAAGGAACAAAGAAGGTCATTACATACTGATAAAAGGGGAAATAGGAAGATATAACAATTATAAATTTTATGTACCTACCGGCAGATCTCCCAAATATATGAAGAAAATACGGACAGATTGAAGGGAGAAACGGACAGTTCTACATTAATAGTAGGAGAATTTAACACACCACTCTCAATAATGGGTAGAACACCTCGTCAAAAATCAATAAGGAAGTACAAGACTTGAATGATACAATAAACCAAACAGACTTATCAAACATATATAGAATACTGCACCCAACAAAAATAAATGCACATTCTTCTCCATTCTTCTCAAGTGAACATGGATCATTCTCCATGTTTGTTGGGTCACAAAATAAGTCTCAATAAATTGAAAAATACTGAAATCATACAGTGTATATTCTCAAACCCACAACAGAATGAAGCTAGAAATCAATAACAGAGGGAGAAATGGAAAATTCTCAAGTATATGGAAATCAAATAGCATAATTTTAAACAATCAGTGGGTTAAAGAGGAAATCACAAGAAAAATTAGAAAATATCTTGAGGTGAATCAAAATGAAAACAGAACATACAAAAACTTACGGGATGAAGTGCTGAGAGGGAAATTTATAGCTCTAAGTGCTTACATTAAAAAAGAAGAAAGACTTCAAGTCAGAGACCTAACCTCAAAACTGGAAGAACTAGAAAAAGAAGAGCATACTAAAACAAAAGTGAAAGACAGGAAGATTAGAGCAGAGATAAATGAAATAGAAAAAAGAGAGAGAATCAAGAACACCAAAAAATTGGTTCTTTGAAAAGATCAATAAAAATTGACAAACCTTTAGCTAGACTGACAAAAAAAAGAGAGGATACAAATAATGAAAATCAGAAACAAAAAGGGGGATATTATTACCAACTCTGCTGAAATCAAAAGGTCAATAAGAGGATACTATGAACAACAGTACACCAACAAAAATTATATCACCTGGATGAAATGGACAAATTCTTAGAAACACACAAACTTCCTATGTTAACTCAAGAAGAAATAGAAGATCTCAACAAACCAATTACCAGTAAAGAGATTGAATCAGTAATCAAAACTTCCCAACAAAGAAAAGCCCAGGACCATATGGCTTCACAGGGGAATTCTACCAAACATTCCAAGAAGAATTAACTCCAATTCTACTCACCATCTTCCAAAAAAGTGAAGAGTAGGGAACACAACACTCCCTAACTCATCCTACAAGGCCAATGTTGTCATACCAAAGTTGGATAAAGATACCACAAGAAAAGAAAACTGCATATACCAATATCTCTTATAAATATAGATGCAAAAATCTTCAACAAAATGCTAACAAACTGAATCCAACAGCATCTTTAAAAATCATACACTGTGACCAAGTGGGATTTATTCCTGTTACGCAAGGTTGTTTCAACTTAAGAAAAACAATGAATGCAATATACCACATTAACAGAATGATGGGGAAAAACTACATCATCATATTAATTGATGCAAAAAGGTATTTGATAAAATCCAACACCACTTCTTTTTTTTTTTTTTTTTTAAGATTTTATTTATTTATTCATTTATCCCCCCCTTGCTGCCCGTGCTCGCTGGGTCAGCCAACCACGCCGTGCGGGTGGGCCCACCCCCACCAGGAGGCCCCGGGAACCGAACCCGGGGCCTCCCATATGGTAAACGGGAGCCCTACTGATTGAGCCACAGCCGCTTCCCAAACACCACTTCTTGATTAAAACACCTAGAATACTAGGAATAAAAGGAAACCTCCTTAACATGATAAAGGGCTTATATAAAGAGCCCACAGTTAACATCATACATAATGATGAAAGACTGAAAGCTTTCCCTCTAAGATCAGAAACAAAACATGGTTGCCCACTGCCACCAATGTTAATCAACATTGTACTGAAAGTTCTTGCCAGAACAATTAGGCAAGAAAAAAAATAATAAAAGGCATCCAAATTGGAAAGGAAGAAGTAAAATATTCCCTATTTGCAGATTATGTGATCCTATGTACAGAAAATCCTGAAAAATCCACAACAAAGCTCCTAGAGCTAATAAATGAATTCAGCCAAGTGGTGGGGTACAAGATCAACACAAAAATCAGTAGAGTTTCTATACAAAAACAATGAATAATAGGAAGAAGAAATCAAGAAAAAATTCCATTCACAATAGCAGCTAAAAGATTCAAATACCTAGGAATAAATCTAACCAAGGATTTAAAGGAGTTGTACCAAAAAAACTCTAAAACATTGCTAAAAGAAATTAAACTAGACCTAAATACATGTGTTGAGGGATTAGAATACTAAATATCATTAAGATGCCAATACTACCCAAAGCAACTTATAGACTCAATGCAATCCCAATCAAAATTCCAACAACCTTCTTTGCAGAAATGGAAAAGTCAATCATCAAATTTATATGGAAGGGTAAAGAGCCCCAAAATAGCTAAAGCCATCTTTAAAAAGAAGAATAAAGTTGGAGGACTCATACTTCCTGATCTTAAAACTTATTACAAAGCCATAGTAAACAAAACAGTATGGTACTAGTAGAAAGACAGACATACAGACCAATGGAATAGAATTGAGGGCTCAGAAATCAACTCTCACATTGATTTCCACCCGCCTGAGATGACTACCTCATCTGCTTGCTCATTGTTTTTGCTTGTTGTCTGCGTGTTGTGTTTTTCAATCTGCTTGTTGTCTGCTTGTTGTCTGTATGTTTGTTTTTTTTCTTTAGGAGGCACCGGGAACTGAACCCGGGACCTCCCATGTGGAAGGTAGGTGCTCAATTGCCTGAGCCACATTTGCTCCCTGCTCATCTGTTTTTGCTTATTGTTCATTGTCTGCTCATTGTTCGCACATTGTTTTATCTCATTGTCTGCTTGTTGTTTTTGTGCTCATTGTCTGCTGATTGTTTTTGCTCAATGTCTGCTCGTTGTTTGTTTGTCGTTTTTAGAAGGCACTAGGAACCAAACCCAGGACATCCCCACATGGGAGACAGGCACTCAACCACCCAAGACACACTCACATTGATGTTTGAAAAGGGGGCAAAGGCCCCAATAGTCTAAATGGAACTGGGAAAACTGGATCTCCATTTGCAAAAAAAAGGATGGAGGACCCATACCTTACACCATATACAAAAATCAACTCAAAATGGATCAAAGACCTTAATATAAGACCTAGAACTATCAAACACCTAGAAGAAAACGTAGGGAAGCATCTTCAGGACCTTGTACCAGGCAATGGTTTCTTAGACTTTATATCCAAAGCACATGCAACAAAAGAAAAAAACAGATAAGTGGAATCTCATCAAAATTTAAAACTTTTGTTCCTCAAAGGACTTAATCATGAAAGTAAAATGACAACACACACAATGGGAGAAAATATTTGGAAACCACATATCCAATAAAGAACATTATATATAAAGAAATCCTTCAACTTAACTACAAAAAGACAAACAAATAAATTTAAAAATAGGCAAAAGACTTAAACAGACATCTCTCCAAAGTAGATACACAAATGGCCAGAAAGCACATGACAAGATGCTTAACATCATTAGCCATTAGGGAAGTGCAAATCAAAACCACGAGATACCATTGCACACCCATTAGGATGGTTGCTATTAAAAAAAAAAAGAAAGAAAGAAAATAACAAGTATTGGAGATGATGAGGAGAAATAGGAACACTCATTGTAGGTGGGAATGTAAAATGGTACAGCTGCTGTGGATGACAGTATGGCAGTTCCTCAGAAAGCTAAATATAGAATTATCATATGACCGGGCAATCCCAACACTTGGTATATACCCAAAAGAATTGAAAGTACTTGAACAGATATTTGCACACCAATGTTCATAGCAGCATTAGTCATAATAGCCAAAAGGTGGAAGCAACCCAAGTTTTCCATCAACTGATGAGTGGGTAAATAAAATATGGTATATACAAACAATGGAATATTATTCAGCCACAAAATGGAAAGAAGTCCTGATCATGTTCATCATTGATGAACCTGGAAGACGTCAGGTTGAGTGAAATAAGGCAGACACAAAAGAACAAATATTGTATGATCTCACTGATTTAAAACAATTAGCATAAGCAAACTCATAGAGTCAGAATCTAGAAAATAGGGATAGGGTGGAGATAGGGAATGGGAAGGTAAGGCTTAAAATGTACAGGGCTCCCATTTGGAATGATGGAAATGTTTTGGTAATGGAAGGTGGTGATGGTAGCACAACACTGTGAATGCAATTAACAGCCCTGAAATATATATATCTGAATATGATTAAAACAGGATGGGAAGCGGCTGTGGCTCAATCAGTAGGGCTCCCGTTTACCATATGGGAGGCCCCGGGTTCACTTCCCAGGGCCTCCTGGTGAAGGCAAGCCCGCCCGCACGGCGTAGTTAGCTGACCCAGCGAGCACAAGCAGCAAAGGGGGGATAAATGAATAAATAAATAAATAAAATCTTTAAAAAAAAAAAAAAAACAGGAAATGTCAGATTGTAGGTATGGTAACAGAATAAAAATTAAAACAAAAATCCATGAAACTACACTACACAAACTTTGAACCCTATTTTTTTAACAAATCAACTTTATTCATACATATTAATAAAGCTTACAATTCATCCAAAGTGTGCAATCAATGGTATTTGGTAAAATCACATAGTTGTGCATTCATCACTTCAATCTTATTAAAGCATTTTCATGATTTCAATAATAATAATAAACAAAAAACAGACAAACAAGAAAATTCTTCACCTCTCAATCTCTCTCTCTTTCCTCTGCTGAACATAGCTGCTATTTCTGGCTATTTTTGTACAATTATTTATTTATTTATTAAGCAGTTTTATTGAGAGATATTCACGTACCATAGAAACTATCTAAAGTGTATAGTCAATGGCTTTTAGTATAATCACAATGTTGTGCATTCATCATTTTTAAAAAAAGAATTTTAGAACAATTTCATTACTCAAAAAAGATAAAACTCCTATTTTAAACCATGGCCTTCAATTAATAGTACAATTGTAAAAATGGGGCAACGAGGGGGAATAGGTGATACTACATGCTTACAAGTGCCAGACACTGTGAGTAGAGAAGCAAAGTCTGTGAGATCTCTGTTTTGTCCATTGTTTTGTGCCCTGCACCTAGCAATGGCATATATTAGGTATTGATAAATGTTTAACTGGCTGTTTGTTGCTCTGTAGGTCCCACCTTTTTCCTGCATTTTGTGTGTGCTGCAGATTGAAAATAGAGTGGATTCTTAGGCTCAGTTCCTGCAACATAATTGCTTGACACTGTCTAGTTCAGAGGAGTTTCTTGGTGCTTCCCACGGAGTCACAGAAGTCCCTCCCTGGAAGCCCTTGTCCTTGAGATAGATGCAGTCTTGCTCTTACTCAGGCATGCTCCACCCCCTTTCTTTCTGTGGCTCCTCCTCCTGTACTGAGTTCCACTCTTAGACCAAAATTACAACTGCCTTGTTATCTCCATTTTTTAAAAAATGTGGCTTAGAACAATACAGTTTTTGCCTGTGACTTGCTTTCTGTTGTAACCTTTTGCTCCCCTGGAACCTGGCACAGGTTCTGATCAGTAAAAGGGCTGAGCTGAGAAATAATTTAAGAATCAGGAACTCACAATTGCTCCATCCTTATGTCCCCTTAGAGCTGCCTCCAAGACAAAGTTTGGGTACTTACACTTTCTCTATTTCCAAGGCAAATGTTGTACCTGAGGCAGGTAGATGAGCTGCCCAGATAGCCCTTCCTGGAAGGCCTGGCTGCTCAGCTGCAGGAGTCCAGTCAGCAGACAGACTCCAGCTTTCAACTCCTTCCGGTTCCGCCTCAGCTTCTGAGATCCTCTCACCCTGGGTCATGCCCTTGTTGGAGAGCCCACACCCAGCGACTGAGATACAGGGGTATTTTGGCCTGATGAAATAACTCTGGTGGGAATGCTCCCCACCTTGCCAGCCTGGCCAAGACTTCTCAGGCCTACATTGCAGCTTCACACTACCTCAGCCCTGCCCACACGCTTCCTTTCCTACGTGTTGATGCCTAACAAAATCTTGCATCCCAAGCTTCTTCACCACTGATTCTAGAGAACCCAACCATTTGTGACTCCACCACAGAGTCTGTCTGCTTTTGGCTTGGGGATCTTGGCCCTACAGGTGACAATCTGGTCAGCATAAATATGAAGATATTCTCAATTCACAGCTTCATCCCTTTCTTCTTTCAATTAAGTCTGGAAGTAGACACCCACACACACATCTAACCATTGTGATAAAGCTGTTCTCTGATTAATTGTCTATATAGTTAAGACCAAAGACAGAGATATGTTTGGTCCACTGATATAAAAGTATCTAATTTGAACCCAGAGAAGAGGCCATCCATCTCTTCTCTGTGGGAGTAATGGGGTGACTGTATGCTATCATAGTTTCCTGTTCCCCTTAATGGAAGATAGGAGTGTAACACTGAACCCAAGATGGTCTGGTTAAAAATAGAAGAATAGAAAAATAAAAGAGTGGAAAAGTCAATAGAAAAAGAAAGAAGATTGAATTTATCAAAGTTGTTCCTTTGAGTCATTCCTGATTTACAGTTTAGCAACCCCTCTGCCTTCCCCCACCTCCTCCACTTAGATTCTCGGTCCAGAGCAGGATTTTAGCACGTATCCTCTAATCCCTGAGCCAGTATGGAAACTAGCTGTTTGGGCCTCAGAGAGTGTGAGCATAAAAGCTGTGGCTCCAGACAGCTAGTGAATTAAGGAGAAAACTTTTTCATTGGTGCTAAATTAAACATGATCCAAATTCTCACGTGACTAATATTTTGTGCTGTGTTCCCATCAAAGGGTGATTTACTGAGTAGAGAAAATGGACATTGGGAGCAAATAGCAAAGTGAATGTGCATGTGTATGAAGGAGGAAAACGCACTGATTCAGCCCCTGTTTGCTATGAATCACCCCCTACAGAATTATCACTAACAATGAGAAAACACATCCATCAAGCAGACAGTGTGCTAGAGTCTGTGAACAAAAGTCAAGGAACTGGCCACTGCCTCCTGCTTTCCCAATGTGAAATTAATCCAAAATTCAGAGAGCAAAGAAGTCCCCCAGTTGTTCAAATTACCCTCAAATGAAACCTCATTACTGTGAGTCATTATGTTCCGGTAGCTTTATCTCTAGTGCATTTTAGCTGTAAGACTGTGAATATTTCATCTGACATGAACAGGGCTCGGGTAACTTGTGGTTTGAGGCATTTTAGAATCACAAAAGGCAACCTAAATCATTCGAACAGCATCAAATCAAATTAGATCAAGATGGCAGACTGAGAACACAGACAGCTTCCTCTCCAGCCCCAAGTCCCCAGAAATGCAGGAAAATGGAAAAGTGTGTGTGTATACCTAAAACAGTCATTATTTACCAATTTAGAAAACAAGAACTATCCATAGGCCAGAAATTTAGCTAATTCCCAAAAGCTGGATGGCAACAAGGTTTGATTTGGAAGAGTAGACAAGAGCCCAAAACTCACTCCAAGAGAGGAAAACTGGAAAAAAGAAGCAGAGCCAGGTATGCACTAAGGCTGGGAGTGGCAGTTGCAGGGAGCTGGGGAAGCCATCCAGGTAGTGAAAGCACATTTGGAGCCATTTAGAGCAGCATAATGATCCATCCCTCCCTGCCCTCACTCCATACCTCTACTTCACTCTGAAGAAAGCAAAGGCCTTTCCCCTAGTCTCTAGTTCAAATGCTTGGCTTGCAGAGGCTGGGTTGCGGATAAACAGGTAGCCCTCATGCCCAAAGGATAGATACTGAAATCCTCTGCCAGGAAGCACATCCTACTTCTTCTCCAAAATCACTGAAATTAGGGTGCAGGAAATAGAAGCCCAATCATACTCATTTAAACAGGAATCTCAAAACTTTAAAATGGAAACTAAGCAAGAAACACAAAATATATTTTTAAAAGCTAGCACTGACAGAGAGACATAGAAGACAACAAACAGAAAACCTGCTGCTTAATAAAATTATGCTAATAGAGCAAACAAGAGGAGAGTTAAATAAAGTATAATTAATAGCCTCAGAGTTATAAGAGAGGCTATCTAATCTATGAAATATGAGCAAGCTATTATGAAAAGACCCAAATGGAGACCTTGGAATTAAAAGAACATAATCATCTTGATTTCCAGGCTGCTATAACAAATACCACACAATGGGTTGGCTTAAACTGCAGAAGTTTATCAGAAATTTATTGTCTTACAGTTTCTGAAGCTTGGGAGGCTTGCTTCCTCCCAGGTTTGGTGGCGTTCCAGCTGGCCGGAGATCCCTGGGGTTCTTGGCTTCCCCATCACGGCAATGTCCTCTCCTTTCTCTTCCGGGTTCCCACTGACTTCTGGCTTCTGACTCTTCTCTGTGGCTTTCTCCTTATAAGGCCTCCTGTAATAGGATTAAGACCTATTCTGATTCAGTTGGCCACACCTTAACTAAAAATAACATCTTCAAAACATAACATCTAGTTACAATGAGTTCACACCGTCAGGAATTGGATTAAGTACATGTTTTTTTTCCCCATGGGATACGCAATTCAACCTACCACAACAATTGTCAAAATTAAAATCTCTAAGAGGCCATTGAAGAATAAATTACTAAGCTGGAGCACAGAGCTGATGAATTCATAATTCTGTATAAAAGGACAAAAAATTAAACATGATATGAAATAAAGTCTATAAATAAGAAATATACCTGCAAAAAAAAAATCCAAAATACATTGAATCAGAGAAATTTAGGGCAAACCAAATCAACATTTCAACAGAGCTTTTATTGAACTTGACAACAGAAGAGAAGAGAAAATGTAGAATAAAAATGTACAAAGAGGGCCTTTTGACCTCCGAAATAGAGACATACCTCAGAGATATTGTGGATTCAGTTCTAGACCACTGCAATAAAGCAAGTATCGCAATAAAGCTAGTCACACAAGTTTTGTGGTTTCCCGGTGCATATAAAAGTTATATTTAAACTATACTGTAATCTATTAAGTGTGCAATAGCATCATGTCTAAAGAGACAAGGTGCATGCCTTCATTAAAATGTGACACAGAGACACGAAGTGAGCATGTGCTGTTGAGAAAACAGCACCAATAGACTTACTGGATTCTGGGTTGCCACAAACTTTCAATTTGTGAAAATGGAATCTCTAAAACACAATAAAACAAAACAATAAAATGAGGCATGCTTGTATCAAAATAAGCTATAAAGCTATATCAGCTAACACAAACTTGCATTGTGTATTCTTGGTATATAAGCAAACATATTAGATAAGCAGAAAAATAAAATAAAATAACCTGTAATTAGATACCTTATATATGGATGCATGGTGTGATAAATCACAGAGTTGAACTATCCTCCTTTTAAGAAACTGGGCCTTGGTAAAGACCAGAGACCTAGCCATGGGGCAGCAGGTAACCGTGGACCCTGACTTCCCCATTAAAAGCCAAGTGTTGCTGGACTCATCTAGCCTGCAAGTTGTGTGTACAGCAGCAATCCATCATCCACTGGAAATGGTACCGGGGTGGCTTTGTAATGTGTCAACATGCCTAGGCTGAACCGCATATTTCAGAACTCCCTTTTTTGTTATGGTGGGTGACAAGGGAGATTCTTGAGACATTTGGACAGCAGGCAGGAAGAAGCAGACGTTTTGTAATTCATACACAGTTGCTGCTGTGTTAGCTCACCTCGTTTGCATTAAGCAACATCTGGGCCTGCAAATACTCTACCTAACTCTGCATCGTCCTTTAGCTTTCTTGAGTCCTGAGCCAGGTGTGTGTGTGTGTTTAGCTTCATGATAAAGGGTCACCAAGGTCAGAGGCTATTGGGGATTGAATTGTGTCCCCCATAAAAACATGCTCAAGTCCCAACTCCCAGTCCTGTGGGTGTGAACCCATCTGTAAATAGGACTTTTCAAGATGTTATTAGTTAAGGTATGGACTCACTTATGAATGGGCTCTTCAAAGATCCTTTTCCAAAGAGGACAAATGAATCAGGGTGGGCCTTAATCCATATGACCGGAGTCCTTAGAAAGCAGAGGAAATTTGGATGCATTCAGTTGAAGCAGGAAGTCACAGAAAGCCACAAGAGGCAACCAGGGAGACAGATCACTATGTGGCAGAGGCAGAAATGCCAGCCAAGGAGCCCCAAGGACGGCAGCCTGACAGCCCCAGAAGCTACAGACGCCAGGAGAAAGTATGGCCTGTCCAGACCTTGATTTTGAACTTCAAGCCTCCAAAACCATGAAACAATCAATTCCTGTTCTTTAAGTCAACCAAGTGTGTTCTATGTGTCATAGCAGCTCTGGCAAACTAAGTCAGAGGCAACAAAAACGGACATGGGTTTTAGGCTCCAGCATTAGATGTGTAGACAACAACCTGAAGAAACTGCTTAACCAGCCCCACAATTGGACGAGCCAATTCCCCATAACAAATCCATGTGTGTGTGTGTGTGTGTATAAAATCCTACTGATTCCTTTCTCTGGTTGAATCCTGATTGAAACAGGAATATAAAACCCTAAGATCAGGCAAGTCCAGAAGGTACAAATAGTTTACATGAGCAGGTAGCTCAGGCTCCATCAACAAAGGACAGTAACCACCCAATCAGTGTTCCTTGTCACTGCTGTTTCCATTGATTTGCTCTCTTGCCTTCCCTGCAAGGTTGCCACAACAGTGGGGACCTTGTTACTACTGATCCAACAGTGCTTGGTGCCCAAGAGACAAGTGACAAGCATTTGCTGAATGAATAAATTAATGAACTGAATCTTACAGTCATAAAGTGAGTAAGTGTTGAAGTTGGGACTGGAATCCAAATCTTCTGTCTTATCCTCCATTATTTTTCTCCTCTATAATTGTGCTTCTCAAACTGAGATCTGTTTACCCCCAGGAGTACACAGTAGCTTGCTCAGACACACAGAGCCCCAACACAAATGGGGTTCATCTTCCTCAAGCATCAATTGTTTTATATTTATAAGCAATTTAAGATGCTATCCTTAAACTACAATGGGGAATAAAATACAATATTCTCCCAAATTTTTAAGATAAACAACATGAGACTGCAAATAAAACTTCCTATTTATGGCTGTGCCTGCTTCCCTCACTTCAGACTTCCAGAGAGTTCATATCCCTTGGCTTTTGAGGAACTTCAGGGTATATGTGTAAGAAACACTTCACCAACGCAGCCACACACAACTGGGAACAGCACAGCACAGATCACCAAATTATCCCTGGTGCCATTGTTTGCAATAAAGAGCATCACAACATAATTAACCCCATCCTCCTGGAAGGCAGTTTAGGTATTATTTTATTGGAATTTGATCGGTGTATATGTGAGAATCATTTGGACTTTTTTAAGGTTTGAAATTAAGTTTTCCTTCTCATTACTTCTGATTATAGGTTTTTTTTTAAAGATTATTTAAAAAGAAAATCTAATCTGTTTAACAAATATTTCTTATTGCCTAACATTAATTTTAGGCAAACTGATAAGTAATAAGCCCATTTCTGATGGCAAACACAGTTGACATCATCTGTTTCCTTATTTGCTCACTGAATCTGCTGCTGAAGAATATACATAGTAGACAGAAGAAAAATTACCCAACAGTGCAGGGCTTCTCAACAGTGGCACTATAGATATTTTAGTCCAGATAATTCTTTGGTGTGAGTGGCTGTCCTGTGCATTAAAGGGTGTTCAGAAGCATCCCTGGCCTTACCCTAGATGTCACTAGAATGCTCCCCAAGTTGTAACAACCTATGGTCCATTGAATTATATAACCCAATTTAGAAATGTTGTTAATGTTTATCTGCTTTCCTGTGAGTATGAACCCATTGTACATAGGACCTCTTAAGATGTTATTTTTAGTTAAGTTGTGGTCAACTGAATCAGGTCTTAATCTGAATTACTGGAGGTCTCTTAAAGAGAAAAAACTGGAACCCAGGAGTCAGAGGAGGCCACAGGGAGATGCTGGAAGTCCATGGAAATTGGAGGAGCAGACAAAAGGAGAGGACAGTGCCACGTGACAGGAGGCAGGTGCAAGCCAAGGACCCCCCAGGACCAGAACATACAGACTCTGGAAGAAAGCAAACCCTGCCAATATATATATTTTTTTAATCTTTCTCAAAAGAGAATACTGGATGGCAGGCTAGAAAGACGGAACTCTCTTCCCCTCAAGAAAAGTAGCTAGAGGATAGGTTGAACAACAGCCTGGAAAAAGATCTTCTAGGTTTTGGAACAGCGGGCAAAAGCTGGATACTGCCCAGAGGAGAGAGGACAAAGGAGGGGAATCACAATGACAGAACTGTGAATTGAAACCAGTGGCTGCTGCTGCCGGCACCTTTCCCCACACCAAAGACACTTTAGAATACTCAGTCCTCTGGGCCTGCGGCTACAGACAAATGGGGTTCCAGGGATCCACCACCCCAAGAAAGGGGAGAGAGAAGGACACAGCCTAAGACTAACTCAGCTTTTGATCCACAAATTTGGTCTGGTGTGTCCCACGAGCCCTTCCCGGCCCGGTGGGGATACACCATTGTTTGCCTTGGGAGCTGGCAAGGAGCTAAAGATATATGACCCTCCCAGTCTCCTGCTCTACTAACCAGGACTGATGGTTGAGGACGCAGAGGGGAGTGGAAATATTTCCTATCCTGGAAAATGGAGGGGGCTTCCAGAGAAGGCTGGAGAACTGTCTCTGAGAAAGTTTGAATTACTAAGCTCTTAGCCTCCAGGCAGGAAGTTGATCTCTTCGGTGTTGCAACAAACACACTCCAACCAGGCATTGAACTGAGAGGGCTGCCAAAGATCGCCATCTGCTAGCAGACCAGGAAGTGCATGTGAGAAATTTAAAAACAAGAGAGGCTTTTTCCAGCCTTTATAGCCTCCCTCCCCAAGACCCTAGGAAATGGGTCTGTAACCACTTACTGGATCCAGAGCCCAGTTTTGAGCAACTAGCAGGGACAATCTGAACAATCCAAGTTGAGCCAAGAATCAAAGAGCAGCTGTAACATGCAGCCTCCCACCACTAAATCCCAACAAAAGAAAAAGAAATTGAGCATCTGAGTAAACCACATCCTAATCAGATGCCTAGACATCAGCAAAAACTTACGAGCCATACTAAGAAAATGGAAGGCATGGCCCAAGAAAAAGAATATACCAAAGGCCCAGAAGAGACACAGGATTTGAGAGAACTAATTAGTGAGATGAGCACAAATTTCCAAAATCAAATTGATGAGTTGAAAGATAATATGGCTAAACAGATAAACGACATCAAGAAGACATTGAGTGATCAGTAAATATATTGAGACAAATGAAAATGAGAACACAATTATCAAAACTTATGGGATACAGCAAAGCCAGTCCTGAGAGGGAAATTTATAGCCCTAAACATCTATATTTAAAAAGAAGAAAGAGCTAAACTCAAAGATTTAACTGAACAACTAGGGAACTAGAGAAAACAGCAAACCAATCCCAAAGCAAGCAGAAGGAAAGAAATAATAAAGATTAGAGCAGAAATAAATGAAATTGAGAACAAAAAATCAATAGAGAAAATCAACAAAACCAAAAACTGGTTCTTTGAGAAGATCAATAAAATTGACAAACCCCTAGCTAGACTGACAAAGAAATAAAGAGAGAAGATGCAAATAAATACAATCAGAAATGAAAGGGGGAAAGTTACAACTGACCCCACAGAAATAAAAAGGATCATAAGAGGATATTATGAGAAACTGTATGCCAACAAACTAGACAACCTGGATGAAATGGACAAATTTCTAGAAATACACAAACAACCTACACTGACACTATAAGAACTTAACAAACCAATCACATTTAAGGAAATTGAGTCCATCATCAAAAATCTCCCAGCAAAGAAAAGTCCTGGACCAGATGGCTTCACAGGTGAATTCTACCAAGCATTTCGAAAAGAATTAACACCAATCCTGTTTAAACTCTTCCAAAAAATTGAAGAGGAGGGAAAATTACCCAACACATTTTATGAAGCCAGCATCACCCTAATACCAAAGCCAGATAAAGATACTACAAGAAAAGAAAATTACAGACCAATCTCTCTAATGAAGATTGATGCAAAAATTCTCAACAAAATACATGCAAATCAAATCCAATAGCATAATAAAGGACTTATACATCACGACCTAGTGGGATTTATTCATGGTATGCAAGGCTGGTAAGAAAATCAACATAATACACCACATTAACAAACTGAAGGAAAAAAAACACATGATCATCTCAATCAACACAGAAAAGGCATTCGACAAAATCTAGAATCTTTTTTTGATAAAAACACTTCAAAAGATAGGAATAGAAGGAAAACTCCTCAATATGAAAAAGGCATATATGAAAAACCCTCAGCCAACATCGTACTCAATGGGGAAAGGTTGAACTCTTTCCCTCTAAGACTGGGAACAAGACAAGGATGCCCACTGTCACCATTGTTATTCAATATTCTACTAGAAGTTCTAGCTAGGGCAATTAAACAAGAAAAAAAAAAATCAAAGGAATCTAAATAGATAAAGAGTAAGTAAAACTCTCACTGTTTGTGAATGACATGATTCTGTATTTAGAAAATTCTGAAGTATCCACGATAAAGCTCCTTGAGCTAATAAATGAGTTCAGCAAAGTGGCAAGAAACAAGATCAACACACAAATTCAGTAATGTTTTTGTACACTAGTACTGAACAATCTGAGGATGAAATCAGGGGGGAAATTCCATTTATAATAGCAACAAAAAGACTCAAACACCTAGGAATTAATTTAACCAAAGAAGTACAGGACCTATATGCAGAAAACTACAAAATAATACTAAAAGAAATCAGTGAAGACCTAAACAAATGGAAAGACATTCTGTGTTCATGGATTGGAAGGCTAAATATCATGAAGATGTCAATCCTACCCAAACTGATTTATAGATTTAAATCTAAGTATCTTTTAAAAAATAAATTGTATTTAAAAAAAAAAAAAAAAAAGCAGTACCAATCAAAATTCCAACAGCCTACCTTACAGAATTAGAAAAGGCAATTACCAAATTCATCTGGAAGGGAAAGTGCACCCGAATAGCCAAAAGCATTCTAAAAGAGAAGAGCGACATGGGAAGAGTTTCACTGCCTGATCTTGAAACCTATTACAAAGCTATCGTGGTCAAAACAGCATGATACTGGCATAAAGATAGACACATCCATCAGTGGAATAGAATTGAGAATCCAGAAATAAACCCCCATCTATATATGGTCAACTGGTTTTTGACAAACCTACCAAGTCTATGTTAATGGGACAAAACAGTCTCTTCAAAAAATGGTACTGGGAAAACTGGTTATCTATAACCAAAAGAATGAAAGAGGACCCTTATCTTACTCCCTTTACAAGAATCAACTCAAAATGGATCAAAGACCTAAATACTACAGATATAGGCTATTTTACATCAGTATATAACATGCAGAACTGTGTGGGAGAGAGTGTGGTCTACAATGTGAACTGTGGGTCTATGCTTAGAGGCAAGGCCCCAGGATGTGTATATCCATTGCAGGTGATGTGCCACACTAATGAAAGATGTTTATGTGGGATGTTATGGGAGGTGTGGGAGGCGGGGAACATGGGAATCCCTGTAATTTTTGCATAACATTTATGTAATCTAAGTATCTTTTAAAATATATTTTAAAAAATAACATTTATATAAGCAAATGCACATATATGCATATATATTTACATATCATTTTACAAATATTGGTTTGTATTGCGAAAAATTTGATTTTTACCCATAATAAAAAAAAAGGGGGGGGGGGGGGGGCCAAAAAAAAAAAAAAAAAAACTACTAGAAGAAATGTAGGGAAATATCTTCAAGACCTTGTAGTAGGTGGTGGTTTCTTGGACCTTACACCCCAAGCACACGCAACAAAAGAAAAAATAGATAAATAAGACCGCCTCATAATTAAACTCTTTTGCACCTCACAGGACTTTGTCAAAAGGGTAAAAAGGCAGCTGACTCAATGAGAGAAAATATTTGGAAATCACCTGTCTGATAAGGGTTTAATATCCAGGATATATAAAGAGATGTTACAACTCAACAATAAAAAGACAAATGACCCACTTTAAAAATGGGCAAAAGACTTGAAAATAGACATTTGTCCAAAGAAGAAATACAATTGAAAAAAACATGAAAAAATGCTCAACATTGCTAATGATTAGGGAAATGCAAATCAAAACTACAACGAGATATCATTTCACACCTATCAGAATGGCCACTTTTAACAGAAGACTACAAGTATTGGAGAGGATGTGGAGATATAGGAACACTTTCACTGTTGGTAGGAATGCAGAATGGTACAGCCACTGTGGAGGACAATTGGGCAATTCCTAAAGAAATTGAATATAGACTTACCACATGACCCTGCCATACCACTACTGGGTTTATAGCCAGAAGAACTGAGAACATTGACACAAATAGACATCTGCACACTGCTGTTCATAGCAGCGTTATTCAGGGTTGCCAAAAGTTGGAAACAACCCAGGTGTCCATCAACCAATGAATGGATAAACAAACTGTGGTGTATTCACACGATGGAATATTATGCAGCTGTAAGAAGAAATGAAGTCGTGAAACATGATAACATGGATGAACTTGGAGGACATAATGTTGAGTGAAGCCAGCCAGACACAAAAGGACAAATACTGTATGATTGCATTACTATGAAACAATATTGTGTAAGATATTTCATGATTCAAAAAAATGTATGTGTATCCAGTACATTTAATTGAGAAACATATGTTTTTATTCAACTGTATTACCTTTTTATTTTTTAATTATTGTTTATATTTTTAATTATTAAACGTATAAAATAAAGTTAAAAAAAAAAGAGAGAAAAAATTTTCTTTGATTTTGGGCTTCTTCTAGCCTCAAAACCATGAGCCAATAACTACCTGTTGTTAGGCCAACACTCATTGTGTGGTATGCATCACAGCAGTGGAGCAAACTGAGACACAGCCCAAAGTGTCACCAGACATAGTCAAATGCCCCTGGAGGGCAAAATCACCTCCAGCTGAGAGTCACTATGGTAAAGACAACAGAACACAGATAACCAGACACACATATGCTGAGAGCTCTTTAACGTAAATGCACATTTGTTTTGGCTTTGCTGTGGCTTCAAAAAGAAAGTCACATCTGCTGAAGAAGAGTTACTTGCACTGTACCAGCAATGCAATGCAACCCACCCTCCGAAAATGACAAGAGTCATTTTTGACTAAGACAACTGCATGGAAGTTTGGAAAAGGTGTAGAGATGTGTTTTATCTGGAGTCTCTCACTAGTCTTGGATATGAACCTAAATTCCATTCTTTTGAAACAAGTCACAGGGAAGGACTGCTTACATTTTTTCCCCACATGCCAGAATTATTTGTGGTAGATAAGGGCTTATTCATACTATTATATTCAAAAAATGTCTCAAACAGCAGCCTGATCCTTAGTCACCCCTGCTGGGAAACTTTGCTTTTGTTTTGCAGATGTGCTGACATCTGGGGGTCTTAGAGGCATCTGAAACTGGTCAGTAGCGAGATTAGGGCTGACCCAAGGGGAGGTTGGTGGCTCACCAGAACTTCAAGAGCTGGCCTCATGCATACAGAGCCAGTAATGTATCAATAGTTCATTCATTCAATTCCAACTGAATGCATTGTGTTGAAAATATTTGCATCCTAAAAGTCTAAAAGTAAAACAAAAATCCAATTATGAGAAGAGTTGCTAAAGAGCCTCCGTCCACTTCTCTGAAATCACTTTCTTCTACGAGAGTGAATTTTCTCATTACCCAAGAGTGTGAGCCCAACTCCACAGGTTGTCCCCAGGTTCCTTTACATACTGTTTCTATTTTTAGATTTTGTTTCAAGCTTGAAGAACCCACCCTTTCCTCGGAAAAGGGAAGGAATCTGCCTTTTGGATGTGGAGGGGAAGAAAAGAGGGATAACTTCTGGTAGAATTGTCAAAGCCTCCCTCCAGTAAGTCAGTCCTGCTGGTCTCCCTCTGCTCAACTACTTGCCCTTTTCCATGAAAATATTTTTTACCTAGAAATCTAGAAAACAAAACTATAGGTCATGTTTATCACTGAAATCCTAATTCCAAAGAAATGAGCATGATTTTGCAAGCAAAGACTACCGTGTAGCTAAATTGGGTAAGAAACAATACATGTTTCAGATATATTTTTCTAGAGCTTATTCCTTTACATTCATCAGACAATTACACTTGTAGTATTCTTTTTTTTTTTTTTTTTTTATAAAACTCGAATCATGTTTACCTTTTATTTCACGTGTATTTTCTATATAACCATCAGATTTTGGGGAGCTGACATTATTTTCTTATCTGTATTTACAAAAAGGGAAACTATTAAATTAAAAAAACCTCAATCGGTGGCATAATTCTAACTAGATTTCAGCCGGCCTTCTTCGCCCCGGATTCTCTTCACTTGATTTACACAGCCTCTTTGCTACTCTTGATGTTGTTATAACACATTTTGAACCGTAACAGATGTTTGTTTTCTGAATGGCTCTGTTTTCAAAATGAAGAGCATCCATTTGAAACAAGAATTCAAAGATTATTCTTTCACAAAGCTAACAAAAATTCATCAATGTAAATCCTTGTCTAAAAGAAATATATAATATTTAATAGGAAAAAGCTCAAGAAGCAAATTACTTTGTCTACTATCGAATAAGTGGAGTGAATATATGCTTGTTTAGTTAAAATATGTGATTATATGAGGAAAAGTGGAGAAAAATAAATATAATTTTTCCATGAAAGTCTTATAAAATCTACTTAAGGGAAAACTGTCTTAACTGGATTATTTGAGGCTCCAGAAAAAAAGTAGGTTAAAACTATCCTAATTTGTTGCCCATCTGAAGGGTGTGACTTTGGCAAGAGAATTTATTAGTGTAGCAGGAACATGGCAGACACAGAAAGGTGTACAGGCAATCAGCAGTAAACTGTATGATGGAAAACTAAGCAAAGTCTCATGGGAGGGGTGAATTCTTTCTGGGCAAGAATATGGACTATTTGAGTAATTCTGAAATCAGACAAATAATACACAGAGATAACCTGGCTTTATCCTCTTCAACTCAACTTTACAGACACAACGATTCCACCCATGAGAAACAATGCTTAAGTTATCACTTTGCCTTTCAAGTAAGTGGAAGAAAAGATGCTTTTACTTTTATAGTGATTATTGTTCTCTTCCAAGATTGGGAACTCAACATACTTGGAATTCCAAAAGTTAAAGACAGTAAGACATCAATCACAAGACATTATCCTCAAGGAGGGAATGTCAACTAGATCACATCATTTATCTCAAAACAGAAAAGTATTTTCCTCTCATGCCCTTCATTCCCACAGTCCCCACTCAAGAATGGTGAGTAAGAAGATGTCGACTGAAACACGGTTAGAAAGGCCTTTCACATGATCAAGTCCGTCCTGCTCAAGGGAGAAGCCTGGAAAACAATAGATGACATTTTTGAAAACCTAGAGAAGTTTCTTAGAAAATAAGACCAAATGACTCAGCAATATAGATTATAAGACAGATACAAAAACCCTATTTAAATAGACCAGATAAATGTAAAATAACAATATTATGGTAAAGAAACAATAATTATTCAGTGCAACTAGCAAATTGGTCCTGTGATCAGTATTCTGTAAGTTTCTACATACAAAATAAACACTGGCTTTTAATTCAAGAGGACTGGAGAAGAGATATCTTTTTGGATACTTCATTTTTCTTTAATCCTTCCTTATACATACTCATTAATTAAAATAATCCATCTGGATCAATCATGATTTAGCATGGTTACTGTTGAAAAAGATTTTGAGTTTTTCTGCCTCATAAAATCATGAGTTGGCATATTGTTATCTGTGTAATTAATTCCAATAAGATGTGAAGAATTCCCAAATAGGAATTTGATTATCCAGAAAGAATTATGGCCTAAATGGAAATTAACTAACTAAACCAATAATTTATTTCATTCTTAGAGATTATTATGTCCAATAAAGCTGTAATATAAAAATCAGAATTATGCTATAATTAATTTCTATCATATTAGAATCATTATTTACATTTATAAATATTTGTTGCTATACTATTTCTTATAATTGGTTATATTAAATCTAACCTGGCCTTGCACTCTCTTTTAAAAGTTGTAATTTCTTTCAGTCTATTTTTCTATTTATTTTACAACTTTACAATAAAGGTCTTTTTAAAAGCTAAAAAAAAAAAAGCAAAGTGGAACGACAATCAAAAGGAAGTATCAGAATACTTATAAATTTATTTCATTTCCCCCTTTCCTTACACACTCTGAGCACTTGGAGGCAATGGGGCATGTTCTAAACTGCAGTGATAATTCTTTCCTACCTCACTCAGTCCAGACCCCAGACAACAACTATAGGCTGTTTTGTTTTGTTTTTAATGAAAACACGACTGGGTCTTCCTTTCCATGGTGTCTTTAGCATCTGAGAAACAGCCAATGCAAGGTAAAGTCCAAGTCAAAATGTTCATGAAAAGCCCCCTTTTCCCTCAACAAAATCAAAGTCCAACAAAAGGAGTGGGTCTAGAAACAGTCAAAGCTCGGTGTGGTAGATCGAGTCACGTGCCCCAGTTTAGATGTGTTTTTTTTTTTTTTGATTGCAGGCAGGAAGTTTATTGGGATGCTGTCCCAGTGCAGGGGGTCTGAAGAGAGACTTCAGCCCTAGATCTGTTCTTAATCCTAAGAACATATTTATAAGGCCTGGAGGCCTTCTAAAGAGGACCATAAAGTCACAGAGGCTAAGAGGCAGAGGACATCTCCATGTGATGGGAAGCAAAGAGCCCAGCCAAGGAACCCGAAGAACAGCCAGCAGCCAGCACCAGAATGCTGTGGGCACCAGGAGTAAGCGTGGTCTTGTCAATGCCTTAACGTGTTTTAGGCCTCGGAAACTGTGAGCCAATAAATGCTTGTCGTTTAAGCCAAACTGTTGTGTGGTATTTGTGATAGCAGCTCAGGCAAACTAAAACAGGTTTTGGTACTGGAAAGTGGAGCATTGCTATCACAAATAAATAAAAATGTGGAAACAGCTTTGGAATTGGGTGATAGGTAGAGGCTGGAAGAACTATGAGGCACTTGACGGATAAAGCCTAGTCTGATTTGAAGATACTGTCAATAGAGATATGGATGTTGTAGCACTTTGATATTATTGATGAGTTCCAAAAAGAAATATTGGGTTATGTTTGTAAACTGGTTTTTTCCTCTGGGCATATTAGAGTGTATGGGATTCAGAGGTTTTACTTTTTCTTACTTAAATTATGATTCCAGCTTTTATTGGGCCACATCAGTAAAGCGTTGAGTTGTCCCCACCCCACCCCTTGGGGGGGGGGGATGACTCACAGATAAAAGACATGGCAAAGGACAGATCTGGAGGTTTTTGATGCTGGAGTTTTTAACTGGAGCCCCAGGAAGTAAGCACACAGAGGACCTTGGTGGTGAGAAAGGAGAGAAGGCCCCAGGAAAAAAGACAAGCCATTTGCCTGACAGTTCACAGCTGGCCTTGTGGAGAAAGGCAAAGCCTAGAGAGCCTCATAGTCTACAGCTGACCTTGTAGAGAAAACGGAGGAGCTGAGCCCTGGAGAGTAGCAAGCCTTGAGAAGAGAGGAACCCACGAAGCCTGAACCCTGGCAAACGTCAGCAGCCATTTTGCTCCAACATGTGGCAACAGACTTTGGTGAGAGAAGTAACATGTTTTATTGCCTGGTAACTATAAGCTTCTACCCCAAATAAACACCCTTTATAAAAACCAACAGAGTTTTGGTATTTTGCATCAGCACCCCTTTGGCTAATATAGATGTTAAAGGCATTTCTGGTGAGGGCACAGAAATATGTGAGAGCTGGAGAGAAAGTTTGTATTGTCTTAGAGAATACACAATCTGCCATAAACAGAATGCCAATAGAAATATGGAAGTTATAGGTACTTCTGGTGAGAGCATTGAAGGAAATGATGAATTTGGTATTGGAAACTGGAAGAAAGGCAATCCTTTTATAAAGTGGCAGAGAACTTGGTGAAATTATATTCTGATGTTGTATGGAAGGAAGAACTTGTAAGCAATAAACTTGGATATTTAGAAGAGGAGATTCCAAGCTAAGTGTGGAAGGTGTGGCCTGTTTTTTCTCTTGCTGCTTATAGTAAACTGCAAGAAGAAAGGGATAAACTGAGAACAGAGCTGTTAGGCACAAGGGACCAGCAATTGAAGATCTGGGAAATTCTAAGCTTATCCAGAAAACAGGCCCTGAGACTAGGATCCTCTATCAGGACGCTCCTTGAGCCCAGGAGATGCATCTCCAGAGAACAGGCCTCCTCGTGAGAGTGCAGCTAAGCAACAACTTGTCAAAGAGTGTGCAGCTGAACATGCATCCAGTCAGACATATCAGAGGAAGTCGGGATCGGAAATGTGGTTGTCTAAGAAGTATCTGTGGAAAATCCTTTTATCTAATGGCTTGGAACCATTCAAATGTCATGAAAAACCAATACCTTTTTTAGAATTTTGTACAAACAGAAGCACTACCAGCCTGGAATGAAAAGGACAGAGATGGGACAAATTGAAAGAAAAATGACTTCAAAGGCAGAACCATGCAAGCTGAGGACCAAAAAGAGCTCCTCAGGCCAAGAGAGAGGGACCTCCCATGCATGCAGAAGTGTGTGTGTGGGGGTCCATCCCTGAACTTGGAAGGCATAGGTCATCTCCCCTGGGGCTTACAGGGGACAGGGCTTCCACCCCATTCAGGGAGTTCAGCTGCCACCTCAAATCTTGGAGACAGTGGGGTATATGCCCAGGTATTTCAGGAAGAGTTCAGCTGCCGTCCCAATGCTTGGACAGGGTGGAGCCTACACCCTGGTTTTCGGACAGAGAGGGGCTGCCCCTCCAGTGTTAGGAGAGGGTGGGCGTAGGCCCCAGCATTTCAGAAGAACCTGACTGTTGCTACAGTACTTGAAGGGGGTGGGGCAGGACTGGGGGACAAGGCATCAACCCACAGAACTTAAGATCTAATGATGTTTGCCCTGCCGGGTTTTAGGTTTGCTTGGGACCCATAACCCCTGTTTTCCTTCCAATTTTTCCCTTCTGGAATGGGAATATCTATCCTATGCCTGTCCTGCCATTGTATTCGGGAAGCAGATAACTTGTTTTCTAGTTTTTACAGGTCCACAGATGGAGAGGAATTTTGCCCCAGCATGTGCCATACCCATAATCAATTTTGATGAGGTTTTGTACTTAGAGTTGCTACTAAAGTAACTTAAAGATTTGGGGATGTTGGGATGGGGCAAGTGTATTTTACATGTGGGAAGAACATGTCTTTTGGGGTCCAAAAAGTAGACTGTGGTAGATTGAATTATTTCCCCCAATTTAAACATGTTCTTAATCCAGATAACTGGAGGCCTTATAAAGAGAACAGGGAGATCACAGAAGCTAGAAAGGAGAGGGCATCACCATATGTTGGGAACCAGGGATTCAAGCCAAAGAACCCCAAGGAATTCTGGCAGCAAGCACCAGAATGCTACCCACTCCAGGAGAAAAGATGGTCTTATTAATGCCTCAATTTGGACTTCTGGCCTCTAAATTGTTGTCAATAAATGCTTACTGTTTAAGCCAACTCATTGGTTGGTATATATGAAAGCAGCTCAGGCAAACTAAGACATTGGGCAAAACCAGATGTTCTTTCAAGCCTGGGTCTTTGGTCTACTGGTGATTACTTAGAGCATATAGAGCCAATTGTAGATGCAGAATGGAAAGGGCCTAACTGAGAGGAAGAAAATCTGGAAGAAGACAAACCTAGGACACCAGGGTCAACATTATATGCATGCAACCAGTGTAGTTGCTGCGCCCTGCCGCTCAGGGTTTCATGCTCTGTACTCACATCACCATCTTGAAATTCTTAACATTATTTTTGAATTTGCATTTTATGAGTGAAGTCCACCTGGACAGTGGAGCATGCACTGGGGGCTTGGAGGCTCAGTTTACGGGCAGTCTTGCCTCCTACCAACCTTCCCACCTCCCCAGAATAGGTCCTTACCTGCCGAGTCCCCTTATTCCTGGTGTCCTGGTCCCCTACTGACCTCCTCCACCTCCACTTGACCAGCGACTGCTGCTGCCCTCTGCCCCTGGGGGAGACCTGGGCTCTGAAGCAGGAGACACAGGGTCAGGTACATGTTTCCCACAGTATCTGAGGAAGGGCAGGGGATAGTGTGAGTGGCTGTCCTCACCCCAGGGTGGCAGCACCAGGAGCATCAGGCAGCATCTCACCCACCCCCAATCTAGGTATCGAGCACATCCCAGCATGGAGATTACAATTCCTTAGGTGCAGCTCATCTACTGTGGGTTGGGGCGACAGGCCTGTGGGGAAAGGAGCTTGACGTCCTCACTCCAAGCCAGGGCATGGCCCATTGGGTGAGTGGTTGGCAGCTGGCAGGAGAGGGAATCTGCCCAGTCACAGGTGGGACTCTGGGCACCTATGAGGGTCTGGACTCACATGGAGACTATCCCCATGTCCAAGTGAGAGTGACATTAAATATAAAATAAAAAACACCATGAAAGATAGAGAGAGAGACTGTGGGAAAAAGGAAAAAGCCTTATATTTCAGTGCTTTTAATGGTGGCAGCTTTTCTTGCTTTTTGAACAAGGAGCTCCACATTTTACATTTTGCACTGGGCTCCACAAATTATGTAGCCAGTCTTGCCTAGGACACCCAAAAGCTAAAGATCAGCTGCAGGCAGTGAACAGTGTTCAAGGAAATTTCTGGGAGTTGGGGAACTGTCTATTCACAAACCTGGAAGGGCCCCAATGTTAGATTCATTGCCCTCCTGGAGACTGAATCATGAAACCCAGCAATGAAGACAAAACTGCGTATTCCGTACAGTGGGCATGAAGCAAACTGCAAAGCCCTAGGTAAAATCCTCATAGTATTGTTCGAGCACCTAGATCAAGGCAACCCTAAAATGATAGTTACTCTAGACTCTTCTCAAACCAAAATATTCCCTTTGTTGCTTCGCAAATTTGTGTTGTGCTCCTGTAACTTTCAGCTGAAAGAGTCCTGAGTGATACAGAGAGTCACTGAGGCTGGAGTTGCAGGAAATGGTCACGTCCGATCACATGCCTCACTGTGCTGGAGTTTCCATGAGCTCCAAGAATGGGGCTCGGTAGGGGAGATGCACATTACATCAGATGAGGCTGATACCACCTCTTCAGACCTCATCCCACATGCACTGAAGATCACACTGTTTTAGTTTCCTTGGCTGTTCAAGCAAATACGATGAACTGGGTCAGGTGAAACAGTTGGGATTTATTCGCTTATGGTTTGAGGAAGGGAAAAAGTCCAAATCAGGGGTCATCAAGGCAATGCTTCCTTCCTGAAGACTGTGGTACTTGGGGGCTGGCTGCCAGCAATTCTTGGTCTTTAGCTTGTCACATGGCAAGGCATATGGCGGTGTCTCCTGGTCCCCTCTTCTCTTCCAGATTCCTTTGGTATTCAGCCTCTTGCTTTCTGTGGCTTTCTATCTGTGTATGTGAATTTCACTCTGCCTGTAAAGGACTCCAGTAAGAGGATTAAGACCCATCCTGACTGGACTGGGCCACACCTGAACTGAAGTAACCCCAGCAAAAGGTCCTGCTTACAAAGGGTTCACACCCACAGGAATGAATTAGATTTAAGAACATGTTATTCTGGGGTACATACAACTTCAAACCACCATACACAACCAAAGAAATTTTAAGTAATTCAAAGTTTTTTCTAATGTTAATTATGAGAAAAAAAATTTTAGGTAAGATAATTCAAAACAATAGATAAACTAGAAATTTATAGGCAAATGTAATTTCTAAAGAGTCAGGAGAAGGAATAATATTCAAAAGGAAGAAGAGATTTACTCTTGGCAAGGGTTTACTCTGAATTTTATAAAGGATTCACAGCTCTCAGCGAAAGTTTCAAAACAATTCCTGAAAGAATAGAAAAAAATGTGAGTTGCTCATTTCAGAGAACAAAAATGATGCGTGCTTTGCCTTCAAGAGATAGAAGGAGGGTCTGTAGTTTGAGTTATAGAATTCATTTGGGGGTCTAGAATGTATATTGATATGGTGGCTGAAAATAATTCCAAAGGCAAACATTGATTCTGATTTTATCCAGGGGTACCTTTTTATGTGTTAGCAAATTCACTATTACAAAGGCTCTGTAGTGTGTGTTTTATGTCATGTCCTCCTCTGTTAATGATTAACACATATTGAATTCTCATTGTGCTGGGCACTGTGTTAATGCTTTAGCCCATTAATCCTTACATCTGTAGGAGGTATGTAGATCAGTTAGTGTTCTCTAGAGAAACAGAACCAACAGGATATGTGTGTGTGTGTGTGTGTGTGTGTGTACGTGTAGAAGAAAGACAGATTATAAGGAATTGGCTCACCCCGTTGTGGGGCTGGCAAGACCAGATTCTGTAGGGCAGGCTGCACGCAGACTGGAAATTCCAATAAAGTGATCATGCAGTCTTGAGTCCAAGTTCCTTAGAGGGAGCTGGCAGACTGGTAATTCAAGTAACATTTGATGTTAAAGTCTTGAGGCAGAAATTCTTCTGAGTTCTAGAACCCTCTGTTCTTGCTGTTAGGCTCTCTAGCTGATTGGATTGGGTGGGGCCCACCCACATTATGTAGGGTAATCTCCTTTATTTAAGATCTATTGATGGTTGATGCTAATCCTATCTAGGTAACAGGCTAGGCCAGTATCTGGGCAAACAACTGAGCATCATAACCTAGCCGAATCATCACAGTAAATTATACCACTGTTCCCATTAGACGCAACCTATGACTCAGAGAGGTTGAATATCTTGCCCAATACCTCAACAAAAAGAGACCAATCCAAGATGCATCCAGGTATGTCTGGCTGCTGATGGTGTGAACTTTGTGCTACACAAATTCTCACAAGCCAGAGTACTGGGATGAGCCACCCACTGCAGACCAACCCCACCTGTAGGGTGCCAGGTTTGTCATTCATATGAACCTTTTCTTCAAGTTAAAATGGAGACTAACATTACTTCCCTTTAGTCTCCTTACATCTACTCTCCAAAAGACATTATCCCAGCGAGTTCAAAACAAAAATTATTTGGCCATACTCATAACAAGATGAGAACAAAAAAAAGGTTAAAATAATTTCAAGAGTAAATTTGTTTTGGCAAAAATGGTTTTAATGACGCCAAGATTCAAACTATTCATACTGAGTATAAAATCTTACCTCGTATAAAATATGTTATTTTTATTTAACTGTCAAACACACCTGCAGCAAAATAAAGAAAGCAAAATATTTGAAGTGAAGAGAAACTTAATATATCTATATGAGAATTATTGACGAGGCTTCATTAAGATGCCTTTTTCTGTTGAATCACTCATGATTTACCAAAAACACTGGTCAACCTGCCCTGAACTCATTTATACCTGTGTTCAAAATCAACAGTCTCTCAACTTCAAGTATAATAAGGATATTTTTCTTGCACCTAATTTAACTGCCAGCATAATTGAGTTTTTCACCAACTGCTGAAGTGTTATGTGCGATTGAACCAACCAAGGGGGACCCTGAATATTTTACAAATGCCTGAGGATGGTGCAAACTGTGCCCTGTTATCACTGGATTTTAGGTTGGCTGTGACTCCAGGTCTTTGTCCTGGTCTTTTCCAGTTAACGGATTATTTAGCATAACCAAAAGAAAGCACTGGTAATCTTTTCACGTTTATGCAAACTGAAAGGCTTACTTACAAAAATGCCTCCAAGACCCATTGTAACAAGCTAAATTTGTCTTTGTAGTACAAACATGGCTCCTTCTCCAGCCTTCCCATCATGGACTAGAAATAGACTTGAACACTAGAGGGCAACATTGTTCCTCAAATATATACTCAAGAGAAGAACCGGGGATGTATAAAATTCCTCGATATTTGTTTCTTCCCTTTAAGAAGACTCCTTTATGGAAAAATATTCCTGTTTTCTAATGCTGGTAGGAAATAGTGTTTCTTTTTTTTTTTTTTTTTTAAAGATTTTATTTATTCATTTATCCCCCCCTTGCTGCTTGTGCTCACTGGGTCCGCTAACCACGCCGTGCGGGTGGGCTTGCCTTCACCAGGAGGCCCCAGGAACCGAACCCGGGGCCTCCCATATGGTAAACGGGAGCCCTACTGATTAAGCCACAGCCACTTCCCAATAGTGTTTCATATTCTGCATATGCCTCCTCAAAGTCAGCATAACCAAACCCTTATATTCTCTGTCCTCTGGGCTTTCTGCCTTGGCTGGTAGTACCCCGAGACACCCAGGCCAGAAATCTGGAAGGCTTGCCACCATCACCATGCTTATCACACTCCACTTTAAATGTGCATTTGGCTGTATTTCATCCTCACCTGACTATTCCAGGAGGGCAAGAACCAGATTTATCTTACTCGCTATTGAGTATTCAAAGTCCAGCTCCATTATCTGTCATGAGGTAGGAGTTTAATAACTCTTTGTTCTAAATGTCACTGAACAGGCTCTAGACTAGTCCTTTTCCCTCATTTTCTACTTTTCTGATTCTATCCCAACAGGTCTCTCTAATTCCCCTCCCCTCCACCTTCCCAGTTGCATAGGCCTCTCTTATTGCTCATGCTAACTCTGTAAAGGGCCTACTAACTCGGCTTGGCCCCACACCCAGCCATCCTTTTCCACACCAGCAGGCCTTTCAGTTCCCCTTTGCAAGTTCTGAAGCCTCTTTGCATCCCAGGTTCTGCCAGCACATCTCTCCAACACCCCCACTTCCCGAGCTAGGACAGACTGGGGCAGACCCTACCCTGCCCCCACAGCTCTACCTGTTCCCAGGCCTGTGTGCCTGTGGCCCAGTTAACTCCTACTCATTTTCCCCCTACACTGGGAAATACCTCCAGGGCAGCCCTCATCCCACCAACTAGAATTTTTCCACTGCTCTTCCTTCTCTGCCTATGCCTTGAGGGCAGAGCTTTTGGATGCTTCTTGTTTAAATCTGTTTTAGTTTCCTTTGGTTGCTCAAGCAAATACCATGCAATGGGTCGGCTTGAACAATGGAAATTTATTAGCTCGCAGTTTTGAGGCTAGGAAAAAAGCCCAAATCAAGGCATCATCAAGGCAAAGCTTTCTCCCCAGAGACTGTGGCAATGCGGTGCTGGCTGTCGGCAATCCTTGGTCCTTAGCTTGTCACCTGGCAGCCGCCTCTGGCCTCTCCCTTCTCTTCCAGGTTTTGTTCGTTTCAGCTTCTGGCTGCTTCCTCTGCAGATGCCTCTTTCTGTCTGAATTTCACCCCACTTATAAAGGACGCCAGTAATCGGATTAAGAGCCATGCAGAGTAAGGTAGGTCACACCTTAGCTGAAATAACCTCATCACAAGGTCCTACTTACAAGGGTTCACACCCGCAGGGATTGATTACATTTAAGAACATGTTTTTCTGGGGTACATGCAGCACCAAACCATCACAGTCTCCAAGAACGTCACAAGGTACCTCAGCAATGGCAGGCCCTTGGGAAAATATTTGCTGAATTCTAGTTCCTGAGTACATCTTCATACAGGACTGTGTCTTTCCCCCACCCCCATTTTTTTTTGTTTCTTTTGTTATTCTGTATTTAATGCTTCTAAGATTTTATTTATTTTGGTCATGACTTTCTTTGCAAAATACACATGTGAACATTTTACTGTGGTAACTGGGTTAGGAAAAATTGAAGTTCAAGCATTGACTGAATTTTCAGACAGTTTACCAAGGCATGAGGTTTCCCAGGTTCCCAGACTAGACAGGGGGTTGGACATCGTGACATCCTCTTGCCCAGAAAGGCACAGTCCCACAGATGGCACTGCCTGCTGACCCCACAGCTGGCACCCGTGCTTCTCCCTGAGGATGCTGAAGGGCCCACTATGCCAAAGTCCAGTTTAGAAACAGGAAAGGAAGCACCAGCTAGTGGTCACCAGCTCAAGTTGTACTTTCCAGAAGGTCAATAACTTCCCAATCATAGGCGCACCTAGAAATTGGAACTTCAGCCTCCAGATCCCTTGTTTGCACACAGCGACTGCAGATCACTAGAAAAAAGTCCTAAGTCTGCCAAAAAACATGACTACTCAGGGCAACCAGGCTAAAACATAGTGTCTTAGTTTGCTAGAGATGCTATGATAAATACCACACAATGGGTTGGCTTAAAAACGGGAATTTATTGGCTCACAGTTTTGAGGCTAGAAGAAGGCCAAAGTCTAGATATCAGCAAGACTTGCTTTCTCGGCAGTCTGTGGATTCTGATGCCAGCTGCCGACAGTGGCAGGGTTCCTCGGCTTATCTGGCTGCCTCCCGCCACATGCCATGTTCACGTGCCTCTCTGAGGTCATTGTCCATACGGAAAGCATGCGTGCATAGTGAAATTGCATTTCTCAGCCTCTTTCTAAGGCTTTCCCTTAGGCCTCTCTCAGGACCAATCGCAGAGAATATAGAAACAGCCCAAGGAGAAACCTGAGACTCTTTAGCAAACCAGCCTGGTTTACACTTCCTTCAAACTCACCAGTGAGAAATAAACACCACTGACATTTGTGTGTCTGTCTTCCATGCGTGTGCCTTCCACAGCAGTGAAATATTACCAGGCGCACTGTTTCCCAATGGCTTTTTCATATAACAAAAAATAAATGTTGCCCACCTCCCACACCTCCCACCACATCCCACACAAACATCTCCCACAATGTGGCCCACCACCCTCAATGAACTTACACATCCTGGAGCCTTGCCACCAACCATAGACCAGTAGCAACATGGGAATCCCAGTGGGTTCCGTGTAATATTTTAGGTAATCTAAGCACCTCTTAAAAAAAAAAAATATATATATATATATATATATATAACATTTTTGTAAGCAAATAATATGCATATATATTTATATATCATTTTGCAAATGTTTGTATGTATTGTGAGAATTTTGATTTTTACCCATAATAAAAAAAAAAAAAAAAGAAAGCCCTAAAAAAATAAATAAATAAATAAATAAATAAATAAATAAATAAATAAATGAACATCTTTCTAAGCCAAGCACTCTTAATGGCCCAGTAGCCATCTGGGATGAAACAAAGCACCATAAAGTTATTTCTAAAAGGGTCTTTGCCTTTACTTTCTAGGACATTTTAAAACACACTTATAGTTCTCTGTCTTTTTAATAGTGGCCATTCTGATAGGTGTGAAATGATATCTCACTGTAGTTTTGATTTGCATTTCCCTAATCATGAGTGATGTTGAGCATTTCTTCATGTGTTTTTTTGCCATTTGTATTTCTTCTTCGGAGAAATGTCTATTCAAGTCTTTGGCCCATTTCAAAAGGACAAATACTGTATGAATGCATTACTATGAACCAAATATATTGTGTAATATATTGTTTGATTAAAAAAAAAAAATTTACATGTATCCATTACATTTAATTGAGAAATGTATATATTTATTCATCTGTGTTTACTTTTTAGTTTTTAATTGTTTATGTTTTCAATTATTAAATGTACAAAATAAAGTTTAAAAAAAAACAAAAAACAGAACGTAGAAGCTCAAAAACAAACAAACAAAAAAAACATACTTAAAGACCAAAGAGTCATTTTGAAAGGCATTCCATGGGGGACCTCACACCCTTCATCCCACCTCCAAATTTTCACTTTTCGGGTTATGAGGGAAGAGAAGGAAAAAAAAGAATCAGTCCTCAATACCTTCTGACTCTTGTGTAAGTCTCCTCCGCCCCTTATCTTCTCCCCCTCACCCCAGCTCCATGTCAGCTATGGAGACTTGATGATTCTCCATCTTCTTGGGAGGCTCATAATCCAAACTCTTCAAATGCCATAGAGCATACATGATTCTCTTGTTAAATATTCTGGAAAGAAACATCACGGTCCAAGAAGTAACTTGGAATTCCCCTGGGGTTGGCTTGCAAATTAAAAGTATGACCGCTGGGAAGCGGCTGTGGCTCAATCAGTAGGGCTCCCGTTTACCATATGGGAGGCCCCGGGTTCGGTTCCTGTGGCCTCCTGGTGAAGGCAAGCCCGCCCGCACAGCATGGTTAGCTGACCCAGCGAGCATAAGCAGCAAGGGGGGGATAAATGAATAGATAAATAAAATCTTTAAAAAAAAAAGTATGACCGCTAAGAGACAGTGTGGCTTTGCAGTTAATATCGCTCTTGCCCTCGCGTGCATTAGGTGTCTTACATTTGGGTTTGTTTCCTAAATTAGAGTGAAAATATCTTATAGACTTTTTTTTTTTTTTTTTTTTAGTTTGCCAGGGCTACTGTAACCAATACCATACACTGATTGGCTTGCACAACTGGAATTGATGGTCTCACAATTTTGAAGACTGGAAGACCAAAATCAAGGCCTCAACAGGCCATGCTTCCTCCAGGAATCTGTAGTGTTCTGTGTTGACTCACCCCGATCCTTGCAGTCCTTTGGCTTGCATCTCTGCCTCATCACGTGGCAGTCTGTCTCATTGGCTTCCCTTACGTCCGGCTTCTACTACCATGTCCAGTTCCTTTGCTTGCGAGGACCTTAGCCATGTTGGGTTAAGGCCCACCCTCTCTCAGTTTGGCTACACCTTAAATAACAACAGCAGCTTCAAAAATCCTATTTACAAATGGGTGCACACTTCCAGGACTGGGAGCTAGGACTTAAACGTGTCTCTGGTGGGGTATATGATTCAGTCCCCAACAGACATGCCTCAGGCCTCACGTGGGTCTTTGTTTATGAGAGACATCATGTTGAATTGGTTAAGAACTTCAGCTTCGGCAGCCGCTAATCAACCAAAAAGATGACACCTGGGCAAGTCTCATGCCTTCTCTGTTTCCACATCTGGACATCTGAAATATGAGACTAACTTCTAGGGCTGTTGTGAAAAATAAATGAAATATAAACTATTTGGTGTGGTGTGCCTGAAACATGGTAGATGTTAGCAAAGGGGGAAAAAAGGAAATCTCACATTCTGAATTTAAAAATTCATATCTCAGGTATATAAAGCAGGCAGCATTTTGTCCTACTCTTCTCTGGTGACTGGTGATAAAAGCATGACCTAAAAAAATTAAAAAGCTTTTTAAAAGTAAGCTATAATATGAAATTATTAACTTATTCTTTATTTTTACAAAGAGAACATGTCAATGCATGCTTTTTTAAAATTTCTTTTCTACTCAAAATAATACCTTTTTATGAGCAATGGTTTAGTTGCTGCTCTTCAGTTTCATTTATCTGCTCAATAAATGTCACAGAGTTGGGGACAACAGAGGGGCAGAGAGCTACAAAAGCTCATGTTTCTTAGGTCTTTGGCCAAGGGAACTGAATCACCACAGACAAAGTCCCCCATCGATACTAATGGGTCTGTCTATTCTTTTGTGTAGAGTGGCCTTTCCACCTCAGTTATGTAGTCATCTTTTTCTGTTTAATTCGTAGAAACCACAATTTTAAATAAAGGCACCCTCCACTCACAAAAATTTATCTTAATATTTTAAGAATTAGAATAATCTTAATGCACCATTGTATTGTGAGTCAGCCATTCTGTCTGGCTAATTCGAGCTTTCTCTGGAAAAACAAATTGCTGAAACATCCCATCTTTGCTTAAAAACCAGGTTATCTCCGTACCTCTTTTACTTTGTTACATCCCCTTTCTCAAGTCCATATCGTGGCTTTGAAGGAGCCTGCCCTTTCCCTCTGTTCCCCATCAAAGCACCTTTTATTACGTCCAGTGCCTCTCTCGTACCCAGAACCCCTTAACCCACCTGCTGGCATGCTTTGTTGGTCTAAACATTCAGCCTCAGACTTCTCAAGTACATCTGCCACCGAAAATCAAAGGCCACCTGAAGCTTGATCCAAGACAGCTTTTCCCCTAAAATCACACTGAACCAGAATAATTCTTGACCATCTGTGTTAAGTGATTTTCTATGTCTCTTACCACTTAGGGTGTGATTTAGGGGGTAAAATGTTGATGTAGCATTTTCTTTTTAAGGAAAAAGAGGCCCTTGAACAATACAGCCTTTCATTGTTGAGAAATTACTTTGGGCTTCCCTCCATCCCTCCCTCCCTGCCTCCCCACATCACTGCAGCAGGCAACTACAAGAATCCAATTGGGCCAAAGTACACTGACTACATGGAACCACAGGGCTTCCCGACATGCTGAACAGCCAGCCTTTGAATGATGCAAGAGAGTGGTACAGGTTAGTCATGCACAAACAAGAGTGGCCCTTGACTTGCTTTATTTGCTTGGGATTCCAAGTATTACCACCTACGGAGGACCAAGCCTGGGATGATAATGACAGGTCTCATTCATTTGTTCATTTGTGCAGCAATCATTCATTGCACAGCCTGAGCTAGGGACAGCAGGCTCAAGGATGAATGAGGCAGCATTCACGGCCTTGAGTTACGTACAGTCTAATGGGGACATGGACAAGTTTAAAACAAAACGGAAGCCCAGCCATAGACAGGCAACATAAAGAGGTGCTTCTAACCCAGAGGGAAAGGGGAAGAGGAATTAGCAAAGACTTCCCGGGAAAGCTACTGCTGGAACTGAATCTTCCACTTGAAATCTCTGCACTCTAGAGAGATCAAAATATTTTACACTCCTAGGAAAGTCCCTGTGTTTCGGGGAGATTACCTTTCAAGCCAACTTGCTCCACAAACACCCTCAATTCCCATTGGAAAATGGGCTCCAGAGCTGTGATTTCTTGGTGGAATTAAATTTTGTCCATTTGCTTTCACTTCTGCTCATAGGAATGAAACCATAAATCCTGTTCACAAAATAGGTATTTCTCTACTTTCAAAACTTTGGTAGGGAAAACATCCATTTCCTGCTCGGTTAAATAAGGTTCTCACATACGCTGGTTTTTACCCTTCTGCCAAAGCCATTATACACGTGGGCTGTGGTGTTTGGACAGACTTTAAATAGGAGCATTGGATCCCAATGGGTGTGTCCTGATGTGATAATTGCTTTTGGGACAGGTTATTGTGCACAGCTTCCAGTCTGAGACACTTGGCTTAAAATATATTTTGCATATCGTGCAAATCGCTTGGAAAATAGTAAACTGCCTATAAAATTCCTAGCACAGGCTAAGTCATATCCTCAAGTATTTCAATTTTCCATTGGACTCTACTTCTCTAGAGCTTTAAGAAAAATAGAGACTTCAATTACGGGCAAATTTTATTACTGTCATTCTAAGGATGGAGAAATTGAGACACTAGCATAAAATGAATCATCCAGAGTTGAAGAAAGGCTAAGAAGCAAAATGCACTGGTAAATGCTACTTTGGGTGTCTATTCACTAGCTGTTACTACTTTTTACATTCCCTTTCAGTAAGATATTTTTTCACGTTTGTGCTATAATGCAACAAACCTGCGAATTCCGAGAATAAAATGCACAGTGCTTAGATAGGCCCCGGGATTGTCCTGTCATTGTGTTTGAATTATACAGTGCACTGTGTATGAAAACTATATCTTTAGTTTTTTTAATCCTTCTAAGCTTGTATCTATGTTATCCCATCTAAGATAACCTATTGGGGGCCTAAACTAAAGCCATATCTGGTCTTTATAAAGCACATTCTAGGGGTATATTGATATTATTAGGCTGCTCGCCTCCAAATGTATGGGCCAATTAGCTTATTTTCATTTTATTTTCTTCAGCAGTGATTATTCACCAGGAAATAGGCCAGCAACACTCAACAGTCCCCCGGGATTGTTGACACTGAGCAGTCTATGGTCACCTCGGCATAGAGCCAGCACATGGGCTCACCATTTGGGTTCATGTGCCTGAACCGGATGATCAACCTACAGCTTCCCATCCTCTGGAAAGTGCCAGCTGGTAGTGGTGGCAGCGTGGTAAACCCACAGTAGAGCTTTCATTCTTTCTACACTTATTTACTGGGCACCTCCTAAGGGCCAGACTCTGTGCTACACAATAGAAGTTTAAAAGTACACAAATAGACGCAGTCCTTCCCCCCACCCCTTGGTGCTTACAGTCTAGTGAAAGAGACAACAAAAAGGAAACATCCTGGATACTATGAGAACATGTCGTGAGTGAATCCAAACTAGACCGGGAAATTACGCATCTATGAGGAGGGAAAAATTAAGCTAAGATGTGGTTTGCAAACTTGCCTACATGTTGAAATCACATGGTGAGATTTAAAAATCCCTGAAGTCTGGGTTCCACTTCCCGAGATTATGATTTAACTCATCTGGGCTGGGGTGAAGGCTCAGGATTTTTAAAAGCTCCCTAATATGCAGCAAAGTTTGAGAACCACTGGTCTCAGGATAAGGAAGAGTAAATCTGGTATAGATTGTCCAAGGGAAGGCAACAGCATGTGCAAAGTCACTGAGGTCAGAAGGAACTTGGTGCATTCTGGGAACAAAGTATCTGGAGTATAAGGGGGAGGCTGGGAGGGGCAGGAGAGGAGGCTGAAGATGAGTATGGAGAAGCAGGCGGCAGCTAGATCCCACATGGCCCTGGTAGGTCAAGTGACAGATTGCACACTTGTTTTCACGTCAACAGCAATGAGACGCCACTGTATGGCTTTAGGCAAGGAACTGACATTATCAGACTTGCAAATTATAAAAGGCATCTCTGACTGCTGAGCATTAGTGTGTTTTAGGAGCGATATGACATCACGATTCACGGAGATCGGGGCTGTAGAAAGATCAGGATGATGGAAGCAGAACGGGCCTGGAGTTGTGCCAAGCAAAGCAGGAAGAAGTGAGGCTCTCCTAGCTGATCCTGGGCAAGAGGAAGGGGCTGGTTTTCTGTTAGATGAGCCACGCTGAAGCCAACTCCCGCCATCCCTCCCCCGTAACACACACCACCTGTTCTCCACCCTCAGGGTCTAAATCCCCCCTTCACCCACCCGATTCTCTCAGCGCTTCCAGCAGCAAACCCAGAAGGTGCTGAATGAGCAGAGACAAGAGCAAAAGAAGAGAAGGAAGAGTTCCAAGGAAAGAGACTTATCTGCTGACCCCACGGTAGGTTCCACCTGCAGCGCCCTGAAACTAAAGTGAAAGCCACTGCCTTCCACAAGGAATGGAGGGTCAGTGGCCGCTCCCAAATCGCCACCACCTGCAGCCTGTTCGTGGGCTGGAAGAGGCCATGTGACTGCTGCGTGAACGTCCTCTGGCTCCAGATGGGAGCAAGACTTGCTGACAGCAGGAGCACCAAGTGCTTGTGAATGAGCCAACTCTTTCCTTCCACAATGAGTGCCAAATTAGGAATGGGGTACACTACTTTTCTCCCCTCCTCCCATTCGCTACTGAACCCTAAAAAAAAATCCTTATGCCATTTTTCCATCCCCAAAATGAATGTTTTTTTTTTTTCCCCATATCTTAAGGAAAGGTAGAGAACTCTGATCACTGTATGGTTTTGGCCTTTAACATAAATTAAAAGAGAAACTTCATGATGGCCACGGTTAATTCCATGGCCCCTCTTAGCCAGGCCTCATGCACACATATCTCACCTAACACAACCAACCCATGAAGAAGGTATTACGATCTCCTTTTTATAGAAGAGGAAACTGAGGTTCTGAGAGGATGTCGTAATTTGCCCCAGGACACAGAGCTAATAACTGGCTGGGCTGCGAATTGAACCCAGATCTAGTTTGACTCTGGAGAGCCCAGTCTCAATCAATATTGTCCCACTGCTTCCCAACCTGCCGGTACCTTCTCAGTGTGTGAAACACTCCTGAGCTCCACCTATTCCACAGCACCCCAGCGGTGATGCACACAATGGCACCAACCTGAAAGCACCTGAAAACTCAGTGTCAGTGAGGTTTAGTACTCTAAATACAGCTGTAGAACCTGAGCAAATTACTTGAGCTTTTTATGGTTCAGTTTCTTTACCTGTAAAATGTGGATAGTAAGAATCTCTCTCTCACAGAGTCTCGAATGCACTAATTACCAAAAGCATTTACTACAATGTCTTTCATTTAGCTCACGATCAATACTTATTATTATTGATATTACTATTATTATTACAAAGGTTTATACACTTCTCCATCCTTTTTTTTTTTTTTTTTTAAAGGTTTTATTTATCTATTCATTTATCCCCCCCCTTGCTGCCCGTGCTCGCTGGGTCAGCCAACCACGCCGTGCGGGCGGGCCTGCCCTCACCAGGAGGCCCGGGAAACCGAACCCGGGGCCTCCCATATGGTAAACGGGAGCCCCACTGATTGAGCCACAGCCGCTTCCCTTCTCCATCCTTTTTACCCCAGTTGTGCAGGGCCCTTAACATTCAAAGTGGAAAGTGGCGATAGTAAAAGACTGCAAATAATTGTCCCATCAGCTGTACTTTGGCTGTAATTTGATTGACAGAGGTGGGGTGGGGGGGTAGTAAAGACAGACAGCACTGCCCGTCACCACTAGATGGCGCTCCTACATTACAACCCACTCACAATGCTTTTCACATAAATTTCACAAAAAATGCTGTGGAGAGTTGGCAAGCGTGGCAGCATTATTTTCTAAATGTCACCTATTATTCTACTTCTGGCACAAAGACTACAATATTCCTTACATTAGGCTGTGCTCTACTCCAAAGAAAAGGCAGGGTTTTTAACCCAATTGCTTTATTTTAGATGGAAACAGGGGTTCTTAACCACAGGTCCGTGAGCTTGAATTGAAATTCAAAAAACATTATTCTTGTGGGGACACGTTGGTGCGGGTGTGATAAATCTATTAAATAATACACAGTATAGTGTGGACTTAGTAAGGGGTCCGTGGTTTTCACCTGACTGGCAAAGGGGTCGGTGGTACAAAAAAGGTCAAGAACCCCTGGAACGGTTGTCTTTTGATAGAATAATTAGGCTCACATGCAAAACATAAGAAATCTGTCATTTTTTACAACAAAAGTAAAGTATAATGAATTATTGCTATTAAAAAGGCACTTGATGTAAACAAAGATTGGTGAAAGAATTTGAATCTTAAAAGTTTTATAGCTAATTATTTCCTCAGTTAAGAAAATCAGCCTCCTGGAATTGACATGTCCGCATAGACTATAATTTAACAATAATTGTGGTAAAATTTCCCTGCTGAATTTCAAAATTGAACTCCTGCCTTTCCTTAGGCTTCCTGTGTCAACAGTAACCACTTGCACCCTAAGACAGAAGCCCAGAGCACAATTTCAGGCTTGTTTCCATGAAAGGGTCATTCCAGGATTCCTGCTGGTTGCCACAATGCCCAGTGATGAAATGCCATTGTCGTTGCTGTCTCTTCCTGTGAACCACAGGTGGAAGGTTTTTGGCATTCTTTGTCCAGGCCAACAGAGGACTCAGCTTCCCCAAGCCGCATGCCTTGCTCTATCAAATGGAAGAGATCTTTCTTCGTAACCCATTATTAGCAGATTTCACACAAGGTGTTCAGATTCCTCTCACGCACACATATTCCAAATGATGAGGCAAGGAGCGATTTGCCAAAGGGAAAAATATCATGCTATTTTCTGTTCTTACAGCCAAAACTAATTCCAAAGGGAATTCTGTTTTTAATTTCCTGTTTTAATTTCCATTTGGGCTTACTAACTAGCCCTTTAAAGCTATATGATTGGAAAGTCTAACCACAAAGGAGAAAGGCTTGTCTGGGCAGACTTGCTGCAATTCAAATACCTCCCATATTTCGTCTTCCAGCTCATAGCCCACTTTTATATACATTTTCTCATGTTGGTCACATCGACCCTGCTGGTAGACAGGGCAGACCATTGCTAAGAGGTACCCCGTGGCTGTTTAGGAACTGATTTGTCTAAGATTGAAGTTTAGCTAGTGGATTAGTTGGGACTCAAACCAAAGTCCTCAGATAAGACCAATGTTCCCTTTGGTTTTCATCCTTGCACCATTACGCAATGCTTCTTAATCACTTTTGCTCATTTGGTACACATTGCCAAGTGCCTTTAGCTCTTCACGGGTGTATGTATTCTCTGCCCAACTGAAGTTTAAGTTTAAAGGCAATGACTTTGTCTAAGAAACCTACCACTCCCATAAAAGCTTAAATACCCAATAAATATTTATTAGTGAGGTCTTTATTGGGTGGAGAATGAGAGTAATAAAGGTATTTGATTTTGATACCCTTAAATCTAAGTAAAACCAAATGCTTAGATTCATTCCTCTTTTGTATGAGAGAAAGACCCAGCAGTAATGAAAATCTGACAATTTTTTCAAATTCATTTTAAATGGAAAAATATGCAAGCCAGGGCAGACTCATTTCCTATTATATATCTATTGTGGGTTTAGGTTATAATTTTGGATGACAGTAAACAGACTGGGGGTGTTTTGCTGTTTTCTTTTGCTAAATGACATGATTTGGATACAAGTAAAATTGTGTTTCTGTGGGTTCGCCTCCATATTTACTCTCCGCCTGACTCCCTTTTTCCAGGGTTTCATAGTCTGGAAAGGAAGTGTGGTCTAGTGGTCAGAAAAACAGCTTAGGAGACTGGAGTTGTGGCTTCCAGTTCTGTCTCACTCCCTGACTCATTGTAAGATCTTAGGAGCGTCAGTTAATGTTGCGATTGTGAGCCTCGGTTTACCCATTTTCTTTTTCCTCTCCAGAAATGTTGCGCAGAAATAATCAGATCATCTGACAATGCAAAATAAAAAAATGACTTTGGTCCTAAAAAGAAACAACACCATATGACTATGGTGCTTCATTTAATGGGTAATGATGGCTACAGATTAAAAGGATCTTCTAATTTTAGTAACGGAACGGAGTGGTCAAAAGACTTGTAGTAAGCATTTGGTCAGCTGGTTTACGGTTATCAACTGGGATACTATCTGGAAAACGATTTATGATGGGAAGAAAACCAAAGGATTCAAGAATCTAGGGAAGAGGAGAGTCAGGAATTTGGGGTCTTACCCCTGGCCTCCAAAAGGAAATAGTAATTGGGCATAAGCCCTCGAATTTCACTTGGCGTTCACACTCTTAGGCTTACCAAGAGAACTTGGGAGCTTCCATCTGGTCAGCCTACAAATTCAAGATCTACTTGAGATCCTGGCTTCCCTCCACCCATCACTATCTCGTGTTAATTACCCTTCCTCAAGAAGAGAAGTCACAGTGGGTGTTATCTGTTGAGTTAAATGGGGAGAATGACTCTGCAAAACAAAAATTAAAACCTCCCATCATAAAATATAGTCACATAGAGAATCGTTTTAATTCAATCCCATGAGCTATTGGCTGGTTGATGGGTTATGGCAAACAGAACGGGGCCACCTGCAGAGGCTGTCCTTGGCTCAATGACAAGTGTCACTCTGTTAGGGGTTGTCACCTTTGTGTGGCAATACCTGATGAATCTATAGTTCACTATAATTCTGACATGAACGAATAATAATAATTAGTATTATATGAATAACAACTATTTATTAAGTATACACTAATTGCCAGGCACAATGCTAAGCATATTTTACACATAACTCCATTCATCCTTCCCCAAATCCAATAACGGAGGAATTGTTATATTCATCTTAAAAACAGGAAACTTGGACTCAGTGGTGAAGTCACTTGCCTGAGGCTACAAAGTGAGAACGAACCCCAAAGCCATGGTCTTGACCGCTGAGATGCTCTGCTTCCCTCCAACATGTACAGGTCAAAAGGATCTTGCTGCAGGAGAGGCTAGGAGAGAAGCAAAGATCTGAAACTCAATACCCTCATATTCCAAGAAGAGAAGCAGAGAGGACTGTTTCTATGGCCTGCAGGGATTAGGCCAGGTTGCTTTTCCTGCTAGAGGCCGGCGATTGACCAAACCAGTGTCCCTGCTTGAAGAGCAGGTGAAAATGTGTTAAAACTCCTGTGGGCACACCTGCTTGTCACAGGCAACAAAAAATCCCTGCACAAAATAAAGACAATACTATTCCAGGATCTAAATCATCTTGGGAGACAGATTAGTGAAAAAGAGAAAGCAGAGAAGATACTCAGAACTAGTTCACCTGAATAACAGGTGTGAATTAGGACCTGCTGAGGATTAGCCACAGCCATATACCCTGCGTGAAACAGTCAGAGGAACCACCCATTGAAACCAAGGGGTCAAAGAACCCAAGACAAAAAGACATATCAGGTTGGATGGCAAACTCCAGACATACGTGGGTTTCACATAGTCAGGGAGCACAAGACAAGACAAACCTTAAAGACCTGGAAGTGCTAGCCTAGAAATTAAAGGACCTGGGCCACAGATGTTGTTTTTAGCTTTATTTCCAATTTAGGATTTGGACTTTGAGAATGTGGGAAGGAAGTTCTAATAGGATGATCATATAATCTATAGACCAAACTAGCACACTTTTGAAAATAAAATGGGGTGGCATTATTAATTATTCCAGGGCCAGCAGGTAAAGGCAAACTAGGACCACCCCAGCAAGGGATATATAATCACTCTAGCTTTGGGGGAAGCCTGTGGCTACAAGAATAAAATTATAAGAGAGAGATCTGGGTAATGGTAAAAATAATAAATATATGTGTGTGTATGTTTATATATATAAACATACACATAAATATGTATGTATAACATACAGAAAGAACAAAGGAGATACTATAATGGGAGTATGTTGGAGAAATTGGTTAATGTATTCTTGACACTGATCATAAAACTGACACACTGGAAAGTTCCCTGAGTAAGGAGGAATTTCAATTACTCATAAACGCTGGAAATTTCCGTCTGATAATCAGGTTAGCTGATAAATTTATGGTTTAACTTGCCTTGCTTACAATTTCACTTCTCAGAAAGTAAAGGAAGTGCAAAGGAACTGCGACTTTGGAGCTACATTTTGGACCTAACTCTGCCTAATAATGAGGAATTTCTAGGAGAAGTAAAATCTGATGCACACTTAGATTTGAGTCCTGCTGCAGTTTCCAACAGAAGGATA
The DNA here is from genome assembly GCA_026826555.1 of Tolypeutes matacus. Taxonomy (NCBI): domain Eukaryota; kingdom Metazoa; phylum Chordata; class Mammalia; order Cingulata; family Chlamyphoridae; genus Tolypeutes; species Tolypeutes matacus. Next base: position 18,122,410 of record JAKSZT010010858.1, read on the forward strand.
GGTGGGATCCCACAGACCTAGATGGCTCGAGAGGGGAGAGAAGCCCATGAAAATGGAAATCAGACCACATAGTCACAATCTCTGCAAAATATAAAGGCACAATACTAAAGAGACTTGAAAAAATAGAATCAGAGATGCTAAAGCCAAGGAAAGGGAAGGATGGAGCAGAAGTCTTAAGCTATGAAGAAGACTTTCTTGAAGTAAGAAGGAAGTCATTCATGGATATGTCCTCCCCTTAGATATCCTTGTCATATTGACTGCACACAGTAAGTAGAGAGTTGAAAGATGGCAGAAGGGTAGCAAAGCTCAATTTCTGCTTTGCTCCCATATTCTCTCTTAAATAGAGGTACTGCTTTGAGAAGTGGAAAGAGCATCCTGATATGCTTCAAGCTATGTCTCCAATATCAAATTTAAGCCTTGAGAAAAATGTGACAAACAAATTTGTCTAGGGGAGAGCAATGGGACTGATGGCATGTGCCTCAACTCAGGCTATTTAACCCAAAAGGAAATGTAAGAGAGATGATTCCTGCTTTCCAGTGTTTGAAAAAATGTTCTGGGTGGTAAGGATTACTTTGGGGGCTCCAGAGCATGAAATTAGAAGACAATATTTTGACTTTATAGACATTCACACGTTCTAAAGATTAGCATTGCCTCAAAGGGGAAGGGCGAGCATCAGGAGAGAGTATAGTCTCCTTCTCAGCAGGTATGCAAAATAAGGGAATCCCCTATATTTTTGTGTAACATATATGTAATCTAAATACCTTTTTAAAATAAAAAATAGATTTTTAAAAAAGGCTGGAAACCCGACTTGGTGGAAAAGTAAGTTGCCTCAAATCCTATTGAGACTGGGGATATAAATTAAGGAATAATGAAGATAATTTGGAAGAGACCGAAGCATTTATTGAGTAGTTAATTTTCAGGACCTAAAAGTTCCCTTTCAGCCCTTGGCTTCTATCATCTTATCATTTTATCATCAGATTCAGTGATTCGCTCTGCCTGTGCCAAGGCGTATCTTTCTTGCTTTATGGGTGATGGTGAGCAAAGCAGTCAAGAACTTGGATGCAACAGTCCATCTGCCTGGGGGTGAATCCCAGCCTTACCTCTCAGTAGCCTTGTGACCTGGGAAAATGTGCTTGACCTCTCCAAATTTTGGTATTCCCATCTCTAAAATGTGGAAGATCTTAAGAGTACCCATCTCATAGCATTGTTACGAGAATGAAGTGAGATAATGTATGTAAAGAGAATCAATGTCTATCATGTAATAAGCATCCAATAAATATTAACTACTAGTATTGATTAAATCCAAAACTGAATTGTAGGGGTCTATAACTGACCAATTTCACTTTTCATACTCTGTCTATAAATTGAAAACCATTGTAAAATGCAATTAATTTACATGCCAACTTAAGTCCTAGTGCTATTGTTGGTTTTTATTGTAAATTTCTAGAGAATTGAGGCCTCCTGTGACTTCTAACTTTCTTGTTTGGCATGGTAACAATAAGTGCAAAGGTGATGAGAAACTTTCCGCTCTCAGGACTGATTGCCAAGCACCTGTAGGAGTTATTACAGAGTCAGTCACCTTTTGCATGACTGTGCTAAAAGGGCACTTATTCTCAACTTCTCAACAGCACATGCATTTAGTGAATTGCTTCAACTATATCCCTTTCAATAGACTAAATAAAGAAAAGTCTAAATGAAATTATTAACCAGGTCCTAGACATTTTGACCCTTTCCAAACCTTGGGTATCTTTTCAAACCAGATTAGGAGAATCCGTCTCATACTGAAAGAACACAGGAAATAAAATTATATACTGTCTTGTGTAAGCAAAATATTTTAAACCATTTATTTATTTATTTATTTATTTATTTATTTATTTAACCATTTTAAGGGTATCCTATTGAGGGATATGGCCTTCTTGGCAAGATATTTATGTGCAGTTTCCTGGAACTTTCTTCGTGCATGTACGTCTGGCTTTGCTGTGATTGCTTGAAGGTCATTGCTAGTATCTGTCTTCTAAGTAACAGGGGTCCGAAGGGAACGTGCGACCCCCATCAGATGATCTAGTACAGAGACTGGTTGCGAATGAAGCACGAATAGTCCAAAGAAGAGAAATCCAGAGGGAGATGCAGCGGCCACAGAGGCCAGGCAGGGTCAACTCCATTTCAGGCACAAATAGAAATGGTTTTTGAGTGAGAAAGATTGAAGTTTCAGGGATTGCTTGCTTAATGCCACAATAACTCAGAGCGCAGACATTCATGCAGCAAAATTATTCGAAATCTGTTATAAGGTGTTTGACCTTCTGTCATAAGTCAGTCTTTCTCTGGACATTTGAAACTTTTCGGATTTAGTTTCCATGCTAGATCTGATATTTGTGCTTACTTCTTTCATGTCCAACCGCCGATTGATAGACTGTATCGTTCTTCACTGGTATTATTCCTGTGAGACGATTGCTCAGTGGTGCTCTGGAGTTCACTCTCGCCAGCCCACAGGGGCTCACAGGGGCTCGGGAGTGCTGGTTGTTTTTGTCTCTTTACAATAATGTATTCAGCGCATCATGGTGGTAGTTTAAGAATCAGCCAGAGTGCAAGTATTTATACCAGGAAATCAGCAAATCAGTTGTTAACCATTTACAGCACACCACTGATTTTATTTTCTGCCCTGTTGTTCTCAGGCATGGTCATATGACTTGCTGTCTTCGTTAGCCTCAGGACTGCTAATGCAAAGTACCAGAAATGTGTTAGCTTTTATAATGGGGAATTTATTAGGGTAAAAGCTTATAGTTCTGAGGTGATGAGCTGTCCAAATAAAGGAACCATCAGAAATGCTTTCTCACCAAAGTCAGTTACTGGTGATCCTGGTGTCTTGTCATGTGACGATCAAGCAAGATGGCAGGTCTGCTGGTCTCACTCTACTAGCTCTTTGAGCTCAGCTGTGGGCCATCTGTCATCTCTTCCTAGGCCTCGGCTCCTTGAGCTTCTCAGGGCTTCTCTCCTTGAGCTCAGCTATGGGCGAACCTGGAGTCCTTTCTCCAAATGGCAGGATCAAAATGGTAGCTTCCTTTTTCTGTGTCTCTCTCTGTGTGTCTCTGTTTATATCCGGCCCAGCAAAAGGGCAGAGAATCAACCTGAGTTACGCCTCACTAATATAATCCAATCAAAAGGGTCTCACACCCACAGGAATGGATTAGTTCAAAAATATAATCTTTTACTTTTTGGGATTCACCAAATTCGAACTCTCATACTTGCATTGGCCAGTGATATGAGCACACATGACATGTGTCACTTCTGGACATTTTGACAAGCCAGTGTGTGCTTTACCATATTATTTCTACTGCCACCACCATTGACAATACTCTTGGTTTTGTTTTGTTTTGTTTTGTTTTTTAGGAGGTACCTGGAATTGAAACTGGGATCTTGTTCATGCAAAGCAGGCACTCAACCACTGAGCTATATCCACTCCATGACAATAATCAGTGCCTGTCCCATCAAGCTTGGATCCTGAGATGACAAAATGGTAATACACATGTGAGGCCCTAGCCAATTCATGTAAACATGTAGATGTAAGAGTATGAGTAGATTTTTTGTGTAAAACCACTGAGATTTGGGGGCTATTTGTTATACAGCATAATCTTGCCTATCCTGGCTGATTGTATAACTCTGTTGTCTTAAATACTTTACTGTCCCTTCCCTAAATTTAAGTTTTCTCAACTGCTAAATAAGGGTGTGTATTAATCAGGGTTCTCTCGGGAAACAGAATCAACAGGAGGTATCTGTCAATAATATGAGATATTTTAAAAGAGTCTCTCATGTGACCGTGGGGATGCACAAGTCCAGGTTCCGCAGGCAGGCTGCAAACCAGGGGCTCCGATGAAAGTCTGATGAAAGGTCCTTGATGAACTTCTGGGAGAAGTTGGCTGTCCAACAATGAGCTGGGAAATTCTTCTGAATGTTGAAATCACTTCCCCTTTTAAGGCATTCAACTGATTGGATGAAAGTGTCACCCATTGCTGATGCAATCTCCCTGATTGATGCAGATGTAATCAGCCTTCCATGCAGTAAACTCACTGGTGATTGAAGTCCATAAATGCTCTTGTATTACAATTAGCCCAGTGGACCAAACACCTGGACACAATTACGTGGCCGAGTTGATACATTAGCTTAACCATCACAGGGTGTTAAGCTTTAAGGCCCTGCCAACTCTGAAATCCATGAGGACTTTTTCTGAATTAACATTGAGAATATGGAGAGACAATAATCTCAACAGAAAAACATTGCAGTTGTAGTAATGAGCTCTCCATCAAATTCTTCATTCTTCAACAGGGTAATTAACCTATAATGATAATATAAAATATTTGCTCTTGATTTTACGAAAGCATGAAGAGATCAGTGTTTATATTTATTTAGTCACATGATCGAGAAATAGCTATTGATTATAAGAAGTGTTATATGCCTCCAAGGAATAATATCAGATGCATTGCCACATTTAGGCCCCATAAAGGATGAGCCTTCCTCTCAGGGGCACATTGCCCAGCAGCTGCCCAAAATCAACTCAGCAGAGACCTGAACATTAAGCAAAGCCCAGAAAATCACCTAAAAAGTAGAGATGTACTAATGAAAAAGACATACTAACTACAGTGTATTTACATGGTGACCAAGAATCACCGGCATCCAGCCCCAGGACACCAGTCTTCAGGGAGACAATATCAGCTTGATGATGCCTTGATTATAGACTTCTCCTAGCCTCAGAAAAATAAACTCCTGTTGTTTAAAACCAACCTATTTCATGGTGTTTATGAGTGCAGCCAGGAAACAAAGACACTAATGAAAATATGTAATCAAATGTAATTCTTACTATCCATAAAAATTTTTTCTATTAAAAAAATTTTTGAACAGAAACTACAATTGGTTCTCCTCAATAAATTGTTCTTTCTTGAAATTGCTCTCTATGAAGTGTCAGCATTTCCCCTTGAAAACTTTTATTAGCATGAATCCACATTATTTCTTTATCTCCATACTCTTCAAGCCAAGGCAGGTTATTCATTTATTTTCACTAAAGAATTCCTCTGTAGTTTGTTCTCTCTCTCTCCCTCGCTCTCACCCTCCCTCCCTCTCTCTCTTTCTCTTCCACCCAACCCTCTCTTTTTCAGAAAAGACCCCCAAGTGGAATTAAAACTTGTCATCAGTCAGTAGGGATAAATTAGAGAAGAGATGTAAGTCTACAAAAGGTAGCGATGGTTTTTGAAGTCAGAAGAATATGGTTTGATGTACAGAAGTTCTTCTCATAGAAGCAAAAAAGAAAAGAAATAATGTAAAAAAAAAAAAAGGCCAATTGAATATGGGATATTTAGTTGGAAAACTTCCAGGAATTGTGTTCAGTTGACTTACAAACATCATGGATGGCATCCTCAGGTATCTGGAGTCTGTGTCTACCTGTCACCTCCATGCCTCTTGCCATGCCACGCATACCATAGTACTCACAAATACTTACTAAATAGTGAAGCAAGGCATGATATTCTATGATCAATATCCATGAATATAGTACAGGCCATGGTACAGTCCCCAAAGAACTGTCCACTTCACCAGCAATCCAAGGAAGCTAAGTATTCAGAATGCAGAGCTTGCATCCAATAAACAATATTTTTAAAAGACTCAACTTATCTGCTTATAAAATGGGAAGCCAAGTGTATCATTTTGCCCCAGACAAATATAAAATGGGCAAAGCATACAAAATCTCTGAGAATAAAACGATGGTCGCACGGGGAATGAAACCCCAGTCCTAATAATGACGCCCATGGCATCTGGTCCTCTCTCACTCTCTGCCCTCATCTCCTTTTATCCCCCTCACTCTTGTTACTCCAACCACACTGATACAGGCCTTTGCCCCTGCTGTCATCTCCTCTTCCTAGAAAGCTCTTCACCCTGGTATTTGTTTGTTGTTACTTCCCTTCTTTAGGAGTTTGCTTAAACACTGCTTTAGTTTCCTGGCTGCTCAGCAAATACAATGCAATGGGTTAGCTTAAACAATGGAACTTATAGGCTTATGATTTTGAGACTAGGAGAATTCCAGAATCAAGGAGTTATCAAGGCAACACTTTCTCCCAGAAGACTGTGACATTCTAGAGCTGGCTCCTGGAGATCCTTGGTCCTTGGTTTTTCTGTCACATGGCAAGGCCCTTGGAGGCTCTCCTGGCTTCTCCCTTCTCTTCTGGGCTCCACTGACCTCCAGCTTCTGGCTGCTCCCTCTGGCTTTCTCTCAGTCTGTGACTTCCCTCTAAGGCCTTAAGTAACGGATTAAGACCCGTTCTGATGCAGCTTGGTCACACCTTATCTAAAGTAATCTCATCAAAATGACCTATTTACAAGAGTTCACACCCATGCGAATGGATTAAGATTAAGAACTTGTTTTTCTGGAATGCATACCTCCAAACCACCACAGCCACCTTCTCAGTGATACCTTCCCTGGGAGCCCCATTTATATTTGCAGCTCAACCCAAGTCCCTGCATTTCCAGTAGGGGCCTGGGGTCCCCCAAAACAGAACCTGAGCAAAGGCTTGCATGCAGGGAGTTATTTGAGAATTTGACCCCCACGAAGCATAAGGGCAGGGCCAAAGGAGTGAAACAGGGCCTCCTGTCAAAAGCCAGTCAAGGGTGCCCAATGGTTGATCCTTCCAGCTCCTTCTGAGGGACCTTGTCAAGGGCTAAGCAGGAGACAGCTGAGCTTTCAGGTGTTGAGGTGGTTAATTAAAACAACAAGCCAAGGTGAAACTAAGCCTTGGCCCATTTATTGCTAAAGGCTAAGAAAAGCTAAACAGGTAAAAATATCAGCCCCTCACCCAAAATTCCATTTTTCCCAATGGAAGGGTGCTGGACAAGAGTCAGATATATCAGCGCAGTCAGGGAGAATGGTTTCACTGCCAAGGGGACCCCAAACAAAAGGCCAAAAGGCTCCTGCCATTTTAGGGACCTGGGGGACAGGGGTGGTAGAGGGAAAAAGATCTAGGAGAGGAGAGGTACTGAATATTGATTCATAGCAGAGGAAACCTCCTCCCCCTCCATTAAGTGTTCTCTACAGAAGTGCCCTGAAAGGCTGCTTTCGAGGCCCCCACCCCCAATAAGGGGTCTCTGAATGGAGTCATTTGAGCTAGGAATGTAGATGCGTACAAGGGCATGGCTGGCCCAGGGCCCTGAATCTTTGGTGGCATCTCTCTCCAGACTGTGCACCAAGTCTGGTGTGGGGTGGGCAGCTTTCCCCGTGAGGCCTGCCGGTAAAGCCTTCGCAATTGCCTATGGTTGGACCTGAAAGTCACACACAGGATTTTGACCAGGAGGCGGGACTCCTCAAACCCAGGACAGGTGTTGCAGAACTATAGCAAGAAGTGTTTAATGACTCCTCCTGACCCTCCCCAACCCCCCCACCCCATGGTCAAGGATGGCCCCCCAGGTGCTAACCTCCCCCATGTGAGTGCAGAGCTCATTCCCCCAGGGCAGGAAGCCAGGAGGAGGCCTGGGGCAAGGCACTGTCTACAGGGCCTCTGTGCAAAGCCACTCAAAGGCTGCAGGGAACTGGTCTGGAAGCCATGCACAAAAGGAGTCCCACCTCCCTTCCGGGCTCTGTGTTTCTCCACAGGTCCTACCAGCAACAAAGTACCACGTTTTATTTATGCTATGTTTACCGCCTGTCTCTCCCCTCTAGTTTGTACGCTCCGTGAGGGCAGGAATTACGACAGGTGCAGTTGACTGAGGTAACTTCAGGACCAGAAGGATGTCTGGACATAGTGAGCACTCAGTAGCTGACTGGTGAATGAATGAATGAAAATATTAAACATTCGTTTTGAAACACTGCACAAGAATGTATCTTAGTGGGATGTTATGAACAGAAATTCGTGTGTGATGTTTATAATTACTATCATATTTCCCTCAAAATTTATCCAGGAGTAATTCCTTAGTGTTTCCATGCTATAATGAAGCACTGATAGAAATTAACCCTGAAAAGACAACAGACAGAAGCAATCAAGAATCCTTCCAATGAAAATGGAAACATTTTCAGCACTTTCGTTTCTCCCACTTTCTACGCAAACTATTTAGAGAGGACAAAGATAAGTCACAAAACCTGGTCCCTTTGCCCAATACTTTCCATTGCTTCCAAGAAAATTGGCTTAGCTAAAATTTAACATGTATATGTATAATATGTATGTTAATGCATATTTATATACAAACATTTATTTACATATAAACTGCCACACACAGAAACAAATTTTATATCATATTTCCTCTCTTACAGGTACAAATTAATGTCTCTTACTTTCTCTTATTCCCAAACCAAGTCAAATTTCTAAGTGAAAATAAGCAAGCCAATACATCCTCCATTCACTAATCCTATGAACGTTTGTCTAATTCAGGCACTGAATTCTGTATCAATGTGAATAAAGATTTTGGTGTCTCCAAGAAATCTAAATTGGCTAAGGAGACAAATTATTCTAACTCAAAAAGATTTCTTTATTAAGTAGCATGATCTACCAGTGTTTATTGGTAATGACCGTTTGTAGATGGATGATGATTCCACAGACCTCCAACTGGTCGCCCAGGCTTGCCCTGATCACTGCATTAGCCCTATGATGCCACAAGCCAAAATTTTAGGTGACTGAGCTTTCTAGACCCCACTTCACAATATGGTAGATTTTTACCCCATTTGTGGTAAGGTGAAATACAAGGAGCTCTCTGAGCACAGGATCCGTCAGTTCCATCATATCCCAACAGCACCCGCCTCTGTGCGTGGAAGACTGCTTGCTGCAAATCCCAGCAGCTCTCTGCCTGAGGTCTTTATCTGACTGCAGGGATGCAGGGATGCAGAAGGACAAGAGAGTTCAGGCTTTCAACCATATGTCTGGGAACATCTGATGGATGATGTCCTGATGCCTGGAGCCTCAGTTGGGATGGCTGAGGCATGCTCCATGCTGCTTCCCAGAGCTCTCCAGAGGCACTGGGCTCCAGTTGCCTGTAGAGGTAACCGGTTTGATAACACACCCTTTAGTGGTTTCATGACCTTTGCCATCCCACTTCCCCACTCATTTACCCGGGACTATCTCCCAGATTTGCATGCAAATCTTTGTCTCAAAATCTGCTATGGGGGATCCCCATCCAAAGGACATGATGATCCCATAGCTGTCACAAGAGTCACAGTTGAGTTGTTGTGATAACAAAGACAAAACCAATACAATGACATCCTAAATGTGGTATTATCTGACTTAGAGACATATTTATAGCCCTCCAGACAAGGCAACCACAACCACACAGCTCCAGGACCCCACGTTAGGGACGGATCTACAGGCTGATCCCTTCGCAGCCCCTTGGAGCTGCTAGAGGACCTCATGACTAGCTCTCAATAGTGCCCGGACGTGATATGTCCTCAAAATTTAGTTGTTCGGTGAATAAATGTACAGTAGACTTTTAATATCTTCCTGAAAGCAATGCAAAACCATTGTGAGTTTTTGAGAAATGAAAGAGCAATGCAAATTGTGTTTCTGAGAAATTAACCTGACGTTGGCATAGAGGATGGAATAAAAGGGAGATAAATTCCTGTTTTCCCATGAAATGAGAGAATGAAGTATTTATTTCGATGATGTAATCTAAATCTATATAGTAGTATTACCAAAAGCAAGAGACCAAATTCTACACAGAGAGAAAAAGAGAGTCTCCAAGTCTTGTAGTGAGCAGAGCAAAGTCATACACCCCTACCAAGAACTTCTGGCCCTTAGACTCATGCCATGTAAATAACCTATGGAACAAAGGTCCAGTCAGAAGAGGGCCAGTGGGGACAGCGAGTTCAGCATTCCCAGGCTGCCAATCACACACACAGTAGGAGACAGCATCCTGTGCAAGTGGGAAACCACGGGCAGGAAGCAGCCTCTGTCTTTATGCCTTTCTAAGATATTTATACACCCCACTGTGGCCAGCAAGCAAAACTAGTGTAACTTGGATGAAATTTTAATTATACAGGGTTTTAATGATTTCAGTTGCTGTGGGTGAAGAAGGGAAGCCAATAAGGAAGGAGCAAAGGTTCACCCAAGCATAGCCACCCGTTTCCCCTCACCATATAGAGAAACCAGCATTCCAGAGGAAGGTCCCAGGGTTCACTGTTTAAGGTAGGAGAGAGCCACATAATTCTAGCTAGCCACTATGGGCATGGCTTTGTCAGTACTCAGTCTCGCCACAGCATGTCAACAAGGTTACAGATCTGGACCTGATAATCTTACTATAAAAAGAATTATGGGGAACATTGTCATCTCCACAGTTCCCATTTGTTACCCACCTTTTTCTCCCAGACTCCTCTCACTCTTCTCCATTTCTGCTTTATTCTCCTGAACTAGCCTTTCTACACTCCTCTCTGTTGTCAAGAACTGCAGAGGTGGGAGAGTGCTCTGTTTTGCGCAGAATATGCTCATCGTTATCTTGCAAATAATAAGGAGAAGGTTAGGTGGATTGGCCTCAACGTGGAGCTATAGAAGTGGCCTTCATGAACCTTTCACCCAAATGTCATTTGGTTGACACCTACCTGGTGCACGTAGGAATGAGGTCAGCACCTGCTCCAGTGATACTTATCATGAAGCTCAAAAGCGTATTACATTATTATTACATACGCTGCTCAGGATATTGACAACATCAGATTGCTCCAGGGGGACTTGCAAGATGGTTGAGCTGGCCATACAGCAGTAAAGTATGTGTTTTCATTTATTCAGCCATTTGCTTGGAACTAACTACTGTACTAGGTGCTATAAGGGCTACAGTGATGAATAAAACAGGGGTTCGGTCCTCTAGTTGCTGACAATTTGGCAGGAGACAAGATATAACTGCAAACAACAGTAAAGCAAAGCAAAGCACACTGACAGAGAAAATGGGGTAAGATAGCTCTCAGCTGGGGTTGGGAGCTCAGGAAGACTTCACAGACAGCGCTTGACCTTGGCCTTGGAGGATGAATAGGGTTTTCATATGGAAAAATAAAAGATCCCAGGTGAAATGAACGTTAGGTAAGAATGAACAGGTAAAATGAACCAAAGTAGGAATGTACAAGGTAGAGGTGGAGCATTTTGTAACAAGAATTATTTCCTTTGCTAAAAGAGATAGATTGGGGCTAGAATTTTATTTTCCAGGCAGTGATGTCTTAGTTTGCTAAAGGCTGCCAAGGCAATATACCAGAAAAGGATTGGCTTTTACAATGGGGATTTATTAATTTATAAGATTATAGTTCTGAGGCCATTAAAGTATCCAAATCAAGGTATCATCAGGAGATGCCTTCTCCTCAAGCTACAACTGTGGGTGATCAGACACATGGCGGCATCTGCCAGGCTCTGCCTTCTCCTCTGGGCTCCATTGTTTTCAGCTTCTGGCTGTTCCTTCTGCGTTTCTGTGGCTTTTTTTTTTTTTTTTTTCTCCTTTGTATATTCATCCCATTCATAAAGGACTCCAGTAAGAGGATTAAGACTCACCCTGAGTCATGTCTTACTGAAGTAATCTAATCTAAAGGACAAATCTACATTAGGTTCACACCTACAGGAATGGACTAATTTAAGAACATAATTTTCTGGGGTCCACAAGAGACTCAAACTAACACAAGTGAGAATACCATGAATGCCAGGGTACCTCGTTCAACTCGTCACTTCAAAGATTAGAGCCCCACTGCTAGAGAGGGTGCCAATCTTTCCTAAGTCCCCATAGCAAGTCAGTGTTGTCTCTGGGATGAAAACCCAGGGCTCTGGGTCTCAGGCCAGGGCCCCCATACTGTGTGTGGCTATTTCACAACCAGAACTGTGCCTTGGGATGCAAATCTGGCAGCAGAATTTTTTTAAAAGGATGACAGCAGTGTGAGACTGCTGACCCAGGAGTTGTAAAGAGGACTTTACAGATTCCAGGAAGGAACTACGGGGGACCTGGACCGAGCTGTTGGCAGTGGGAATAAGAAGGAAGGTTCGAGTCCAAGAGTAATTGTGGAGGGAGAATTTACAGGACAAGATGACTGTTCGGCTGTGTGGGCTGTGGCAGGGGGAGGCAGAAGAGCTGATTCCAAAGTTTCAAAAGTCACTGGGAGTGACTTTTATAGAAAAAGGAAATCACCCACTGCTTCCTCAGCCCTGACAAACACCTTCCTCTCTGCCCTCTATTGCTAGGAGCTCTCCTTCACAGGTTTTCCTGGCCCGCAAGCCCTTGCTCTTTCACATGTGACAACATCAATTCCATTAGCCACCCTTCCTTTTTGTTAGTCTCCTTGGATTGCTTGTCTCTGTAGACTTTTATTACTTACTTTAATCTTTATTCAGCCCCTCTAAATGGAATTGTTTTCTAAGTTTATATTCTTTTCTCTTTTTGTATTAGTTAAATGGAGCAGAATATCAGTTAAACAGAAACCCAATTCAAACTAAAGTGTTTTTTTTTAAAGGAATTTATTGGTTCCTGAAATTGAAAAGTCTGGAGGTCTTGCTGGAGCCAGGCGTCTAAGCTATGTCAGTCATCAGTCTCTTTCTCTCACACAAACAGTGTTTATTTCGTCTCTGTTGGCTTCATTTTCAGGCAGACACCACTGGTTAGATGGCCTCCAGCAATTCCACAATCTCCCAACTGGCTGCCCATGGAAGGAGAAGCTCCCAAGGATTCCAACCAAAGTGCTGAGATTTAGTTCCCTTAGACTCAATTTGGTGAGATGACCATCCCTAGACCAATTGCCGTGACCAGAGGGACAGTTTGTGCTAATTGGACAGACCTGGGTGGCAAATGGTTGGGATTAGCCTCACCCAAATGAACTAAGAATTGGCAAGGAGGTCCCCAAAAGGAAACCATCTTATTGTGCTTACCAGAGAAGGAGAGTGGATGCTGGCTAGGGAAAAATTATATGTTTCATTGGTGTTGCTTTCATCTATTTATATGTATTCACATCCTAAGTATCATGTCTGCAGACCTGGTATATCTTTGGTTGTTTGGACCACTTGCCAGATATATTCTCCTAAACATCCCTCCCAACTTCAAACTCTATATATTCAAAGGTGATTTTTCTGTTTGTTTGTTTCTCCTACTAAAGTTCCTATTTATCTATATGATATTACCATATTCTAGGTCACCTGGGATGATGACTTTGGAGTCACTTTTGATTCTTCCTTCTGCCTTACATCTGATACTAACCCACTCCCCCAACTCCATGAGCTTGCACATGTATACAAACACACACATGCAGGCAGTCCTCTACTTCCTTCTCAGCTTGACCATCTCACCCTATGTGACAGATTATTGAAATGGCCAAATCTCTGGCTGTCCTATCCACATCCCTTCCAATGTAATATTGCAGCTCCTTCCATCAAGAGGTAGAGTTGATTCCCCCCCCCCCCAGGTGTGTCTGAGTTGGACTTAGTTGGCCTGATGACTTTTTTTGGCCAATCTGTGCAGCCTTTGTGACTTTGCTTGTGACTTGCTCTTCTGTATTAACCATGAAACCATGCTCAAGCTATTCTTTGGCACAAAGACAAGCCATATAAGATGTCCAATTCTACACATCCAGGCCCCAGATCACCCAGCAGCTAACCTCAGATACTTGAGAGAACAGAACCAAAAGCAGAGAAACTGCCTGCTGAGCCCAGCCCAACTGGGTGACCCAAAGAATTGTGACCTAAATAAATGTCTGTTATTTTTAAGCCTCTAAATTTTGGGCTGATTTGTTATACAGCAAATGCTAACTGATACACCTTCCTTATTACTGACCCTGACCTAATTCATGCTCTCACTTAATTGAGAAGTTGATGTTTGTGCTGGCCTTAGAATGATTAGTAAATAAATTATTTCTAACACTTGCAAAGGGCTTATTCTCTGCCAGACACCATCTAAGCACCTGCATGTAATAACTCATTGTATTAGTCTGCCAAGGGTATGCTGATACAAAGTACTGGAAATCTGTTGGCTTTTATAAAGGGTATTTATCTGGGGTAGAAGCTTACAGTTATATGGTCCTAAAGAGTCCAACTCAAAGTTGCTTTCTCACAAAGTCAGCGGCCACATGTTGAAGCAAGCAAGCTCTGCCTGGTCTCTCAGGGCTTTCTATATCAGTCTTTGGCATAGGGCTCTTTATTTTCCAGGCCTTTTCAGCTGCTCAGCTGCTCTGTTCTCCTCAGCTGCAAACTATCAGGTGAATGGCTCATCTCTCCCTGGGGCCCCAGGATCAAACATGACAGAGCTCTCTCTCCTCCCGTGTGTCTTCTTGAGTGTCCATTTATATCAGCCCACCAAGGGGGCAGGGACTCAGTCTGAGTCACACACTACTTATGTGGTCGAATCAAAAGTCCTAAATTGATTTTATCAAGTAAACTTAAAGCCTTTGAATTTAATATAATAAAAGGGTACCACACCCACAGGAATAGATTAGTTTACAAACATAATCTTTCTCTTTTTGGGATTCATAAATAATCTCAAACTGCCACACTCATTAAAGTTTAGCAGCAGTAAACACAGAAGTTTGGTATTACTGTCCATGATACATCGACTCCAGAGTACATGGCATGTGACAAAGAATCAGTGGAAAACACTATTCGCCCTGGAAACAGAAGCCAAATCCTCAGGGATATTTGGTCACCCAGCAGGCATCTTAGCCTTCCACGACCAATTTCATCTGTTATATACTATCTCTCTCCAGCACAAAATCTCCAGAACAAGAATGCAATTTTCTTTTTAAACAACCCCACTAAACCATCCATCACTCTTAAAGACATGAGAATTCCACACAAATCAATAGGGATTGTCCATGCATTTCTGAGGACTGAATTGCCTTCTATTGATTAAAAACGCGCTCAAATAAAATAGGACAGTACTAAAAGAAGGATTGCACTACCATATCTTCTTGTAATGTTTATCAAAGCTACTGTATTTAACAGCTTTAATCAAGCAAATTATCTAAGTATTTAAGAATTGCAGTACTAAATAATAAAGATTGTTCCAGTCATGCTTCAATTAATGTCTCATTGTCCTGAAAATAACCGATATCTAATGAATCCTATGACTATTCTAAAATGGAAAGGTCTCTATTGTAAAGAAATTCCTCAGGAGGAAGAAGTGTTTTAGAAAAAGACAGCATTTTTCAAATTAAGTTAAAGATTACATTTGGGGACTATTTAAGCTCTTACACAATTTGAGACTAGATTCAGTACCTTTCTTTTCTATTTTTAGTTAGCCCACAATTTCCTGCAGCTATTTTGTTTATTGGTTTTTATTCCATTTATTCCAAACATTTAGAAGAAACTGCTGGTTCCCTCTGTTAATACGTAGGGTTGAAAGTAAAAATTTTATAGTCAGTCATGAAAATTAGCCGACTTAAAAATTTTATTTTTGTTGTAAAAACAGAAGATAGGTTGAGGTCAGCCTTAACAAGACTATAAAGTAGGGAGAAGTAGCAGAATAAGCCCGACTCCTAGCACAAAAGCGTGCATTGTGCTCTAGGGCTCGGAACACTAGGCAGGTGTCAAACTAAGCTTAAACAAAGATGTATATTTGCAATCTTAGAATTGCAGTTCGGGGTGCACAGATTCAGGTAGCAATCCAAATAGTGTCCCATCGTGAAGCTTTCAGGCAAGGGTTTTTAAAGAAATAGAAGATTACATAAATTGTTTGTGACTGGTAGATATTCGGAGCACTCCAAATATCCTTCAGGTTAGCTAGTTTAGGGAGTTCTTTATCTTGTGGTTTGTTTATAGCAACCAGATGTCCTTGGGGTTTTGAGGAACACTGAGGCTTGCATACTTTGGCAGTTTGTGATATCTGGCTGAGATTTGCATAACAGTAACCTCCAGAATGACTTCTGGACTTCATTTTTTAAATCTCTTAGTCATAGTAATTCTGTTTTGTTTTATTTCTTTTCACATAGGCATCCTGTGCCCTGAAAGATACCAGTCCAATTTTGTTTCTTGAGCCTGAAAGAAAAAAAGAATGCTACTTTAAACCTGGAACTATTTTACTTTTTGTCACTGTTAGCATAAAGGCAAACATTCCAAAAATATAGATGAGCACAAGAGGTGATGAGGAAGTGAAGTGGGTCATAGATGACTGTGGTCGTTTGAAGTTGTATGTACCCCGGAAAAGTATGTTCTTAAAGTTAATCCATTCCTGTGGGTGTGGATCCATTGTAAGTTGGATCTTTTGGTGAGTAGGACCTTAACTTAAGCTAGGATGTGACCCAGCTTATTCAGGGTGGGTCTTAATCTTCTTGCTGGAGACCTTTATAAGAGAATGAAATTCAGACAAGAGAGAGAAAGCCATGGAAGCAAGAAGCTGGAAGCAACGAAACCCGGAAGAGAAGGGAGAAACCAGTGGACACCACCAGGTGCCTTGCAAAGTGGCAGAGGAGTCCAGGATGGCTGCCAGCCAGTCTTCAGGAAGAAAGCATCATCCTGATGATTCCTTGATTTGGATGTTTCCACAGCCTCAGAACTGTAAGCTCGTAAGCTAATAAATTCCTATAGCTAAAACCAATGCATTTTATGGTATCTGCTTTTGGCAGTAGCAAACTAAAATAATGACCTGATTTTGAAAGTAGAAAATAAAACCTGAAATGGTCCAAAGTCACAAAACCATCAAATATATGCCATGCTACCTAACATGTGCCTAATCAGTAGTATCATCTGGTAAAGATGCCTTTGTTATATGATTTGTTAATAAATTAACATTTCATTTGCTAATATTAGTAATTACAAATTGCAAGAGGGTGAAAAAAGCTTTTCATAACAGCTAGAACACTAAAAAATGACAAAAAAGGAAAATCTCCTAGATCAGGTGAGAGAAAATGATGGTGGCCATATTATGTTTCGTGGATTACCCAGAGAAAAATGAAAAAAAAAAAACAAAAAAAAATGCTGCAAATAGACAAGTTCTAGTCTGTTTTACAATACAGTATCTTCAAAGTACATATCAGGAAAAACATGCAATTCTGCTTGACACTTTTGTGAGTATCTTATTGGCTTAATTTTTAAATTTTTTTGTCAATCTCTTGTCCTCAAAGCAAACCTAAGGCAAATTTATCTGTCAAAGGTCCATAGAAACTTCTTTCATCTTACAGTACATTGTAAATGTACCCAAGTGTAGGAACCTAATCAAACACTGCTTTGATTTCCTCTTCAGAATGGTGCCACTCCGTAATCATTTCTTAGTGATTAAAATGTATTATTCCAATCTTCAAAGATAATAGCTGCTGAATAGGCTAGTATCGTGCAACCACTAAGAGGACAGTCAGAATTTCAAAGTCCTAACTCTCCCTCCATCACCAGTCTTTGATATGGGTCAAGAAGTTCATAGCTACTTTCAAGTTTCCATCTGAATATCTATAAAAACATTGTGCTATCTTTTTGCTCCTACAAAGGTAGAACTAGACTTGGATAAGGCCTCAGAGGCCATTAATATGCATTTCATAAATGAGGAAATGGAAGCCTGAAGGAAAAATAAGATTTCTCCAAGGTCACATGCCAAGTCAATGGCGAAACAAGGATGAGAAATGGGGTCTCTTGACTTTCAGCTGAGTGCTCTTTCCACTTATGAAAAAGAAGTGACATTAAAGCTTGTGAAATAAGCTTGAGTTTTCTTGTACCAAAGATATTAATGATAGAGTGCTAAAAAGAGATGAGTGGCATTGCAGCAGGCTAGACAGGAAATCAATACATGGATCTGGAACCTGGCAAGAAGTCCACATGGAAACTGATACCCCCAAGATGGCTGCTGGAAGACCCTAGTGAGAATCTCATTCAGAATGAGATTTTTTCCAGGAGCCATGAGAAGCCCCAGGGCATTATAATTGGGCCCTCCCAGGGGATTGATGGGTGGGGTCATCAATCAAAAGAGCAAACAGCTGGAACTCCTCCTGTGTCATTAGCATAAGGGTGGAATAATTGATTGTTTAAAAAGCAAGCACAAAGCGCTAGCTCTCTCTCTCTCACTCTCTCTCTCTCGCTCTATCTCTTGCCTTCTGCGCCCTGCTCTCTCCGTGCCCCCCCCCTCACATGAAACAACATTCAAGTAAAATCGGGGCATTTATAATCTATAATGGGAAAACGTAGTCTGTAAATTGGTCCTCTTTATCACTCTTCAGCCCCTTCCTCTCTAATTGGGACCTATGATCTTTTTATTTTCTCCAATTTCTCTTTCCTCCCTACCTTAATAAATTACTGGCCTAACAAACTTGATGTGCTCTTGAAATTCATTTCTGCAGCATAGTCAAGAACCTAGACAAAATCCAGTAACAGCATGAGAATTCTGCTTTCCAAGCAGCTCAGAACATTTTGCGATACAGTTTTGTCGCATCATTGAAGTCATTATGAGCTTATAAAAATTACATGACCTCTTCCTTCAAAAGATATTCTAATAAAGGAAATCGTGGCTCCATAAAGTTTAGGCCCGTTGACAAGAATGATCACTTTTTAAAATTGCTTTATGGAGTACCAGAAATGATCAGTGAATATTGCCTATGACTTCCAGACCTTCTTTCATGTCATCCCATCAACAGTTGTTACAAACTCTGGGGTAATCAACAACCTTGAGATTCATGTGGCTTGCTTGTGCTTTGGATGTCATTTCACTTGAGACAATAACACAGAGTGGAAATTTCTATATGTGGTATAATTTTTTTTTAAGGCAGAATAAACTGAGATTTTATTTAATAAACCTGTGTTCAATAACTGCACTATACCAGGTCCTGCTCAAGATACCACCAGGAATGCAAGAAAGAAAATAAGCTATGAAACTTGCCCTCAAAGTTTTCACAAACTCTACCATACCATCAAGTGCCACATTAGTGAAATAAATAAAATTCTAAGGAATACAGAGCAAAACTATTAATTCTGGTGAGGGAGAAAGCCAAGAGATCTTGAGGGTAGTTTTATAGAGAAGGTACTTATTTATTGTTGTTTAACAAGCCATCCCAAAGCCTAGTAACTTAAGAAAAGAACTACATTTATTTTGCCCCTGCATCAGCAATTTGAGAAGGAATCAATGAAGTCAGCTCATCTCTGTCCTCTCAGCATCAGCTGGCTGGAAGCTGGACTCATCCACTCTCATTTCTGGAGATCAATGGCGGCTACTGTCTGGGACCTTCACTGGGACTGTTTGCTAAAACACCTATGCATGGCATCTCAGGGTGACCTGGGCTTCCTCACAACATGGCATCTGGGAATAAGGGCAAGTTTCCTGTGAGAGTCAGTGGAAGTTGTATTGCCTTTGATGAAATAGTCTCAGAAGTCACACAACGTCAATTTGCCATCTTCTACTCATTGACATGGTCACAAAAGGCTGCTCATCACTTGACTGGAAAGTAGAAAGGTTCTAGAAGAGCTTGTGGGATTGGAATTATTGCTGAGTCTGCTTTTGGAAGATACAATCTACCACAGCAGATAATTTTTGAGATAGATGTTAAAGGTTTAGAAGTTTTGTGGGTTTTTTTCTGGCAAGGATAGGAATGTTTAGACAGAAAGAAGAAAAAAATAATCCAGTAGATGGAAATACATGGCATGCCTTTGACCATAAAAACACTAAAATAATAGAGAAAATTGTTAAATCATACTAAATCAGAACCATTTTCCCTTAAGGTGAGATGGATATATATATATATTATATATGTATAAAACTCCCATCCCCTCATTGAATATTTACTATATCCCAGGCATTGTGCAGATTATAATCCTCACAATAATTCTAAATAGGTATTATATACCTATATTATGGGTGAAGAAACTGAAGTTCAGAAAAGTTAAGATATTACATAGTTAGTAAGAGGATCCTATCCTAGGTCTACCTGATTCCAAAGCTCATGCTCATGATTCTAAACACCATGTTATTCTAGTGTATCAGTCAGGGTTCTCTAGAGAAACAGAACTGAGAGGAGATACGTATATATAAATTATAGGAATTGGCTCACACTACCCTGGAGACTTGCAAATCTGAACTCTGTAGGGCAAGCTGCAAGCTGGAAACTCCTTGAAGGTGAAGTTTAATTCCCCAGGAGAAATTGGTTGGCTGAAGAAGAGGCAGAAATTCTTCTTTCTGACTTCTGAAATTCTCGGTTCTGTCTTTAAGACCTCCAACTGATTGGATGAGAAGACTCCCCTCATTGCTGAAGGCAATCTCATAGCTGAGGGCTATCTCCTTTGTTGATTGAAGATACAATCAGTCAGAGATACAATTGAATGAAATATCCTCAGAATAACAATCAGGCCACAGCTTGCTTAACCAAACAACTGGTCACCATAGCCTAACCAAGTAGACACATGAAATTAACCATCACATCTAGAAGCTTAAAATGAGAACTAAATATGAGCCAAAACACTATTGTATGGTATTAAGGAATTGCCAGCCACTGAAAAGATTAACTGCAAAATCACAATAGTTCAATATAAATGATCTTTATTGTTTGCTCATGTTAATTCTGAAATGGGTATTTCTGATCAACGAAACTCTCCTTCAAGCAATAATTCAAGAACATATGTCCCTTCTATTTTGTTGTTCCACTGTCTTCCATGTTTTTCCTCTAAGGATATCCTTGAAGAGGAAAGAGTTTGGAGATTTTTATAGCTAAGACCTGGAAGTAGACCTGCCCTTGGGTTCTATTGGCTAGAACTGGTCACATGGCCATACCTAACTGCAAAGGAGGCTAGGAAATATTATCAAGCCGGGAAATATGTCTCTGCCACAGCCAGTTAATGAGCAAAGTCACTTAAAGAACTGAGCAATCCACTTAAAGGGTAGAGAGATTTTACAAAAATAAATAAGCACTTCACCCACATTACTTAAAAATCAATGAATTTTTGTTTATTTTCTTCATACCAAAATATGGAATTCTCTAGAGATGAACTCAACAGGAACCATTTCCTATGTGTATATAATTAATACCACAGTCAAAGAAAGAGTTATAGGCTGTGTTAGCCATTGCCAAAAATAAAAGTGAATACAGGCATATCACATTTTATTGTACTTCACTTTATTGTACTTTGCAGATATTGTGTTTTTTATAAATTGAAGGTTTGTGGCAACCCTGTGTCAAGCAAGTTTATCAGGGCCATTTTTCCAACAGCACGGGCTCACTTTGTGTCTCTGTGTCACATGGTGATGGTTAGGCTAATGTGTCAACTCAGCCAGGTAATTGTACCCAGTTGTTTGGTCAAGCAAGCCCTTGGCTAATTGTAATACAAGGACATTTATAGGCTTTAGTCACCACTGAATTTACTACATATATGGCTGATTACACTTGCATCAACCAAGGAGTTTACCCTCAGTAATGAGTGATGCTTTTTCCAATCAGTTGAATGCCTTAAAAGAGGAAGTGATTTCAGCATTCAGAGAAAATTTCCCAGCTCGTCTTTGGACAGCCAAAATCTCACGGAAACTCATCAAGGACCTTCACTGGACTTTCATCAGAGCCCCTGGTTTGCAGCCTGCCTGTGGAACCTGGACTTGTGCATCCCCACAGTCATGTGAGAGACTCTTATTAAATCTCATACTATTGACAGATACCTCCTGTTGATTCTGTTTCCCTAGAGAACCCCGACTAATATAGCTTGGTACCGGGAGTGTTTCTTGAGAAACAAAGTCTTAAACATAGGATGTCTGAGGTGATTCTGGGAGTTTTGCAATTGGCTTTCTACTCTAATTGGACTCAGGGGTACTAATGACTCCCTTTCCAATAATGAAGAGGTCACTAACAGTCCATGGTTTGAGTTGGCAATGGAGATACGTAAAATATCATCACTGGATTCCCCTACATCCACACTTAAAAGAAGCAAGAACCTGGGTGAGAGTTTTCAACACCTTAACAGAGTTTTGTGAAGTCAAAAGGTATAATGATGTTACCTGGCTCCTTCTAGGTACTCTGGATACATTTATAAAAGAAAGATATGAGCTAAAGACTTCAAATTTGAAAATTAAATGGCGCGCGAATGATGTAAAAGTTTCTATGTGTGCTCTGAAAGAAAATCTTGTCTCCTGTAGCCACAGACTTGAGATATCTGAGAACCAAACTCAGACTCTCATTGTACATGTAGCAGAGTTACAAAGGAAACTAACATCTCAACCCTGCAGGGTTTCTGCGGTTAAAGTGAAGGCAGTGATTGGAAAGGAGTGGAACCCAGAGGTTTGGGATGGAGACATATGGGGTGATGATAATACTGGTGGGGACATTGGAACCCTAAATTCTGCTGAGACTTTACCAGATAAACCTGTGATGGCCTGCCCTGTGGAGACCACACCTTGTCAACTTTGTATCCCCCAGCCTGCAGTCTGCCCCAGGAAGTCTGGACCTCATTCCAGCACTGAGGTGGATATCCACCAAACTGAAGCCTGCCCTACCTAGCTTCTGGCCTGCCCCAGGGAGTCCAGACCTCCTCCCAGCCCTGAGGCAGGTACCACCCATACTCCACCATGCAGTTTCCAGTCTGCCCTGAGAAATCTACCTTCTACCACTGCCTGAAGAGATTAATCCTGTCTCACCAGAAGAAAATGCAAAGGAATTCCCTGAGGTCAGTAGTTTACAAGACATTTCTAATCCTTCTCCTTACCCACCCCCACCGCTCCTCTTCTCTTGGAGACCTATTACTAGACTAAAATCACAACAATCCCCCAAAGGTGAAATTACAAAGTGTGACCCATGAGGAAGTATGCTATACTCTGAAAGAACTGCATGAGTTTTCCAACATACATAGACAGAAATCAGGGGAATATGTGTGGGAATGGATATTAAGGGTATGGGATAATAGTGGAAGGGAGTTGGATCCGGCTGAATTTATTGATATGGGCCCACTAAGCAGAAATTCTGGATTCAATGCTGTAGCTCAAGGGGTTAGAAAGGGCTCTAACAGTTTGTTTGGGTGGCTGACTGAAGCATGGACCAAACGATGGCCTAGCATGTCTGAGGTTGAGATGCCCTATTTTCCCTGGTATACAGTAGATGAGGGAATTCAAAGGCTTAGAGAGATTGGAATGCTAGAATGAATTTACCATTTGAGACCTGCCCATTCACTCCAGGAATGTCCAGAGGACACACTTTTAACCAGGACTGTAGGAATAAATTTGTAAAACTAACTCCATTTTCCCTGAGGAGCTCTGTGGTTGCTCTTCTCTGTAGTTCAGAGATTACTGTAGGGTGGGCTGTAGTGGAATTAGAATCCTTGAACATTACAAGGATGATTGGATCTCGGTCTGGTAAAGTCAAGTATTGGCAATTAATTGCCAGAGACAAGGTGGGTGTGGCTACCACAATGAAAGACAGATTCAAAGCCGCACTCAAAACTGTCTGAGTCTCATGGAGTTATGGTGTTGGCTAATAGATCATGGGGTACCTAGAAGTGAAATAGATGGGCAGTCTACTAAATTTCTTCTGGATCTGTATAAACAGAAGAGTTCTAGGTCAAGTGAATAAAACCCTAACTCAAATTACAGATGCAGATAATCACAGCCCCTTAATCAATTCCAGACTTGAGACAGTTTACAGACCCAGAGCCCCTTGAATGAGGAGAAGACCAGGTCCCCTTGGGGAAAGATCCTGCTAAACTGCCAAAAATTTACACTGTTAATCTTCCTCCCACCTTTCCCCAAGGAGACCTAATGGCCTTTTACCAGAGTAACTGAGCATTGGGGAAAAGGAAATGATCAGACTTATCGGGGATTATTAGGCACTGGCTCAGAAATGACATTAATTCCAGGAGACCCAAAACGTCACGGTGGTCCACCAATCAGAGTAGGGGCTTATGGAAGTCAGGTGATTGACGGAGTTTTAGATCAGGTCCGTCTCACAGAGGGTCCAGTGGGTCCCCAGACCCATTCTGTGGTTATTTCCTAGGTCCAGAATGCATTATTGAAACAGACATACTCAGTAATTGGCAGAATCCCCACACTGGATCCCTGAATTGTGGAGTGAGGGCTATTATGGTTGGAAAGGCCAAGTGGAAGCCACTAGAACTGCCCCTACCTAGCAAAATAGTAAATCAAAAGCAATACAGGATTCCTGGAGGGGTTGCAGAGATTAGTGCCACAATCAATTATCTGAAGGATGCAGGGGTGGTGATTCCCACTACATCCCCATTCAACTCTCCTATTTGGCCTGTGCAGAAAGGAGATGGATCTTGGAGGATGACAGTACATTATCATAAACTTAACCAGGTGGTGACTCCAATTGCAGCTGCTGTCCCAGATGTGGTATCATTGCCTGAGCAAATCAACACATCCCCTGGTACCTGGTGTGCAGCTGTTGACCTGGCAAATGCTCTTTTCTCAATTGCCATTAGTAAGGACCACAAGAAACAGTTTACTTTCAGCTGGCAAGGCCAGCAGTATACCTTCACTGTCCTGCCTCAGGGGTATATCAACTCTCCAGCCCTATGTCATAATATTGTCCGCAGGGATTGATTATCTCTCCCTCCCACAAGACATCACACTGGTCCATTATATTGATGATATCGTGTTGATAGGACCTAGTGAGCAAGAAGTAGCAAGGCCTCTAGACTAATTGCTAAGGCATTTGCGTGAGAGAGGATGGGAGACAAACCCAACAAAAATACAGGGTTCTTCCACCTCAGTGAAATTTTTAGGTGTCCAGTGGTGTGGGACATATTGAGATATCCCTTCTAAAGCAAAGGATAAGCTGTTGCATCTCACCCCTCCTACAACCAAAAAAAGAGGCACAACACTTAGTTGGTCTCTTCAGAATTTGGAGACAACACATTCCTCATTTGAGTGTGCTATTCTGGCCCATTTGCTGGGTGACCAGAAAAGCTGCTAGTTTTGATTGGGGACCAGAACAAGAGGAGGCCCTGTAACAGGTCCAGACTGCTGTGCAAGCTGAACTATCACTTGGACCATATGATCCAGCAGATCCAATGGTGTTGGAAGTTTCAGTGGCAAATAGAGATGCTGTCTGGAGTCTTTAACAGGCCCCTATAAGAGAATCACAATACAAACCCTTGGGATTTTGGAGCAAAGCCCTGCCATCCCCTGCAGATAACTACTCTCCTTGTGAGAAACAGCTTTTGGCCTGCTATTGGGCCTTAGTAGAAACTGAATGCTTAACCATTGGCCATCAAGTTACCATGAGATCTGAGTTGCCTATCATGACCCACCAAACCATAAAATTGGGCATGCACAGCAGCACTCCATAATAAAGTAGAAGTGGTATATATGAGATAGGGCTTGAGCAGGCCCTGAAGGCACAAGTAAGTTACATGAGGAAGTAGCCCAAATGTCAATGGTCACCACCCCTGCCATGTTATCTTCTCTTTCACAGCCCACAGCTTTGGCCTCTTGGGGAATCCCTTACAATCAGGTGACTGAGGATGAGAAAACTCAGGCCTGGTTTACAGATGGTTCTGCACGATATGGAGGTACCACCCGAAAGTGGACAACTACAGCACTGCAGCCCTTTTCTAGGACATCCCTGAAGGATAGTGGTGAAGGCAAATTCTCCCCGTGGACAGAATTTCAAACAGTGCACCTGGTTGTTCATTTTTCTTGGAAGAAGAAATGGTCAGAGGTGCGTTTGTACACTGATTCATGGGCTGTTGCCAATGGTTTGGCTGGATGGTAAGGGACTTGGAAGGAACATGATTAGAAAATTGGTGACAAAGAGTTCTGGGGAAGAGGTATGTGGATAGAGCTTTCTGAGTGGGCAAAAAACATGAAAATATTTGTGTCCCACATGAATGCTCACCAGAGGGTGATTTCAGCAGAGGAAGATTTTAATAATCAAGTAGATAAGACGGCCCTCTCTGTGGCTAATGCTCAGCCTCTTTCCCCAGCCACTCCTATCATTGTCCAATGGGCTCATGAACAAAGTGGCTATGGAGGTAGGGATGGAGGTTATGCATGTGCTCAGCAACATGGACTTCCCCTCACCAAGGCTGACTTGGCTAAAACAACTGCTAAACGCCCAATCTGCCAGCAGCAGAGACCCACACTTAGCCCCCGATATGGCACCATTGCTCGATGTGACCAGCCTGATACCTGGTGGCAGGTTGACTTCCACCATGGAAGGGGCAATGATTTTTTTTTTTTTTACTTTATTTTGAACTTTTAATAATTGAAAATATAAACAATTAAAAACTAAAAAGTAAACACAAATGAATAAATATATACATTTCTCAATTAAATGTACTGGATACATATAAAAATTTTTTGAATCAAACAATATGTTACACTACACATTTGGTTCATATTCATGCATTCATACAGTATTTGTCCTTTTGTGTCTGGCTGGCTTCAGTCAACATAATGTCCTCCAAGTTCATCCATGTTGTCATGTTTCAGACTTCATTTCTTCTTACAGCTGCATAATATTCCATCATGTGAATAGACCACAGTTTGTTTATCCATTCATCTGTTGATGGACACCTGCGTTGTTTCCAACTTTTGGCAATGGTGAATAATGTTGCTATGAACATCGGTGTGCAGATGTCTGTTTGTGTCACTGCTCTTAGTTCTTCTCAGTATATATCCAGTAGTGGTATTGCAGGGTCACGTGGCAAGTCTATATTCAACTTCTTTAGGAACTGCCAAACAGTCCTCCACAGTGGCTAAACCATTCTGCATTCCCACCAACAGTGAATAAGTATTCCAATCTCTCCACATCCTTTCCAACACTTGTAGTTCTTTGTCTCTTTAATACTGCCCATTCTGATAGGTGTGAAATGATATCTCGTTGTAGTTTTGATTTGCATTTGAGTGATGCTGAGCATTTCTTCATGTGTTTTTTGGCCATTTGTATTTCTTCTTTGGAGAAATGTCTACTCAAGTCTTTGGCCCCTTTTTTAATTGGGTCATTTGTCTTTTTATTGTTGAGTTGTAACATCTCTTTATATATCCTGGATGTTAAACCCTTATCAGATATGTGATTTCCAAATATTTTTTCCCATTGAGTTGGCTGCCTTTTCACCTTTTTGACAAAGTCCTGTGAGGTGCAAAAGTGTTTAATTTTGAGGAGGTCCCATTTATCTATTTTTCATTTTGTTGCACATGCTTTGGGTGTAAGGCCCAAGAAACCACCACCTACTACAAGATCTTGAAGATGTTTCCCTACATTTTCTTCTAGTAGTTTTATGGTCCTGGCTTTTATATTTAGATCTTTGATCCATTTTGAGTTGTTTCTTATATAAGGGGTGAGATAGGGGTCCTCTTTCATTCTTTTGGTTATAGATATCCAATTCTCCCAACACCATTTGTTGAAGAGACTGTTTATTCCCATTAGCATGGACTTGGTAGGATTGTCAAAAACCAGTTGACTGTATAGGTGAGGGTTTATTTCTGGGTTCTCAATTCTATTCCACTGATCGATGTGTCTATCTTTATGCCAGTACCATGCTGTTTTGACCACTGTAGCTTTTTAATATGTTTCAAGGTCAGGCAGTGAAATTCCTCCCACGTTGCTCTTCTTTTTTAGAATGCTTTTGGCTATTCAGGTGCACTTACCCTTCCAGATGAATTTGGTGTCTTCTCTAATTCTGTAAAGTAAGCTGTTGGGATTTTGATTGGTATTGCATTGAATCTATAAATCAGTTTGGGTAAGATTGACATCTTCATGATATTTATTCTTCCAATCCATGAACATGGAATGTCTTTCCATTTGTTTAGGTCTTATTTTTCTTTCTTTTAGCATTGTTTTATATTTATTGTTTTCTGCATAAAGGCCCTGTACTTCTTTGGTTAAATTAACTCCTAGGTATTTGAGTCTTTTGGTTGCTGCTGAAAATGGAATTTTTCCCCTGATTTCCTCCTCAGGTTGTTCAGTACTAGTGTACAAAAACTTTACTGATCTTTGCATGTTGATCTTATATCCTGCCACTTTGCTGAACTCATTTATTAGCTCTAGTAGCATTGTCATGGATACTTCAGGATTTTCTAAGTACAGGATCATGTCATTCACAAATAGTAAGAGTTTTACTTCCTCTTTTCCTATTTGGATGACTTTAATTTTTTTTTTCTTTTTTTTTTTTTTTTTTTTTGGTCTAATTGCCCTAGCTAAAACTTGTAGTACAATATTGAATAACAATGGTGACAGTGGGCATCCTTGTCTTGATCCCGATTTTAGAGGGAAAGCTTTCAACATTTCCCCATTGAGTATGATGCTGGCTGTGGGTTTTTCATATATGCCTTTTATCAATATTGAGGAAAATTTTCCTTCTATTCCTATCTTTTAAAGTGTTTTTATCAAAAACGGATGCTGGATTTTGTCAAATGCCTTTTCTGCATCGATTGAGATGATCATGTGGTTTTTTTCCTTCAATTTGTTAATGTGGTGTATTACATTGATTGATTTTCTTATGTTGAACCAGCCTTGCATACCAGGAATAAATCCCACCAGGTGATGTATAAGTCCTTTGATATGCTGTTGGATTCTATTTGCAAGTATTTTGTTGAGAATTTTTGCATCTATGTTCATTAGAGAGATGGGTCTGTAATTTTCTTTTCTTGTGGATTTTACCTGCCTTTGGTATTAGGGTGATGTTGGCTTCATAAAATGTGTTGGGTAATTTTCTCTCCTCTTCAATTTTTTTTGGAAGAGTTTAAACAGGATTGGTGTTAATTCTTTTCGAAATGCTTGGTAGAATTCACATGTGAAGCCATCTGTTCCTGGACTTTTCTTTGCTGAGAGATATTGGGTGATGGGTTCAGTCTCCTTAAATGTGATTGGTTTGTTAAATTCTTATATTTCTTGTAGCATCAGTGTAGGTTGGTTGTGCATTTCTAGGAATTTGTCCATTTCATCTAGGTTGTCTAATTTGTTGGCATATAGTTTCTCATAATATCCTCTTATGATTCTTTTTATTTCTTTGGGGTCATTTGTAACTTCACCCTTTTCATTTCTGATTGTATTTATTTGCATCTTCTCTCTTTTTTCCTTTGTTAGTCTAGCTAGGGGTTTGTCAATTTTATTGATCTTCTCAAAGAACCAGCTTTTGGTTTTGTTGATTTTCTCTATTGTTTTTCTACTCTCATTTTCATTTATTTCTGCTCTAAAATTTATTATTTCTTTCCTTCTGCTTGCTTTGGGGTTGGTTTGCTGTTCTTTTTCTAGTTTCTCTAGTTGTTCAGTTAAATCTTTGACTTTAGCTCTTTCTTGTTTTTTAATATAGGCATTTAGGGCTATAAATTTCCCTCTCAAGTCTGCCTTCGCTGTATCCTATAAGTTTTGATACGTTGTGTTCTCATTTTCATTTGTCTCAATATATTTACTGATTTCACTTGCAATTTCTTCTTTGACCCACCAATTATTTAGGAGTGTGTTGTTCAGTCTCCACACATTTGCAAATTTACTTTTTTCCTGTCTATTATTGATTTCCAGTTTCATTCCATTATGATCTGAGAAGGTGCTTTGTATAATTTCAATCTTTTTATATTTATTGAGAGCTGCATTTTGACCTCACATGTGGTCTATCCTGAAGAAAGATCCATGGGCACTTGAGAAGAATGTATAACCCGCTGAGTTTGGATGCAGTGTTCTGTATATGCCTGTTAGGTCTAACTCATTTATCACATTGTTCAAGTTCTCTATTTCCTTGTTGATCTTCTGTCTGGTTGTTCTATCTAATGATATGAGTGGGGTGTTTAAGTCTCCAACGATTATTGTAGAAATGTCTATTTATCCCTTCAATTTTGCCAGAGTTTGACTCATATTTTGGGGCACCCTGTTAGGTGCATAGATATTTATAACTTATATCTTCCTAGTTGATCGTCCCTTTTATTAATATATAATGGCCTTCTGTATCTCTTATCACATTTTTGCATTTAAAGTCTGTTTTGTTTGATATTAGTATAGCTACCCCTGCTCTTTTCTGGTTACTATTCGCATGGAGTATCTTTTCCCAACCTTTCACTTTCAGCCAATTTGTATCCCTGGGTCTAAGGTGAGTTTCTTGTAAGCAGCATATGGATGGCTGATTTTTTTTATCCATTCTATCAGCCTGTATCTTTTGATTGGGGAGTTTAATCCATTCACATTCAATGATATTACTGTAAATGCACTATTTACTTCCTCCATTTTATTTTTTGGTTTTCATATGTCATCTTGTTTTTGTCTGTCTTTTTACTCTTTTGGTTATCAATTTGTTTTAACTGGAATAGACAGGTACTCCAGACATAGGTTTGCATTTCCTGCAGGCAATGCTTATTCCAAAACTACCATCCATGGACTTACTGAATGTCTTATCTACTGCCATGGCATTCCACACAGCATTGCTTCTGATCAAGGAACCTATTTCACAGCAAATGATGTGCGGGAATGGGCATATGTCCATGGAATTCACTGGTCTTACCATGTTCCCCATCACCCTGAAGCATCTGGATTGATAGAATGGTGGAACGGCCTTTTATTTATTTATTTATTTTTTACCGGGAGGTCCCAGGGATCGAACCCGGGTCCCTCCATATGGGAGATGGACGCCCAACCAGTTGAGCCACATCCGACCCCTGGAACGGCCTTTTAAAGACTCAATTATGGCCCCAACTAGGTGGCAATACCTTGCAGGGCTGGGGCAATGTTCTCCAGGAGGCTGTATATGCTCTAAATCAGCATCCATTCTATGGTGCTGTTTCTTCCATAACCAGGATTCATGGGTCCAGGAATCAAGGGTAGAAATGGGAGTGGCACCACTCACTATTACCCCTAGTGACCCACTAGGAAAATTTTTGCTTCCCGTCCCTGCAACCTTAAGCTCTGCTGGTCTACAGGTTTTAGTCCCAAAAGGAGGAGTGCTGCCACCAGGGAACACAATGATTCTATTGAACTGGAAGTTAAGACTGCCACCTGGACACTTTGGGCTTCTCTTACCTCTGAATCAACAGGCAAAGAAGGGAATTTACTGTACTGCCTGGGGTGATTGATCTTGACTATCAAGGGGAAATAAGACTGCATCTACATAATGGAGGTAAAGAAAAGTTTGCCTGGAATATAGGAGATCTTCTATGGCATCTCCTAGTATTGCCATGCCCTGTGATTAAAGTCAATGGAAAATTGCAACAACCCAATCCAAGCAGGACTAACAATGGCCCAGAATCTTCAGGAATGAAAGTTTAGGTCAACCCACCAGGCAAAGAACCACAGGTAGCTAAAGTGCTTGCTGAGGGTAACAGGAAAATGGAATGGGTAGTGGAAGAATGTAGTGATAAATATGAACTTCAAACATGTGACCAGTTACAGAAACTAGGACTGTAATAGTCATGAATTTTTCTTCCTTGTTTCGTTATGAGTATGATTGTATATAAACACAAAACAAATTTCCTTGTTTTCTTCCCTAAACTTTTCCCCTATCATATGAAAAGTTGTATTAGTTTCATGTCATAATATTTAAGGATGTCAAGTTTAAGAGTGAATATTACCCAAGGACTTGCAACCTATTCTGTAGGGAATTAATGCGTTTCCAGTTGTATGCAGGAGAGTTGAACATTGTTAGGTGGAAATATATGTGTGCATGTCTGTTATTGTCTTTACTTAGAGACTAAGTATGGTTTAAGGTTGCCAAGTTGACAAGGGGTGGACTGTGATGGTTAGGCTAATGTGTCAACTCAGCCAGGTAATTGTGCCCAGGTGTTTGGTCAAGCAAGCACTGGGCTAATTGTAATACATGGTCATTTATGGACTTTAGTCACCACTGAGCTTACTGCGTAGATAGCTGATTACATCTACATCAACTAGGGAGATTGCAATTGATTGACTCTTTATCCAATCAGTTGAATACCTTAAAAGAGAAAGTGATTTCAGCATTCAGAGAGAATTTCCCAGCTCGTCTTTGGACAGCCAACATCTCCCAGAAACTCATCAAGGACCTTCATTGGACTTTCATCAGAGCCCCTGGTTTACAACCTGCCTGTGGAACCTGGGCTTGTGCATCCCCACAGTCATGTGAGAGACCCTTATTAAATCTCATACTATTGACAGATATCTCCTATTATATCTGTTTCCCTAGAGAATCCTGACTAATACACACATTTGGTAGATCTTGCAATATTTCAAATATTTTCATTATTACTATATCTGTTTTGGTGATCTGTAACCAGTGATGGTTGATGTTACTATTATAATACTATTATAATTGGGGGGGGGGGGCACCACGAACTACGCCCATATTAGATGGCAAACTTAATCAATATATGTTGTGTGTATTCTGCCTGCTCCACTGACTGGTTGTTCCCTCATCTCTCTCCCTTCTGTCTGGCCTCTATATTCCCCGAACTACATCAATATTGAAATTAGGCAAATAAGTAACCCTACCATGGCTTCTACATGTTTGTGTGAAAGGAAGAATTGTATGTCTCTCACTTTGAATCAAAAGCTAGAAATGATTAAGCTTAGTGAGGAAAGTATGGTGAAATCCAAGATAGCCCAAAATTTAGGCCTCTTGCACCAAACAGTTGGCCAAATTGTAAAGGGAAAGGAAAAGTTCTTGAAGGATATTAAAAGTGCTACTCTAGTGAGCACGTGAGTGATAAGAAAGATAAACAGCCTTATTGCTGATACGGAGAACATTTTAGGGGTCTGAAAGGAAAACCAAACTAGTCACAGCATTCTCTTAAGCCAAAGCCTCACCTACAGCAAGGTTCTAACTCTCTTCATTTCTACGGAGGCTTAGAGAGGTGAGGAAGCTGCAGAAGACAAGTTTGAAGCTAGCAGAGGTTGGTTCATGAAGCTTAAGGAAAGAAGTCATCTGCATAAAAGTATAACGTGAAAATAAATAAATAAAGAAAAGAAAAAGTATAACGTGAATCAGCAAGTGCTGATGTAGAAGCTGCAGCAAGTTACCCAGACAATCTAGCTAAGATAATTGATGAAGGTGGCTACACAGGTGTTCAATGCAGATGAAACAGCCTTCTATTGGAAGAAGATGCCATCTAGGATTTTCATAGCCAGAGAGGAGAAGTCAATGCCTGGCCTTCAAAGCTTCAAAGCACAAGATGACTCTCTTGTCGGGAAATGTGGCAGGTGACTTTAAAGTTGAAGCCAATGCTCATTTACCATTCCAAATATCCTAACGCAATTAAAAATTATGCTAAATCTACTCTGCCTGTGCTCTATAAATGGAACAACAAAGCTGGATGCAGCACATCTGTTTATACCATGGTTTATTGAATATTTTAAGCCCACTTTTGAGAACTACTGCGCAGAAGAAAAGATTCCTTTCAAAATATTACTGCTCCTTGACAATGAACTTGATCACCCAAGAGCTCTGATGGAGAAGTACAATGAGATGAATGTTGTTTTCATGCCTGCTAACACAATACCTAGTCTGCAGCCCATGGATCAAGTAGTCATTTCAACTTTCAAGTCTTATTATTTAAGAAATATATTTTGTAAAGCTATAGCTGCCATTGATAGTGATTCCTCTGATGGATATGGACAAAACAAATTGAAAACCTTCTGAAAGGGATTCACCATTATAGATGCCATTAAGAACATTCATGATTCATGAGAAGAGGCCAAAATATCAACATTAACAGAAGTTTGGAAGAAGTTTATTCCAATCCTCATGGATGACTCTACTTCAGGTGGAGTAAGTAACTGCAGGTATGGTGTAAATAGCAAGAGAACTAGACTTAGAAGTGGAGCCTGAAAATGTGACTGAATTACTGCAATCTTATAATAAAAATTTCACAGATGAGGTGTTGCTTCTTTGGATGAGCAAATAAAGTGGTTTCCTGAGATGGAATCCACTCCTGTTAAAGATACTATGAACAGCCCAGCAAATGGACACCAAAAAACAGCAAAAAATGGTGGTGTGGGGGGGGGTTAAAATGGATAAAAAGCAAATAAATAAATTACTCTTAAAAAAAAAAAAGATACTATGAACATTGTTGAAATGACAACAAAGAATTTAGAATATTACATAAATTTTGTTGATAAAGCAGTGACAGAGTTTGAGAGAATTGACTCCCATTTAGAAAGAAGTTCTCTTGTGGTAAAATGCTATCAAACAGCACTGCATGCTACAGAGAAATCTCTCATGGAAGGTAGAATTAATAGGTGTGGAAAACTTCATTGTTGTCTTATTTTAAGAAATTGTCACAGCCACCCCATCCTTCAGCAGCCACTGCCCTGATCAGTCAGCCATCAACATTGAGGAAAGACCCTCCACCAGCAAAAAGATTATGACTCACTGAAGGCTCAGATGATAGTTAGCATTTTTTAGCAATAAAGTATTTTTAAATTAAGGTGTGTTTGTACATTGTTTTTTAGACATGATGCTCTTGCACACTTAATAGACTACAGTAGAGGAAGCAGATGTGGCTCAAGCGATTGAGCTCCCGCCTACCACATGGGAGGTCCCTGGTTCAGTTCCCAGTACATCCTAAAGAAGACAGTGAGCTGGCAGGATGGGCAGGTGCAGCAAGCTGACACAACAAGAGACACAAGAAGAAAAACGTAAAGAGAGAGATACAACAAAAGCACAGAGCGGAGGTTCCCAGTGACTCCTAAGAGAAGACAAGCAAGTCAGTGAGGTGATGTGACGAACAGACGTGGCAAGCTGACACAACAAGATGATGCAACAAGAGACACACAGAGGAAAACATAATGAGAGACACAACAAAGCAGGGAGCAGAGGTGGCTCAAGCGATTAGGCGCCTCCCTCCCACATTGGAGGTCCTGGGTTTGGTTCCCAGTGCTTCCCAAAGAAACAAGGAAGACAAACAGACACAGCAAGTACAAACAACAAGGGGGTGGGGGGAAATAAAAAAATTATAGAAATCTTAAAAAAAAAAAAAAATAGACTTCAGTATAGTGCAAACATAACTTTTATATGCACTAGGAAACCAAAAAAAAAAAAAAAAAAAAATTGTATGACTCCCTTTATTTCAATATTCACTTTATTGTGATGGTCTGAAACCAAACCCCCAATATCTCTGAGTTATGCCTGTAAATTAACCCTGAAATCATTATGGTAAGTGAAATAAGCACAAATTTGTAGAGATAGAAAGTAGATTAGAGGTTAACAGAGGCTGGGGAAAAGTGAAGAGTTTCTCTTTGGGGTGATTAAAAACCCTTGGTGGGAGCAGAGGTGGCTCAAGCCATTGGGTGCCTTCCTCCCACACGGGAGGTCCCAGGTTTACTCCCGGGCCCCCCCCCCCACCCCCAACCCGCGGGGGGGGGGGGGGCGGGATAAATAAATCAAATCTAAAAAACATTTTTAAAAATCCTTGGTAATGGATGGATGGTAGTGATGGAAGCAGAGCATAGTGAATATAATTAATACCAATGAATCGTACACTGAAAAGAAATGGTTAAAATGTCTAATTTTATGGTATATATGTGTTACTACCACAATTTTCAAAAAGTGAATAAAGATTTTGGATTTTTTTAAAAATTAGCTAACCAGTGAATAAGAGTTAGAAAAGCAAGTAAAGACACCTTCTACACATAAATGATATTAATTTTATCTCACTTTTAAGATTCTGTTGACTTAAACTTAACATACTAAACTACCTTAAATGCCTTTATCAAGGCCTTCCATGTCTGACCTCACACACATCACCTTCCCTCCTACAACTAACTTCAGCAATGAACACCGTCACAACACAGTCCTGCATTATCAGTAGTTATTTAAATGTAAATGCATTATCAGTAGTTATTTAAATGTAAATGGATTAAACTCTCCAGTCAAAAGGAAGAGATTGACAGAATGGATAAAAAAATCATGACACACAATATACTGTTTACAAGATACTGGCCTTAAATGCAAAGACACAAGTAGGTAGATATGAAAGGATAGAAAAAATATTTATACCATGCAAATACTAGTCAAAAGAGAGCTGAAGGGGTCAATTCAACAAGAAGACATAACAATTAAAAATATGTATGCACCAAATGGCAGAGCCCCAAATATACAAAGCAAATATTGACATATTTGAAAGGAAAAATAGATGGTTCTGCCATAATAGTAGGAATCTTCAATGCCCACTTTCAATAATGGGTAGAACATCTAGACAGAAGATCAATAAGGAAATAGAAGACTTGAACAATACTATAAACCAACTAGACCTAACTGGCCTATTACAAACACTTCACCCAATAGCAGCAGAATGCACATTCTTCTCTAGTTCACATGGATCATTCTCCAGCATACTCCACATGTTCAATGACAAAAAAAAGTCTCAATAAATTTAAAAATATTAAAATCATACAATATATTTTCTCCAACCACAATGGAATAAAGCCAAAATCAATAACAGAAGGAGAACTGGAAAATTCACTAATATGTGGAAATTAATGCACTATTAAGCAATCAATGAGTCAAAGAACAAGTAGCAAGTGGATCCAATAAATAACTTGAGGCAAATTTAAATGTTTAGTATGTTTACCAAAACTGATGGGATGCAGCAACAGCAGTGCAGAGAAGGAAATTTAAAGCTCTAAATGCTTATATTAACAATGAAGAACGATCTCAAATCAGAGACCTAACCTCACAACTCTTTTAGAAAAAGAAGAGACAACTGAGCCCAAAGCAAGCAGAAGGAAGACAATAACAAAGATTAGAATAGACATAAATGAAATGGATAATAAAAAAGCTATAGACAGAATAAAATAATAAACATTGGCTCTTCAATAAAATCAAGAAAATCAAGAAAAGTTTAGCTAGTGACAAAGCAAAAAGAGAGAGAATGCAAATAACCTAAATCAGAAATGAAAGGGAAGACATTACTACCAAACCCACAGAAATAAAAAGGATTATAAGAGGATACTATGAATATCTGTACACCAACAAACTGGATAACCTAAATGAAATTGACAGATTCCTAGAAATACCCAAACTACCCACACTGACTTGAGAAGACATAGACCATTTCGATAGACTAAAAACAAGTAAGAAGATTGAATCAGTCATCAAAAACCTCCCAAGAGGGAGCCGGTGTAGCTCAAGTGGTTGAATGCTGGCATTTCACATGAGGTTCTGGGTTCAATCTCTGGCCCTGGTACCAAAAAAAAACACAAAAACCTCCCAACAAAGAAAATCTCAGGATCAAATGGCTTCAGTAATGAATTTTACCAATGAATAGAAGAAGAATTAATACCATCCTGCTCAAACTCTTTTAAAAAATTGAAGAGGATGGAATTCTTCCTAAGTCATTCTATGAGGCAAACATCACCCTCATACCAAAGCCAGATAAAGACACTAGAAGAAAAGAAAATTACAGACCATTGTCTCCTATGAATATAGATGCAAAAATCTTCAACAAAATACTAGAAAACTGAATACAATAGCACACTGAAAAAAATTATACACCATGATCAAGAGGGATTTTTCTGAGGTATGTAAGAATGGTTCAACATTAAAAAAAATAATAATAATGTGATACACCACATTAAGAGAACAAAGGAAATAACCATACCATCATCTCAAGTGATACAGAAAAGATATTTGACAAAATCCAGCACTCCTTCATGATAAAAAATACTTAGAACACTAGTAATAGAAGCAAACTTCCCCAATATGATAAAGGGTATAAATGAAAAACCCACAGCTAACATCTTACTCAATAGTGAAAGACTGAAAGCTTTCTCTCTGAGATTAGGAACAAAACAAGGGTGTCCCCTGTCTCCACTGTTATTCAACATTATATTGGAAGTTCTAGCCAGAACAATTAGGAAAAAAAGGAAATGAAAGGCAACCAAATTGGAAAAGAATAAAACTTTCCCCATTTTTAGATGTCATCCTATATAGAAAAAATCCTATAAAAAATCCACAACAAAGCTGCTAGTGCTAATAAAGGAATTCAGCAAAGTGGCAGGGTAAAAGCTCAATACACAAAATCAGTAGTGCTGCTATGCTCTAGTAATGAACAATCTGAGGATGAAACCAAGAAAAAATTTAAATGTGACAGTTTGAAGTTTTATGAATCCCAAAAAAGATCATGTTCGTTGAGCTATTCTATTCCTGTGGGCATGGGGCCCTTTGATTGCATTAGATTCGAGTAAGGGCTCTTGATTAAATCACTTTTGATTAGATCAGTTTAGGGCCTTTGATTGTACAATGTCAGTGAGACATGACTCTGATTAAGCCTCCACCCTCTTGCTTGGGTCTTATATAAACTGAGAACTGAAGGCAGAAACATGTGGAGAAAGACAGCTGCCATTTTGACCCTGCCATGTGAGAAAGAGGATTATCTGCAGTCGCCGAAACACAAAAAAGCCCTGAGAGACTGAGAGAGGTCCCAGAGGCCAGAGGCTATAATCAGCAGAGCACAGAGGGATGGAAAGAGATCTCTGAGAGGGTAGCCCCACGTTGCAGCTCAAAGGTGAGTAGATGAGCCCTGCCTTGTGCTTGATTTACCCAAAGTTGAGCTTGGGGAAAAAGTAAGCCTGGAAGGGAAGGCAGAGACCCAGATGGAGAACCACCATTTTGCCTTGCCACATGACAGGAGTCCAGGATCTGACCAGCAGCCAAACTTTGGTGAGAAAGCATCTCTAATAATGCCCTGATTTGAACATTTTCAAAGCATCAGAACTAACCTACTATCCTAAAAAATTCTCTTTATAAAAGCCAACACATTTCTGGTATTTTTGCATCAACAGCCTTCTGGCAACCTAAAACATAGCAAGTAAAAGAATCATATACCTAGAAATAAATCTTACCAGGCATGTAAAGAACTTGCACACAGAAAACTACAAAACATTGACAAAAGAAATTGAAGAAGACCTAAATAAATGTAAGAACATTCTGTGTTGATGCATTGGAATAATAAATATCATTAAATGTCAGTCTACCCAAAGCAATTTATAGATTCAGTGCAATCCCAATCAAAATTCCAACAATCTTCTTTGTATAAATGGAAAAGCCAATCATTAACTTTATATGGAAGTGTTAGGGGCCCCAAATAGCTAAAGCCATCCTGAAAAAGAAAAATGAAGTTGGAGAACATATATTTCCAGATTGTAAACCTTATTACAAACCCTCAGTAATCAAAACAAATAGTACTGGCACAAGGACAGACACATTGACCAATGGAACTGAATTGAAAGCTCACAAATCAACCCTCACATTTATGGCCAACTGACTTTTGACAAAGGCAAAGATCACTCAACTGGGAAAGAATAATCTCTTCAACACATAGTCCTGGAAAAACTGGATCTCCATTTGCAGGAAAAAAAAAAAAAAAAGGAGGATTCCTACCTCACATCATATACAAAAGTCAACTCAAAATTAATCAAATACCTAAAAATAATGGTTTCTCAGACTTTACATCCAAAGCACAAGCAACAAAAGAAAAAATATATATATATATGGGACATCGTGAAAAACTTTTGTGCTTCAAAGAACTTTATCATGAAAGTAAAAAACCTATAAAAATAGGAGAAAATATTTGGAAATCACATATCAAATAAAGGTTTTAAATCCAGAATATATAAGGAAATCCTTAAACTTAACAAACAAAAATACAAACAATCCAGTTAAAGCAAAAGACTTGAACAGACATCTCTCCAAAGAAGGTATACAAATGGCCAGAAAGCACCCGAAAAGATGCTCGACATCATTAGCCATCAGGAAACTGCAAATTAAAGCCACAAAGAGATACAAATTTCACACCCATTAGAATGGCTGTTATTTTTAAAAAGAAGAAAACAGCAAGTGTTGGAGAGGATGCAAAGTAATAGGAAGATTCATTTATTTCTGGTGGCAATGTAAAATGGTGCAGCTGTTGTGGAAGACAGTTTGGTGGTTCTTCAAAAGCTAATTATAGAACTGCCAAATGACCTGGCAACCCTCCTGTTTGGTATATACCCAAAATAATTGAAAGCAGGAAGTCGAACAGATATTTGCACCCTAGTGTTCATAGAGGCATTAGTCACAATTGACAAAAGATGGAAGCAATCCAAGTGCCCATCAACCAAAGAATGAATAAATAAAATATGGCACATATTTACAATGTCACATTATTCAGCTATAAGAAGGAATGAAGTCCTGACACATGTGACAACACAGATGAACCTTGAAGACATCATGTTGAGTGAAATAAAGCCAAATACAAAAAGACAAATATTATATGATCTCACTGATTTGAAACAATTAGAATAAGCAAACTCATAGAGTCAGAATCTGGAATATATGTTACCAGGAGAGAGGATAGGGATAGGAAATGGGAAGTAAAGGCTTAAATTTTACAGAGTTCCCATTTGGAATGTGAATGTAATTAACAGAACTGAAATATATATCTATGGCAGTTTGAGATTATTTAAGAATCCCCAAAAGAGAAAGATTATGTTTGTAAACAAATCTATCCCTCTGGGTGTGATAATCTTTGATTGTATTAAATTCAGAGGTTTTAAGTTTACTTGATAAAATCAATTTAGGGCTTTTGATTTGACCAGTGGAGCATGACTCAGGTTGAGTTCCTACCCCGTTGGTGGGCTGATATAAATGGGCACTCACTCAAAGACAGAGAAGAAAGACAGAGTTCTGTTATTTTTGATCCTGGGGCACTGGGGAGAGATGAGCCATTCACCTGATAGTTTGGAGCTAAGAGAACAGAGCAGCTGAGCAGCTGAGAAGGCCCAGAAAGAAAGGAGCCCTATGCCAGAGACTGATATAGGAAGCCCTGAGAGACCAGGCAGAGATCGCCGCCATCTTGCTTCAACACATGACAGCTGACTTTCGTGAGAAAGTACCACTTACGGTACCTTAAGTTAGACTTTTCATAGCCTTGGGACTGTAAGCTTTTACCCCAAATAAATACCCTTTTTAAAAGCCAACCAATTTCTGGTACTTTGCATCAGCACCCCTTTGGCACACTAATAAAATATCTGAATGCAATTAAAAGGGGAACTCTTAGATTGTATGTATGGTCACAGAATAAATTTATTTAATCCATGGAACTAACTACACAAACAGAAGTTAAACCATAGATTATACGTAATAATAAACATATATAAATATGTGCAATCATCAATTGTAACAAATGTTCACACCAATGCAAGGTGTTAATAATAGGTGGTTGTAGTAGCTTGGCATTGTTTATGATTTCCAAAAATAGATATTGGATTATGTTTGTAAACTGGTCTGTTCCTCTGGGCATGTTCCTCTTAGATTGTATTAGATTCAGAGGTTTCACTTTTACTTGATTAAATTACGATTAAGGCTTTGATTCGGCCACATCAGTAGGGAGAGGAGACCCGGCAGAGGAGAAAGTTTGATACTGGAGCCCCAGGAAGTAAATACACAGAAGAAAAACACAGAGGAATAGAGACAGCTCTGTAGACAGAGCAGAGGCCCTAGGAAGAGGATGAGCCTGATAACCTACAGCTGCAGCTGAGTCCAGAGAGAAATGAGCCCCAGGAGAGAGATGAGACTTATCACAGCCTACAGCTGATATTGGAAAAAGTAAGGACCACAGAGCCTTAAGAGGAAGAGGAAAGCTGAACCCTTGCACACATCACCTGCCATCTTGCTCAACATGTGACCAATGACTTTGGGTGAGAAAGTACCTCTTATGGTACCTTGAGTTGGACTCTTTAGGGCCTGGTAGCTGTAAGCTTCTACCCCAAATAAACACCCTTTATAAACCCCAACAGATTTCTGGTACTTTGCATCAGCACCCCTTTGGCTGACTAACACAGTAGTATGTGGGAATCCTGTATTTTATGCATGATTGTTCTGTAAACCACAATTCTCTAATAAAGAAAATGGATTGAAATATAGATAGATAGACAAAAACATTAGACCGACAGACAGATAAATAGAGATAGATAGATGAGAGATGAGAGAGAGATGGGAAATGTGGCACATTGGTGGGTCTGGATTATCTGAGCTGGTAGGGGTAAGTTGGAATTCTCTGGGTAGAGTTTGTATTATTTTGTAACTGTCCTGCAAGTTTGAAAGTATTTCAAAATAAAAAAGTTAAGAAGAAAAAAGGATAGCAACAGTGAAATAAAGAATGCCAGTGCAGAAGTTTAAATACTTTGTGCTAGAGAAAAACTATAGATTTGCCACAAGGGACCAGCAATGATGCATATGCTGCAAATGTGGAAGAATGATGAGTGATATTATTAGTAAAACTGTGCTTATCATAAAAAATGGTGGAGCATCAAGTGACAAGTCCAGAATTTATGGCATGATAAAATGTTTTACATTTTAGGGACCCATATAATCTCAGCATTTAAAAAGTATCTGTCAACACCAGAAATTAATATCCATGTCTTTGATTCCAGGAACGACCCTTATACCCTCTGACTTTCTTTGCCAGGCTGCTATGACAAACACCACACAAATGGGTTGGCTACAACAACAAGCACTTATTGGCTCACTGTTTTGAAGTCGAAAATCAAAATATCAGCAAGGCTTTCTTTCTCCCAGTGTCTATAGCATTCTCTTGCTGGCTGCCAACAATCTTTGGGGCTCCTTGGTTTGCATCTCTATCTCTCGTCACATTGCAATCTCTCTCTCTTTGTGTCTGCTCTTCCAGTTTCCACTGACATCTGGCTTCTTCCTGTGACTTTCTATGACTCTGGCTTCTGATTTCTTCTCTTTATAATGCCTCCAGTAATATGGGTTAAGATCCACCCTGATACAGTAGGACATACCTCAATGAGAAATAACATCTTCAAAAATTCCTATTCACAAATAAATTCACACTCACAGAGACATGGGTTAAGATTAAGAACATGTGTTTGTTGAGGTACATAATTCAATCTACCACAGTCCCCCACACTGGGAACAGAGTTAATGGTTAGCAGTGGGTTTCAGTAATATTGGCAAACATTGGTGAAATCAAGCATTGGTAATGGAAAATGAAAGAAGGGGGATATGAGAGATCCTGATGATGAACTGGATGTAAGGATTAAGGATGAGGGAGAAAGAATAAAGACAGTGGCCAAGATGTCTGGCTCAGGTACAATGGGTGTCATTCATGGAGAAAAGTAAAACAAGAAGGGGAAGTCTGGGGTAAAGATAAAAATATGCTTAACTTCAAGTGTCTATGAGTATACAGGTATGGCATGTAGAAGAAAGCCTGCAGCAGAGGAGTCAAGTTGGAGGTCACCAGCATGAGAGTTGAAGCTGGAAACTTGAGGGAGGCTTTCCAGGAAGAAAAGAGTGCGAAGAGTGCGGGCAAGGAAAGAGATCTGAGGAAAACTGAAATGCATAATGAATGGGAGCAGCTAGAAAGGAAGGAGAAAATAGACAAGAGTAGGGTCACAAAAGCCAAAGGAGGACATCTAGGAAAGTGGGTGACTGATGACATAAAGGGCTCAAATAAGACAAGACAGGAAAGGACCTCAGGACTGGGCATATGGAGGTCAGTAGTAGTGGGGACAATGGACAGGTCTCAGTGGGTTAGGCAGCAAATGAGAAAAGAGCAAGTGAAACCACTGAATGTGGACTGCCCTTTAGCATAGTGGTTCTCATAGTGGGGTCCCAACCATCGGCATATCCTGGGAACCTGTTAGAAATGCATATTCTTGGACCCTGCTCCAGACCTACTAAATCAGAAGCTTTAGGGATGAGGCCCAGCAATCTGGTATTTAACAAGATTTTTAGGTGTTCTTGTTAAATCACTCCAAAATTTGAGATCCACTGATCTACAGATATTTATAACTGGCAAGGAGAAGGAAAAGGAGAGGACAATCAAGAGAGTTTTTGTTTTCCAAAATAGGAGTGATTTTTTACAAATTTGTATGCTATGGGGAAAAAAGCAGTATTAAAACAAAGAGACTGGAGATATAGGAAAGAAGAGGTAAATGTTAGAGCAGACTCTTGGAGCAACCAGCAATTAGATGTCTAATTTAAGATATAAAGACAGAGAAGAGGGAAGCGGCTGTGGCTCAATCAGTAGGGCTCCCGTTTACCATATGGGAGGCCCCGGGTTCGGTTCCCGGGGCCTCCTGGTGAAGGCAGGCCCGCCTGCACGGCGTGGTTGGCTGACCCAGTGAGCTTGGGCAGCAAGGGGGGGATAGGTGAATAAATAAATAAAATCTTAAAAAAAAAAAAGAGAGAAGAGGGCTGCTTTAGTTTGCTAAATGCTGACAAAGCAATAAATCAGCAATGAGTTGGCTTTTACAATGGGATTTATTAACTTATGAGTTTACAGTTCTGAGGCTGTGAAAGTGTCCAAATCAAGGCATCATCAGAGATGCTTTCTCACCAAGCTGCAGCAGTAGGCAATCAGGCACATGGTGGCATCCGCTCATCTCTCCCCTCTCCTCCAGGCCTCCTTGCTTGTGGCTTCTGGCTAAATGGCTTTCTCTCAGCTTCTGGGTTTCTCTCTGTCTCTGCAGCTTTTTCTGCATCTGTGGCTTTTTATTCCTCCATTTATAAAGGACTCTAGTAAGAGGATTAAGACCCACCCTGAGTCATGCAATTTAATCAAAGGAAATTAACTGAGATAATTTAATCCAAAGATACCATCTACAATAGGTTTACATGTACAGGAATGGAATAGCTCTAAGACCATGGTCTGCAGGGGTCCCCCAGCTTCAAATTTCATGCAATGATGACAAGATACTATTGCATGAGAAATCTGCTTCTAATACTTCAATCCCTGCCTCTTCCAAGAATCTCTGTATTTCAGAGAAATAGGAACCCTCATGCATTGTTGGTGGGAA
This sequence comes from Tolypeutes matacus, assembly GCA_026826555.1. Lineage (NCBI taxonomy): Eukaryota > Metazoa > Chordata > Mammalia > Cingulata > Chlamyphoridae > Tolypeutes > Tolypeutes matacus. The sequence continues at coordinate 18,166,970 of JAKSZT010010858.1, forward strand.
TGTAAAATGGTGCAGCAGTTCAGGAAAACATTTTGGTGGTTCCTCAGCAAGCTATGTATAGAATTACCATATGACCTAGCAATTCCACTTCTAGGTATACACTCAAAAGAATTGAAAGCAAGGACTCAAATGGATATTTGTACACCAATGCTCATAGCAGCATTATTCACTATAATTATGGAGTGGAGGCAGCCCAGGTGTCCATCAACAATGATTTGGATGGACAAGGTGTGGTAGGTACATGCAATGGAGGTTTGTTCAGCTGTTGGTAAAAGTGGGGTTCTAGTGCTTGCTGCAATAGGGATGAACCCTGATGACTCATGTTGGGTAGGATTGGCCAAACTCAAGAAAGCAGATATTGTATGATTTCACTCATATGTAAATCTATAGAGACAGAAGGTAGATTACAGTAGGGTAGGGAGAAAATCTCTGTACTCTGACTGTGTGAATCATATTTTTACAGTTTCATCTGACCTTTAAAGTCTAGGCAACCCCACTGAAGGTTAGCAGTTCACCTGGACAGGTTGCCGGGCTATTTGGAGCACACATGCTCCTCCTCCATTGAGGTCAGGTGCCCTAGAGAAGGCATTTGTCTCCACAGTGGGTCTCCTCCATGCCTGGGGCCATGAGGACTACAGTATTGCAGAGTTGTGACCCAGAGAGACCAAGAAGAGGAGTATTTACTAAGGGCAGGGGCAATGAGGAACAAATGTCCAGAGATTTTTCCAGACAGGAGGTAGGAAAAGCCTAACCAGAGGCTTCAGCAAAAACACTATTCCACCTTCTTAGGTGATTCAAATGTCAAATTCAGACAAAATTTTAAAGGGGGAAAAAAGGAGGTTTGTCTGGTGGGGGGTGGGGGAGTAAGCTGCCGGTGATGACAGCCAACAAGGGTAGTATTTACTTAGCTTTTCCTCTCATCCACCTTGACTGTGAAGACCTGCCTCACCCAGGCAAGAGACAGAGTCAAAACAAGAGACTGTACAGGAGAAGAACAGGGAAAGTCAAAGATTTTTCACTTTAATGAACCCAAATCTTGACTTTCTTTTTCTTAAAAACATGGTGCTAAATTGTTGTGGCCCAAGTCCTAGGTTGACAGCCTTTAATAAAGAAGTCCAGACACGGAAACACCAAAAACAGAGCTAAGGACCAAGTCACACTATCTCTTTGCAAAGCTCCTTTTGAAAACCCAAGGGAGCACCATTAATATCACAGAAAAGCAATTAAGTTCCTCTTTTGGGGTTTTTAGAATGCCTACCACAATTGACCATGAAAAACAAATTAAGCTACATTGGAGCATCAATCCCGATCTTCAGTTAGTCCACTCAGAGTCTTCTTTGACAGTCACTTCTCTTTACTGCCAGCTTGGATGAGGTATAAGAGGTTGAAAAGAGTCTCTATTCCTGTCACCAATCCATGCCCTGTCCAATTTCAGCTGACACTGATTTGCTTCTTTTCTATCCCACTTCAAAAAGCCAAAATCAGATTTGGGGACTGTAATAGTCACCCAAAGGGGTGCTGATGCAAAATAGCAGAAATCAGTTGGTTTTTATAAAGGGTATTTATTTGGGGTAGAAGCTTACAGTTACCAGGCCATAAAGCACAAGTTACCTCCTTCACCAAAGTTTATTGCCACGTGTTAGAGCAAGATGGCTGTCTGTGAGGGTTCAGGCTTCCTGGGTTCGCCTCTCTCTGGGCCCAGCTGCTCTGTTATCTCCACAAGGCCAGCTATAGACTATTAGGCAAATGGCTTATTTCTCTTCTCGGGGCCTTCTCTCTTTCCTCATGACCAAGCTCCTCTGTGTGCTTACTTCCTGGGGCTCGAGTTCAAGACTCCAACTCGCTTCTGTGTGATGTGTTTTCTCTGTGAGTCCCTGCCCCCCTGGGGACTGAACGTCCTACTCACGTGGCCCAATCAAAGCCTTAATCATTATTTAATCAAGTAAAAGTAAAACTTCTGAATCCAATACACTCTAATAGGCCCAGAGGAAAAGACCAGTTTACAAATATAATCCAATATTTCTTTTTAGAATTCATCAATAATATCAAACTGCTACAGGGACTGTCTTAGTTTGCCACAGGACTGCCAATGCAAAGTACCAGAAATAGGTTGGCTTTTATAATGGGAAATTTATTAGGGTAAAATCTTACAGTTCCAAGTCCATGAAATGTCTAAATTTATTAGGGTAAAATCTTACAGTTCCAAGTCCATGAAATGTCCAAATCACCAGCAGAGATGTTTTCTCAACAAAATCATGTACGGGTGATCCTGGGGTCCTGCCATGTGGTGAAACAAGATGGCAGCCAATCTCTGCTGACGTCTCTGCCTTCCCCTCCAGGCTTACTATCTCCTGAAGCCCAGTTGTGGGTGACCAGATATAGAACTTGTCTCTTTCTGGGCCTCCTCTCTCAGTCTTGGCTGCTCAGCTTTCTCCCTGAGTTCAGCTGTGGGCTATTGGACATATGGCTCATCTCTTCATCCCTGAGCTGCTCCAGGATAAAATGGATAGGATGGGATAGGATAGGATAGGATAGGATAGGATAGGATAGGATAGGATAGG
>JAKSZT010010858.1:18169540-18214774 GCA_026826555.1 Tolypeutes matacus
GGATAGGATAGGATAGGATAGGATAGGATAGGATAGGATAGGATAGGATAGGATAGGATAGGATAGGATAATGGGCTAACTTGTATGCCCCCAAAAGATATGTTGAAGTCCTAACTCCTGGTATCTGTGAAATGTGACCTTATTTGGAAAAAGGGTTTTTGCAGATTTAACCAAGTTAAGACGAGGTCATACTGGATTTCATGTCCTTATAAGAAGAGGAGAAAAGACACAGATTTACAGACACATAGGGGAGAAAGCCATGGGAAGACAGAGGCAGGGATTGGAGTGATGTATCTACAAGCCAAGGACATGTCAAGGATGTCAGCAAAAACCAGAAGCTAGACAAAGCGAGGAAGGACTCTTCCCTACAGATTTCAGAGAGAACATGGGCCTATCAACACCTTGATTTCAGACTCATAGCCTTCAGAACTGTGAGACAATAAATTTCTGCTGCTTTAGGCCACATGGTTGGTGTTACTTTGTTATGGCAGCCCTAGGAATCTAATAGAGACTTTATAGGATGGAATGGGATGGAATGGGGTGGAATGAGGTTAGTGGGGCCAAGCAGGATGGGATGGGATGGGATGAAATGGGATAGAAAATATCAGAGTGAATCATAGTAGGAGATCTGGTCTATGATACTTTGTGTTTCATGTGCATGTATGTACATATATATACAAGTGCAGTTGTGTTCTGGGACACAAGGTAAAATAGATTCCTCGTAGTCAAAACCTTCAGAAGCTACTATCATAGAAACGAGACTTTCCCACCAGAACCCCAGGTATTGAGCAGTGGCCACAGGCAAGGGCACACCCATCCTTGTGAATAGGGACCTCTCTAGCACCAGGACTCTCTTAAGTGTGTCCTCCCTGGTGTAGTGTAGAGCCAGCCTTCTGGAGCTCATGGAAGGTGACAGCAGAAGGATCACCAGGCTCATTTTCAAGACATCTCAGAAGTAATGCCTCCATCCATACCTACATCTAACTCACTTCCACACAGGCAAACACCCAAACGCCAGCCTTAGCACAGCCTGTGAAGACCACATATGGACAAACTAATGAGACCCACAGCTTGCGTTTTCAATTTCAGGGGATGTTTTAAGAAAAAACAAAGGGTTACTTTCCAAGAAAATGTTCACAAAAGGCTCATACATAAACACTCCCATTTGGATTTCATCCTCCATCAAGACAAAAGGGGGCCTCCTATAAAAATTTTCCTTTCCATGCAGGAAGTTACAACTCTAGAGTTCTACCGCCCCAAATTGAAAGGATGCCCTCACTCTCCCACATCTAAGATGCCCTCACGTCTTAGGAGGCTGCTTCCTCCTAAGGGGCCGGCTTTCCCTATGGGTACTGCTCTCCATCAGCTTGCTGGATGTGCCCTGTCAACACCAGCAGTCACTTCCTGTTGGGACACAATATGGTCGACGTTGCTTTTTATTCAGGCCATAACATTGCAGAGTTGTTGACTTCTTCTTAAACTCTCTCAAGATAATGTTATGATGAATATCAAAATCAAAATACTTAAACTTTCTTTTTCCTTTTCCTTTTCCTCTTAGAATTTGAGGGACTTTAAAAAAATCCAAGTGTTTTACAAGGAATATGTCATACTCAGAGAACATCAAAACATCTTAGTACAGTTAAGTGTTCATATCAGCAGAACTTATATTTTAAGGTTGTATTTGAGAAATTGCAGGTTACATATGAGAAGAGAAGATCAGAAAAGGTTTGCATGGAAGAAGGAGAATTTCTTCAATCCCATTGGGCAAACTACAGTTAACAAATAAATTAGATAATCAGTCACTGTTTTTTCGTTTCCTAGCTGCCAAAACAAATACTATACAACGGGTTGACATAAACAACAGGAATTTATTGGCACACGGTTTTGAGGCTAGGAGAAGTCCAGAATCAAAGCATCATCAAGGCAAAGCTTTCTCCCAGACTGTGGCATTCTGGGGCTGGCTGCCGGTGATCATTGGTCCTTGGCTTTTCTGTCACATGGCAAGGCACATGGAAGACTCTCCTGCGTTCCCTTTTCTCTTCTGGGTTCTGTTGACTTCCAGCTTCTGGCTGCTCCCTCTGTGACTTTCTCTCTGTGTGTCTGAATTTCATTCTGCTTATAAAGGATTTCAGTAACAGGATTAAGACCCATCCTCATTCAGTTAGTCTACACCTTAACTGAAATAACCTCATCAACAAATCCTACTTACATTGGGTTCACACCCACAGGAATGGATTAAAATTAAAACCATGTTTTTCTGGGGTACATAGCTCCAACCTACCATAGTCACCTTCCTTTTGGGGGCCAAAATCTAGGGACCAAAGAATAGAATCCAAATCTAAGTTAAAAGTTATTTCCTTTCTTATTGAATGTGTATTATATTCATTCCCATTCATTCGTTGTGTACATATCAACATAATATACACCTAAAATTGTAAAATTACTGTATGTATTAAAGCAGCTTTACTGAGTTCCACTTAACATTACACCAAGTATAAAAACTATGAAGCAACTATGAGAGCCTATGGAAAAAATTAGAGGGCCAAGTGATTATTTTACAGTTTAGTGGGTATATATTTTTTAGAACATTCTCTTTGTTCTAAAAGAAAGCATTACCCATAAGTAAAGAATATATACTTAGAGAAATTTTATTTGTTTTGGTATTTCTCAATTAAGCATCCTTTAGTACTAAACACAGATTAGAAATTCCCAATCGCCTTTTCCTACATCGCATTCTCCAGAAGCAAAGGCAAAAGGGCAAGGAGATGGTTGACTGAGAGGGATGGATATTCATTCAATGTGGCTTTTATTAAAAATAAGAAAGTTCTCTGTCAGAGTGTATTGTCCTGAGCACATGCCCCCTATCAAAGTATTAGGAAGTATGTGAACCAGACCATGCAGTGTTTGCTTTCTCTCACATCACAAGAAGACTCCACAGGGTACTTAGAGTGCAAAGGATGCAGGCAAGGCCTCTCAAAACTGGTGCCATTACTAATGAATAGACTCAATGACACCTCCAGATAACTTCTTTCAAACCAAAATATACTTTTCTGGGACCATTCCATTGGTCTGAGATGCTATCAATTTAAGTTCATCTAGAAATAAAGGGTCTCATTGTATCCTAACTTTTAGTCAATTGCCAAATCCCAAAACTTTGGCTGAATAAACTATAAGGCACAGAATAGAAGACTTTTATAATTATTTGTTACCGTGTCCTTAAACATCATGTGGATGGTGTTGGTAAGAATACTCTACTGTACAACTAGTTAGTCACAATTTCCATCAAGTTTAAAAGAAATTTGAAATTGCCACTTGCAACAGTTGGAAGGTTTCCATTATTATTAAATGACTTCAGCCTTTCAAGGCAGAAGGGAACACATATGGAAGATGTTCCTGAAACTCTACCAAAACCAAAGTCATCTAAAATAAGTATGACTTGATGAATGTTAAAGTGAAGTTGAAACGGGTTTCAGCCTATTTCTTTAGTTGCAGCTGTTCTGATAATCCCACCTTACCTGTCTTATTTCAGTGGTTTTCTGTAGGGCCTTTTTTTTCACATCTAAGAAGGAATTTGTATTCTCAACTTTTCACACAAGCTATCACTGAGGAGTCTTAAAGGCCCTTTCCCTGCCACAAAAGACTACAACTTTTCAAACTCTCTTCCTGTTACATTCCTGATTAGCCAAAATAGGCCCCTAAGGCTGAGTGGATTTATTGTGTTCCATCACAAGAGAGTAAAATAAAGCTTGTCAAAAAAAGAGACAACAGTGACAGATGAATTTAAAATGGCACCAATTAGCGTATTTATAGAACACTGTACACAGTCAACAGATGAGAAAAGAATATTTAAACATGAAAAGCACACCATAGTAAGGGTAATAATCGATTTGTCAAAAGGACTATGGCCCTGACAAATTGTTAGTAAGAAAAAATCCCAAAGATCAAAGAAGCATAAAATGGAGCCATTTTTCCTGCCACCTGACTTCCGCTGGACCTTTCTAGGGGTAAAGGCAATCAGAAAATGCATTGGCTAACACCTTCGTGGTCACCTGTGCACTGCAGGACAACTGATAGGAGATAATGGGTATCAGAGACACCTGGACACGTCGGGTCTTGTGGTCATGGAAGGAACCGTGGCCCCTGGACTCCAGACACTGCCGGGGGCTTCATCACAATGCTGGCAAACTGCTTTCCTCTTTTCTGCCTCTTTCATAGCATGTCTCTCCCCACTCCCCATTCCTGCTTTTAAGGAAGAATCAGATGTCTGCCTTTCACCAGAGTTAGTGTCTTGCCGGTGGCTTTCTGAGTTTTGAAAAGTTGAAACTTCCTCTAGCTGTAGAATTTGCTCCTTACTGATTGGATTTCTGGTATCAGTGGCAGTCTAGGGTAGGGGAGGGTGAGGAGGCATTTTAAGGCTGGTGGGCCCTCTCAGGATCCCGGACAACACACTTTATGCTGTCACCCCCCCTTTACTATTCGTGTCACTCGTGAGCTGCAGCAGAGGTGAGATATGGCTTCATATAGAGTGAGGTGTTTTCTCTTCACACTATAGATCATCGCAGAAGAAAGAGGGTCTGGAGTTGGTTGGACAAGGCAACTGCTCTCTTACTTCTCTCTTTTCAAGCATCACAATACTAGTTGGTTTTCTAAATGACCAAAGGCTTCCCCTATGGCAGAGAATATATGTGTTAAAAATATAATTATAGGACTTCTGATTCTGGCTGTGATGGAGTAGCTTAAAGAAAATTAAAGCAAAACTAAAAATAACAGATAAAATCTTCTTCAAAAATTGTTTCGGGGCATGGGAGATCTGCCAAGGCAACCAGGAACAGAACCCAGAAAGAAGGGGAGCTTGTAGAGGCGAGCCCAACTTTTTGCATTCCAATGTCACCTTCAGGCCATGTGCCAATTCTTTGAACTGAGAAGCTGGGCAGAGGGTAGCTGCTAAGAGGCAGAAAAGCCAGAGGGCTTTAAGCAATCTTACAGGCTGAGTAAGGAAAAAATTGGAATTGAAGGCTGCAAAAGTGATCAGATGCACTGCAACAATGGACACATGACAATTACGTTTGTCAAAGCCTACAAAACTGTACGGCGCAAGGTGTAAACCATATGTGAACTATAGACCTTGGCTAGTAGCAATGTTTCAATATTGGTTCATGAGTTGTAACAAATGTACCACACTAATTTAAGATATTAAAAAATGGGGAACCCCCTATATCTGATGTAATTTTTCCGTAATCTAAAACTTCTCTAAAAATAAATTTTATTATTACCAATAAAAAAGTGACCAGATCCTTAGAAGACAAGATACCAAAAAGAAGAAAGGCACAAAGGCTACACTGATGTTCAGCAATGGTTTTCTCCAAAGAATCAGGCAGGAGACCACAACACAAAAATACATATAAGGATAATGCATTAATTTACATAAACCTCCCATCTTACTCCAGCCAGCACACTTCTCCTGGGGAATTCCTTGAGGACCTTCACTGGAGGTCCTGGTTTGCAGCTTGCCATACAGAATTTGGACTTATGTGCCTCCACAGTCATGTGAGACAATTTTATAAAATCTCATCATATTTACAGATATCTTCTAACAGTTCTGCACAAAATAATAATCATAATGCCTTGTGGAGTTTTAAATATATGTAGAATTAAACTGCATAATAAAAATAACAAAAAAGCAAGAGAGGGTACATAGAGTTAAAATGTTTTAAGGCCTTAGCATTATCTTAGAAGTGGTTTAAAAAAACATTTATATTAGACTCTAATAAGTCAAGAACGATTTTTTTAAATCTTTGAGATAATCTCACACCATACATAATAATCAGCTGCAGATGGATTGTAGTTCTAAAAGTAAAACAATAAACATTTCAGGAAAAAAATCAAAGGAGAATATCTTCATAACCTGGGATAGGCAAAAACTTCTTAAAGAGGACACACCAGCACTAGCCATAAATGAAACAATGTACAAACTGGACTACATTACAAGTAAGAATTTCAGTTCACCAAAAAGATACCATGAAGAGACAGAAAAGGCAAACAATAGACTGGGAGAAGGAAAGAACTCATATTCAGAATATATAAAGAACTCCTAAAAGTCAATGAGAAAAAGCAGACCATCCAATAAAAACAGGAATAGACTTGAACAGGCACTTTACAAAAAGGATATCCAAATGGCCAGTTAGCTTATGAAATGGCTCAGCATCACTAGTCATCAGGGAAATGGAATTTAAAACCACAATGAAATGCCACTATATGCCAACCAAAATGACTGAAAAATAAAAGACTGACAATACCAACTTCAGGTGAGGATATCGAGCAATTGGATTCTTCATAGACTGCTGCTGGGAATGCAAATTAGTACATCCAGTTGGAACTGTTTGGCCTTATCCACTAAAGCTGAACTTTTACTAGCTACTCCACTCCTAAGTATATACCCAAGAGAAAATGAGTACACATGTGTACCAAAAAAACATGTATCAAAATGCTCATACAAGCACTCTTCATAGTAACCAGAAACTGAACACAGCTCAAAAGCTCAACATAAATGCATAAATTGTCGTCTATTCTTATAATGAAATTCTATATGACAATGAGAACAAACAATGAGAATGAATATGCAACAACATAAATGAAACTCTGCATGAATGAAACCAAATACTAAAGAGTACGTTCTGTGTGATTGCATTTCTATAAAGTTCAAAACTTAATAATCAGTGATTGAAGTCAAGATATTGGTTACCTTTAGGGGTAGGAGGACGTGACCAGAAGGGAAGCCTGAGAAGGACCTGAGTTGCAGTTAAGATTCTATATCTAGGCCCAGACTGACCAATTTTTAATTTGTGTTTATTTTGTGAAAATTCATCATATACTTTTCTCTGTTTTTGTTAAACTTTAATAAAAAGTTCACTTTTTAACATATCAAAAATGTGTATTTACTATTGCATAAAAAAGTATAGTCAGTGTGGAGGGAGCAGTTATTTCTTCAAAAATCTATAGGCAGGACAACTAACAAGATGGTGGCAGAGTAAGGTGCTCCTGGAGTCTGCTCGTCCTACAGGGCAGTTAGTAATCACCCAGAGCTACCTAAAGCACCAGTTGGGGGCTCAGGAGACCAGAGGACCATCCTGCGACAACCTTGAAAGAATGGAAGGAGGAAGCTGCCCATCTGCAGAGAAGATTCCTAGGTAGAGCCCTCCATGCCCCGGAGGCCAGTGGCCATCCTCCACTGGAGGCACAAGCCGCCTCAGAAGCTATTCTGTGGCTGGAGTTGAAAGCTCCATTTCCCAAAAACAGGGGAGGAAGAGATGGTTGGCCATTGACTTCAGCTACTGATTAGTAAATTCGGCTGGCTAAAGTATAACCCTAAGAACAGCTGAAGTTTGAACTTGTCCAAGTCAGAAAGAGGCCAGTAGCCACCATTTTAACTCCACCCCTGGCATGAGGGGAAGAGGGGCTGACTGAAAGTCATAGAGCTGGTAGAGACCGGCTTCTTTCACCCAGATGGGCCTGCAGCCCTAGTTTAGGCTTCAGCCCCACCTCTAGCAGGGAGGAAGCTGGAGGACCCTACAGCAGCCTCTCTGGATAACTGCAGGTATATTTGGCAGGCAGACTGAATAGTCAGAAGTCTACCAGGGCAGCTGTTGTCATTTTTGGCCCACACAGCATAAATTGCTGCCCACACCTGCAGCTCCATCCCTGCCCTAGGCAGGGGAAAGGGGCGCTTGAAGCTTCATCAGTCTCTGTGGGTAACTACAGTCTAGGCCTGCACGACTTGGATTATTACCCATAGCTGTGGCTCTGTCCTTACCCCTGAGGGCAAAGGAAAAAGTTGGGAGACACTTTATCAGTCCCTGGGTAAATGAAAGCATCTTGAGCCTCCACAGCTTACAGCAAGAACTACATCCTTGGCTCCTACTGCACAATCAGCAAGGGAGAAAGGGCAAGAAAGCCCTACACTAAAGAGAGAAACTATACCCAGAATACATACATCTAGTAAGCGAGATGCCAAGACACCAACAAAAAATTACAATCCACACCAAGAAACAGGAAGATACGGCCCAGTTAAAGGAACAAGATAAGCCACCAGATTACATAAAAGACTTGAGACAACTAATCATAGAGGTTCAAACAAGTCTCCTTAACAAATTCAATCAGATGGCTAAAGAAATTAAGAATATTATGAAGACATTGGATGAGCACAAAGAAGAATTTGAAAGCATACATAGAAAAATAGCAGATCTTATGGGAATGAAAGGTACAATAAATGAAATTAAAAATACACTGGAATCATATAATAGCAGATTTGAGGAGGCAGAAGAAAGGATTGGTGAGCTTAAAGAAATGGCCTCTGAAAGTGAACATACAAAAGAACAGATAGAGAAAAGAATGGAAAAAATTGAACAAGTTCTCAGTGAGCTAAGTGACAGCAAGAGACGTGCAAACATACATGTCATGGGTGTCCCAAAAGGAGAAGAGAAGGGAAAAAGGGCAGAAGGAATATTTGAAGAAATAATGGTAGAAAATTTCCCAACCCTACTGAAGGACATAGATATCTTTGTTCAAGAAGCACAACGTACACCCATCTGAAAAAATCCAAATAGACCAACTCTGAGACACATACTAATCAGAATGTCAAATGCCAAAGACAAAGAGAGAATTCTGAGAGCAGCAAGAGAAAAGCAATGCATAACATATAAGGGATACCCAATAAGATTAAGTGCCGATTTCTCATAAAAAACCATGGAGGCAAGAAGACAGTGGTATGATATATTTAAAATACTGCAAGAGAAAAACTGCCAGCCAAGAATCTTATATCTGGCAAGATTGTCTTTCAAAAATGAGGGTGAGTTTAGAATATTCACAGAGAAACAGAAACTGAGAGAGTCCATAACCAAGAGACCAGCTTTGCAGGAAATACTAAAGGGTGTGCTACAGCCTAAAAAGAAGAAACAGAAGAGAGAGGCTTGAAAGAGAGTCTAGAAATGAAGATTATATCAGTAAAAGTAACTAAAAGACTCAAAAGAATTGCAAAAATAAAATGTGACAGATAAAACCCAAATATTTAGGAATAAACTTAACCAATGATGTAAAGCACTTGTATTCAGAAAACTAAAATTCATTGTTAAAAGAAATTTTAAAATATCTAAATAATTGGAAGAACATTCCATGCTCATGGATTAGAAGACTGAATGTCATTAAGATGTCAATTCTACTCAAATTGATATATAGATCCAGGGAAATCCTGATAAAAATTCCACCAGCATTCTAAAAATAAATGGAAAGCATGATTATCAAATTTATTTGGAAGGGTAAGGGGTCCTGAATAGCCAGAAACATCTTAGAAAGGAAAAGTGAAGTTGGAGGACTCTCACTTCCAGACTTTAAATCATATTACCAGCTACAGTGGTAAAAACAGCATGGTACTGGCATAAAGACAGACACATAGACCAATGGAACCAAACTGATGGTTCAGAAACAGACCCTCACATCTAGGTTCAAGAGGTTTTTGGCAAGCCTGTCAAACCCACCCATCTCGGGCAGAACAGTCCATTCAACAAATAGTGTTGGGAGAACTGGATATCCACAGCCAAAAGAAGGCAAGAGGGATTTGGAGATGGCTCAAATGGTTGGGCCAAATGGAAGGACCTGGGCTTGATCCCCAGGACCTACCAGTAAAATTAAAAAAATAAAGAAAAATATAGAAGGTGCATGGGCCACCATGCCCCATGCACGGACGCGCCACCAGGCCCCACGAGCAGGCAAGCCCCCAGGCCCCGTGTGCAGGTACACCCCCAGGCCCCATGCATGGGCATGCCAGGCCCCACCAAGCCATGCAGCAAGATGATGACGTAACAGGAGAGTGACACAAGGGAAAGCCAAGACAAAACACACTGAAAAACCAGGAACTGAGGTGGTGCAGGTAGCAGAACACCTCTCTCCCATATCGGAGGTTCCCAGGATCAAATCCCGGTGAAGACAGGAGGAGAGGGATGAGAAGAGAGGGCAGGAAACAAACACAGAGAATTGGACACAACATGCGGGTGGGGGGGGTGTTAAAATGGATAAAAAGTAAAATAAATAAATTAATAAGTCTTTTTAAAAATTCATACAAAAATTAATTCAAAATGGAACAAAAACTTAAATATAAAAGCAGGAACCATAAAGCTTCTAGAAGAAAATATAGGAAAATATCTTCAAGACCTGGTGGTAGGTGGTGGATTCTTAAAGGAGATAAGAGGAGGACTGAGATGGACTACTGATGTTTAATGTATGTAGAAGTTTTAATTAACTTTACTGTAAATGTGTGGAAGTGTATAGAGTTGATGGGAACACATTATAGTGAGTAACAGCTGGTTTATAAATGGGAATGTGGCTGAAAAGGGTAGTCTAGGGATACAAATGCCATTTGACAGAAAGCTGGAGAATAATCTAGGGACTGAATAACACAGTAATCCCAGAGGTGGATGAGAATTGTGGTTGATGGTACAGATGCAAGAGTGTCCTTTGTGAGCTAGAGCAGATGTATATCACTATTGTAGGGTGGTGGGAATGTGGAGAAGCATGGGAAAAATACAACTGGACTGATGTGTGGACTGTGGTTAGCAGTAATAATGTAATATTCATGCATCTATGCCAAAAATGGACATAAGTGTGCCAAATGTAGGCTCTGGACCTAGTAATGATATTATCTCACAATCTATAACAAATGTGCCACCACGGTGTGGTGTGTTGATAGAGGGGTGTTGTATGGGAATCCTGCACATGTGCATGATTGTTTTGTAAATTTACAACTTCTGTCATAAAAACATATTTAAAATGGAAAGGGCCTGTGGTTTGAGTCTACTATGTTCATGGCATTTTTTTAGATCTTGTTTATTTTATTTTGAGAAATTTTAAAAATACAGAGAAGTACAGAGAATAATACCTATGTCCTGTCACCCAGAATTGACCATCATTAACCACTGTTTCAAAAAAATTTTAATAAAAGAAAATATCACAGAAAAAAAAAAACATATTTAAGAAATAATAATAGGTAGAGAAAATAAGGACTATAGTTAGTAATAAGATTTTGATGATGTTCTTTCATAATTTGTAACAAATGTCTCACAACAATGTAAGGTGTTGGTAGTGGGTTGAGGATGGGACCCCTGTACGATGTTATGCATGTTTTTTTGTAAGTTCACAACTTTTATTATATACTTACTGTTTATGTATGTTCACGTATAAATGATATAATAATAATAATAATAGGGTGGGTTGGGGGAAAATTACACCAAATGTAAGATACTTTGGTTAGTAATAGTATTTTGAGGATGCTCTTTAACCATTAGTTTAAAATGTTTCACAATAGTGCGAGGTGTTGGTGGTGGGGTGAGGTATGGGAGCCCTGTATGATGTTATGTATGTTTGTTTTGTAAGTTTACAACTATTACTATATACTTATTGTTTATGTATGTTCATGTATGAGTGATATACTTCAATAAATGAAAAAAATGAAAAGAAAAATCTATAGGCAAAGGATTATGTAAGGAGTTGATTTTCCCTGGGATTTGAATTGGGAGCTTCTAGAAGACTACAGAAGCTCAAATTACTTCCAAAGACATTATATACACTCTTTGAGCATTTATAATGACCTTTTGTTGCTTTATTTCTCATTCCAGTCTTTCCAATTAATTTCCTAAATGCCCTAAAGAAATCTACAACATACAATAAAAACTGTGCTCTTTCTTTTTTCCTGGCCCATTGACATGCCATCAAGGCCTGAGCAAACAGAATTAAAATCTTAAACACAAATCTCCTTCTTCTAACTACATCAGTGCCACCCAAAGCACCGCAATTGTCCCAAAATGGAAGCAAGTGTCTTGACCATTTCCCTAGGGAACACCACAAAGGCTCCTTGTGGGATTGCAAAGGGCAAGGCTTCCAGAGCAAAATCCCTCAACAGGAAGAATTTTGCCTCACCCCGGTAGCTCCAACAGAGCCCATGAAGATCCACTGTGGAAACGAGCTCTTCCTAGTTAGGTTCTGGATAAATAACTATTCAAAGAGAGTAAAGAAGGAAATAGATAACAGGATAGTGGGATAAGGCTAATGACTTTAAACACTGGCTGTTTCCGTCTAGCTGTTTGGTGCTGGGCTCATGGAGCCTCTCCATCACTTTGCGTCTTTGTCTGACAGGATAATCGCTAAGCCCCTTTACAGTGCAAACATTCTTTGATACATGGGTGCATTCTTTAAGGTGATGTTTTTCAACCCTACCTTAATAAATAGCCAGAGCTCTAAAACGGTGCTGTGCACTGGCGCCCTCTGCTGGATGCCATAGGCCAATGCTTTGCTACTCCGCCTGGAACGTTGTGGTGAAATGCAGCCATTCTGTCATTTGTTCCCTGCAGGGACTTGTGTCCTGAGGACCCAATATTGTGTTCCCCCTGCTAGAGCATCAACAAGGCAATTGTGCTGTTAAAGTCCATGACGTCTGGGCTTTGTTTTCCACATATCACTGAATAGAATAGTAGCAAACCTAATTCTTAAATGGAGCCAAAAAACCAGCACAACTCTTTTAATCCAATTGGTCAGACTGTCACAAATGGGAAGGAAATTGTTACTTCTCTTTTCCCAAATGTTTGGACACGATGTGATTTCCAATCCAGAGGCATTTTAAATTGCTCCGGGCAAAAATGAAAACCTGCATCCAATCAGCCTGCTATAGAAATTGGAATCTCCCTCTTCTTGCTGTTTGGACCCGTGAGGTGGCTTCCGACCTTAATGGTTCAGAACATGAAATACCCAACATAATTACAAGTTCCCAGTTACTCGTGACCAGGTATGGAATGCCTTGTCTCCCACACTTGGGTTCACAAACCAGCATTATCAACATCTTTGGCCTTCTCAAAATAGCCAAAGGGCAAATGGCATGGTCATTGAGAAAAATGACTTCATGGAAATAACATTCTAGAACAATCTAAGAAAGTATAGAATAACTAGGACTTCCCCTCAACTAAGTGAAAGCCCTTCATTCACTCAGTTCTAAAACAATCTCATTAATTTTGTATACAAGGGGGAAGGACTTGGGGTGGGGGGCAGAAGGTTAATGGTGTCTGCCAGGTGATGCTTGAAGGTTTCCCATGAAAAAGCTCAATATACAGAAGAAAAGCAATCATAGGTAAGTTATGAGTGGTCTCAGTCTGACTGTTAGCTAAGTAATGATAACTGAGCTTTAGAAACTCTTATTTTTCTGGAGAAGATGTTCAAATAGAAGCTTGAGTTCTGTGTCACCTTCCTAGGTGGGTGAAACCTGGGAGGTGAGACTACAGGAAAGCAACCTGTGAAATTTAAGAAGTTTCAGACATTTAGGAAAACTGAATTCAGAACATAGTTTGATTAATGACGAAGAGAAGAGTTCTCTTGGACATTTTGTTTGGGATGAGTTGTAGGGGAAAGATTAATTTAATTCCTATGAAATTTTTGTTCCTTGAATCCATCGGAGTCCAGAGAGAGGATCAGTTTGGTCACAGACTCATAAATAGTCATCTACAGTGGCAGAGAAAGCAAGGAAGGCTGGGTGAAGTCCAGTGGGTGATGCGAGGCAAGAGGTGGGGGCGAGAAGCAGAGACAGAATGGTCAATATAAGTGGTGAGTCATGCGCTTGTGTGGGCAATGCACCCTCTGAAGGGAAGTCCAGGAAAGGACTTAGAATTGGAACAAATACAATGCCCACTTTGAGGATTGCTACCTGTATTATTATTATTTAAAACTCAGCCCCTTGACTTAAGTCATCTATTTCTCTAGCCATAAACAACACAAGATAAAACTGCTCTAATGAGGGCTGTACTTTTTTAAAAAAGCAAAGTGCTGGATTTGGGAGGTGGACAGAAAGGCTGGGCTTTGGACACCTTTGGGTCCAAATGATGATTAAAGTCAGTCATCATTAAAGTTGATGGGTAGGGGTCGGCTTTTGGAAGAAACAAATACCTAGTGAGAGATCAAAAGATAAACAATAAACAAGCTGTGTAAATAATAGACATGCTTTGTATAACATGAGGTGAAAGTTAACAGTAGCAGCAGTTGGAAAATCAGACACCTGAGAAATGTTCTTCAAGAAAGCCATCCTTGACTCCATGACCCTGGGCTATCTCTTTATTTATTTGATGGATTGCTACAGCAAAATAAGGTAGGCCGTGTGAAGATGAGACTTTTGAGCCATGCATTGGACTGTATAATTCTAAATGTCACTTTATATGATCGGTTACAGGGATACAGGGTTTAATTAATCCCTATGTGTTTAAGGCTATTCTGTTTCTACTGGGATTTATCATTCATAGTTGATCCAATAGAGTGGATTGCCATTTCTATGAAAAACTGAACATCAACACAATTCCCTGTTATACCAATATTTCAAAGTGCCAATCGTTTCAGATAATCAACCCTCTTCTGAAATGTAAAAGCAGTGTGCCTATTGGTGAACACTCATTTGGATCCTAAAAGAAAAAGAAAGTTAAACTTCATTATTTTGAATAGATTTTAGGAGTCTGTTAAAATATATGATCTTGTCATTCTCCCCAACTTACTCCTTTGTGTGACGATTTGAAAAATGTCACATTGGTAAGGTAAAGAGAACAAGCTATACTTAATGTGACAGATGTATGTAGCTGTCAGGTTTGGGACGTGAAGACAGATAATCGCTTTGCTCCTGTCTCTATGGATACCTATTGATCATGTCAGTCTCGAGACCAGGAAATTGAAAGGAAAGAATTTTATGGGTATGGGAACTGTGATTTTTAATGTCAAATAGACTTCAGGTTTTTGGGTTTCATATTAACTACTGTTTATTTTTACTTTTATTTAGTGCTCACTAGGATTAGAACATTGAATAGAAATATATCAAATGACCTTGTTCTCAAATCCTGCTTGTTAAATAGAAACAAGATAATGAATTCAGAAGGTTATTTTTGAACTAGCTGATGTCACATTTTCTATCCTGCTGAGCCATCATTTATACTTAGAAGTAAAAAGAAAACCAAAAAAAAAAAAAAAAACTAATATAAAAAGTGTGTTTGATTTGATGGGATGTGATAGGTTCGTCTTCCTTGGCGAATGAGAAAAACGTAGCTCTGGAGCCCTATTTCTGTAAGCAAAGAAGGGCGGGTTTTCAGCTAAAGGCAGGTTCTCATCTGACCACAGGATGCTGGGCAAAAGCAGAGCCTTCCCATACCCATTTCAGGGTATAACACCAGGTAGTTCACTTCCTTGATACCTTCAAGCCAAAATGTGCTTTGTGAGGAATTAATTTGGCCTCGGCGCTAAAGATAAAGCACAAGCGATGAATGCGATCAGTGAAAGAAATATCTACCACGTCTATCTTTTTTCATTCCAAAGCGTAATAATGGAAGAACAGTTTCTATCAGAGATCTCTGCCTTCCCTAACAATATTAAAGGCAAAAATAAAAGGCATGACACATGCCCTGAAATTGAATTTTCAGAAAATATTTTCACAGAAGTATGTGATACAGCTGCTGTTCCAGGCCGAGGGGAAAAAAGTTAATGGCACCAATGGCTTGAGTTAGGAACATTTAAAAAGAATCATGTTTTTTTTTTCTTTTTGCTGATTTGTACAACCTCAAGCTTATTATCTTCATTTCTCTATACCATAATGTTTCTAAGGCCAGTAGTACAGAGCTTTTCAAAAGGACATATTCCAGGGCATATAAGAGGGTTCCTGCTAAGCATTTTGAGATGAAGAGGTAAAAGGCTCTGAAAAAGAAAGAGGAAAAAACGATTCAACTGTCACTGCTGGGAAACATTGCACATTTTTTTCCTATGAACCTCATGGGCTCATTACCCTTAATTCCATTTAGATAACTATTAGTCATGGTTCATGGTTAAATGAGCAGTAGATATTTTTCTAGACGGGTTTTGTGCTCTGTCATAAGCTTAATGAGTTGTTCTTGCCATAACATCAAACATTCCTTTAAATGTAAGCAAAGGGACAGAAGTCAGTAGAGGAGAAAGCAGAGACTGAATACTTGCCCCTGAGCTGAGCTGCAAGTGGTACTTTAAATGGATCCCAATCATCCCGGGAAACAAGTTAGAGAACTGTTTAGGTAGGTTGTCCAGACTGGGAGCTTACCAGAAGATTATTTCAATTGATATTGGAAGCCTTGGGTTCTCAAATATTTCCACCAGGGGACTGAGCAATGGAAACAGTTCTCCTTACTGGCATGGCTTTAATTATAGACATAATAAACAGCTGCCATCATGGATTTGTAGATGAAGACATAAAATAAATAGTTGTCTTAGTCCAACAAGCTTTCATCAGAAAGAGCACTTGCCATTGCATAAAAAAAAAAAAAAAATACATAAGTTCTTGCTAATTATTTCTTTTTAACAAGATGAGAATTGCTCTATCAAGAAACAGGTAGAGATGGTCCCTAATTAGTTAACTGTCCTTTTGACACTGGGTTCTAGGTGACAGTCTGAACTGACTACAGGCTGGTACAAGGGGGGCAGCTAGGACAGAGTCAACCAGCTGCCTAGGGAAGAGTTCCAGGGTTTCAGAGGTGCCAGTTCTCTCTTGCCAAAACCTTGAGGTTAATTTTTTTCTGGAAAAGTCATTATAAGTTACAACCAGTCCCCTTTTTCAATAATACTGCAGCTGGAGCTTTTCCCTGCAAATCCAAAGGGAATAGAAATTTTCTTTCATCTCAATGTCTTCAACTGGGACTTTAAACTCAGTCTAATTGAAAAACATGGAGTGGGCTCATAGCCTAAAATGTATCACTGCAGTACGTTGTCTATCCACAAACAAAAATAAGGCTGGCATTTCCTGGCTCTACCTCACTTTCTGGTTCTTATTTCCCCCAAGAAAATAGTAGCTTTAATACTGATGTCTGCAAATTAACACTTTTAGCTCTCCAAACTCTGCTCCACCAATACACAGTACAAGAATACATTGAAAACAAAAACAAAAACAAACAAAAAAAAGAATACATTGATCTCTCACTGTGCTTTTTTTGTTCATGACTGTGTACCCATTGGCACATAATAAAAATAGCAGCAGTAGTAGTAATAGTAATAATTAACGTTTAATTGGCTGCACTCAATATGCCCATCACTGGGCTAAGCAGCTTCCATGTGTCTTCTAACTGAATCCTCACAACAGCTCTAGGATGTGTATTATTATACCTATTTTTTAAAGAGGAAACTGAGGCATGGGGAAGTTAATTACCTTTTTCAAGTTCAGACAGCTGGTAAGTGATGGAACACCAGGATTTGAATACAAGTAGATTCATTCCAGAGAGCCCACTTTTAACAGTTTTGATGCATTATACTTTGAGCAAATTAATAAATGAAAAGAAATAAGAAACTACAAGATGTCATTTCAAGTTATCCCTTGTTACTATGTTCTTTGAGTTTCCAGGGTAAGAACATTAACAAGATATTGCTAATACTGACACATAGAAGCATATTAGATTTTTACATAAATTTCTGGAAGCCAAGACATAATTTCCCCAAAGGCCTACTTTGAAATCTGTGTGTCAAATTATGGTAATGAATATATTTGTATTAGGGTAATTATTCCTATTGGGGAAAATAGAGACTCCACTCCATATTTTGCCTGCCTCCCAAGAAAACCTAATAGAACTCTCAAAAGGAACCAATTAGCATGGCAACAGAACATGGACTATACTATCAGTTTCTTCACGCTGGTTGTTATCCACCTGGGTGACAATGCATTCAAAATGGTGGCTGCTTTGCCATCTCCATCAACTAAGCCACCTGATAAGAGAATCCACTCCGAAGAGCTTGCCCAGAAATTACATAGCATCCAAACAGCCCACTCCTTCCAGTCTGCTGTGTGGTGGTCTTGGTGATTGACTTCCTATCTTCATTTCCTAGGGCTGCAGTAGCAAAGTGGCATAAACTAGGTGGCTTAAAACTACAGAAATATATTGTCTCAAAGTTCTGGAGGCTAGAAATCCAAAATCCAGGTGTTGGGAGGGCCATGCTGCCTCTGAAATCTGTACAAGAGTCTCCTTCCTTGCCTCTTCCAGTTTTTAATGATTTGTAGATGTTTCTTCCCAATGTCTCCCTCCATCTTTACATGGCCTTCCCCTTATGTCTGTCCTCCTCTTCCTACAAGGACACCAGTCATATAATCCAGTATGATCTCATATCAACTTGAAGACATATGCAAAGACCACATTTCCAAAGAATGCCACATTCACAGGTACTGGGGGGTTAGAACTTGAGCATATCTTTTGAAGGAGCATAATTCAACCCTTAACACTCCCCCAAATCCATCCCCCCTCAAATGGTTAGCCATAGGGATCCCATTCTCCTTGCCTTTAATTGACTAGGAGGTGGCACCCATCCAGCAAAAAACCTTTAGGGAAAGTTTCCATTTCTTCCTCTGGATGATGTTCTATTTGCTTCAACACCTGGATCTGCAACCGTGAGGTCAGCACATGGAGAATGTTAGAGTAAAGAGAATTGCCAAAAGGCAGGGCTAGAGCCTTACGAACCTACAGCAGGAGCAGTCCTACGTGCAAGTATCTTGTTAAATGAGATGATAAAGTTCCTTACGTTTTCATAAGTTGATATCAGCGTGAGTTGGAGATTTCTGTTGCTTAAAGGCAAAGTTATCCTAACAGCTACACTTAGCATTTAAAATCTCGGGGATTCTCAGTTATCACTGAGGACAGTGGGAGGCATTCAGAATTGTGCCGAGCCATGTAAGAATTAGTAGCTGTAAACAACTAATCAAGTAGCCAGCCAAAGCCATCTCCATAGAAACTATTTTGAAAAGTGTCTGTGAGGACTGCCTGGGATGACAGAGAAAAAAGTATTTTGGTTTGGGCCCTTTTACTCTGTCTTTTGCTCATCTGAAAATAGAGAGAAGAATGAAAGAAGGTTAAAAGAATTTTTCCTAAAGATTATGATACAAGTGTGATTGAGGCAGAATCTTCTTAATAACTCTTTTCACAGTGCTTTTAGACCATAAAAACATTTTCAAAGTATTTTCATATGCATCACTTTTGATTTTCACCAAATTTGGGGATTCAGGTAGGACCTGTATTAAGTTCCTTGAACAAATGAGGAAACTATAATTCAGGGAAGTCATAAGACTTGCCCTTATTAAGCCACATCTCTGAGTAGGACCAGGTCCCATGATTTGTATGTTATGCTTTTTCCATTACCACAACATCTGTGGATTAGGAGTCAGTGCAGGAGAACAGAAAAGGTATGAGCTTTTAATCCCAGCCCTCCTCCTAACTGCTACCAACTGGCCGTGCTACTTGGGAAAACCATTTGTGCCTATTACATAGTAGATGCTCACAAATGACTGTCTTTCCTTTTATCAATGTTCCAATAGTCATCTTTATTCACTGTATCATTTTTTCCTTTGTCCCTTTTTTTTTTAAGTAGAGAAGTTTCAGGTTTACAGAACAATCATGCATAAAATACAGAGTTCCCATATACCACTCTATTATTAACACCTTGCATTGGTGTAGTACATCTGTTACAACTGACAAAAGCACATTTTTATAATTGTACTATTAAATATAGTCTTAGGGTTCACTATGTTGTGCAGTTCCATGGATGTTTTTATTTTATTTTATTCTACTAACATATATACAACCTAACATTTCCCCACTTGAACCGCATTCGGATGTATAATTCAGTGCTGCTAATTATGTCCACAATGTTGTGTTACCATCACCACCCATCCATTACCAAAACTTTTCCATCACCCCAATTTACCCACTATGTTTTCACTTTCGGTATATGAACACTTACAATCATATTGAGGAGTGATTAGTAAATGCAAGGTCTGGTGAAGTTAGACACGTAACCTTCACAGTGATTACCTAAACTAAATCTTTAATCATTTTTAACCCTCATTACCTTTAGCCCTTTGGATCATAATGACATTCGCATGATTAAGTATGTCCATATAATTGCTTGTATTATTTTAGTCATTGAAGCAAATTGCTTTTGCTGTGAAACTTACTTATCAACTGAGCGGCCAGTGGCAGGAGAAAAACTCTTCCTAATGAAAAGTGATATCCCACTCAGTTCCTGCTAATCCCTGGAAACCAGACCACCCACAGCCAAATCTTAGGACTTTTCCTCATTTTGGGAGCTCTGATGAAACTGAGAGTTTCCCGGGCTGCCTCATTGGTAAGAAGTCTGAACAGGGCACAAAAATAGCCCAAAAGATGTGGACCGAAACCAGCTCCTCTTTGCTCTGGTTTTGTCAGCTCCAGTCAGCTTTGTCTTGGCCATACTACATATCATATAGATTTGGGTTGGCCTAGTCTAGCCTCACATGACCAGAACAGCCCACCCTAGAAAAACATCTAGGAGAACTGGAAAGGCCACCACCCTGACAATGGACCTTCATCACACCTTCCTCTCCACTGAAAATCTGGCTTAGAGCTTTAAGAACTAAAAATGTCTTTTGTTGCAAAATTTTCCCAAGATAAAGCAGAGTAACAATGAAAGTTAAAACTCAAGCAGTCCTAATAGGTTTAGTTAGAATGACCAACCTTCTTGGTTTGCTCAAGAAAGTACTAGTTTACACCTATTGTCCTGACTCAATTAATAATGCCTCCTTTCATTCTTAAAAGTGTCCTGATTTTGACAATAAAGCATACGGTACCCCAAGATGTGGTTGCTTTGGAAATGACTGTTCACATTTTAGGGATGGTCTAAGTGGCAACTGGTAGAGCTATACCCAAACCAGCCCATGAAGGCTCTCAGGGAAGGAAATTATCAATCCATGTTTACAGTGTCTCACCCATGTGTTTTGCATCCTTTTCCTGCCCCCTTCATCAGAAACGTGTCAGAAGAACTCGGTTTTAAAAGATTGTTTTATCATTTCACATAACTAATTTTCCCGGGATTGACAAGGAGTAAGATGTGCAATGTAAAAATAAAATCCATGAAACTGAGGCTTCCAGAACTTTTTCTTAAGTGTTTTGAATGGTGTCTGGTTTCCTAGGGCTGCCATAGCAAAGTACCACAGGCTGGATGGATTAAAACAATAGAAGCGTACTGGTCCACATTTTGGGGGCCAGTAGTCCACGTTTAAGGTGTCAGCAGGGTCATGCTCCCTCGGAAGTCGGGAGGGAAGAGTCTGTCCCATGACTCTCTACTGGCTTCCTGCACCGCCCAGCAGTTCTTGGCTTTCCTTTCCTTGTTACATCACTTGAGCTTGGCCCCCCTTGTCATGGGGTCACCTTCACTCTCTGAGTCTGCCTCTTCAATGGCACTCTCCTTTCCTGCATCTGTCTGTGTCTAATTCTCACCTTCTTATAAGAACAGCAGTCACATTGGATCAGTGCTCACCCTAATCCAGTTTGGCTTCATCTTAACTAATACCATCTTCAAAGGAATCCTAGGTCCAAATAAGTTCAGGGGTTAAGACTTGAACATATCTCTTTGGGGGATACAATTCAACCCATAACCTGGCCTTTCATTGGTAACTCAAGGGCATTGTAAAAGTTATTGATTGCACTGTGCAGTGATATGGTGACATACTAGGGCCACTGAAGTGATTAGTGTTTAGCTTGTCCTTTTGCCAAATTCTTCCAAACTCTGCTTTTCTTCTTCATACTCCCTTGTTGTCAACTGTCATTTCTCCAAGCGTCAACTTTCAGTAGTTCCCCTCCTCTCTCGGGCGCACTCGCTGCTTTTAATTCATTCTGTGTTATAAATCAGAAAGGACCAGAAGTTTCTAAAGAAAGCATCAAACTTAACAAATCAGTAGTCCTGATTTTAGAAGCAATTCTTAGGCAATGGGCTTTTATTAGAAAGTAGATGTAGTCCTCTTTTAAGATGCATAGCTTTGTGGTAGCCATTGTCTTCCTCCTAACAGGACTCTTATTCCAGCATTTCTAGGTTCTTAGATATGCTCCATGCTACAAGTTTGCCAAATATCTAAGCTCAGAAAAAGTGAGGCATTGTTGAAACATTGGTTTTAGTTTGTGAAATAGAATAGGTGAAAAAATGTTCTGCAAAATTCATTATTATGTTGGCAAATAATAGTATGTTTTCTTAATTTCCATTCCAGTATTCTTAGTTCTCATATTGTCTCACACTAAATACCAATCACATTGGCTTTTAAAAATCACTTTCAGAGACAAAAAGATTAAAAAGTGATAAGCATATCTTTTTTAAAGCTATCTGACAGTAAATTGTCAAAAGAATTGGCCAAAAATAGATGATGAATAGGGACATTTCCCTGCTGTTGTTTTAAGAAGAAAGTTGTGTTTACAATATACAGATGGACAAGAATCCAAACATGGAGAATTCCTTATCAGGGCCCCATATCCCTACCGAGTGCTTTTTAAAGACTGGACTGTCTCCATTTAAGAGGAAAGAACACCATCCACCCCCTACTTGCAGGGCCACCAAGAGAAAACGCTTGCATATTCTGGAAAGCCTTAAATACAAGCAACAGTACAGGGGAAATGCAAAGAAAGAGGCAGGGGGAAATGAAATCAATCAAAGGAGGGGATGAAAAGAAGAGCATGAACAGGAGGTGCCTGTTGGGAGGCGCATTTCTTCAGCAGCCCCTCACTGAAGCCACAGACTCTTTATCTTGATCAAAAGGCCTTTCCATCTAGCCCAGCCCAGGCTCTTGGTGGTATAGTAGGTAATAATTTGGAAAAAATCAATTTGGGTAAAATGACCACTAGATCAAGATGACAAAATAATTGAAAACCCATCTCTAGCCAAAAAATGTTTCACATATTGGTGTTTATGGGGTACCATGGAACAATTTTGTAACTTTTCCTTTTATTGTGGTAAAATACACATAACCTAAAACTTATCATTTTAGGCATTTTAAAGTGTGCATGCCATTGGCATTTAGTATATTCACACTGGTGTGCAACCATCACCACTCTCTAGTTATAGAACATTTTCATCACCCCAAAAGGAAACCCTGTACCCATTAAGCAGACATTCAGTCACTCCTCATTCCTCCAGCCCCCAGCCTCCTAGCCCCCCAGCCCCTGGCATCCACAATCTGCTGTCGATATCTATGAATGTGCCTACTCGGGATATTTCATATCAATGAAATCAAACCACATGCAGCCTCTTGTGTCTGGCTTCTTTCACAGACACGAAACATCACAGATCATGCTTTCAAGATTCATCCATGTTGTAGCATGTATCAGTGCTACTGAGGTATCAGTACCTCATTCCTTTTTATGATGAATAGTATTCCATTTTATAGATATGTCACCTTTTGTTTATCCATTCATCGGTTAATAGGCATTTGAGTTACTTCCATTTTTTGCTATTGTGAATAATGCTGCTATAAACATCGATGTGCAAATACCTTTTTGAATCCCTGATTTCAGTTCTTTGGGGTATATACCTAGAAGTGGAATTGCTGGTCATATGGTAATTCTATGTTTAACTTATTGAGGAATTGCCAAACTGTTTTCCATAGCAGCTGTACCATTTTACATTTCCATTTGCCATATATGAGTCAAAATTTTTGCCTTTAAGTTTGGGGGGACTTTGGAAAGGTTTTTTTTTTTTTTTTTTTAACCAGTATGGTTTTTCGTTTTGTTTTCTACCAATTAAGCATGTTCTGCACCATTTTTAATAGCAAAAGGTGAGAAACACCTTCAATGTCCATCAGAGATTGTTTAAATAAAGTATGGAATAGAAAAGTTATTACCTTTCTTCTTATTACTATATTTAATATGATTTTTATCTTAATAGAGATAAATGGTAGTTTACAGCACTATTTCCCAAGCTCATTTGACCAAGAAACATTCAAAAACTAACAAGGAACTAAGATAAAATGCTAGCTTGGGTTAAAATGAAGAACAAAAATTTTTTGTACAAAAAAATTAGTTGCTACAAAAAATGATCCCAAACTGAATTAAGATTTATAAACTCTTTAATAGAGCAAAAAATAAGTTGATAAATAACATAGTTTTTATTTTTTAATATGCTGCTAAAAGGAGGAATGATGTTGCTAAATCCAATCTTGATATAAGATGAAGCATCAAACAACCAAAAAAAAAGAGCTATAGTGCCATGGTTACTACATGGCAGACACTGCACTAAATATGTTACATTCACCCTCAAAATTGCACCTTGAAGGATCTGCTCCTATTTTTCTCAAACTATAAATGCAAAAACAAAAGCTTAACAAGGTTTAATAACTTGCGCAAAATTATAGTAAGTGACTGGAATCTGGCTTTGAACTCATTTCATTATATGAAATCCCATGATCTCAACTACTATGCTATATGCCAAGTTCCTATATCTTGTTTTCACTGCCGTGAATTGTAAAAATCCTGTTTCTTACAAACAGGTACAATGTAGCAAAAGAAGAGACACAACCTGCTAGAATTATAATATTCAGGTAGTCTTGAATTAGGCTGCTTTAAAATGTATTGTTTTAGTGGGGCTCCTGAGGGCTCTAGAGACATCCAAACACTATAAGCAGGGCAGACCAGCTCAGGAATTTGGCAGCCTGTCAGTGGGCCTTACTCTGGAATTTATGCTCCCCAGTGTAAAAGAGTTAGGCTCATGTATAGTTGCCCTACACATGGCTTTTCTGCCCCTCTTACTTGAACCTGTATTTAGCACTATACTTGCTAAATATGTGTCCCAAAGTCTTAAATCTTTGGTCCGTCCATGTGCTAGTTGAGCCCTGAATCTCAGCAGAGTTGCAACACCTACTCTCCAGTTCACTGGACAATTCACAAGGAGATAATGAAGGACAGTGTCCATCCCAATGAACACAGAGTGTCTGCAATTGCAAGCAAGAGAGTTCCATCCATCTGCCCCATGGGATCTAAGCCGCCTTTCAATTAGAAACAGTGAGTATCACCATCCAACATCCTCAAGATTGGGGAATGAACAATGGGCTAAAGTAGACTTATTATTATTCTATTATAGACTTATTCTAGCAATGGAAGAACTTTCATCATTGATATAAAGGCAGTGGTCACCAGAGGTTCTGAGGGGAGGGAAAGGGAAGAATAGGTGTAATATGGGGCATTTTCAGGACATTGGAATTGTCCTGCATGATATTGCAATGATGGATACAGGTCATCATATATTATATATTTTGTCATAACCTACAATATTGTGAGGGATATAGTGCCATGGTTAGTAGCAATGCTTCAATATATGTTCATCAATTGTAACAAATGTACCACACTAATAAAAGATGTTGTTAATGTGGGAAAGTGTTGGGGGGGGCATATGGGAATCCCCTGTATTTTTTATGTAACATTTATATAATCTAAAGCTTCTTTAAAAATTAAAAAAATAAATAAAATGTATTGTTTTATCTTGAATAATTTTTATAGAAACTAAAGACTTTTAATATTCTTTTACTCTCTAAAAATATTGTTTTGTCTCATTTAAATTAGACAGAGTTTGAGAATCCCAACATCTCACTTTTCTTTTTAAACTTCCTCTGTCATTCATAGACCTTGGGAAATGGGTTTGTGAAATATCACTGTTTAGTACCTAAGTGCATGGAATAACATGACTAAAATATATTGCAATTGAGACATAATACACATAACATACATTGGTGATCTTCAAAGAGAGCACTCATGTCAATTTGACAATAAGCCAATAAAATGCTGTCTAGATATTGGTGGTAGACAGAATGTCATTGTGTTCAATAGTCTTCATATATCTAATTTTAAAATACAATTTAGAAGGGGAAATCCATTGCTAGGAATTATTCATGGAATAACCTATGGCATCTTATGGAACCCTTCAGGAAATTTTGAAATTAATTTCAATTAATATTCACTTAGAATCCTGAAAGTGAGCCTTTCCAACAGAAGAAGCCATCAGCAAGTAATGTGGCTGAAAAGGGCATTCAGAGTCTGTCTCCAACTGAGGTTTGCCTACATCTTTCATTTAAACTATAGTGATTACTTTTCACAATAAAGCCTCTATATTCAAGAAATAACTTCATTTCATTCACTAGCTGTACCTGTTGGCCCCCTGCTAGTACAGTTTTCTTTGGAAAGCTCCAGGGGAAGAAGTTAAAAGCTTTTTTTTTCTTTTTTGAAGTAAAGAAAAAAATATGGCAAAGTCATTTAGGCCCATTCATAATTTAAACTATTTATAGAGATTTAATCCCACCTAAATCCTTGTAGAGTTGTCACACTTCGACCTTAATGCAGAATTCGAAGTCAATTTTACTTTGTTCAGGCAATGGAAATATTGCAGGGCAAGAAAAGCTAAAAGGAGTTGAGCAACTAATACAGCTGGAAATCCTTAATTATCCAGAGCTACCAATAATAGTATTTTGTCTGCATGGATCAGCTCTCCGCCAAGATGCTCAAAGCTGAATACAGCTGTAGGTGCCACAGCCCACTAAGTGTTCTTGAGATGTACAGATTAGCTTTCAGGTGGTGAAAGCTTTTGGTAGGTACGGCTGTTAGAAGAGCAGATAAGGATGAAGGAAAGCCGCAGAAGAAACAGTGAACTAGGCAAATGGACAGCCTCCAGCTTACCCCTCATGCCTCTCCAGGCTCTCAGCCAGGCATCCACACAAGCACCCCATTCCCCAGAGGAAATCCTGTCATTTGTTCAACCAAAGTTCCTTATGCTCCGCCCGCTGACTTCTCGCCATCTGCCTGACCAAGGTAGGTATCTGGCAATTTTGTACTCAGGATGGTTAACGGAGGAAGAAAGCACTTCTCCCAAGGGTATTTGACTTGAATAGGACTCCAGTAATTCCAAAGGGACAGATCTCTGGTAGGGAGAAGTGTAGGTTAGTAGTGAAATGAAGCTGGTGGGGTAGAAAGGACACCGAGCTGGAGGACAGGAAACCTGAATCCACTTGAGACTTAACCACAAGCCACTCGATCTCCCTGAGCCTCAATTCCATCATCAGCAAAGTAAGGGGATGGCAGGATGGCTGCTAAGATCTCTTCCAACTCTGGCAGGTCAAGCCCCTGAGAGGACTGTGGTGCCTTCCCAATACTGAGGAGTCAGGGAGCCAGCCCTGCCTGTGGGGAAAATAACAGAGAGACAGGGGATATGACTAGATTAAAAGCCCAGAGTGAGTCAGCCTGGAGGTTAGGAAGGGCGACCGCCAGGAACTCAGCCCACACTGGGTAAGGCTGTGTGGGCAGTGGGGACGGTTCTCTCAACACAGCTGCCTGCATTTCACCTCCGTTGCCATCTCCAGAAATGGGAGGCAAGGAGCAGAAAAATACTCAGAAGACAAAGGTGGTGATTCAGCCCTATCCTTACAAAGTTACCCCTACCACTCCCTACAGGCTTAGTTTTGCCTGGGGTTCAATGCTGCTTTTATTTAAGTCACTTGACTATGTGTCAAAGAAGTCATGACTTCCATCCAAAGTCAAATGACTGATAAAGAGAATTTTGGACAGATTCTCAGGTCAGTCTGGCTCTATTTCCTGCAAAGAAGGAGACTTAAAAAAATTGGAAAAAAAAAGATCAGACTCATCCATCAAACACTACAAATTATCCCTGTAATTGAAGACTTGTGTTAAACATCTGCGAACCTCTTTACCCTCACACCTGGCTTTGGACTTAAGTGTAAAACATTTTATGTGCATGTTTTTAATAGTCAAAAATTAGTGCATGAGTATGTTTCATAATTTTTGTTTATAATAGAAGTAATAGACATTTAAAGCACCATAAAGCTAACAACCTCTCCTTCCTGTGGTTAAAATAACAGGAAATGATTTATAAAACTATCATCAGCATTAACACAGCTAAGCAATATTGGTTTTTATTTCATTTAGTTAACTAAATGAAAATTTAAAAAGCATCATTTTATTACCCCATTGTCAAACAATGAGATTAACACTGAAAAATTCAATCAAATGAGGGCTTTAATCTCTTTTAAAATTGGAATTTAGATGCATAACCAAGAGTTACCTTGATTCAGTATTGATGGTTTACTCAACTCTTTGTGACATAACCAAAATGCTACAGAGACCAAGGAGAGTTCAGCAATAAAAAGTTGATATTCTTTAATAACCTCTAAATTTGAGATATGGGCTAAACCTGGATGCAAAATTCCATATTCAATAATTGCAATGAAAATTTTAGTAAGCTGGAAAAAAAACTTTATTGTCTTGAAAATTAAGCCAATTTTCCAACAATTGATTAATTCAAATTGAATTCCCCATCTTCTTGTTTTTGGTTCTTTTTATCCTTTACAGACATGTACACAAGTTCTAATAGAGTTGTGTGGCATATCACTAATTAAAGTGAGGTTTGTGTCTTACATAGAGGAGACACTCAATATTTGTTGATTAATTGTTCTACAATTTTACTGTATATTACTCACATTAGCCAAGAAGTATAATCTTAGCCCTAGAATAGAATAATGCATTTGAATGCCCTTAGAGATAAGTGGATAAAAATATAGGTGTTTTAATATCACCAGATTAATAAAAACTTAATTGTTAAACTGATTTGAAATAGATACTCTATAATAAATTGCTAAATAGCAGTGGCCACATAGCCACCATCTCCAAAAATCAAGAAAAAGAAATGGTCAAAAATCTCACGGATAGATGAATGAACTGTAATCTCACAACACTACAGAATACTACACAGTCATTTAAAGGAATGAATTGGAGTTTTTCCAGGTGACTTGGAAAGATTTCCAGGAGTGGTGAGTGCAAGAGGTAAGATGCAGAGACATTTTCATAGTATGATCCCATCTTTGTAAACCAAAGAAATAAAACCTTAATAAATGTATTTACATGTGTGTATAGATGTCTGTTAATGTGTAAATCTATATCAGGGGTTCTCAACCTTATTTGTTCCATGGAACTTTACCAGTCAAGTGAAAACCATGGATCCCTTCTCAGAATGTAGTAGCAGGTAGTTTTATGACACTCAACATCGGAGGTCAGAGAAAATAAAGATAATAAGTTGATTTTTTTCAGTTCAAGCTCACGGACCTTCTGATGGTTAAGAACCCCTGATCTATATGATGTATATGTGTTTATATGTACATTTATATGTATCCGCACATGGTCATTTAGAAAAAGTACTGAAGGCACTTTTAGTACACACTAGGTTGCTAACAGATTACCTGGGAAAGTAGAGGATGAGGTAACACAAGGAGAGGGAAAAGGAAAGAAGGAAAAAGGAAATGGGAAAAGGAGACTGAACCAATACAATGGGGAATTTTAGGTTGTATATATGTTACCAGAATAAAAATTTAAAAAAAAATTTTTAAATTGTACAACACAGAGTAAACCCTAATGTAAACAATGGACTATTGTTAATAGTATAATTATAAAAATATCATTTCATTCTTTGTAACAAGGTTATCACACTAGTGCAAAATGTTAATAATAGGGAAAACTTTGTGTATGTGCAGGCAGCGGGTGGTTATACAGGAACTCTATACTTTCCGCATGACTTTTTTGTCTCCCTAAACTGCTCTAATAATTTTTTAAATTGGGAAGTGAGACTGAACCAAAACGGTATGATTCTATTTGTGTAAAAATTGCATGTGTGTATTAAGAAATTAGAATAAATAAGAGATTTATGTTTATAGACTTGTAGGAATGGCTTTAGAATATTGAGAGAAAAGTTACAAAATAATATGTCTAGTTTCATTCTCTTTTGTTTTTTTATTTTTGAGGATAACTTTATTTTTTTCTTTTTATAATAGTAACACTCTCTCTTTACAAAATATTTTATAAATATAGAGAAACTGAGGGCAAAGGTCAAGATTACCTACCATTCTAACCACCAGTGACGACAACTAACAAGATCTGAAGCCTGTCCTTCC
Organism: Tolypeutes matacus; assembly: GCA_026826555.1. Classification (NCBI taxonomy): domain Eukaryota; kingdom Metazoa; phylum Chordata; class Mammalia; order Cingulata; family Chlamyphoridae; genus Tolypeutes; species Tolypeutes matacus. The sequence goes on from JAKSZT010010858.1 coordinate 18,199,341, forward strand.
TAGATTTTGTCATTGAGGAAAATGCGATTCAGCATACTATGCTATCTATGATCTTCCTTTATCAGGCCAAAATAAATTATCAGTAACGTTCAAACGATAAATGAAAGAGGCATGAGGCTTCTGCATGCAGCATCTGCAGGGGCTGCTGGTGGGTCTTTGCCACATGGAAAGCCTGGGGCTTCGGGATTGGCCGAGCCTTCGGAGCATCAGGATGTGAGGCCCAAGGATGCTGCCTTAATGTCCCCATCCCTGAAGCTGTAACCAACGAGGGTGGCTCCTGAGAGCTGACAGCCGAGAGCTGGGGCTGTGGAGCTATTGCTATATTATTATTATTATTATTATTATTATTATTATTATTTATGAAACAGAAGTAAATTAGGAAAAACCATTCAGGTGCTTTCTCTTTTGCACCTCTGGGTACATTATCTTATTCCTGATCAGCCCAAGGCATCCATCTGCCTCGTGGCTAGGGCGCTGGTTACATTACAAAGTGATTTAAGCAGAAAAGTAATTCTTGCCCTCCAAGAGCAAAACCAGAAACTACATGAGTAAGCTAATGCCCTCCTGGCACACAGAGCCATGAGCACAGCTTAAATCTAAGACGTGAAATCAAAGTAGTCAGGTTCATTGAATGAAATTTCTGAATAAAAAGTGGGGCTTTCAAAATTTGATGAATGATAGAAGAGATAGAATTGAGCATGCTCAGGTTCAAAGGGAGAGAGACCAAAAGGTGCCCGGAATGGGCATCCTACATCATAATGAGAGGAACCAGGACGTAGTTCCTTTTTTTAGCCAAGATGGCTCAAGCAGGAGACAACCAGCCCAATGGTTTCCACTGCAGCTCAGTGACAGGGAGACCACAGGACACGGCCGGCAGGGAGAAGTCGAGCGCAAGGTCAGAGCCCAGGCCTCCAGGCCAAACTAGAGGCACAGAGATGGTTCTGAATCCTGGTTGGTAAGTCAGAGCATGGCATCGGGGCGCAGGTAAAGCATGGTCAAAGTAGAGGCCGGGAAGCCAGCACCCTGGAATTTAGCGGGAAGGCGCAGATTGGAAGAGAGTATGAGGTTGGAATTGAGCACAGTAAACTGGTAGTAGCGAAGGCAGGTCTGCAGGAGGAGGGCATGAAGTGGATCCTTGAAATTGGATTGACCTCTGTCTGCCCTCAGCCGTGTTTTAACCTTCCTCGTGTGGGCAGACACGAAGCTGACAGACAGGTGAAGCTCATCAGAGCAGGGACAGGCCCTGAAGGTGTGAGCTTTGCAGTAAACCTCTGGGGAAGCTTCTGGGTTCTGAGAAAGAACAAAGGAATTCATGGGAAGACAAAAGAACGAGTGAAAAATCTGCTTTTAGGATGGTGTGGGTCCCTGACTCCAGACAGGCCCTGTCTCTTCCTGAGCCTCAGTCTCCTACAAGTCTCTGTATTAGGACAAGGGAAGTCCTGGGTGCATTTAAAGGGTGCCTCCGAGCTACAGAAGGTTGGGGTTAGAGTCAAAGAATCAAAGTTTTGGGGCAGGGTGCCCCTGCAATGTGTGGGAGGTTAGAAGGAGAAACCGCAACGCTCAGTGAAGGGAAAAGCTCGGTGACTTCCAGGTGCTGACCTTCTGAAGGAAATGCCGTCTCAATAGTCTCTATTAAGTACGGGAAGAAACATACTGCAGACCCAAACAGATGGTACTCAGAAATGTAAAAACAATGACTCTCGTGGCCATTCTGAAAAAGCCAGTTCCTAGCAATAGCTGGGGACTGGCCAATATTCTCAGCTGGAAACCATAAATTCACTCTATTTAGGGACAACGAATGCCTCAGGGCAGGATGTGAAGAGTCCATTAAGTGTCAATGATACAAATATTTCCAGAATCTATCACCCCCAGGCCATTTTCACCACCTGTTTGAATTCGAGCCCTCTCAGTTCTTACCTGAGTTACTGAAACAGCCTCCCAACCAGTCTCCCTCCTCCCCCATCTGTTGTCCAGATGGAGGTCACAATGCACTTTTTGTTAAGGCCTCAAGAGCCACTTTGACCCATGGAAGCCAGGAATAGAGATGCAAGGGGTCCACTCTCCTGGGTGTCCTGAAAGCCCTCCCGAGTGGGAAGATCCTGTGAGCAGACTCTGAACTGAATGCTGCCCCTCGAAGAGGAGAAGAAGGGGAAGTGGGCAGAGCCTTTGCAGGAAGCTGCCCAATCACAAGGCCCAGTGCTGGTCTCTCGGCGCCTGCCCTGAGGCTCATATTTGCCCCTAGCCTGGAGGACAATGTGTAGTGTTCATTAAAGTTCCTCTCTACCCACAAAACTTTATTAATTCATTCCTCCTTCCTTCCCTCTCCCTCCACTCCTCCTTTCAGCCATCCATCCATCCATTCATCCATCCATTACCCATTCATTTATAAATACTCAGTGAGTGCCAGGTACTTTTCTGGGAGCTGGGAGATAACCCTGGACAAATCTGGAGAGTCTGTGAATAGCTTTGTGCTCAATGGCACTGCCACAACCTGCGACATTTCTCAGCAGAGTAAACCCCTAAACATTTTAAGAACAACGATGATGGACCCAGAAAGGAAGAGTATTTCAAGACTGGCCCGCATCAAAACCACATGTCTGCAGGATTCTCTTGAGTGGGTGCTTCCTCAGGCCCAGTTTTTGATCTTGACTCATGCCTTTGGCATCCAAAGCTCCTCCCTGGTTTTCCACGGTCTAACTTCAGGGTCCCTGGGAAGATGTGGAAAAGGGAGGGGAGACATCACACCCCTCCACCCACCTGGGGTAGCTCCTGACATTGTCATTCCTTTTTTAGGCACAAAGTGTCATTCCCGGGGACATCGGCTGAGCCTCAACAGCTTTTACAACCACTCTCATGGGTCACTTTTCTTGCCCAAAAGAGAGGAAGGAACTTTGGAGTTATGCAGACCTGGGTTCCAGTCCCAATTTCCTAACTCACTAGCTGTGTGACCTTAGACAGGATGAGACATCTCCAAGTCTCAAAAAATATATATGAATTGTAAGAATTGCCACTAACATGTATACAGGGCACCCTGCAAAGCTTCACATACATTACCTGCATACCTTACCTGACTTGATGCTCTCAACAACCCCAGGAGGTGCATGTGCCTGTTATCTCCATTTTATAGGTGAGGAAACTGAGGCACAGAGACGTGGGTAGAAGGGCCAGGATAGAAACCCAGGCAATCTCTCCCCACAGCCCATGCTCTTAAAAACTCTACTGCCTCACTGGCTTGTCAAACAGGCTCCAGATAAAGCACTGTGGATGCCCACGTTTCCTCAGCCACCGCTTGCCACATCCACCAGACTAGCTGACATTAACTTTTAGGTCCAGGTCACCCTTCAGGATTTAAAACAGACTCTGACATACTTATGGAAGAGCATAAACTCTTGAAAACTAAGCCTTTCTTTTACCTTCTCACACAAGAGATTGTTGCCTTGTTTATGGGACATGAAAAATAAAGATTGCCTTTTTGCCTGCCGTGTGTAGCCTACTATTTTAAGACAGGTCTTCAAAAGTAAGTAAAAAATCATTGCTTTCATTATAAGTGTTTCCCTCCAGCTCTAAAACCCTCCAATTCAGTGCACAGCGTCTTAAGTGATCGCCAGGCAGAATGGCTTCCTACCATTTCCTCAGGTGAAATGTTCAGCGCGAGGACCTCCCAGCTTAGAGATCGCGGGCCATTAGCTTGAAGGATGGTCTCGAGGCTAATGCTGGGGCACCGCGCCATCAGGGAGGGTAATGGCCCACAGCGATGCCTGAATCATAAGAATCAGTTCCACCTGGAGTTAAAAAAAAAAAAAAAAGCAAAGCACTGGTTGCCATAGCCAGCTGGGATTAACCACTTCAGGACTGTCAAAACCATGAAAGCCCAGAAAAGCCAAGAAGTTGTGAGTTCTTGAATTGACATTTGACAGTCCCTGAAAAGGCAGGTCGGCTAATGACAAGTGGGACTTTGGAGTGAAACACTTGGTTTCCAATCCAGGCGTTGTCCCCTAACAGGTATGTGAACTTGGGCTGGTTCACCTCTGTGAACCTATTTCCTCATCTATAAAACAGAGATAATAAACTTCATGTTGTTGGGTTGCCCAGAAGATTAAAGGAAATAAGATAAACAAACCATAATAGTGTCTGGAACATAGGAGACCTGTAAATATTTATGAATTTATTTAAAAAGTACAGAACCTCTGATGGGGTCATTTTCCCGGGTCTATGTTTTAATTAGTAACTTAGTAGAGTTTATAGGGGACTTTTATAGCAGACATTCAGGATTATTACACCCAAAGTGTAGAAAATTCTGCTCTCTGGTATTCTGTTTACCAGAATTCCCACACATCTTTGCTACAATTATAGCGGCTGCTTGTAACCATGCCTCCTGAGACCCTGCCGATATCGAGACGGCCTACAAATCATCCAAAAGCGGGTTGAACTATGTGTAAAATGACACTTTTTCAAATGCATTTTATTGTGAGATTTTCTAGAAACACATTTGCCGAGGAAAAGCTATTCTTTACTTTTACCTGAAGACGGAGTGAGACACGATCTTCTCCCTTTCTTGTGACTTTCTATTAAATCAACATAAACATAATAAGAGCTAACGCAGTTGGCTCGCTCACTCACTCGCTGATGGTTAGAAAACACGCCAGCCTTCAAAGAAAGTGGTTAGGGAGTCAGAGTCCCAGCAGGAAGCAGACGGCATGTGCAAACTGGGAGTCTTACAAAGGGGCTGGCACTCCCAGTCATATTTTTCCCACCCTCAGGTGCCCCTCCTCCACTGATGCCTCCCACTGGGTGAGCCCACCAGGAGCCAGAGGGCCGGAGGGCCACTGAGCTGCCATTGATGTGACCTGTTCAGTCCAGCCGCCAGGGCACACAGCATGCTGGAGAAGGGGGCCAGTGGGTTCAGAGGAGTCGAAGAAAGGTTCAGCACAGAATATTTACTCTGTTACTGTTGCAGTGGGAAAAAATTGTGGGGTTTGTTTTTTTTTTTAACATATAGCATTTTTGTTTTATTTTGTTTTGTTTTTTTCTTTTTTCTTTTAAAGATACTTAGATTATACAAATGCCACATAAAAAATCTAGGAGATTCCCATGTGCCCCACTCCCCACACCTCCTACATCCCCCCACACCAACAACATCCTTCATTAGTGTGGCACATTCACTGCAATTGGTGAACATATTTTGGAGCATTGCCACTAAGCATGGATTATAATTTACATTGTAGTTTACACTCTGTCCTACACAATTCTGTAGATTATGGCAAGATATATAATGGCCTGTATCTGTTGTTGCAATGTCATTCAGGAAAATTCCCAAGTCCCGACAATGGCCCCATATTGCACCTGTTTTCCCTCTCCCTGCCCTCAGAACCTCCAGGGGCCACTGCCTCCACATCAATGATATAATTTCTTCCATTGCTAGAATCACAATAAGTCTATAGTACAACATCAGTAAGTCTACTTTAGTCCATAGTACATTCCCCAATCCTGAGGACCCTGGGATGGTGATATCCACTCCATCTCTAACTGAGAGAGGGCTGTGATCCCATAGACTCTCCCGCTTGCAGTTGTAGACTCTGTCGGTGCCTTGGCATGGCAGTTGTCCATCATCACCTCCATGTTAGTTGTCCTGGGTGAGTCCAATGAACTAGAGAGTAGGTGTTGCAACTCCATCAAGATTCAGGGCCCAGCTGGCACATGGACAGCCCAAAGATTTAAGTCTCTTGGACATATACCCACCAACTCTAGCATTAATTATAGGTTCAAATAGAAGGATGGAAGGAAGAGCCACGTGCAGGGAAACCACAACTGAGTCCAACTCTGCCACTATGGGGAGCACAAATTCCAAAGTAGGGCCCACTGGCATGGCACTAAACTCCTGAGCTATCTGCCCGGACTACAGTGTCCAGATGTCTCCAGAGCCCCCAGGAGCCCTGCCCTTTGAGGCAGTATCTACCTTGGCAGTCAAAGAGACTCCACCAAGATATGCACAAGCACAATCTCTGGAATGATCTCCCATCTCACCTCAAAGTCTCTCAGCCATACAAACTATCTGTCCCCATCTTTTCCCCCTTTTGGTCAAGGTCTTCTTCCAGTTGCACTGCTAGTTGGTGCTCAGTAGCAATCCTTCAATGCCAGGGAGGCTCATTCCTGGGAGTCATGTTTTTTTTTTTTTTTTAATTAACTACCAAAAAAACTCTAATGGTTTTATATCCTCTCTGACATAAATAGAAGGTTAAAAAATATTCATAATATTATGTGGATAAGTCATTGCCATATCCTGGGGAATAGTAAAACTCTATTTTACTCATTGAGTAGGTATTTCTTTCAGTTTACTTGAGATATAGGCAATTCTGCTAGACTGCAACATATGCTTACCTGAACAAGCCTCACAGTCTCAAAAATCACACACTAAAATCACAGAGTTTAAGGGAAAAACAGACTTGGGTAGATCACTAGAAAACTATGCAATTTTGTAACCAGAGTGCTAATAAAAATAGTAATTGGTTCCTGGGGAGATAACTTGGACAGACCAGTGAGCTGGGCCTGGATGGAGGCTGCAAATGAACTATTAAAAATGCACGAGGGCCCTACTGTGATCAAGATAGCAAGAGAAAACCCTCATGTCCCCATAGAAGCTTTGGACAACCAGCAAGAACTAGCAGAAATATCTTTCTCAAAGCTCCAGAAAACAGTTAAAGGACTGCAGTAACAGGGCAAGCACCAAATCAAGAAGAAGGCTACAGCAAAGCAGTAGGATCACAGGGTGCTCTGGCTGACTCCTCTCCCACCAGCTGGTCATGGAGCCAGCCCATGCTCCCAATGCAGATCCCTGGTCCCAGTGCCAGAAGGTGCAGAGTAACCTGCACGCACATACTGGGAGCATGTATGTCTGGCCCGATCTCTCTGGTGGTGACATGAGGCCCACATCATCCCAGAGCTTGCCCTGCATGTGGAAGGTAGCTCACAGAGAGTTAAGTGGCTGTGTGGGGCCAGGGATTGCTGGATGTAGACCTACATGAGTGTAGTGCCTGGGACTGTGAGGACACGATTTCCTAAGGAAGAAGGGACACTCATACCCATGTAAAGAGAGAAATTCCTAGGGCCGAACATTCAAGTCTAAGATAAGACACATGCACAGAAAGGACCAGGGAGGCCCCTATGCTTTGGCTTAGAGCTGTTCTCTAAACTAATTGTATAGATAAGTTCTGGAAAGCACCTACACAAGTCAAGCTGCAAATATGAAGAAAGGTGATTTCTTTTTTCCCCTGTCTTTGTTGTTGTTATTATTAGCTCCTAGCATTCAAGGAAATCCCTAACATAGTACTAGTTGGATACAAGCTTATGGAACAGATACTTCAGAATCTAAATTCCAACAATGATACCTTAAAATATCTAAATGTCCAGGCTTTAACAAAAGATTACACAAAATACAAAGAAACAGGAAACAATGGCCCAGGCAAAGGAAAAGGCGATCAATGAGAAGGATAAAACCTAGGACATTCTAGATAAAACTTTAAAAAATGGCCTTAAGTATGCTCAAAGAACTAAGGGAAAAGATAAACAAAGAACTAAAGGAAATCAGGAAAACAATAGATGAAAACAAAGAGAATATCAATATTGAGATGGAAATTATGAAAAGGAACCAAACAGAGCTGAAAACATAGTAAGAGAAATTTAAAATGTCCTAGAGGGGGTTAACAGCACATTGGAACTGGCAGAAGAAAGAATCAATGAACTTAATGATAAGATCATTGAAGTCATCAAGTCTGAGGAGCAGAAAGAAGAAAGAATGAAGAAACGTGAACAGAGCCTGAGAAGCCTGTGGGTCACCATCAAGTTTACCTGTATTTCATTATGGGGGTCCAGGAAGGAAGAAAGGGAGGGAGGGAGGGAGGAGGGAGGGAGGGAGGAGGCATAGAAAATATTCAAAGAAATAAAGTCTGAAAACTTCCCAAATTTAACAAAAGACACAAATATATACATCCAAGATACTCAACAAACTTCAAATAAACCCAAGTAGACTCACACCACACCAAGTTATAATCAAATTTTCAAATGCCAAAGATAAAGAGAGAATTCTGAAATCCACAAGAGAGAAGCAACATGTCACATACAAAGGACCCTCAATAAGATTAAGTGCCAACTTCTCATAAGAAACCATAGAAGCTAGAAGACAGTGAGATTATGTATTTAAAGTGAAAAAAAGTAATAATAATTTTAAAAAAGGTGCACCCAAGAACTCTATATCTGGCAAAGCTCTCTTTCAAAAATGAGGGAGGGATTGAAGTATTCCAAGATAAACAAAAACTGAGGGACTTCATAACCACTAGACCAGCCCTAGAAGAAATGTTAAAAGGAGTTCTGCAGGTTGAAAGGAAGGGACACTAGACAATTGACTGAAGCCATATGAAGAAATAAAGATCCCCAATAAAGGTAATGACATGGGTAAGTATAACTACCAGTACTATTGTATTTCCTATTTGTAACTCCACTTTTTACTTTCCACAGGATCAAAAGGCAAAAGCATAAAATATAATGATTAATCAATGGTTTGGGGCTCATAAGGTATAAATATGTAATTTTTGACAAGAACTACATGAAAGTGGAAGAGCAGAGGAGTATAAGAACATGGACTATGTGTGCTATTCAAGTTAAGCTGGTATCAAAGTGCATTCGTCAGCCAAAGGGGTGCTGATGCAAAATACCAGAAATCAGTTGCTTTTATAAAGGGTATTTATTTTGGGTAGAAGCGTACAGTTACCAGGCCATAAAGCATAAGTTACCTCCCTCACCAAAGTTTATTACAACGTGTTGGAGCAAGATGGCTGCCGACATCTGCCAGGGTTCAGGCTTCCTGGGTTTGTGCACTGCGTCCACCTCGGGAGCCCACTAGGGAGGTAGGTGGAAGAAAAACTTAGGCGGAGAGGGAAGTTTGCTCATACCGGCACAGCCACAGTCTGCTCCAGACAAACAGGCAATTGAGCATGGCCATTCTTTATTTTCAGGGTTATTTATACATTACAGTTATCACTCAAATGTTACATAGAAGGAACACAAAATGCAACTCTCCAGAATCATTTCTTCTGTGCCTAGGGAGTATGTGTACAGGGCCAAGGACCTTGTGAGTTAATAGCTGATTCAACAGTTGGGCCGCTACCTGGGCAGTTGGGCCGCTGCCCGAGCCTTAACCCTCACACCCCACCCCCGAGGGCAGCGGCCTTAGCAGCTGTGGGGTACATTGCAACCGAACACCACAGCAGCATATAGACAGCAAGAGCATAGAAGTATGTACCCTAAACCTATTAGGGTTCTCCCAAGAGCCCATTTCCAAGTGCCTAGGGACTCCCACCAGTCTTGTACAGGGCCTACGTGTGATTTCTGGATATTTTGTATTTCATGATTCATTTCTTGCAGGGTCCCTTGAATGGATTTTTTATTATCAGGAATATATATGCACATTCTGTATGTACTAATGTACGTGTGACCCCTGGTGCTGCAGTAAATAAATCTAGGGCCATGCGGTTTTGTAACATAACACAGCAGATTTGATCAGTTTCTTCTGCTAACTGGGCAATTGCATATTCTGAAGCATTCAGGCCTGGGCAGTGTGACGTGCTAAGGCTTCTACATCTAATTCAACTCGATGGCCCCTCCCCCAGGAAGGAGAATAGCTAATGCTTAAATCCATCAGGGTGTCTGTTTGGCTCTGTGCCATCTATGATATACTGTGTCCTAATTTTGGGGTTTTTTGATCTAGAGTGGAAACAATGCGACCTGGAATGAAGGGGCATCCCTAAGTACAACGCCCACTCCAATTGGCTGGGAGGTATGGCCACCCAGGGGACCACAGACCCACAGGTACCCAGCTGGCAACCCATCGGTGGGCTTGGCTCCAACGTACGGTTGGCCGTTCCACCAGCGGGAACCGCCCACCACTACTTGGGTAGTGTTGCACAAATTCAGAGGTACCTCCCCTGCTAGTCTTTTGGGATCCCCCTTTTGTTCTATACACTTTGGGACAATGCTCTGCAGTTCAACGTGTTCAGCAGAGAGCCAGCTCCATCCATTATACAGGGCATAGCCAAACCATGGAGGACGCAGATCCATGTCCTAGTGGAGAAGTTTCTCAACATGCCACTGAACTGCTTCCTATTTTGCTGTCGTTTGGTGGGCTGTTTCCAACCACGTCCAATTGTCCTGTGTTGCGGGAACAATACTCCAGGCCAAACCATAGGCCGAACTGACCGGCAGTTCAGTGCATGTCCAGCAGTGGGACACATTGTATACTTGAGCATAAGTGTGGACCCAAGCCAGCAAGCTGTTAACATAACTCCTAGGGGTGGTAAGACAAGTGTGTAAGTGTAACTAGGATAGGCAGATCATGCCCATCTACAGGACACATCCCAGCTGGTCCTCCTTAGACAGCAAAGTGCCACTGTGCAGTGTGCACCCAGGGTGAGTATACCATACCCTCGGGCCTTTCAGCACAGCCAGTGAGACATTTTCTTCAACATGTAACAGGATGGGGGAACTCATGATGGGCTATAATGCCAGAATGAATGTACCTTTCAATATGGTGGCAGCAGTGGCAGGCGTTGTCACCGTAAACCTCAGTGTCCATACATCAGTAATCTAGGGGGTTACAGTTAATTGATGCTGTACCAGGTCTCCCCAGGGCACCACCAGAGCTACCCATCGAACATGGGGAGCCTTTAAAGTCCAGGGCCATGACACAGAGACTGTTTCTCCTCCATAAATTATGGAGGACGCTGGCAGCAGAACTCATCCTCCCCACTTGCATCTTTAACAGTGGATCCCTCGTAGTGACCTATAATTGAATGGGGGCAGCTACAAGCTGCAACAGGGCTTCTATTGGTGACACCCCTCCCTGATGGGGTTGTTCATTTAAACGTTGTAATGCCAACCAAAGGCAATCACGCCAACCCCGCAAGATTGGGGTTCCTTGGGCTGTGTCCTGAGCACTATTTACCCACAAGGTAAGCTTAGTCAACTGATCTGCTTCATCATTGCCTGGATCCAAAAGGGGGCAGTGAGCAGCTACATTGTACACTGTCACTTCTTTAGACAACCCCCATCCCCATAGGTCTTCCCACATGGAATATCCCCACAGGGGCCGGTGGGCTATTGACCAATCCATGTGCTTCCATTCTGGCAGCCACAGGGTAAGACCTTTAAAATACCACCCAACTGTCAGTACATATCACTAAGGGGTCAGCTTCACAGCCCACTGCCAGCCACACGACTCTCAACTCAGCCCATTGACTGCTTTGACCAAACCCTAATTTATACCAAATGGTATTGATTAGAGGGCACACTGCTACAGCAGTCCATTGAGCCACCTGCCCTCAGCTGGCTCCATCAGTATACTATGCCTGCTCTGGCACAGTACCTACCCCGGCTTTGTATGGGGGACCTTCCCTCGTGGTGACTTTCAAGGGGGTCTCTGGGTCCAGTGTCCCACCATACGTCAAGGGACCTAAAATTTGTTGCAACTCTTTACTCAGTGAACTGGAAGCAAACGTGCTTCTCTGTTTCAAATAGGCCCCCCCACTTGGCCAGTGTTGCCATCCTGGCCATGCCACTTCATGGCTGGATGATCCAATTCTGCACCCATCATTTTATAGGGTAGGTAGTGAATATCTTTACCGGGACTTCCCGGGTTATGGTTTCAGTACTCTGTGCGGCAGCCCACACAGCTGCCAATTGCTTCTCTATGAGACTATAGCGTTTCTCCACGTGTTTCCATAGCTGAATCCAAAATCCTATTGGCTGTCGCAGCTGCTCAGTCTATTGCCATAAGCCCCAACCATAGCCTTTCTCTGTAATGTGCACATCTGATTCAAACGGGCGACTAGGGTCGGCCACTGAGAAAGCTTGGGCTTAACAGCCCTTTTGGCTCGTATGAAGGCCTGCTCGGCCTTGTCAGTCCAGTCCCATTCACTTCTTTTCTTTGTTAACTTATATAAAGGCTTAGCACCTGTGCCAGTTGGGGAATGAACACCTGCCACTAACCCAGGAGACCCAAAAAGGTCTGCAGCTGTTTCATTGCTGTGGGGCATGGGAAAGCTTGACTCATCAATTACTAATTCAGGAATTACTTTTGTCTTACCCGACCATAAAATACCCAAGAATTTGACAGACAACCCAGGCCCTTGCAATTTGTCCCGATTTATCGCCCATCCTTGACTTTCGAGTTGAGCGACCAGAGTGGGAACAGCAGCCTCCAAATTTGCAAGAGAATCAGAGGTTAGCATTACATCATCAATATAATGATACACCTGAATGGTATGGCATGTTGCCATTTTTCTAGGTCTTTAGCCACTAAACCATGACAAACGGTGGGGCTGTGAACAGAGTCCATGGGCAATACAGTAAAAGTCCACTGTCGGCCTTCCCACATGAGGGGGAACTGATCTTGTGCTTCATCAGCAGTGCTGGAGAAAAAGGCATCCGCCAAGTCCAAGACAAAATGATAAGTTCCCAGTGTCAAAGTCAAAGTATCCATTAGGTCAAGAACAGAGGGCACAGCCACATGTAAGCTCTCGATAGTCAACAGTCATACGCCACGTCCCATCGGGTGCATACGGGCCACACCGGAGCATTAAATGGGCTCCAGGCCTCACAGAGGACTTGTACCTTGACCAGTTCTTTAATAGTTGCTGATATTTCTTCATGCCTTCCTGGCAAATGGTACTGTTTTATGGTCACTGTCATGTGGGGTTCAGGCAACAAAACAGGGACATGGTTAGCACGCCCCTGCACCACTGGTTTCACTGCCCTTACTCGTAGATGGAATTCACCAATAGTGGTTTGCAGGGTCAAGTTTTTCAACACATCTACACCCAGTATATACTCTGGGATAGTAGAAGTACATACAGCGTACATTTGCGGGGGCAATCATCCAATTCCCAAAATCGCCTTTGTCTGGAGGACCCGCAAGGTGTCTTCTCCGGTATAACCATAATTGTCCACGTAAGCATAGGTGCCTGCGAATTTATCCAGTTGCTCATAAAGAAAGGTACATTCTGCACCCATATCCACAAGGGCCAAGACATGATGCACATTTTGTGGGGACCAGCGGACTGCTAGCTCCACGTAGGGCCTCTGGTCTCTCCGAGGGCCCTCCTCTCAGATGCCGGGGTCTGCTTCCTATGTAAAGGTAAACACTGGCTCTGTGGAGTGCCCGGGGTCCTCTAGCAGGTAGTCACAGAGTTGTGCAGTTTCCCTGACCTGCTGCAGTTTCTGGGTCCTTCCTGCTCATTGCTGAGCAGGCTTTAGCTGTCTCCAAAGGTCTAACAAGACCACGTTCAGTTGCCCATCTATTTTAGTTGGGTATACCCCGGCGGCTACCAAATCATTCCACATTTGTTTCCTGTGACCTTCACAGTACCTCTCTTATAGTCCTGGCCTGCAGACTTAGCTGCTTTACAAGATGGGGCCACATCTCTCCTTGTAGCCACTGGAAGGACCTTGGTCCGTTGGCTCTCGGCCTTGCAGAGACCAGCCATTACGGTTGTCACCTCATGGATTGGGTGCCCCACATATAGGGTCAGGATAGCCATCAGGGACCCAAATGAGGGACCAATAGCATGTCGTGCGAGCAGGTCCCTCATCCAACTTGTGAACCTCTGAGCATCAGGTCCCCGGTTATTAGGGTCAAAGGCAGCACTGCAAATGCCCATTTCCCGGACCACCTGTACAAGGACAGGATATGTAGTCCATTGGCTCACAGAGTCTGGTAATTCTCCTGCATCATTCCAGACCATACAAATGGCTGTCTGGAGCCACTCCATCAAATGTGCGATCAGGGTTTCCCCCAGCATGCCACCGCACATTTAAGAGACATTGGCGCAGCAGAGGATGGCCAGTAAGTGATGCTAACTTCTCTATCTCAGTCCCAGGGCACACAATGCCATTCACGCCCATGTCCCACAGACACAGCAGCCACGCAGCTATGGGCTTTCCTGGCTTCTGCCGAAATTGCCGTCCCAATTCAACCAGTTCTGCCTGCATATAGGGACAGTACACGGTGTGCTGCACCACGTGCAGTTGCCAAATAGGGTGTCCCTCTTGCCCCATGTCCTGATCATGTTTCACCTTTTGCATCATGACCAGAAGACCTTGTTGGATGGGTCCCACTTCTTCCTCATCCAAACCACTGCCGACCGACACGGCTTGACACTCCAGCCACACATGCGACTGCTGCAGTTGCTCATGCAACTGGTGAATTTCCCTCTCCTGTTTCAACGTTTCTTGGGTGGTATCGTGTAACAAAGACGGGAACACCCATCCCACCCACACAGCAGCAGCGTGGGGCTTCGTTTCCCCTATTGCCGACTCGGACTGCTGCAGGACACCTAGCAGCACTGCGGGGTCATTGGTGGGTGTCACATCTGGACACACACAACACCGGGATAGCCACTCGGCTCCACCAGCCCACACACACGGCGGGGACCACTCAGGGTCCGAAATCTCTACTTCCTCAGCCAGGGGAGCAGTGGAAGAACATGTCAAACCTGCCAACTATGCCATTTGTGCACTGAGTCCACCTCGGGAGACTGTGAGGGACGTAGGCGGAAGAAAAACTTAGGCGGAGAGGGAAGTTTGCTCATACCGGCACAACCACAGCCTGCTCCAGACAAAACAAGAAAGTAAGCATGGCCATTCTTTATTTGCAGGGTTATTCACACACTACAGTTTTCACTCAAGTGTTATATAGAAGGAACACAAAATGCAACTCTCCAGAATCATTTCTGCTGTGCCTAGGGAGTATGTGTACTGGGAAGGACCTTGTAAGCTAATGGCCGATTCAACAGTTGGGCCACTGCATAAGTCTTAACCCTCACAGGCCACTGCCCGAGTCCTAACCCTTACAGGTTCCTCTCTTCCCTGGGCTTGCCTCTCTCTGGGCTCAAGCTAGCGTCTCTCCACAAGGCCAACTGTAGACTATCAAGTGAATGGCTCCTTTCTTTTCCCGGAGCCTTCTCTCCTTCCTCACGACCAAGCTCCTCTGTGTGCTTACTTCCCTGGGCTCCATCATTAAAACTCAGCATCAGAAACTCCAACTCAAAAACTCCAACTAATTCCTCTGCTCTGCCATGTAGTTTTATCTCTGAGTCCCCAGCCGCCAAGGGGGGCGGGACTCAACATCCTACCGACATGACCCAATCAAAGCCCTAATCATAACTTAATCACGCCCAGAGAAACAGACCAGTTTTCAAGCATAATCCAGTCTCTATTTTGGGAATTCATAAATAATGCCAAACTGCTACACAAAGCAAACATGATTATAATAGATTTAGGATATTAAACTTCAGCCCCTTGGTAACCACAAAGAAAATACCAGTGAATAGGGAAACTCATAGAGACAGAGAGTAGAGTACAGTTTCTGAGGGATGGAGGTCAAGAGC
>JAKSZT010010858.1:18214784-18302948 GCA_026826555.1 Tolypeutes matacus
AGAGACAGAGAGTAGAGTACAGTTTCTGAGGGATGGAGGTCAAGAGCAATGGGAAGTTAATGAAAAATGAGTATAGGGTTTCTATTTGGGTGGAAGGGAAAGCTCTAGCGATGGATGGGGGGGAGGATACTGAACATTGTGAATGTGATTTATCCCACTGAATGCTATGCTTGGGAGAGGTTGGGATGTGAAATTTATGTTTTATATATCTTTCCACAATTTAAAAATGAAAGATAAATGAAATAAATAATAACAATTAAATGCAATACATGATACTGGATGGGATCTATAAATGGAGGAAAAAAGGCTCAAAAAGACATTATTGGGATATAAGAAGAAAATGGAATATAGAATGCAAGCTTCATGTTAAATTTCTTGAACTTGATAACTACACTTAGGGCAATTACATAAATGAAAATCCTTGTTCATAGAAACTGTAAGTGCAAGTATTGTGTGTTAAAGGAGTACTATGTGTACAACTGTCTCTCAAATGTTCAGAAAATAGATGATATAGATATAGATATAAATATAGATATACATGTATATATACATATAGGTATATGATGGTTTATAGATGACAGATGAATAGATGAATGATGTGGCAAATGTTAAAACTGGTGGATCTGGATATCTGCAGAGGGGCGGTAGGTTGAAGTTCTCTGTAAGGGGTTTGTATTATTTTTGCAACTGTCCTGTAAGTTTGAAATTATTTCAAAATACAAAGTTGTTTTTTTTTTTTTTAATGCACAGAAAGAAACAACAGCTTGAAATGTTAGTAATATTTTAGTTAGAGCAGAGCTGGTGGGTGCTGAACATTACATATGGAAGGAAGCTCTGAGCCAGTGGAGCCACCAATAAGATGGCTGGGGAGGCAGTGAGCCTGACCCAGCCAAAACCACACCCAGCCTTGCTGTGTCTCTCTAGGAAGGGAGCCCCAGTTGCAGGCATTCATTTTAATTACCTTAAAATATAACCAAGAGGTTCTTGCTGCCTGGGCAGCAGCTAAATTGAAGCCTTTTCCCCTTTCTGTTGAAGGTTCTAATTCTACTCCCATTATCTAATTTGGCTTCCCTTGGGTTGGAAAAAACATGTATGAATCCACATGACTTCTGTGTTATACTGGCATTGTCTTCACTCACTTCCCAAGAAACACAGAGACCTGAGGCAGAGCTTACTTTATTAGGGGTGCAAGAGTGAGGGGAAAGGGGGAATGAAGAAGGGAACAAGGGAACGGAGTCAAGGTTGTGTGCCACCAAGGTGGTCACAGCTTCACCAGAAACACCCCTGGACTCTGGGACATGTGGGACATCTCCAAAGAGGTCATAGGCAACCCCTGTATCTCAAGGAAGACTACAGAGGGGAAGGAATGGTGGAAGAAGGGTGAGCAATATCTCTTCCAGTTTCTTCTTGTCTCCTGTGCTGCAAGTTTACCTCAACAGCCACAAACTTCACTAACTTCCAGGTGTGCTATCGCCACCCAGGTAGGAGCTATGGGAGCCAGAGCCCTGGAGGGTCCATTTGGGCAGAAGGGACATTGCAGCTGCCATAACCCCTGAAGCCCGGCCATCACACGTGAGGGAGGCTGGGGCAGGATCCCAGGTAGCAGCGGAGGTAGCGTGGCGAAGGATACAAGTTGTCACGAGACTGCTGTGTTCAGGAAGGGGTGGGGCTGGCAGGGCTGAGCAGATTTGGGGAAGTGCCCAAACTTGGTTGGGCACTGACATTATTCCCTTATTTATAAATTGCCTATGTGCTCATTCGTGTTCTAGAGACCCACTTTAGAGTAAAACAGACTGGACCAAAAAACAAGTATATGTACCTGCCCTCAGAAGCTATGACCTTATTAAATACATAAAATAGGTGCCCACAAAAACACAACTCACTTCTCCAGGCAGGATACGATGAGTATCAAAGGAAGCCTGTTGGTTTTTTCTCCCAAAAGTTTCTTGAACACATCACGCTCTTTCTGACCATGCTACCAAGACTTTTATCATTTTTGAATTACCATAACAAGCCCCACCTACTAATCTATGCTTCAGTGGATATCAGAATTGTTTTTAATGCAGATCTGTTCAGATTGATCCCTACCTAAAAGGCTTCAGTGCCTCTCCAGGTCTCCATGATGGGTAAAATCCATGTTCCATAATTCCACATACAGGTAATCTTTCCGGTGGTTGTCATTCTCAAGGCATCTTTTCCAAATCAAAGCTTGGCAACCTCGACTGTCTGCTCCCCACCTCTCTCTGTGCCACCTGACTCCCTCCAGTGCCCACTTCTGTTGTTAACAAACTGAGGCTGGGTAAAAGAAAAAGGGGGATAAGACAAGGATGACCTGCATGGTGATGGGATTACCATCTCAACATGACGATTATCTATGGATTAACTGTACAGCCTTATCATTTCTCCTCATTTAAAGTCACATAGCTTTACAGTTTCCTGTGACCCACCTAGGACTTTCACATACCTGAGTGTGGGCTCCAGGAAATATTTATCAAATAATGTGTTCTTTCCATGCCTTTCTGCACTCAAGACACTTACTCATCAAACTTTCCAGGATGATAGGGTTAAAGACACCTTATTATTTCCTTGAGTGAAAAAGAAATCATAAGTTTTATGAATGGGCAAGTGGAAAAAAATCATGGGCTATGTTGTTTCCTTTTTCTTTCCATGTCATTCTCAGATGCTGGTTTTGTGCTATGGCTGATGATAATTTTAAGTGTACCTGGTGTTTCACATTTTACCAGTTCCATGTGGAGTCTCGTGGAAGGACCCTCCATGTACATTGAGTTAGAAGCAGCCATCAAGCCCCCTCCTCTACTGTCCTTCTTTGCTCAGCTGGGCTTATCAGGGAATGAGGCAAAATAGGCAGTGGGGACATTCCCTCCCCCTGCTATGTGGACAATACTATGTCTATGATTTTGAGAGTGCATTCTCACACCCTCATCTCCGCACCTCACTTCCCATTCATTGGTACCACGCTTTAGCCAACAGAGCTGATGGTAAGCATCCAAAGACTCAAATGAACAGATACCCATCTAGGCTACTGGGTTCAGTTAATCAAGCCAGTTAATGATATCATCAATTTAATCCCCAGTGAGCCATTTGATTAAACAGACACCATTCCATAGACCAGCTTTTACCTAACCATGTTCCTCTAAATACTGGTATCCAGCAAGACAATAAGTCTTCACAGAAAAAAAAAAATGAGTGTGTATGTGTGGAGATTCCATGAGCAAATAAATTTGGGAAATTTAGGGTTATACAAATATAAAAAGGCATCTTTACTGCAAGACTTCTCAGAGCCTTTATGAGACTGTATATTATGATTCTCTCTCCATAAAGGGATGATAACATACTATGTTTCTCACTCTTTTTAGCAATGAAAATCCTTTTCACACAAACAGCTATTAACATTTTGTGAGACACTAGAGTTTCCAGAAAAATAATCAATTTGAGAAATGCCACCATAAACCTCAGCCTTCCAGAAGATCCGTCATCTCACAAATGCAGACTATTGGTAAGAAGGGGATCTGAAGATGGTAAAAAAAACCTCAAGTAACCACCAGCTTGCATATTATTGTGTTCACAGAATGATTTTTATATAACTGAATAGCTGTTGGTTTTAGTCAGCCAAAGGAGTGCTGATGCAAAGTACCAGAAATCTGTTGGCTTTTATAAAGGATATTTATTTGGGGTAAAAGCTTACAGTTACAAGCCCCTAAAGAGTCCCACTCAAGGTTGCTTTCTCACCAGAGTCAGTTGCCACATGTTGAAGCAAGATGGTCGCTGATCTCTGCCTGGTCTCTCCTTTCTGGGCTTCCTCTTCCTCTTGAGGCTGTGTGGGCCCAGCTACTTCCCTATCTCAGCTCTAGGCTGGCATAGGGCTTGTCTTTCTGGGCCTCCTATATCAGCTGCAGGCTATCAGGTGAATGGCTCATCTCTCCCTGGGGCCTCAGGATCAAAAACGACAGAGCTCTCTCTCTTCCTGCGTGTCTTCTTGAGTGAGTGTCCGTTTATATCAGCCCACCAAGGGGGTGAGGACTCAACCTGAGTCACGCCCTACTGATGTAGTCGAATCAAAAGCCCTAAATTGATTTTATCAAGTAAATTTAAATCCTTTGAATTTAATACAGTCACAGGGTATCACACCCGGAGGCATAAATTAGTTTACTAACATAATCTTTCTCTTTTGGGGATTCATAAAATAATCTCAAATGTCCACACTGTTCATTCATTCTTACACCACAAAAAAAGAAGTTGAAATACAAGTACAAATATGACCTCAGGAATCTTTAAGAGATTTTCCAAATATTGACATGCCTATACTCCATTATACATGCATCATGGATTTCTTCAAGCAATTAATTTGCAGGAGTGGCATAACACCATCTGTGACACAATTAATGCTAACAGACACTCCATTCAGTAGAGGATATCTGGTCTCATTTGGAGGGTGAGTATGTACTTGCAAAAGAACTTTAAAATGTCCTTCTTACCCATTAGCAACTAATAATCTAGGGGGTGGGGCAAAGTGTGTACCAACTGGGCAAAAGTAGTAAGAAGAATACATCTTTGTTAAAATACATGATAAAAACATAAACAACCCCAGGCATTTCAGTGACACAATTACCATGGACTTTATTATAATCATGAGCAAATATCTTAACCTCTTATTGCTATAGCTGGGGGGAAACATTCCCTATCTACTGTAACTGATTGTTTCAAGCACTGACATTTTAGGAATAAAATAACATTATTATTCTGGCAATGGAAGAACTTGTAGCATTGATATAAAGACAGTGGTCACCAGAGGTTTTGAGAGGAAGGAGAGGGAAGAATAGGTCTAACATGGGGCATTTTGGGGACATTGGAATTGTTCTGCATGACATTGCAATGATGGATACAGGCCATTATACATTTTGTCAAAACCTATAAAATTGTGTGGGGCAAAGAATAAACCATAGACCATGGTTAGTAGTAATGCTTCAGTATGTGTTCATCAATTGTAACAAATATACCACACTAATGAAAGATGTTAATGGGGGTAGATGTGGCAGGGGAGTGTATATAAGAATCCTCTTTATTTTCGATGTAACATTTATGTAATCTAAAGCTTCTTTAAAGATAGAAAAACAATAAGAATAAAATAAAAGCACTGCCAGCATGGACATAAAGGTACCGAGATGAGTTGATATCAAAGAAGAATGACTTCAAGGGCAGAACCAGGGAATCAGAGGACTAGGATGAAGAGCTCTCTTTGGACCAAGACAGAAGGGCTTCCACCTTGGCCTTTGGATCGGGTAGGGCTTCTGCCCTGCTGTTTAGAAAGGGCAGACCCAGCCTAGCATTTGAAGGGAGCAAGCCATATGCCCAGGACTCTCCTGGTGTTTGGGAGAGCATGAGTGCTGCCCCAGAACTTGGAAAGAGTGGCGCTGTCACTCCAGCAGACACAGAGGACAAAGCATCAATCCACAGATCTTGAAACCTAATGGAGTTTGCCACTCTGGGTTTCAGGCTTGCTTGGGACCTGCGAACCCTGTTTTCCTTCCAATTTCCCCTTTCAGAATGGCAATACCTGCCCCACGCTTGCCCCACCACCCCACCACTCCTCTCCAGCTGTGGACCTGTGAAACCTAAAAGAGTGTTGCCCAGGATGGGCCACACCCATAACTGATTTTGATGAGACTTTGGACTTAGAATCATTAGTGAAATGACTTAAGGCTTTTGAGATATTGGGATGGGGTGAATGTATCTTGCATGTTGGAAGAAAATGTCTTTTGAGCATGTCCTGCACAAAAGACATGCTCAAGCCTCATTCTGGGATACTGTACCTATGAACCTATTTATAAATAAGACCTTTAAGATGTTATTTTTAGTTAAGGTGTGGACTAATTTGTGAATAGGATCTTCAAAGATCTTATTTAGATGAGGCCAAATTGAATCAGGGTGAGCCTTAATCCATATGGCTGAAGTCATTATGAGGAGAGGAATTCTTAGAGACACAGCCAACTGAGCAGAAGTCAAAACCAGAAGTCAGAGAAAGCCACAGGGGTAGACCAAGGAGAGAGAGATGGCCAAGTGATGGAGGCAGAGGTAAGCCAAGGAAACAAGGATTGTGGCAAGCCAGCACCAGAATGCTACAGGCCCTGCAAGGAAGCACGGCCTGTGGAGACCTTGATTTTGAATTTCTAGCCTCCAAAACTATCAGCCAATAAAGTCCTGTTGTTAAGAAAAAAGAAAAAAAAATGTTTTTATGCTGAGTTTTGAAAGTTCTTTGTATTATTCTGTATACACGTCTTTTATCATGCATGTGACTTGAAAATACTTTATTCTATTCAGTGGTTTGCTTTTTCATTCTCTTAAGGAAGTAATTGGAAGGGAAAAGTTCTTAATTTTGATGAATTCTAATTTATTATTTTTCAATAATAGTTTGCATTTCTGGCTTTGTAGCTAAGAAATTTTTGCCTACCTGAGGCCATGAAAAGTTCTATTAGGTTTTCCTCTAAAAATTTTATAATATTAGATTTTATCTCTATGTCTATGATCCACTTTGAGTTAATTTTTGTATATGATGTGTGGTATGGTTCATGGTACACTTTTTTGTATATTTCTCAATCTAATTGAAAAGATTTTTCTATCTCCATTTAATTGGCATCTTTGTCAAGTATCAATTAGCCATAAATGCTATGTATTTTTTATGAGATAATAAGCAAGATCCATTGACTGCTTTCTCTTTCTTTACACCTATACTACAGTCTTGAGTACTGTAACTTTGTAATAATTTTTGAAACCAGGAAGCATAAGTATTCCAAATTTCTTGTTTTATTTCAAAGTTCTTTGGGCTACACAAATTTGTTTGCATTTTCTTATAAATTTTATAGTTTGTCAATTTAAAAATTCTGATGGAGTTCTGAGTGTGATTCAATGGAATCTATAGACAATTTATAGGCAAATTTCCATTGTAACAATATTGAGTCATCCAATACATGTATATGGACTGGCTCTCCATTTAAGTAGATTTTTTAAAATTTCCTTTTAATAATGCTTTGTACTTTTAATGTACAAATGTTAAAGGTATTCCTAATATTTATTTAGGTTGATACTATTTTGAATGGAATTGATGTCTTAAATTCACTTTCAGATTGTTCATTGTTAGTATAAAGAAATGACACCAATTATTTTATATTGATCTTGCATCCTGCAATGTTAGTAAACTGATTTGTTATTTCTAGTATATTTTTTGTAGACACAGTAGGGTTTTCCACCTTCTACATATAAAGTTAAGTTTGTTTCCTCCTTTAAAAAAATTACTATGTAAGCCTAAAATAATACTGTTATTAATACCCAGGCAGTCCTTCCCATAGGGAATAAATGAAAATTTAAACATTGATTTATCAACTATTTTTGAGGAAAAAAATATCAATTCCATATATGTCTATTTTGCTAGAGCAAGCAAGTTGTTATGGAGATTCTTTTTCTAACCGTAAAAATGATACTCACAAAGAGTTTCCTCTCTTTTCGTGTAAGACTAAAAAATTACCTGCTAAAAAACTAGTTTAAGTATTTTAAATAAAAGACACTGAAATTCTACAAGGTATTATTTCAAACAACGACAGTGTTTTAGCCAGCCTAGAGAGGTACAGACTGTACAAGGCTACGTAAGGCTTCAGATCCCACCCACAGTTGGCAGTTCCAATGAATTAAGCAGATCTGTGAGCAGGTAAGACTGGAACTCTTCAAAGATGGGATTTGCAATCTAGGGGAAAGGGTTGAGATGCAGTACTCTGCCCATGATTATGTGAGATCTACCCTAAATTGACATCATTCATGTAGGTGTAAGAAAAAGGTCAACGAGAAAGTGTGACTTTGGGAAAATTATCCCCACAAAGCTGGTCTAAAGGAGAAGTACCTCTCAGATAAGATAAAAAGCATGGCTATACTTTCTCTAGGTCATTAGGCATCATATGATGCTCTTCAAATAATGGAATGCCCTTGTCTCTACATCCAGCCAAAGTGATTATTCAGCATTTCTGAAAGAGCACCACACTTTCTTTTCTTGTTACACTAGATTTTATTAATATGGCAGCAAAGTATTAAAATAGTAGCTGTATATCACCGTATCTGAATTTTACAATGGCAGAAGTTGTCCTTGAATAGGAATTAAAAATATTTTTCAAGTATTTTGAGTCTCCAAGAATGAAAGTAGCTATATAATGAGAAATTCATTATTTCAATTGAGAATCTTTTATAGTAAAGTAATGGATTTAGAAAATCCATTGTGGCAAATAACTCTATTCTGATTTTTTTTTTTTTTAATCATAAGACTCAGAAAGAGTCAGGGAATGATATTTCTTATTGAATAGCTTTTACCAAAGAAATAGGATAGGCATTTCCCAAAGCTTGATGAAAGATTATGAACCTGCCAATATCTGTTAGCATCTGGTTAATATAATTCAAGAAAAACCAGACTCGGGAATATCTTGCTCTAAAACCCTGTGCCCTGGTGCAGTTCTGTGGTTTACTGCTGCTCAGGAGGTCAGCGGGGAGAAACGCTGATGGATGAACTGCATCGCCAGCCCTGCAGGCCAGCTCATCATTACCAGGAGGTACGTTTAATATGGAAAGTGCAAAGACAGAATGACCCTTCAGGTGACGTGTCTGTCATTGAAAAACGGGCCATTTTTGCAGTGCCTGAAAATGAAGGGGATAAAGCAGAAAAGGAGAAAAAGAAAAATGATTTTTACTGACTAGCTTATGACAGATGAGCTACTTCTCTTGTCACCTGTTGCTGAGAGAGGGATTTTTTACAAGTGATCTACAAAGACAGAAAAGCACCCAAAATCAGTTGAAGCTCACTACTAAATTCAAACCTATGGGTGACCTTTATCCTAAGAATATGTTTCTGCACATTATTTTATTTATATCTTTGAGGTAGGTAAGGGTTGTCATTTTTGTCTCAGCTGGAGAAGCAGATAGTGAGAGGAGTAAATAACTTATACTTGTAGATAGAATCATGTTCCCCACAGAGACAAGTTCAAGTCCTAATCCCCCATCCTGTGGGTGGGAACTCATTTGTAAATAGGATTTCAAAGATCCATGTGGGCAGGGCCAAACTGAGTCAGGGTGGGCCTTAATCCAATATGGCGGAAACCCTAATAAGCAGAGGAAGATTGGACACAGTCAGCAGACATCATGTGCCAGCGGTCAAGATGCCAAGGAGCACTGAGGATTGCTGGAAAGCCTTCACCAGGATGCTACAGACTCCAGAAGAGGGCAAGCCTTGCCCACACCCTGATTTCAGACTTCTGGCCTCCAAACTGTGAGCCAACAAATTCCTGTTTTTTCAGCCAACCAGTTTGTGGGATTTTGTTACAGCAGCCCTGGCAAAGACATAATTCAAGGTCATTAAGCTAATCAACCTCAGACTGAAGTGGAAACCCACAACCCCTGATCCTTCCTTCCTTCCTCCCTCCCTTCCTTCCTTCCTCCTCCTTCCTTCCTTTGTTCCTTCATTCCTTTCTTTCATTACATTTTAAATTGCCATTTTGACTTTTTGATAACTATAAGAAATCTGAAAATCATCTATTGAGCAGTAAAATCATATTATTTACTTTATTGTTCAATCCCTGTTTACATTTGAAAGCATATCTGCTACAAGATAAAGATATGAGTGTAATTTGGTCATGAAAAAGAAAGGAATTGAATTTTTATATTATATACACATACCATTTAAAAGTGTACAAAAAAAATCATTAATTTCAAAAGAACACCTAAAACCCAAGGGATCCATAAAACACAATATGGAAAACCCAAGAGGCTATGTTACTTACAGAATTATTAGTTAGGGTACCCTAAAATGCCATGAATTTCCACTTCCAGATAGGTCATTGGCTTAGAAGACTAATTCTCTATGACACCTGTTTTCTTGAAAGCCAGCAGAGTCAGCCCAGTTCTTAAGGACAAGGATGTTCAGTGGCTACTCCATGCTCCAGGAACTGCTCCTGAGGAGAGGTTCGTGGAAGAGGCATGGCCTCACCCAGTGATGATCTAAATCTAGGACACAGAGCCAGAGCCAATCCCGTCTTCAACTCTCCTGGTTCTTACATCCAAATCCAAGCCTGGATTTACCACGCACCTTTTATACAATAAAGCACCAGTGCTGATTTTAGAACATATACTGACTGCATTGTGAGAATTAGATACATACATGGATGGGCGCATCGCCAAAATAGCACAGTCTGACAGCACATACGTCCCTCCTCTGCCCTTCAGAGAAAAGCAAATCCCTTTGCACAGTTAAATTAGTTCAAAGAAAGAACACACAAAAGAAATGGTAATTGTAGAAGAAAGATCTCTTTGCTAGGTACATTTTTTTCTTTCCTGGATTTCATTTAGGTAACAAATAATGGATGCCTTATTACTGCCTGTTGGAGCCTGAGTTGAAACCCTATCCAAGTACCTTTTGAAGTTTCAATAACCAAAAAATAATTGACTCCTTCTATGTCTACTCTAGGTACACCAATGCATTGGAAAAATGAATAGGGCAGAGTCCTGCTTTCAAGGCATGTAAAATCTAGAAGGGAAAACAGCTTTGTGCATGCCTAACTGTATTCCAAGGTAGAAAAAATGGAATCAGCCAAGAAAGTGTGCTAAGGTTGGTCAGAAGTGAGCGAGACAGGGAAGCGGCTGTGGCTCAATCAGTAGGGCTCCCGTTTACCATATGGGAGGCCCCGGGTTCGGTTCCCGGGACCTCCTGGTGAAGGCAAGCCCGCCCACACGGCGTGGTTAGCTGACCCAGCGAGCACAAGCAGCAAGGGGGGGATAAATGAATAAATAAATAAATAAATCTTAAAAAAAAAAAAAGAAGTGAGCGAGATGATTCTAGCTGGAGAAGCTGAGGAGGCTGAGACTTCATTGGAGAGATGAGATTCGAACCCGGACTAGGGGGAGCCAAGTGCAAAGAAACTATGATGAATTCTGCCACTA
Organism: Tolypeutes matacus; assembly: GCA_026826555.1. NCBI lineage: Eukaryota > Metazoa > Chordata > Mammalia > Cingulata > Chlamyphoridae > Tolypeutes > Tolypeutes matacus. Next base: position 18,225,771 of record JAKSZT010010858.1, read on the forward strand.
TCATTACTCTCATTTTACTTTAAAAGGGCTAATTGGTTTCCAGGAAGTAGGGGAATCAGGAGCTAAGGCCGAGAAGAGTTCAGGGCAGCGATGCACAGTGCTCAGGGGAAAGCAAGGCTGCAAAGCTGACACGGGGTCCGACTGCAAAAAGCTCTGTGCTCCAAGCAAACTAAGAGATTTGACTTTATTCTCTGTATATGCCTTAGTTTGCTAGGGCTCCCGAAAAAAAATTACCACAAACTGGGTGTCTTAAAACAACAGAAATTTGTTCTCTGACAGTTCTGGAGGCGAGAAGTCGGAAATCCGGGTCTTGCAGGGCCAGGCTCCCTCTGAAGGCTCCAGGCGGGGAAGCTTCCTTGCTTCTTCTAGCTTCTAGTGGGTGCTGGCAATCCTTTGACTTCCCTCTCTGTGTCAGGAGCCACACAATATTCTCCCCTGGACCCCGTGGGTCTGTGCCCAGTTCCTCCCTTCCGCTAGGGACATGAGTCCTGTTGGAATAGGGCCCACCCTAATCCAGTTTGGCCCCATCTGATAGCATTCCTCAAAGCCCCTATTTCCAAGTAAGGTCACAGGCTGGAGGTTAGGACTTGACCATGTCTTTTGGGGAGAACATAATTCAACTCAAAACAATATATTGATAAGAATAATATTTTACACGGCTATCAGCCTTTTCAGCTTAGCCAGATGCTTGACAAGAGTCAAGAAGAGTGAAGTGAGCTTTGAAAACGGATGGCCCAGGGACAGCTCCAGGGACTTGTGCAGAATTGAGTTTCATTGGTAAGGTCTGGAGGCCGGCTGGGAACTAGTTGGGAGGCGAATGCGTCGGGACAGGCAAGAAGTAAGGAAGGCCGGAACGAGGTGGTGGGCCCAGGACCCGCCGAACAAAGATTTCTGCTAGCGAACGTGCTTCCAGGGTATTTCATAAAAACCCAGAAAAGACCACGAAAACATCCTGCCCACAACAGAGAGACAGAAAGTACAGGCCCAGCAGGCAGGGAGCTGTTCTGCCCCCATCTGTTTAGAAAAGAAGCTGGATTCTAAGAGCAGACTGTCTGGGGAAGCCACGATCCCTCCCTGGTGGCTTCTTTCCTTTCACTCGAGACTGAGCTGGGAGCAGGGACCCAGAGCCTTGATCTCCAGGGCTCACGTTCCTCAGGCAATCTACATACTCCGTGTGTTTGCTGTGTTTTACTAAACATTAGGAGGAGGCGAGAGAGCGTTGATTAAGACACAGAAGATAAGGGCCTTTTAGTGTAATTGCAGATATGCAACCCACACCTAAAAACAATATAAGCCTTTCAAAGTAAAAGGATAGTAATAATAGGTATAGAACTAATAATAGGTACCATTTTTATTGAGTACTTACTGTATGCCGGGAAATTAGCAAAACCCATAACACGCATTCATCTCTTTTAATGTTTTAACGAACATCCTTTGTGGTAAGCACTTGCCAAATTTTTTTAAATTCTAAGATGCTCATTTTTCAACAGTTCTGGGAATAGGGTGTGTTTTACAACTAATACGTATCTTTAGTGTGGCAGCAGTGGTGATTGTTACTAAATGGATAGTCATCTTAGAGTCCACGGTAGCTTTGGGTGAAGGAAATGTGAAGATATTATCTCCATTGTCAGATGAGGAGACTGAGGTACAGGCAATAACCTCATAATTAGTAGGTGAGAGATAGGACGAGAAAATCTGCTCATTTGTCTTCCAAGTCTCTACTCTTAATACCACTCTCATAAGGCATAAAATAACTCACCCTCTTGCAAGGAAATTGCATCCTAGGATTCTCAGCCACTGCACTAACCCAGTCAAGCCACCAGCCATGTTACATCAGTATCCATTTACTCCTTTGGCAAGCACTGATTCAGCACCTGTCTGCCTGGCATTGTGCTGGCTGCCAGCTTACAAGGTTAAAAAGACAACACTGTCCCTTCCCTCATGGAGCTCACAGGCTAATAGGAGAGGCAAACATTAACCAAGGATAACCCAGATAAACACAGAATTACAAACTAAAAAGCATCACAAGCAAAATCACAAGGTGTTATGATAACATGCAGCGGAGGGAGTAGATGTAGTTGAGGGCATCAGGGACAGCTTTTCCTGAAGATGGTATTGTTAAGCAGCAACTCTGGGCCAAGGACAGTTTTAGAATGGGAGCTTCTGGAGAGGGAGCAGAGTATTCCAGGCAAAGGAAATAGCATGTGCAAAGGCCCTAGGGCCAGAGGAATTGAGGTATTAAAAGAGAATCAAGGAGCTGTGAGGGGACAGGCTCCTGGGTCTGGTGAGGATGTGGATTCTTATAAGAGGCAGCTATTTTTTCACTCTAAAGTGTTGAATGGATGGACATCTTATGGTAATAGTTGGGTGTGCAAATAATTCCTATTTTATATAAATTTAAGTTTAAGAATCAATATAGTATCATGAGATGGAATGCTCTTTCAAAATAGTTGGGGCTTATGTCTACAAATACCCCAGAAGTAAATGTGTAGGCTATAACAAATACATGCTACAAGTAAGTTAATAGGGCAAGACTAAATTACCTTTAGTTCTTCTACTGAACCATATGATACTCGCAAGTATCCCCTTTACTCTACTCAGTTTCAGATAAGAAGAGGTGTTCTCCAGTAGAAAGGATTTTTTTCAGGCACAGTGAACATCAGGACTGTATTTTCATGTTTAGAAAGGAGAGCCTCCTAGGGTGACTGAGTTTTTGCTGAGTGTGTCATCACTGGCTTCCCATTGATAGGAGACAGCAAGAACTACAAAGAGCTCCACTGGCCCTGCTCTAGGAAGGAGGACTGCAGCGTAGGTGTTAGCCACAGAGAGGAGGAGGTGGGGAGCAGTAATAAGTCTGGCTTTCAACCAAATGACTTGGAAGTGACTCTGAACTCAACTCATCCATGGAGGTTGTCTCTGAAGTTCCCACAGGAACAAACATTAGGGAAATCACCCACCCAGTCTGTCCTCCAGCCAGAAGCCATTCCCTTCCTGAGGTTTGAATGACGGCTAGGGGAAATCCAAAAGAAAACAGGCCTGGAGGCCCAGGAAAAACAAGTGTGCAGTAGAGGTAGGGTGATTTTAGAATAGCCAATTAAAGGACCTTAAAATCAGCAAGTATCTCATACACTGCTGGTGGGAGTGTACATTGGTTCAACCTCTGGGAAAATCAATTTGGCAGTAGCCTTAAAAATACTCATACATTTTGAACCATAATTCTATTCCTAGAAATTTATCTTAGGGGAATAACCAGAAATATCAGCGTTCACAGCCCCATTATTTATAACGGCTGAAAGTTGGAAGCAATTGATACAAAAATGATTAAATAAATTTTAGTATGTATGTAAGATTAACTATTTGGCAGCCACTGAAAATCATGTTTGAAACAATATTTAATAACATAGGAGAATATAATACATTAATTTTAAGAGGCATTTTACAAAGCCATATACACAGTACAACTTCAAATCCATACCTACACACACATACTTATAGACCAGGATGATGAAAGTGATTATATTTGAGTGCTAGTTATTTGCTTTTTATACTTTTATTTTTCCTAAATGGGCATGAAAATTTTTAAAAGGGGGTAGTAATGAATCACCCCATCACCACCACCCAGAATTAATGGCTGTTCTCTCTTCAATTGTTCAGTAAAAGGAATAGAATGCTGTAGATGAAGTTTGAGTCTCCTTAGCTCCTAGGCCCCCATCCCCTCTCTTCCTGATATACATCCATTTAGTCTGTATTTGTATACTTTTCTACACGTGTATGCTTTCACAAACATCCAATAGCATTGCTCTTTCGGTTCTTCAAATTTTTCACAAATTTTATCACACTACAATTTACTTTTTTTAGCAGACACTAGATTTTTGATAGCCACCCATGTTGCAGTATATTGAACCAATTCATTTATTTTAACTGTTGTAGAGTATTCCATCAAACAAATTTACCACAATTCATTTATCTATCTCCTTATTGACAGGCATTTCGGTTGTTTCCAATTTTTAGCTATTACAAATAACGCTGCAATGCAGTGCTTTCATAATCAGAAAAAAAAAACATTACGTTTCAAAAATAAACAAGTATAAGCAGAATCAAGATGTTGGAAGCACACTGCTAAATCTGGTGGAAGGGGTACTTTTGCTTCCCAGAAAGGGGTTTCTGACTCATCGCCCCAGGGTTCTCTCGGATGTTCTGCAGATGGTCCCAAGGCCCAGAGGCCCTTGGCCAGGCACCTCTGTGCCTGTCCACGGGTACCTGCAATTTCTAGAGTACTTTCCCTGACCTGCCTCTTTCCCAAGGCAGCAAACATTTGAAGAGTGTGCCAGGAGCACAGGCACCTTATCAACTAGTTTAATCCTTATGACAACCTTATGCCTTACTACCCTTGTTATCCCCTTTTACAACAGGGGGAATGGAGGACAAGGAATTTAAGTTGCTCAAGATCACACAGCTAGCAAGAGGAGGAGCTGGGGTTTAAGCCCAGGCATCGTGACTCCAAAGTCCATGCTTGTAACCCCTTCACTCCACTACACCCCCACCCCCACCCCCGCGACTCTGTCCCTGACCCACTCTTTATCTCCTTTCCTTTTTTATAGCCTCACCTCTCCCCTGTGTCGGTGGAGAAAAGAAAGGCTGTCCACCTCCCCTGGGCTGGACTCTGACACCTCTCCTTAGCTGCAGATCACACTGCTTTGACCTCTTAACCCCCGCCCACTCTCAAAATCCTGGTATTTATAAATATAATCTTGTTGTCATTAATATATTTCTTGAGCCACTCAAATCCTAACCGTCCTGGTTCCCCTCCTCCTCCTCTGGGACTAAGTCATGCCACCAAAGCACTGGGAGAGGAAAATAAGGTGGGCAAGTTGCAAGCCGCACCTGCGCCATCCTCACAGCAAGTCTGTGTACCGGAACCAGCTGGAGGAGGACTCCTTGACAATGAAAGAAATCAGAAGCCTGCCCACGCTAGGGGCCACACCTCAGGCCACATCTGTCAGTGGGGTGGAGTGGCTTTTCTGCAGTGTTTTCACACTTGAGGTCAAGTTAGTAAAGTGCAGTGCTCCAATTTTTCCATGTGTATTGTTTGTTTGGTTTTGCTTGCTTATTCCATCAGTTACAGAGACAAGTGTGCTATTATCTATAACTATGATATGCATTGTTTATTTCTCCTTTCAGTTATGCTAATTTTTACTTAACATAATTTAAAGGTATTTTATAAGGTGTGTACAATTTATGACTGTTATTTCATCAGTAAGAAATGTTCCTCTTTTCCTCTCATAGAGCCTTTTCCTCTCATAGAGTCTGATACCAAATAGCCCCAAGAGCTTTCTGTCAACTAGTGTTTGCATTGTATCTTTTTTTCCATCCTTTTACATTTAATCTATCTGTGTCTTTATTTAAAGAGTCTCTTAAAAACAGCATATACATTGCTTTTTATCCAGAATGACAGTTGTCTTTTAATTGCAGTATTTAGTCAATCTGCTTATATTTAACATAATTACTGATACTGTTGTGAAATAAAAAATCCCTACCAACTGCACAAGTCAAAGCACTTAGTGAGAGACTTTGGGCTGGCTAATTTCCTTGGTGTTACAGATCATGATTATGGAACGAAGACGGTTCAGCCCTCTTAGTTCTGTGGTGGAATTAAGCTTCCTACTGGAATGAAACAAACCAAAATAAATGTGTCGTTATCGCTTTGGTGTAGTCAAGATATTTTTGCTTTTCAAGTGTTTTGTGAAATGACTTTCGTATGGCACTCTTACATGGCATAGAAACAACTCAAATGAATGACATTATTCTGGAAGGCTGTTGGGTGTGCCCAGTCTCGGTGCTAGTAGGCTTCCCGGCCTTGGCTTTGTCTTTGAGGCCGCCTCCAGTCTTCCCAGCTTCTTACCACCCGACCTCTTCCCTCCCTGCAAGCTTGTCCTTATAAAGGAGAGAGCCACTCATGCCCCATTCCTCTGCTCAAATACCTACAAAGCCATTTTATAAACGCTGACAACCTATAAAATGCAAAACTTAAGATCACCGTGGCTCAATTAGCAAAGAAAAAAGGAAGTAATATCTGCTGGGTAGGCAAACAACAGCATCTGTCTGTAATAATCACATATAGATTAAAAAGCAAATTCTTTGACCTGGTTTTCAACGCTTTCCACAATCTAGGCCCATCCTGCCTTCCAGCCTAACTGCCCACTACTCGTCAATAGGACCCGCACGTTCCAAACGTCCTAGGTTGCTTCATGGAAAAAGCCCGTGCTCTCACACTCATGCTGTTCCATCTTTCAGGAATGCGCTTCCCGACATTTGATGTGCCCTAATCTTAGTTATTAAAATTTCAAATGGGGTTCCTGAACCCCATTCCTGAAGGTTCGATGCAAATGCCACCTGCTCCGTGAAACCATCCTTCATGCCCCAGCTGGGAGAAATCTCTCTCTTCCCACTTCCTCTTTATTTCTCCCCATCATGTTATCATTTTCTACCTTTAATTAGAGTTATGCACATATGTATCTGATAAATCTTCTAGACCATAAGCACCTTTAGACAGGGGATACATCTTACTCATCATTGTGCTGTCAAATCTCAAATCTCAGAGACAAGCACTGAAGGTATTGCTTGGTAACTTTAACTGGAAGATCCACCTATATTTAAAGTCTACACACACTTCAATCCTTCCCTCCCTCACAAATCAATAAAGACATTACTAGAAATTTAGGCTCAATGTTTAGGTCAGGTCTCTCAGAGTGGAAAAATATTTCTGTACTATCAGCTCAAAGTCCTTGTTGTCTTACAATTATTACAAATTTACTGATGTGAAATACCACCAGATTCGATACTTGATCATGGCTAATTTCAGCATTATCTGATTCAGAAGAAAGCAATTATATAACAGACATAATAAAGCCATGACATGGCAAGATAGCTCCAGTTGGTGTAATCACAGACAATCTTTCTGCTGTTCGAATGCCCATTCCCTCATAAAGTTGGCTTTTTAACTTCTGAACTACTTAGCAATGGGGGCGGGGAGTTTTACTATCATGATGGAGAATACTGCTTGCCTAGAAAGTATGTCAAGAGTTTATTGGCTGCAGTGATTCATGACTCAACCAGGGGGCAATAAAAGTGAGGTCAATCACACACCAAGCCCTTGCCAAGGTCATGTTACTTGCACAATTGTGCATTAAAATTTTGTGATCAACCGCTTCATTCAAGGATATTCTTTTTTCAGTCATGGATACCAGACCAATTCTGTTGAGCAGGGCTGAGTATTGTGAAATGTGGGTAAGGAAAGGCTTGTGATTACCTGTCTTTATCCCGTCAGTCATTCTAATCATCAGACAGTGATACAGAATACAGTGAGAAAAAGATCCTGTGTGACTCGAACACTCTTGAATTAAGAATTCCATCAGCTTATCTGCCACTTCCATGTGGATACTGGCCCATTCGTTGAAGTCTGGGTTTTGTTTTGCTTTGTTCGGTTTTGTTTCTGCTTCAAGGGAGGTCAATAGGTAAAATCCTGGTCCCCTCTCCTTTCATTGTCTGTCTGTCTCCGTCCTAACTCTGGCTCAGCATTATTCCAGGGATCCTTATTGTTTAAACTTGCTCTTTCCGATCCTGTTCCCTCAGCTGAATATACTTGGCCTTCCTGGGCAGGGTCCCCATCTGCTCCTTCCCTTTCCCATATTCACACTACCCAGAAAGTCTAGCTGCCTTGCTCTAATCCTTTAGAAAAGCAAGCAGCCTGTGCGAAATAGAAAGAGGTGCATCTCAACGGGGTCCTCTCCCAACCTGAACCCAACCTTGCAGAATGTGCATCTAATAGACCTCTCAAGAGCCCTCAACCATTTTGCTCAAATCAAAGGTGTGTTTCTTCCGTGGATTTGGGATCCTATTATCCAGGGCTCCTCAAAATAAGCTGGGCGTGGTGAGAAAGGAGGGTGTTTAGGAGCAGGAATTTTTATTGGCGGCCTCAAAATCATCCATTAATGTAACCTGCCTCTTTGCCCTCAAATAGAGGCTCAGTGTTTCTTACTTTCTTGAGACTAGTCACCCCTAGGCTTTGGGATTTTTACAAACATCCAAAAAAAAAAAAGACTCCATCCAACATCCAGCTCAGTATAGTCCATTTTTTTTGCCAAGTAAGGATATTTAAAGCAATAAGACACAAACAAACCAAAAACACTACCAATAACTATTGCCATTATTTCATTAAGGAAGGTCACTTGAATATATATACATTTTTAAAAGAAGGGACATGATCCCATAATTTGGGCTGTTCTTTAATTGAATAAGTTTAATTTTATGTCCTTGTTTTCCTAATTTCAGAAGACGGGTGAATTCTTGGTTCCGACTTGGCACTGGCCCACAGTCTGACATTTGGGAACCATTGCTGTGGATATCAGCATGTTCAGTCAAAGCCATGATTTGCCACCTATGTCTTGCAGGTAAATGGTAAGCATAAAATTCACTTGTGAGAGCCTTTATTCATCAGTCATTCCTAAGCTCGGCCCTTGGATTTGGGCACACCTGCATCCCTAGCCCAGCTCCACCATCTGGCAGTTGTGTGACCTTTGGCAAGCCACTTACCCCTTTGTGCTTCTGTGCCTTATCTACAAAATGGAGAGACAGCAAAAATGCACTGAGTCATTGTGAGAATTAAATGAAATTAGCAAAGTTCCAACAAACCAGTCACTTGTAACTATAACTATTCCTGCAGTTGGAATGTGTGTTAATATGCCAGACATGGTCCAAACCCCCTAAAACAAAGCATCAAAAGTCACCATCTTTTCCTTCAAGATGCCCATGGTCTAATAGAGGAGACCTGCAAAAGGGTGCCCACAATGTAATGAAACCAGTGTTAAGAGAGGTAACTGTGGGAGCCTGTGGGCACTCCTAGAGCATCAAGAGTCAGGGGGAGGGAAGCAGATGTGGCTCAAGTGATTGGGCTTCTGCCTACCACATGGGAGGTCCGTGGTTTGGTTCCTGGTACCTCCTAAAGAAGACAGCAAACTGGTGCGACAGGCAGATGCAGCAAGCTAACACAACAAGATGACGCAACAAGAGACACAAGATGAAAAACATAATGAGAGACACAACAAAGCAGGGAGCAGAGGTTCCCCATGCCTCCTAAAGAGGATGAGCAGGACAACAAGCTGGCATGATGGGCAAGCATGGTAAGCTGATGTGACAAGATGATGCAACAAGAGACACAGGTGGAAAAATATAACGAAAGGCACAACAAAGCAGGGAACGGAAGTAGCCTAAGTGATTTGGCGCCTCCCTTCCACATCAGAGGTCCCAGGTTCAGTTCCCAGTGCCTCCTAAAGAAACAAAGAAAAGAACAGACACAGCAAGTGCAAACAATGAGGGGGTGGGGAGAGATAAATAAATAAATCTTTATAAGAAAAAAGAGTCTGGGGAAAGGAAAATATAAGGAGAGTCCTCTGGAGGTGAGGTTGGAGTCTCTGCAAAATCTTAAGGGTTCTAAAATTAAATCCAAAGAAAACAAAGAATTGCCAGTTAGAAGACTTTGGGATAAGAATTAGGCTGAATTATAGTGCTATCTAAAATGTACAGATTAAAGACAAGCAGACTGAACTCTCTCCTGTTTTCCAATGTGCTCATTGAATGAAGAAATAGCTTTTATCAAAGCAGTCATTTTCCTTTGCCCTCTGGTCTCCATTCTATTTGAGTTGTCTTAAGAAAAATCTTCCTGCCAATTCTGACCTGAAGAAGACAAATTTTCAGTGGGAAAAGAAAGAGAAGTTATCCAGAGCGTAGAAATTGTGAGGAAACCAGAGTATTTAGGGGATTGAACTCCAGGGTATTACCGCACTCTTCACTACTCAAAGTGTGGTCCTCCAGGCAGCAGTATCAACATGGCCCAGGAGCTGGCTAGAAATGCAGAGTTTCAGGCCCTGCCTAGATCCCCTGAATGAAAGACTGCCTTTTTACAAGATCCCCAGGGGACTGGCATGTACATTAGAGTTTGGGAGGCACTATCCTAGTCTGATTCTTGGCAAACCAAAGACAACTGAACTGGAAGAGGGTAGAATCAAAATCCTTCACATTATTGTTCATGTACTATAATATTATTTTACATTTATTCAGTGCAACTAGCAAATTGTTCCTGTGATCAGTATTCTGTAAGTTTCTTCATACAAAATAAACACTTGCTTTTAATTGAGGAGGCCTGGAGAAGAGAGATATTTTTGGACACTTAATTTTTCTTTAACCCTTTCTTGTGCATATTCGTTAATTAAAATAATCCATCTGGATCAATAATGATTTAGCATGACTACTGTTGAAAAAGATTTTGAGTTTTTCTGCCTCATAAAATTAAGAGTTGGCATATTGTTATCTGCTTTAATTCATTCCAGTAAGATGCAAAGAATTCCCAAATAAGAATTTGATTATCCAGAAAGAATTATTGGCCTAAATGGAAATTAAATAAATAAACCAATGATTTATTTCATTATTAGATATTATTATGTTCAATAGTTAGAGCTGTAATATAAAAATTAGAGTTATGATATAATTAATTTCTAAATTAATTCTAAATTCTAAAGAATTTTAGAATTCTTATTTACATTTATAAATGTTTGTTGTTATACTATTTGTTATAATTGATTATATTAATTCTAACCTGGCCTTGCACTCTCTTTTAAAAAAAAGTCATTCACATTGACTTTGGATTAACTTTACCTTCATTCAAGAGCATTCCTTGCTCATCTACACACACGAAAGGATAATAGTTATGGAACAGAGAGAAGGGCTCTGGCCCCTATAGTTAACCAATTATATTATTAACAAAAGAACAGTGGGGTTTAATAAAATTGGCTTGCATAAACAGCCATGGTCTTATTTATTATTCCAAACAACGTGAACAATATGCACTATTATTTCTGCCTTTCACAGATGAGAAGACTGTAGCTCAGAGAACTTAGGTGACTTGCTTGGTTCACACACAGGTCCTCAGACTCTAAGTCCAAGGCTCCTTTATTAAGCCTGAGTAGGGCATCGTCTGCTCTAGATGAGAAGATGGACCCAAGATCCATCTTCTCTGCTTGGATTCCTCATGGGCCAGGACCAACCAGTCCTGTTGCTCCTGTCTCCAGACCCTTAATATCCATTCTCATTACCAACAGCCCTGCTCAGTCCATGGTTCTTGAATTGCCAGACAAGCCTATTCCTCATGGCTCTCAATTCTTTGCTTTAAAACCCAGTTCAGGGAGGCGGCTGTGGCTCGATCGGTGGGGCTCCCGTTTGCCATGTGGGAGGCCCTGGGTTCGGTTCCCGGGGCCTCCTGGTGAAGGCAGGCCCGCCCGCACGGCGTGGTTGGCTGACCCAGTGAGCGCGAGCAGCAGGGGGGCGATGGATGAATGAATAAATAAAATCTTTAAAAAGGGAAGAAAAAAGGAAGAGGAAGGAAAAAAGGAGAGGAAAAAAAAAAAAAAACCCAGTTCACAGACAACCACCAGAAGCCCTGCCCTGGGTCCCCTCATTAGCTAGCTTGGAAACATTTGAAATAGACACCAGGGTCCCGGTCCCATGGTCTAAAACGATCAGAGTCATCTTTGCATTGCTCAACAGCCCACTCAGTGCCTTGTGGAGTTGAATTGAGTAGCAGAGACTGGCTACCAGGAAGCCAATGAAAAGATGAGAAAAGCTACCTCAGTCTCTGGGCAGCATGCAAAAGGCAGTCAACGAGGAAGAACTGAGTGAGTGAATTGGAAGTATCCTGTGGGAACAGAGAACATTAACAGGCAGATGAGCCAGTAAAGGTGAGAACCTGGCAGGACCCCTGCTTTATCCCATAGCTGAGGAGCTTCAAGGGTAAAAATGGAATGATATTAGAAAAGGAATACGGGCATCCTGGCTCTGCAAGAAGAGAAGTGATGACACTGACTTTTATAGAAGCCTCTAAATATTGTGCTAGGTGCTGTACATTGGGCCCCTCTTTTGATCTTTCCAGTGACACTTGGAGGTCAGTATTTGTTTCCGTTTGCTAAAGCTGCGCAAACCAAAATATTAGAAATGGGTTGGCTTTTATAATGGGGATCTGTTATCTTACAAGTTTACAATTTTGAGGCTGAGAAAAATGTCCAAAACAAGGCTTAATGAGGTGATGCTTTCTGCCCAAAGACTGGAGACCATCTGCCAGTAATTCTGGACTCCTTTGTCACATGGCAGTATATGGCAGCATCTGCTGGTCTCTCCCTTCTCTTCTGAGTTTCATTGCTTTCAGCTACTTGCTTCCATGGCTTTCTCTCTCCTTTCATCTGAATTTCATTTTCTTGTAAAGGATCCAGTAAGAGGATTAAGACCCACCCTGGGCCACACCTTTATTGAAGTAACCTCATCAAAAGGCCCTACTCACAAGAAGTTTACACCCACAGGAATCGATTAGCTTTAAGAACAAACTTTTCTGAGGTCTATACAGCTTCAAACCATCACAGTATTATTCCTCACATTTCACAGATGAAGAGACAGAGGCTGAATTAAGTAAATTACCATGGTCAACAGTCCATGATAAGCTTAGTCAGTTTCAACTCAGGTGTCCAACTCCAGAGCTCTTTCTCTTTCCACTATGAAGACAACTGAACTGGAAATGAGCACAGTCAAAATCCTTCACGTTGACTTGGATTAACTTAAACCCTAGGACTTAGACACCTGCAACAGAGGAATCACAAAATGAGCTGTCTTATCCTCTACCTCTCATGTGTTTCTGTAAATTACTCACATGCATTTATGTTCTCTTGAGTGTAGTGTTGTCCACAAACACCTGCAGAAGTGTGAACCTCAGAGGGAGGACATGCCCTAGGCCTCTAATTCCTTCACGCTTCAGCATATCACATTGCATAGTGAATTGAAAGGTGGCCCCAGAAAAGGTATTTCCACATCCTAACATCCAGAACGCGTGAATGTGACCTTTTATGGAAAAAGCATCTGTGCAGATGTAATTACCTTACAATAAGGATCTTGAGATGAGATCATTTAGGTGGGCCCTAAATCCAATGACAGCGTCCTTACAAGAGGAAGGCAGCAGGAGGTTTGAAAGACAGAGACAGAAGGCCAAGTGAGGACACGGCAGAGACGGTAGTGAAGCTTTCACAAGCAGGAGAGCCTGGAGGCTCCAGAAGCTGAAGGAGACAAGGCAGGATACCCCTGCAGAGCTCCTGGAGGGAGTGCAGTCCTGCGGACACCTTGACTTGGACTTCTGGCCTCCTGAACTGGCAGAGAATAAATCTCTGTTTTTTCAGGTCACCCTGTTTATAGTAATTTGTTATGGCAGACCTTAAGAAACTAATACACATTAAAATTAGGAATCTTTCATTTTGTAACTATCATCTAAAAACTGCATTGGCACCCAGAACATATAAAATCTGCTTACTCTAAGTCCATTTGGCTCCAGATCTGGAAACCCAGAACTCAGAAGACATTCAGAGTATTGAGAAATTTTAAGAATATGCAATCAGAAAATAATATATAAAGTAGGGCTGTTCATTAGCTCCTTTTTTGCCTCAAGAAAAGGAAATGGCTTTTCATGCCAAATATTTTGCAGGGACTAGATAACATTACTTAGGGACGAAGATTATTTATGCTATTCCTATAGCATCCTAATTAGCTTCTCGTTAATGTGCTTTAAGCATAAAGGGAGGAAATGAAAAAGAACAAAGAGCTTAGATTTCACCCACAAATCTGTTTTGCAGCCTGCAATATGTCGGAAAAGCCTGCAAGCCTCCCACCACTTTTTTGGTATTAACAATTTTTATCTTGAGCCTTTTCCCCCCACCCCGTCATGCTCATAAGAAATGTTGAAAGCAATCATGAGCTAAAACGGAAGATTCAAGGCTTCTCTTAGACGCTTTGCATGATACTCCCCCTGAAAAGGTGCCACAATAATGCTACCCTCCAAATGGAACGGAAACAGGCTTTTTCTCTGGAGCCCTCTTGCTATTTACCTGGAGGGGAGGTACAAAGCCCCGGGACGCATAAACTGGAAATAGGAAGGGAAATGTGTGTTTCAAGAGTAGGGCGTGGGGCATATGGGAATCCCCTCAATTTTTTTATGTAACATTTATGTAATCTAAAGTTATTTTTTTTTTAATTCTAAAAAGTATTAAAAATGAAAAATAAAGAAACAAACAAATAAGCGCAGCCCGTGTCACAGAGCAGGGAGCCTCTGGCCTCAGGCGGCCTGGGTTTGCATCCCAGCTCCGTGGCTTCCTGTGTGCGCTCACGCAGGTGGCAGAAGTCGCTCTGAGCCTTGGCCTCCTCATCTGTCCAATGCAGGTGGCAGTTGTGCCTCTTACCCACTTTAGAGCTTCTCAAGGTGCTGAGATAAAGCCGATGTTGCTAACCGTAGTCAGTTCTCAGTCTTCATCCTACTCAACTTGTTAGCACATTTGAACAGTTGGTCACTTTCTCCATTTACCTTCAATATCAGCACCCTCCTAGCTTTCCTCTAACCTCCCTCAGTCCCCACAGCGTTGGTCCCTTTCTCAGGGCCCCTTAACTGCTCAGTCCCTTGGTGCTTGCATCCAGGCTCATGTCGGGACATTTCACCTTTCCTGGTGGTGATGACTCCTGAATCCGAATCTCCAGCCTGAGTGCAGACAAGCTGATCCACTCAACTCTCTATGACCTCTCCACCTGACGTCCAGTCAGCATCACACAGGCGGCATGTCTGCACCAAACTTGATCTCCCTCTCCAGACCTGATCCCCTGCATGCTCCTCATCTCAGTAAGTGTTACCATTAGTTCAAGCTTAAGACCAAATCCTAGATTCACTTGTGCCTCCTGTCTTGCTCTCATGTCACGTTCAAACCCACCAGCAAATACTGCCATATATAACTTCAGAGCATACCCAGAACCCACCACGTCTCACCTCCTTTGATTTTAGCTCCCTGCTTCAGCCACCACCATCTCCCTCCTAGGTCATTGCAGTGGCCTCCTAACTAGACTTCCTGTTTCCAGCCTTACTCCACTTCAGGTTTTTCCCCTCTCAGGAGGAGGAGTGATTCCTTTAAAACCTATGTTAGAACCTGTCCTTGCTCAATAATTTCCAGTGGCTTCCCCATTTCATTCGTTTCCTACCTAACTCCGACCTCACTCCCTACCACTCCTCCCCATCACTCTCCCCTTCCAGATGCCAAGTCCTTCCCAGGTGCAGGGCCATGCTGTTCCTCTACCTGGAAAGCAGGCAGTCACCTACTCAGCAGGGAAGCTTCCTTGGCCTCCCTTTCTCCCTCTCCATCCCCCTCCTCAGATTCATTTTTCTTCTTAGCTCTTATCTACTTTGTATTATATATGCATTTGCTTAGTGTCTATTTCCCTACTAGAACATAAGCTCTATGAGAACAGGGATTTTGTTTCATTCACTGTTGCATCCATGGCACTTAGAACAGTGCTCGACTCCTTAATAACTGCTGAATAATTGAATGAATGAGAGGTAATCCACGTAAAGCGCCAAGCGTAGTTTGGCACAAGTATGTATTTGAAAAGTATTACCTGAGCCTGTGCTGGTTCTTATTGTTATCAATAATTATTATTTGTCTGTGGGCTTGACACATCTGCCTTTCCTCCTAGCCCCTCACCTTTTGAGACTGCCTACTGCCACGCACAATCCCCTCCACTGTGGACCTAAGAACACGAAGGAATGAAAGGGGGGGTCACTGTGGCAAGAATGGATGCCACTGGCTAACCCTCCTTTTTGTTACAGTTAGGTTCTGCCAGATGTGCACGTGTACTAGATTGTCTTAAAGTATAGTCATTAAATTCCTTGATTTTTTTTTGGACAGGCTTAATTCAAATAATGTGTTCTATCATTTTTACATACCACCTGTACATGTCAGGGTTCTCCAGAGAAACAAAGCCAATGGGATAGTGTGTGTGTGTGTGTGTGTAGACACTTATTTTATGGAGTTGACTCTTCATGTGATTGTGGGGGCTGGCTAGTCCAAAATCCACAGGGCAGGGCACAGCAGTCCGCAGGCTGGAAACACAGGCAAGAGGTGATGTTGCACTCTTGAGGCAGAATTGCTTCTTCCTCCGAAAACCCTCAGTTTTTGCCCTTAAGACCTTCTACTGACTGGATGAGGCCCAGTCCCATTAGCAAGGGCAGTCTCCTTTACTAGAAGTCCAATGATTATAGATGTTAACTGCATCTACAAAATACCTCCACAGCAACACCTAGATTAGTGTTTGATTAAGTAACTGGGTACTCCAGCCTAGCTGAGCTGACACATACAACCAACCATCACACCCCCTAAAACTTAAATACTTCTGCGTTCAAATTATATCTCCCTCATTGACTTTGAGAAGTACCTTAAAACTGTAGCTTTGGTTCAGAAAGCATAATCTTACCTTTCATTTTTTTATGCTGTTTTGGAGATTGTGCAAATTTAAATACATGAATATTCTAGGGAAAGTTAGGAAAACACCTGGAAAGGCAAACCAAAGAAACTTGCGCCATTAGTTGCACTGGAAACTTTTAAGCAATAGATTTCAATCAAATCTAACTTGTTACTGGTCTACACATTTTTTATGCTTTGTGCTATGATTTCTGAGAGGACACACCAAGGTGAAGTTCAAGTAGAGTAAACACATTCATGGTAAACAAGCTTTAAAGCCACTTTACAGGGTCCGTGGGAAACCCTGGGGCAAGGCCAAGATGCTTCTCTTTGCTTCCAGCAAACACTGCCCTGGCCTGGTGGGCAGCTATGCCACCCGACATAAGGGCCATCAGTCAACACCATTCCTGACACCAGCTCTGTGCAGACTACCAGGGTGATTGGAGCTGATGGGGTCAGTGTCACGTTCAGCCCTGTGACCCCGGGCTGGGGAGGAACTGGAAAGTTACTGGAAGGCTGAGAGGACTCCGTCTAGGCCCAGAGTTACCTGTGTCCCCATCCACCCAAAAGCAAAACACATTTTTGTAGACAAACTGGCAAGGTTCTTAGACAGAAGGAGACAAAATCACTGACTCAGGGAAACCAGACCCTCTCTGGAGGGGTTAAGCCTTTCAAGACTTGACTGGAACATTCTTGGGTGGGGCACTCCACCAAAAAGCAAACAATTTAGCAGTTCATCTCCATCCAAAACAAGTCTCTCTGTGAGCAGCCTCAGCCATTGCCTCAGACAGGCCTGGCCACATGAAGTTGCCCTGATGCTCCAGTCTTTACCTTGGCCCCATGGACCACACCCCAGTTGCCCCAATTCCCGACCTGCCACTGATGCCACCCTTGGCTGCCTGCTGCCCTTCCTCTGTCTTATTTGGGACTGCCTTCCTTTGCAATCCCTATCTCAGTCCACTTCAGGCAGTGACCCTGGCTCAAACTCTGCATGGACATAGTCGAGCCAGAAGGAGCAGGAGTATATTTTCTGGAAGCACTGACTTGGCAGTCAGACCTAAAATCATCTGATTTCACCATTCTCAGTGGTGCGGACAAGCAGGCGTGCCCAGTGCAAGGCTCTGGGTGTCTATTCATTGTCCTGTGCCTGCCGTAACAAAGAACCATGGACTGGGCAGTTTAAAACAACAGAAATTTATTCTCTCATAGGTCTAAAGTCCAGAAGTCTGAAATCAAGGTGTCAGCAGGGTTGGTTCCTTCAGGAGGTACTGAAGGAGAATCCACACCTATCTCTTGGCTTCCGGTGGCGGCCAGCAATCCTTGGCATTCCTGGGCTTGGAGAAGCATCACTCCAGTCTCTGCTTCCACCTTCACATCACCTTTTCCTCTGTGGGACAATGAAGGACTCAGTCCTTCCAGGCCATCCCTTCTACCTCCACCACACACACACACACACACACACACACACACTCAAACAACTACCAGAGGAAGGCGTTGCTCCTGAACTCAACTTCCCATAGGACAAGGGATGTTCAAGGTCTCCAGGTACCATGTAGCTGGCCTTTTCCAACCCTCCCTAAACAGCTGGCCCCTAAGCTCAGCGATCCAGGCATCAGGCCAAGATGTTTATTCTTCTGGGCAAAATTACCTTCCCCTAGACAAAGAGAGTCCTGGGGGCAGGTGGGATCCTTCTGCTGGAGCACAACCCATGGTGTGTGCAGCCGTGCTCCAGCCTGAGGACTCTTCTCCACAGATGCAAAGAGAACAGGGAAGCTACACATACACACTGGACTTTGAAGGCTTAGTAGGAAAAAGGAGTGTAAACTATCTCACTTATATTTTTTAACATTGATTACATTTTGAACAAGTACAATTTGGGATATATTGGGTTTAATAAGATATATTTAAAAAATTACTTCCACCTATTTCATTTCACATGTTTAAGGAAGCTATTTGTGGTAGGCTAAATTAAGGCACCCAAAGATATCTACTTCCTAATTCCTGGAAATTGTGTCCATTACCTTTTGTGGCAAAAGGGTGAGATGTCTATGAAGAATAGTGCCAGGACCTCAATTCTGCATACAGTGGCTGGACATGACCTTGATTGTCCTCTTTTGGGGAAGGAGAGAATATATTTGCGGTTGTAACTGGTACCGTTGGGCCCTGTTAGGCAGAGACATCTTTGAAAAAGTGTACAAATGGGATGTTGTATATATGTTACCTGTTGAGTCATATATACATTCCTGCCCACCTTCTTCTCTCTGGATCACACAACCCATTCCCCTGACTTGTCTGATTTAACCAGGGTAGGCACCTGTGGTGGACTGAATTGTGTAATGTAGTCTGGACATGTTCTTGGTCTTGGTCTACAGGATCCATTGCTTTTTTAAAAATTTGGATTACTGAAGTCCTTTATAAGCAGTGTGAAAGTCAGTCAGAGAGAGATGTCATAGGGAGCAGCCAACAGAACCAGAGGAGAAAGGAGAAGACACTGCCATGTGCATTGCCATGTGACAGAAAAGCCAAGGATCCCCAGAGATTGTTGGCCAGCCAGAAGATATTGACCTGGGGAGGATACAAGCCTTCTAGCCTTAAATCTATGAGCCAATAAATTCTTGCTGTTAAGCCCACCCATTGTATGGTATTTGTTTTAGCAGCTGGGAACTAAAAGAACACCTGATCCAAGGTGGGGCTTATCTGGGCCTCTTTTTTTTTTTTTTTTTTTTTTTTGAGATATAAGCTTGGGCAAAAAAGGGACCTAATATCTAAGGCTGGGAGCTATGGGATGGGCATCTTTCACCCACCATCTAGACCAGAGAGGTAGAGGATAACGGAAGAGGAGAGAGGGAGGAAGGGTAGTAGGGAGGGGGAAGGGAAGGAGAGAAGAAGGAGGAGAAGAAAGAGGAAGAGGAGGAAAAATAATGAGGTGGAGGAAGGATTGAGAAAGAGAAAGAGTGGGAGAGAGTGAGGGAGGAAAGAAAGGAGAGAGAGTAGAGATTAGAGGGCAGAGAGAGTCTTGACAATATCTCAATTCCTGATTCCAGTCTTTCTGTACCAGCACTGCTGCTCTCCTGACAGGAGCCCTTTGCCTTTACCCATCTCTCTTTAAACCAAAGGACAGGATGCACTGTTAGACTAAATTGTCTCTAAAATTTCATGCAGCCTTGCTGTTTGTAAATCTGAGTCTCTTTCATGATTCACGCAGCTCTACTGACCAATCTCTGGGTACTTCCAGCCTGGATATATCTTTGTGACTCTGAATCACATTTATTTCTAAACAATACACCACTATATACTTGCAAAATAATCTCTAAACAAGAAGCAGTATAATGTAGTAGTGTGACAGTTTGAAGTTTTGTGAATCCCAGAAAATATCATGTTCTTTGAACTAATCCATTCCTATGGGTGTAGGTCCCTTTGATTACATTAGATTCCGCTAAGTGACCTTGATTAGATCAGTTTTGATTGGGTCACTTTTGGGCCTTTGATTGGATTATGTCAGTGAGGCATGACCCAGGTTAGGTCTCTGCCCTCTTGCTGTGTTCTTATATAAATTGGGAACTGAAAGCAGAAACACTCAGAAAGAGAAAGATGCCACCATTTTGACCCTGCCATGTGAAAGAGGACTCCAGGATCAGGTACAGCTTAGAGAGAGGCCTAGAGACACCCCGGGAGGCTGAGAGAGAGGCTGAAGGCTGGAATCAGTGAAGCAGTCCCACAGTAAGGAGAAAGGGAGCCTGGAGGGGAAGGCAGGGACTTCAGCAGAGATTGGCTGCCATCTTGCCTTGCCACATGGCAGGTGTGCAGGATCCAACCAGCAGCTGACCTTTGGTGAGAAAGCATCTCTGATGATGTTTTGATTTGGACAACTTCATAGCTTTGGAGCTATAAGAGTTTCCCCTAATAAAATTCTCACTATAAAAACCAATCCAGAACAACAACAACAAAAAAAGCCAATCCATTTCTGGTATATTGCACTGGCTGCCTAAATAACTAAAACAAGAGGTTTGGATTTAAGCTCTGCCATTTTAGTAGTTGTATAATCCACCTAACCTCTCTGTGCCTCAGTTTCCTCATCTGTAAAATAGGGATGACAATGAATCACGGAGTTGCTGCGAGGATTACATGTGATGGTACATAGTTCCTGGTACATAGAAAACACTCCATCCATGAGTTGTTAATCATAATGATAAAATGGGCAGTGCAGTTTTACACTCCAATCTCTCCCTCATTCTTACTGATTCTTCACCTGCAATGTATCTGCTAAATACACTGTTCCATAGTCTTATTCTCTGGGTACCTTTGCTGAGCCCTGAATTCATACTTCAGGTTCCCTTTCTCTCTAGACCACTCGTATTTTGGTTCTTGCTGTGACTCCCCCTCCACAGCAGTGGGTTGTGGTAGTCTCAGCTAGGACTTTCCATAGGACTTATACTTAAGGACTCGGCTGTAGGCCTCACAAAGTGATCAGCCTATTCAAACGTTGCCTCTTCTTTCCTTATCACCCGTGGTTTCCACCAGCCTTCCTTCCAGACAATGATAGCTTTTCTTTAAAGACACTGATAAGACCATCTCATTATTGGTTTAGAGTTATCATCTGAAATAGTACATGCGTGTGGAGCATATTGTCCACACAGTTTGAGGTTCTTTTTACAACCTGCAGCAGAATCTTCTGAGGTGCTTGTTAAAACTCAGCTCCCCAGCACCTATGCCTATTCTTCAGTCTAAATTTGAATCTCCAAATGGGGACTGAGACTCTGCATTTTAAGCACATTGAAGTTTAAGAAGCCATGGCACTGTGATTAATGTCTTTTAAGTCACACATAGCCAGGTTGGAGCACCAAATTTGCTATTTATTAGTTGCGAGGTCTTGGACAACTTGCATAACCTTCTTTATGCTTCAGTTTCTTCACAGAGGGAAAAAAGGTAATAGTATTAGCAATTGCATAGGATTATTTTGAGGATTAAATGAGATGATGCATATAAAGTACATAGCACAGTGCCTAGCATACAATAACTATTCAATATACATTAGCCATTATTAATAATATAACAAATGGAAGATTATGTATCAAATTCCAAAAGAAACTAACTGTGTTGGTTTTATATTCAAACATAGATTGCAAACTTCATGATCTAGCCCTTTTTTATCACATGAGAAGGCTAGCTGTATTATTGAATACACTATGCAATTGTTTATTTATTTGTGTGATTATTTAATGATTGCTCCATGAAGAAAAGGATGATGTTTTATTGTTTTGTTTTAATATCATATATGCTTTATTTGAAGTCAGGTTTATTGAGGTATCATTTATATAGCATAAAATTCACCCTTTTAGGTGAATAGTTCTATGCATTGTACATTGTGTAACCATAACCACAAAATATAAAATATTTCCATCACCCCCAAAAGTTCCCTTGTGCCCCGTTATAGTCAACCCTCTGAGCTCACCCATCCCCCAACATTGGCAGCCACTGTTCTGATTTTTGTCCCCACATTTGCCTTTCTAGAATGCCTTCCCAATCTGGTTGCTTTGTATTTCTTTTTCTGGCCTGACTCTATTGGGTAAGACCTCCAGTACAATGCTAGTAGAAGTGGTGAGAGATCACATCTTTGCATTTTTCCCAACCTTAGAGAGATCATGTTATTTTGTTCACTATTATAACCCAGCACATATCACCATGCCTGGAACACAACATGCAAACAAAATCAATTGAGCTATATAGAGATTAAAATAACATTAATTACATTAGACCTGTTAGGGGTTGAATCATGTGCCCCCAAAAGGCATGCTCTGGTCCTAACCCCTGATCCTGTGGGTGTGGACCTACCTGTAAATAGGACCTTTGACAATGTTACTAGTTAAGATGTGCTCAAATGGAATGAGGGCAGGCCTTAATCCAGTGTGGCTGAAGTTCATGTAAGCAAAGGAAACTGGACAAAGGAGAAGCCACAGGAGGAACAAGAAACCAGAAGTCAACAGAACTTGGAAAAAGGAGATGAAATTGCCATGGGCATTGCCACATGACAGAAAAGCCAAGGACCAAAGATTGCCGGCAGCCAGCCCCAGCATGCCACTTTCCTTGGGGAGAAAACATCACCTTGCCGGCACCTTGATTTTGGACTTCTCCTAGCCTCAAAACCATGAAGTCAATAAATTCCTGTTGTTAAAGCCAACCCATTGTATGGTAGTTGTTTTAGCAGCTGGAAAACTAAAACAGCACCTTTGCTAACCAACCAATCTATTGAGTCACAAGTAATATAAGATTAGAAGGAGGTAGATAAAATTTTAAATGCAGAAATATTTTCCAAAATGAAAATGCTCTGATGGAGGTGTAGGAATCAAAGGATAAACTATACACTTAAGGTGAAGGGGATATTTCACTATTCGTTTGTCTGATGGATTGATACCTATTCCAATCTTATTAGTAGCACCTTGGAAAAGGGAAATAAATTCAATCAAAACACAGTTAACAAGGAAAAGAATTGGTGTTCATCTATTTCTTCTCTTGCATAGTAAAATCCAAGAAGCTATAGAGTCTGATTTCCATATTATCAAAATGCTAAGGAGGTGGATATGGCTCAACTGGTTGGGTGTCCGTCTCCCATATGGAGGGACCTGGGTTCGATCCCCGGGACCTCCCGGTAAAATAAAAAAATAAAAAATAAAAAAATAAAAAAAATGCTAAGGATGTCCAATCAATATTAACACTATAATAGAAAGAATAACACACTTGTAAACTTGGAGATAAAACATAAAAACATTTTTCAAAAAGTATTGAAATCTGTACTTACCTGGCAGGGGAGATACCATGATCACGAAGATGGTTTTCCCAGGGTGAGGCTTATCCATTGCACTCCAGATGTGTTGACCCCTGCAATTTCCCCAAATGTGGGAAACTCGACTGCATAATTTGTGGTAGTGGGGGACTGCATTTGCGCTCTCCCCTGAAAAAAAAAAAAAAGAAGAAAAAAGAGAGAGAGAGAAAAAAAAGGTATTGAAATCTCAATTCAAAAAGAATTATTTAGACTTCCGGGAAGATGGCGGACTAGTAACACATGGGAATCTCTTCTCCAGAAAAATAGCTAGAGGGCAGGCTGAAACAGCCCCGAAATAGATCTTCTAGGGTTTAGGACAGCAGGTAAAGGCTGCACACCACCCAGAGGAGAGAGGGACAAAAGAAGGAAATCGCGACGACAGGACCGTGAGTTGGAACCAGCAGCGACTGCTGCTGCCGGCACCCTCCCCCACACTCTTCAGAATTCTCAGGCCTCTGGGCCTGCGACTACAGACAAAGGGGACTCCAGGGATCTACCACTCCCAGAAAGGGGAGAGAGAGGGACACAGCCTTAGGCTGACTCAGGTTCTGACCCACGAATTTGGGCTGTGGAGCCCCACGGACCCTTCCACACGGTGGTTTGCCCTGGGAGCCTAGGACTGACCCTCACAACCTCCCTCTCTTCTAGCCTGGACTAATTGTTGAGGACTCCACAGGAGAGGGGGCAGAGAGCCTGGGGCTGACCCTGCTTTTGACTCGCAGGTTTGGTCTGCCCTGTCCCGAGAGCCCTTCCAGGCCGGGTGGGGCTGCGCCATTGTTTGCCTTGGAGCCTGCAAGGGGCTAGAGATATACAAACCTCCCAATCTCCTCCACTACTAACAGGGACTGATTGGTGAGGATTCAGGGGGGAGTGGAAATATTTCCTAGCTGGGAAAAGGGAGGGGGCTGCCAGAGAAGACTGGAGAACTATCTCAGAAAGTTTGAATTACAAGGCTCTTAGCCCCCAGACAGGAAGCTCTATCACATTGATCTGGTCTGTGTCACAACAAATACACTCCGACCAGGCATCGAATTTAGAGCTGCCAATGAGTGCCATCTCCTGGCAGACCAAGAAAGTGCACATAAGAAAATTAAAAATAAATAGGAGAGGCTTTTCCTGGCCTCTATAGCCTCCCTGCCCAAGGCCCTAGGAAACGACTCTACAACCAATTATTGGGTCCAGTGCCTAGTTTTGAGCAACCAGCAGGACAATCCTAACAATCAAGGTTGAGCCAAAAATCAAAGAGCTGTGGTAACTCACAGCCTCCTGCCACTAAAACCCTATAAAAGAGAAGGAGGTAGAGCATCTAAGTAAAATACAACCTAACCAGATGCCTAAACACCAGCAAAAAATCATGAGCCATACTAAGAAAATAGAAGACATGGCCCAAGAAAAGGAATACATCAAAGTCCTAGAAGAGATGCAGAATTTGAGAGAACTAATCAGTGAGATGAGCACAAATTTCCAAAATCAAATTAATGAGATAAAAGACAATATAGTTAAAGAGATAAATGACATCAAGAAGACATTGAGTGAACGCAAAGAAGAATTTGAACTCCTGAACAGAAAAATAACGGAGTTCATGGGAATGAAAGACACAATAGGTGAAGTCAAAAACATATTTGAGGCATACAACAGCAGGCTTGAAATGATAGAATAAAGAATAAGTGATACTGAAGACAGAGCAGCTAAAATTGAAGAGAGAAAAGAACAGAGAGAGAAAAGAATGGAAAAAATTGAGCAGGGGCTCAGAGAGTTGAATGACAACACTAAACGCAAGAACATATGTGTCATGGGAGTTCCAGAAGGAGAAGAGAAAGGAAAAGGGGCAGAAAGAGTATTTGAGGAAATAATAGCTGAAAATTTCCCAACTCTCACGAAAGAAATGAACTTACATGTCCAAGAAGCACACCGTACCTCAATGAGAATAAATCCAAATAGACCTACGCCAAGACAAATACTATTCAGAATGTCAAATGTAAAAGATAAAGAGAAAATTCTCAGAGCAGCAAGAGAGAAGCAAACGATCACTTACAAAGGATATCCAGTAAGACTTAGTGCAGATTTCTCTTCAGAAACCATGGAAGCGAGAAGACAGTGGTATGATACAATTAGGAAACTGAAAGAGAAAAACTGCCAGCCGAGAATTCTTTATCCAGCAAAACTGTCCCTCTAATATGAAGGTGAGTATAAAGTATTCACAAACAAACAGAAACTAAGAGAGTTTTCAAAAAAGAATCCACCTTTGCAGGAAATATTAAAGAAGCCTTAGAACCTGAAAGAAAAAGACAGGAGAGAGAGGCTTGGAGGAGAGTATAGAAGAAAGAACAGCAGAAAGGATAACCAAAAGAGTAAAAAGAGAGACAAAAACAAGATGACATATGAAAAACAAAGAATAAAATGGAGGATATAAATAGTGCATTTTCAGTAATATCATTGAATGTGTATGGATTAAATTCCCCAATCAAAAGATACAGGCTGACAGAATGGACAAAAAAACATGAGCCATCCATATGCTGCTTACAAGAAACTCACCTCAGACCCAGGGATACAAACCGGCTGAAAGTGAAAGGTTGGAAAAAGATACTCCACACAAACAGTAACCAGAAAAGAGCAGGGGTAGCTATACTAATATCAGACAAAACAGACTTCAAATGCAAAAAAGTGATAAGAGATACATAAGGCCATTATATATTAATAAAAGGGATGATCCTCCAGGAAGATACAACAGTCATAAATATCTACGCACCTAACCAGGGTGCCCCAAAATATATGAGACAAACTCTGGCAAAACTGAAGGGAGAAATAAACATTTCTACAATAATCATCAGAGACTTCAACACCCCTCTCACATCATTAGATAGAACAACTAGACAAAAGATTAACAAGGAAACAGAACTTGAACAATTTGATAAACAAGTTAGACCTAACAGACATATACAGAACACTGCATCCAAACTCAGCAGGTCATACATTCTTCTCAAGTGCCCATGGATCTTTCTCCAGGATAGACCACATGTTAGGTCACAATACAGCTCTCAATAAATATAAAAAGATTGAAATTATACAAAGCACCTTCTCAGATCAGAATGGAATGAAACTGGAAATCAATAACAGACAGGAAAAAAGGAAATTTGCAAATGTGTGGAGACTGAACAACACACTCCTAAATATTCGGTGGGTCAAAGAAGAAATTGCAATTGAAATCAGTAAATATATTGAGACAAATGAAAATGATAACACAACATATCAAAACTTATGGGAGGGGTAGGATGTGGCTCAACTGGTTGGGCATCCATCTCCCATATGGAGGGACCCGGGTTCGATCCCTGGGACCTCCCGGTAAAAAAAAAAAAAAAAAAAACTTACGGGATACAGTGAAGGCAGTCTTTTTTTTTTTTTTTTTTTTTTTAAAAAATTTTTTTTTTTTTTTATTAATCCCCCCCCTGCGGCTTGCGCTCGCTGGGTCAGCTAACCACGCCGTGCGGGCGGGCTTGCCTTCACCAGGAGGCCCCGGGAACCAAACCCGGGGCCTCCCATATGGTAAACGGGAGCCCTACTGATTGAGCCACAGCCACTTCCCTGAAGGCAGTCTTGAGAGGGAAATTTATAGCCCTAAATGCCTATATTAAAAAACAAGAGCGAGCTAAACTCAGAGATTTAACTGCACAACTAGAGAAACTAGAAGAAGAACAGCAAACCAATCCCCAAATAAGCAGAAGGAAAGAAATAATAAAGATTAGAGCAGAAATAAATGAAAATGAGAAGAGAAAAACAATAGAGAATATCAAGAAAACCAAAAGCTGATTCTTTGAGAAGATCAATAAAATTGACAAACCCCTAGCTAGACTAACAAAGAAAAAAAGAGAGAAGATGCAAATAAATACAATCAGAAATGAAAGGGGGGAAATTACAAATGACCTCACAGCAATAAAAAGAATCTTAAGAGGATATTATGAGAAACTATATGCCAACAAACTAGCCAACCTAGATGAAATGGACAAATTCCTAGAAATGTACAACCAACCTACACTGATGCTACAAGAAATATAAGAACTTAACAAACCAATCACAGTTTAGGAGATTGAATCCATCATCAAAAATCTCCCAGCAAAGAAAAGTCCAGGACCAGATGGCTTCACTGGTGAATTCTACCAAGCATTTAACACCAATCCTGTTTAAACTCTTCCAAAAAATTGAAGAGGAGGGAACATTATCCAACACATTTTATGAAGCCAACATCATCCTAATACCAAAGCCAGATAAAGATTCTACAAGAAAAGAAAATGACAGACCCATCTCTCTAATGAACAAAGATGCAAAATTTCTCAACAAAATACTTACAAATTGAATCTAACAGCATATCAAAAGACTTATACATCACGACCAAGTGGGATTTATTCCTGGTATGCAAGGCTGGTTCAACATAAGAAAATCAACCAATGTAATACACCACATTAACAAATTGAAGGAAAAAAAAACACATGATCATCTCAATAGATGCAGAAAAGGCATTCGACAAAATCCAACATCCTTTTTTGATAAAAATACTTCAAAAGATAGGAAGAAAAGGAAAATTCCTCAATATTATAAAAGGCATATATGAAAAACCCACAGCCAACATCATACTCAATGGGGAAAGGTTGAAAGCTTTCCCTCTAAGATCAGGAACAAGACAAGGATGCCCACTGTCACCATTGTTATTCAATATCGTACTAGAAGTTCTAGCTAGGGCAATTAGACAAGACAAAAAAATTAAAGGCAACCAAATAGGAAAAGAGGAAGTAAAACTCTCAGTTTGTGAATGACATGATCCTGTACTTAGAAAATCCTGAAGTATCCACAACAAAGCTACTTGAACTAATAAATGAGTTCAGCAAAGTGGCAGGATACAAGATCAACACACAAAAATCAGCATTGGTTTTTTTTTTTATTTTTTTGTTTTTTTGTTTTTTTTTACCGGGAGGTCCCAGGGATCGAACCCGGGTCCCTCCATATGGGAGATGGACGCCCAACCCGTTGAGCTACATCCGACCCCTCAGCATTGTTTTTGTACATCAGTACTGCATAACCTGAGGAGGAAATCACGGGGAGAATTCCATTTTCAATAGCAACAAAAAGACTCAAATACCTAGGAGTTAATTTAACCAAAGAAGTACAGGACCTATATGCAGAAAACTACAAAACAATGTGAAAAGAAATTTTAAAAGACCTAAACAAATGGAAAGACATTCTGTGTTCATGGATTGGAAGAATAAATATCGTGAAGATGTCAATCTTGCCCAAACTGATTCATAGATTCAATGCAACACCAATCAAAATCCCAACAGCTTACTTTACAGAATTAGAGAAGGCAATTACCAAATTCATCTGGAAGGTAAGTGCACCCAAATAGCCAAAAGCATTCTAAAAAAGAAGAGCAATGTGGGAGGAATTTCACTGCCTGACCTTGAAACATATCCAAAGCTACAGTGGTCAAAACAGCATGGTACTGGCATAAAGATAGACACATCGATCAGTGGAATAGAATTGAGAACCCAGAAATAAACCCTCACCTATACAGTCAACTGGTTTTTGACAATCCTACCAAGTCCATGCTAATGGGAAAAAACAATCTCTTCAACAAATGGTGTTGGGAGAATTGGATATCTATAACCAAAAGAATGAAAGAGGACCTCTATCTCACCCCCTATACAAGAAACAACTCAAAATGGATCAAAGATCTAAATATAAAAGGCAGGACCATAAAACTACTAGAAGAAAATGTAGGGAAACATCTTCAAGATCTTGTAGTAGGTGGTGGTTTCTTGGGCCTTACACCCAAAGCACGTGCAACAAAATAAAAAATAGATAAATGGGACCTCCTCAAAATTAAAGACTTTTGCACCTCACAGGACTTTGTCAGAAGGGTGAAAAGGCAGCCAACTCAATGGGAAAAAATATTTGGGAAATCACATATCTGATAAGGGTTTAATATCCAGGATATATAAAGAGATGTTACAACTCAACAATAAAAAGACAAACGACCCAATTAAAAAATGGGCCAAAGACTTGAATAGACATTCTCCTAAGAAGAAATACAAATGGCAAAAAAACACATGAAGAAATGCTCAACATCACTCATGATTAGGGAAATGCAAATCAAAACTATGAGATATCATTTCACACCTATCAGAATGACCACTATTAAAAAGACAGAGAACTACAAGTGTTGCAGAGGATGTGGAGAGATAGGAACACTTCTTCACTGTTGGTGGGAATGCAAAATGGTACAACCACTATGGAGGACTGTTTGGCAGTTCCTAAAGAAGTTGAATATAGACTTGCCACGTGACCCTGCAATACCACTACTGGGAATATACCCAGAAGAACTGAGAGCAATGACACGAACAGACATCTGCACACCGATGTTCATAGCCACATTATTCACCGTTGCCAAAAGTTGGAAACAACCCAGGTGTCCATCAACAGATGAATGGATAAATAAACTGTGGTCTATTTACACGATGGAATATTATGCAGCTTTAGGAAGAAATGAAGTCGTAAAGCATATGACAACATGGATGAACCTGGAGAACATTATGTTAAGGGAAGCAAGCCAGACACAAAAGGACAAATACTGTATGAATGCATTACTATGAACCAAATACATTGTGTAACACATTGTTTGATCCAAAAAAAATTTATATGTATCCATTACATTTAATTGAGAAACGTATATATTTATTCATCTGTGTTTACTTTTTAGTTTTTAATTGTTTATATTTTCAATTATTAAATGTACAAAATAAAGTTAAAAAAAAAAAAAGAATCATTTAGTGTCTATTATTCTCCTAGAGGTAGAGGTGATAAAGAGAGATGTAATAGTATTTTAAATAGTTCCCAACCTCTGGAAATTTAATATTTTGTGGTAGATATCAGACTTGTGCACTAGAAATAGGTATAAAGGCAGCACTGACTCTGCCAAAATCTAAAAAGGAAGAGAAATAATCAAAGTGAGCTAGAATTACACAGGAAATCTTTATGAAAGACACACTATTTTTAAAGAGGCTTTAAAAAATAAACAGGCCTTGGGTAGAAAGAATGAAAATTTTATCTTTATTAAATATTTTTAATTATAGGCATTTATGTTATTCTGGTTATTTAAATTAAATAAGCAAAAGCAGAAGTTGAAGCAAGAGAAGAAAAGGAACAAAAAATAGCAGGATCATTTATACCTCAGTTACATCTCTCCACTGCATTCTATTCATGAAGAATTACCAGACCTAACATTATGTGAACCCAGGTATTTACTTACCTTTTGTGTTTCACTATAATGAGCCAAATCTGTCAGCAAATCATCAAATGCACTCAACTATATGAGATACATTACTTCTAGAATCCTGAAAGTCAGTTGGTGTTGGTGACATCATTTTTGAGGGGCATGGGCAGAATTCATCCCCAACTTTGCTTTTGTTTTTAGGCAGTTGAGCATATAGTTCACTCTTCAGAGGTAGAATTGACTTAATACTGTCTTAGTTTGCCAGCCTCTTTGACAAATACCACAGGACGGGTTGGGTTTACAACAAGAATGTAAATTCCTGATTCCTGGTTTGGAAGGCCAGAAGTCAAAATCAAGGTTTTTGTCAGGGCTTGCTTTGCCCCTGAAGTCTCTAGCGTTCTGGTCCTGGCTTGCCACAATCTTTGGGGTTCTTTGGCTTTTATCGCTGCCTGCTGTCACAAGACAATCACTCCTGGTAGCTACTATTCCGGTTTCTGCTAACTTCCAGCTTTCTAGGACTTCTGGCTTCCAGTTTCTTCTCTTAATAAGGCCTCCAGTAATATGGATTAAGGTCCACCCTGGTTTAGTTGGCCACATCTTAACTGAAAATAACATCTTCAAAAGGTCCTATTAACGAATGGTTTCACATCCACAGGAATGCAGATTAAGATTAAGAACATGTCTTTTGCTGGGGTATGTAATTCACCCTGCCACAATTACCAATATACAACGCCATCAGGTTACATAACTGACTGGCAAGAGACTCCTAGAATGTTTTATTCTCTAGCAATAATAGAAAAATCAAAATTTGGAAAAGTGCATAAGGCATACATCTGTGCTCTGCTTGAAGCTTTTTCTCAGAGTAAAAGGGGAATAGATAAGAAATAAACTTGCATGACATTTCTATCTGCAATCCATATCTTTTTCTTTTTGGTTTAATATTATTTTTTCAATATGTAAAATATGAATGTTTTCAAAGCCAAAATGAGATACTAAGGTACATTCATAGAAACCTTCCTTCCCCATGGAAAAACACATTTTGATTAACTTTCGATTTATCTTTCCAGTGTGTCTTTTTGCAAATATAAGCAAATAAGCATGCACACACACATATTCATATCTTCTTTTTATTAAAAAAAAAAAAAGTGGTATACCATTTTACTTTTTGGCACCTTGCTTTTTTCACTTCCAAAGTATTCTGCAAATCACTCAATCCTAGTATATAGAAATCTTCCCCATTCCTTTTTACATCAAAACAGTTAACAGGATCTGTGTGGTTCTTTAAAAAATATTATTAAAAGTGAAAACTATAACTCAGAATTTAATTTGCTAATTCTAGCTTATCTACAGCAAATATTTAACTTTGGGATAATTTACCCATGCCACTCACCTTCTACCTCCAACTGTTGGGATGTGCTGAGTGTGAAAACTGGCTTTCATAATTAGCCCAAGCAAATTATACCTAGGCTTTCGGCTACAACAGGGGTTCTTAACCTTTCTTGTTCCACAGACCCCTTTGCCAGTCAGTTAAAAACCATGGACCCCTTACTAAGTCCACACCATGCTGTGTATTTTTAAATAAATATAGCACACCCACACCAACACATCCCCACAAGAATAATGTTTTTTTTTTTTTATTTCAATTCAAGCTCACAGACCCCTTATTAAGAACCCTTGGGCTAGAATGACACAGATGGCAAAACTAAAACTTGCAGCTGCAGGATGGGAAACAGTTTCCCTTTTTGCTCCCCAGCAACTGGGATCTAGGCTGAAATCATGACTTCTCCAATAGGACAAGGTGCTTATATGAACACAAAGAGGCTATAAACTGAGATTTGCTGTCCGCACATCCCCAAAGAGCTGCATAGTAAAATGCAGTCTCAAATGTAGAATTGTAAGGCTTGTATTTATATCTGGACAATGCTATTTGACAGGGGGGCTTAATACTCATTTCAAAACTGGGCACAACCTCCAAGACTATGCCTTCCATCTAAACTATCTGTTTAATAAATTGGTTACACTAAATACCTGATGTAGGCTAATTATGCATGACCAATGTAGGATAACTCTACAGGGTCAACCTTCCACAAATCTTTATGGCATCTGTTTTCTGACCATGACCAGTGCTACAATCCCAATATGAAGCCAGCGGGCATCTTGTGTCAAGGAAGTCTGAGTTTGTAGAGTTCTAATAATAGATGAAATTGAATAGGATCTTTTATTCTGCCTTTTGCAGCAGCTGCTCTTGGTGGGTAATTTGAATATATTCATTTAAAAATAATTCCAGAAAAAAGAGTAAATCAAACATATATGTAACTTTTAGTCTTTCTTTGTGAATTAGCTGCTTCAAAACTTGGAGTTTACAGTAATTTTAGGCATTAAAATAATAGCATATCACTGGTCATTAATGAAATTGCCTTGGAAAGAGTAACTTTTTCCATTCTCTGAAATCATGTTCTTTTGGTTAAGTTTGGGAAACAGTTTTTAAAATCCTCTTTTTTTTTTTTTTAACAAACTTTTTTGTGTTAAGGACAGAAAAGTACAAAAGGACAGTAATAATCACCCATTTTCATACCACAGTGAAAACTAACCACTGTTAATTGTTGAGCATATTTTTTCCAGCATTTTCCCCTATACATACCTTTTTTTTCTTACACTGCCAACTATAAAGTCTGTAAATCTTGCAATGATCTTTGACCAAAAGCAATCAAATCTAACCTAAAGACTTTGTAAATAGAAGATAAAGCTGCACCCTCCAAAAGATAACACCTCTGAATCTAAGCAAAATGACTTTGTGATCTAGGTGTCTGGGTAATTTAGAAAATGCCTGTTCATTATCATCACTTACATTCTGGAGTTTTCAAACCACTTATCAAGTTTTTTTTGTTGTTGTTGCTGTTTTTGTTGTTGTTGTTGTTTTTTAAAAAGAGGTCAAAAATTTCCTTGGAAATCTGTTATCTGATTGATACTCTGACAGAATAATTATTAAATGTCTCATTCACTTCCATGCTGCCATAGTGGTATTAGAACTCAAAGGCCTTTAAAATCTATAAAGTACTCTTTTCCATAATCAAAGATGACACTATTCAATCACTCATTAAAGAATACAGTTTTAGAACACTTAACCAAAGTTGATAAACTTTCATTGATTCACTAGGATTTTCCCACCATTCCCCCTCCAGACTGAAGGCATACATTTGCATCAGCCAGCAGCTGGCATGTGGTCCTTTGTTGTCCAGGGACTGAGGAAAGCAAACGGGACTTGATAAGGACCTATCTAGGACCTCATCAATGCCAAATTCTAGCCAAGGGCCAATGTAATGAGATTGCTTTAAGTAAAAATGAGCCTATGAAAACCTCGAATTAACAAAATATAACAGAAGGTTCTATTTGCTTTAGAAAAGAACTCCTTCCCAGAGAATTCCTTTAAATAACAATCTCCTTCGGTGTACTTAAAATAAGTTTCAACTCTATAAAAACACATCTTCTAGGGACTTGCTGTTGAGGAGAATCCTGTACACAAGAACTTCTTGTTTTGCTGGGAAATCTTCTTAAATATTACTATTTGACACATTTGACATAATAAATTAACCACACTGCACTTTAATTATAGGGGATGTAATCTGAGGTTACATCAGAGCTAAAAGGTAAATTAGCCTTCTGTTTCTCAAGGCTTTGTTCAGATTGTGTGGACTTTTAAAAGGTATCTTAAAAGGGCATAAAATAATATTCTACAATTGGATCATGGTGATGGTCACACAACTTCTTATATTTAATAAAATTCACTGAATTGTTAAAAAAAAAAAAAGCATGAAATATAAAAGCATTTAAGTTTCGAAATAATTGTGAAATATCTTAATCCAAGTCATTGAAGTAGTAAATTCACTATAAGTATAAATACAAGGTAATAAGGCTCATCCCTAGATGCAAAATTACTGTATCACCTTTAATAATAAATTATGATGCTTATTAAACTTAAAAAGATGTGGGTTGGCAGAAGGCAAAATAATATGAGCAAGACAGCTACGTAACTTGCTGAGCCAGCACCAAATGAAAATGCAGGCTCCTATGTTCAAAACGTATTAAGAAATTTCAAGAAGGTCACAGCAGGGCAGTAAACCAAGCATGGCCCCTTCTAAGTGCCGGCCCTGTGGAGTGCACTCTTCGCACTCCACACACACAGTTCGCACACCCGAAAGCAGGCCCTGCACCTGAGGCTTTTCTCCTTCACCAGGTCCCCGCTGGGGTGCGGGGTTGGATGGGCTTTGTTGTCACACTGTTCTTAAGTAAACCACTCGGCACATCTCTTAATTGCCTGAAACACCCTGAAGTCCCTGGGATACAATATTATAAAATAAAACTGAATTTTCTGTTTATTTAGCAGGCATTTCGGGTTGTAGGTTTTGTTGTTGTTGTTTTACAAGAGCAGTGCACTGAGGAGAACCTCGCTCACTGCTGGCAAACCACCAGGCTGAGGCCCCCAGGGGGCCCCAGGCCCCGGGCTGGGAGCTGCAGGGCCTGTCCCTGCCGCCCTCTGCGCACCCCCCCCCCCAAGGGCCGCCGTTGTCCCTGGAAACCCAGGTTGATGCTCCCTTCGCGACGACCCTTCCTCCGCCTGTGTCGCCCGGCCACAGCGGCTCCTCCATCTCCCCCGGGACCCCATTCCCAAGGTGGGCCGCGGCAGGCCCCAGCACCCGCCCGGGTGCAGCCTCTGCCGCACGTCCCCGCCCGCCTCGAGGCCGGGAGCCGCGGGGACGAGGCCCGCTCCCTCTCGGCTCCCGCGGGCCGGGGGTTCTCCCCGCGCGTCGGCGCTCACGACGCCTGCCCAGGCCGCCAGAGCTTCCAGGGCGTCGCGGCTCCTCCCGGGGCAGCCAGCTCGGCCCCGCGGGAATCGAGCAGCAGGCCCGGCCGAGGAGCCAGGGCGGCCCCGGGACCTCGAGGTCGCTCGGGCCGCCTTGCCCCGGGTCCCCCCACCAGGCCCCGCCGCCCCCACAGGTCCTGGGGCCTGCGGCGCCTCCCGGGCCCCGCCACAACCCCAGGCCCTGCCGCCCCCTCAAGCCGCTCTCCCTGCCCCGGGCGCTCCCCGCCGCCCCTCCCGGCCGCTGCCCGGCGCCTCCCTCCGGCTCCCGCTTCCCCCTCGGGCCCGGCCTCGCCGCCCCTGGGTCGGCGGAGGACTGCGGCGAGACCGACCCGCGCGCCCCCGGCCCCGGGCGGCTGAGGCGCTGGCGGGGCGGCCGGGAGGCCTGGGCTTCGTAGCGCCCCCCGCGGCCGCGCCGTGCGGAGGCGGCGGCTGAGCGCAGCAGGGCGAGGCCCCGACCCCTCCCCAGCCCGCCGGGGCCGCCCGCGGCGCCCGCGCCTCCGCACCCGCCCCTGATTTCCTCCGCGCGGTGGCGGCGGCGGCGGCGGCGCCTCGTGCGCGCGGTTATTTATTTATTTCCGGGCCCCAGAGCGCTTATAATGGAGCCGCTGTCAGCAGCGCCTGCTGCCGCCGCCGCCGCCGCCGGCCCTCCTCTCTTTTTTCCCGGCAGATCTTTGTTGTGTGGGAGGGCAGCGGGGATGGACTTAAGCTTGCGGATCTCTTGCTAGAGCAGCCGCGCTTCGAGAGGGCGCCGCCGCCGCCGCCGCCAGGAGGAGCCGCCGCCGCCGCCCCGAGGCCCCGCCGGCCGCGGCCTCTGTCGCCCGCGCCCCCGCTCGCCGCGCTCGCCCCTCGCCTCCCCGCAGAGTCCCCTCGCGGCGGCAGATGTGTGTGGGGTCAGCCCACGGCGGGGACTATGGTGAAATTCCCGGCGCTCACGCACTACTGGCCCCTGATCCGGTTCCTGGTGCCCCTGGGCATCACCAACATAGCCATCGACTTCGGGGAGCAGGTAAGCCCCGGCCCGCGACCCGCACCCCGCGCCCCTCTCGCTCGGTCTCGGCCTCGGACGCACTGGCGGCCGGGGGACGGGGGCAGAGGAGAGTCACCTGCTCCCCGTCCCTTTTTGCCCTGGAACATTGGATTCGGTGTGTAGCTTGCTAGGGTGACTTTTCCAGCACCCTGTTCTTTCCCCCAACCTTTCCTTGATTATTCAGCATACTTTCCTAGTTCTCCCATAGAAATGTGAAAATACCGGATGGGCTGGAGCTTCACCTAGAGAGGGGTTTTTTGGTGCACAGGAGGAGTATTATGCAATTTGTGATTATGTAAACCTCGGGTCTGTAACCAAAATGTAGTTTCTCACGCAGGGTTTTTATTGATCCAGGGTTGCTGGTGATGGTTTGGGGCGTGGGAGATTCTGTATTTTAATGTATCCAAGTTCATTTCCCAGGTACTTGTAAATTCTTAAAATTTGTTCTGTAGCCCAGGTATGGACTAGGCCTGTCTCACACCTGCCCTGATAAGCCCACCATTGGCTAACTCGAGTTTGAGATTCCTTTTTTCCTTTTTTTTTCTTTTTCCTTGGACCACTAAAGAAGAAGAGAACATTTTCCTTTGGCGTTGCCTTCTCGTCCTTGTTTCTTTTTTCATGTTTTCCCTCATTTTCTCCATGTGGCGTCATTGCAAATCTAGCGCCGCAAGCTCTCCAGCTGCGGGGCACTGGTACCCTGCGCTTTGCCTGTGGGGATCGTTTTCGCAGGGCCTCCACCAGAATGCACTGGCATTCTAAGGCCCGGGAGAGGATTTATGGGGACAGTAGCATGCCACCTTGATGGACAAGAGTCTGAACCGGCCAGGGCCCATCAGCAACGCTCCTGATGATGGGCTGCCTTCTCTGCCTTTTCCCCCCCTTTAAGTTAAGAGACTTCAAATGATCTAGAAATGCACCTGTTTTGTTGCAGTTTTAGTTTTTTAAAAAAACAACGAGCTTTTCAGAAGGCATTATAAATCAAAGATTTGTCCTCCATTTGAGGAATATCTGCCTGCATTTGTCTCTGTGCGCAGAACTTTTGATTGATTGTAACTGCAGAAGCCCCTAGCTTCGTAATACCTAGCCCCCACTGTGAGCTGCCTTTTACTTTACCTTTCATTGCTGAGAGTTGTTTACAGTGTGGGTATTCTCCAGAGACCTTTGTCTAGTAAGCCGACTAATTTCATTTGATGAAATTTTGTAATTTTGGGTTGAAAACTTGCTGCTGCTGATTGTGTGCTTGTTTCCCACCCTTTGCCCTGGAATATCCCAAGGGTTTCTCTACCTCTTTTCCTCCTCCTTTCCTGCTTTTGTAATTAACTGATAGCTCTGGGCATTTCCTATAATCTGCGGAAAAGTTTTTAGATCAGAATTTACTACATTGCAGATTTTCAGATGAATCAAGTGCTGATGCTTTACTATTTTAAGGCTTAGCTTCTTGGATCTGCCCCAAAGATTTGTCAGAAAGGCCAGGCTGCTCACCTGATCACAAGTCTCCCTGAACTGTGGGAGACAGTGGGAAGGAAAGAGAAATATTCTTGTAGGAATAACTGGAGAAAATAAGAGTGGGCTTTTTCGAAGTTAAATAACCTGAAGCTTACCACAGGATTGCCTCACATTTGCCTTGATTTAGTAAAAGGCTGCTATAACTAAGGGTTTGTTTATTGTGTAAGGAAAGATCTCCTGAGGTCACAAAAGGCAGGCCACACATAGGAGACAGCCATACAGATGGTTTATCCTAGGACTGGAATTCAGACTCAACCTTCAAATGTTGCTAACCCGATTATAGCAGACATGGGCAAAGTACTAGGTGAGCTGTCTTTTTGCACAGAAATTTTATCAACAAGTGTTGGTTTGAGGTCCTTATCTCTTAAACGCAAGCATATTTATGCGGTTATAGACTGCCTGATGGAGGGGATATTTTATCACAGAGCTAGGAGCGTAGACATAGAGGGAAGAAATGGATCGGTTTCCAAAACCTTGCTTTGCCTTCTGGCGTCAGATGATAATTGTTTTTGCAAAAGTGTACTGGGTGAGAACAGAACTCACTTACTCTTTCTTAGTATTCTACTACAGGGGAAGAATTACAATGTCAGCTAAAGAGTGACCTGGCCATTTGTGGGTAATGAGTAGAAGAGCATTTTACCCCAGCTGCGTTGAAGCACAATGAAGAAGGGGATAATTAAGTCTGT
Organism: Tolypeutes matacus; assembly: GCA_026826555.1. Lineage (NCBI taxonomy): Eukaryota > Metazoa > Chordata > Mammalia > Cingulata > Chlamyphoridae > Tolypeutes > Tolypeutes matacus. The sequence goes on from JAKSZT010010858.1 coordinate 18,264,293, forward strand.
TTGCAAAAGAAGGTCTATGTTAGACTTCTGAAAATATGCAGCTCCCGACATGAGTTTTCACCAAGTTCCAGACAGATGGACACACAAAGGCCTCCACCATTCTCCTTTCAGAGTGGGCAGGTGTATTACACCTTGCTGTGCGTGAATGCTGACTTGTATTTCAGGAATTTTCTAATCCTACAGGGGGAGGTAACATGGGAGGAATACAAAGGTAAAGGCAGCCTCTGGCTTGCATGCTTTGGGGATGATCAACAAATGCAAAATTGAAAAGTAAAACATCTCATCAACCCTTAAGTCCCTGATTTGTCAAGAACATAGGGAGAGTAAAATCATTTCCAGTGTTTCTTAAATGAGGTTTTTATGATTATAAGCATCTCGGTTTGTGGTTTCTTTAGAAAATGTGGGCAGAACTTTAAAAATGGAAATCCACTCTATGTAACATTCCACTGAAATTGGGATGGGCTGCACATATGTGACCAGGCAAAGGAATTGTACATGAATTATTCCAGAGCTGTTAGTAGGGTGTGGGCAGGGGGGTGCTAAGGAAGGCGAGCATTTTACAATCCATGCAGAGCCTCTTAATAGTCTCCATGAACATTATCTGCTGTATATAGATTTTCCTGTCATTTTATAGCCCAGTCAGGGAGAAAACCCAGATATTATGGAGTATTCTAACAAGTCTAGCAAAACCTATTATCACATTTTTTTTCTTTTCAATTTTGGTGGTGGTAATTTTTGAGGGAGTGGAGGAAGAGGAGTTGAATTCTACAATGAAATAAAGCTGTATGGATTAGAATGCCCTTTTTAATATTAAACCCTAGTACCATAGAAAAGATTGAGAGCACATCTATTATTATTGCAAAAACTTAAATAGTGTTTATGGAATCATAGAATGTTAATAGGATGTTTCTCAAAAGCTTTATGATAATTATAGTATACCTAGAATTACTATTTTTATCCTCCATTTTTACAAATGGAGAATCAAAAGTAGTAATAGCTTCCATTCATTGAGCATGTACACTGCTTTTATATATGAGGAAATTAATCAGAGGTCTAGACATGTTAAGTCGCTTACCCAAGATCACACAGAAAATGCCAGAGCTAAGGTTCAAGTCCATCCGCCTGACTCTTGACCATTCTGTTATCTGTTCCTCCAGTCAAGCTTATTCACTGAGATCTGCCCAGGAGTTCTTAGAAACTTAGAAATAAGTTTTAGCTTTTCTGATTCCCAGTCTAGGTCTAAATTAAACCTTAGCTGTCAAATTTTGGATTTTCAAGCCTCAGCAGACATAAGACAACTATTAGAGCCCTCCTTACATGACCAAGAGGTTTATGTAAGAAGAGTTGAATTATCCAAAGAGCTAATCAACCCCAATCTTATTTTCACAAGATCGGCATAGTCTTTGTCTAAAGGAGAAAAAAAAGATAAGAACTGACACCTCACAATAAAATTACTTAGAAACCACTTAGTCTTTATCATCAGACTTAACAGACTGTTAAGGAACTAAGAAGGATGCTACGATATTATTTTGAACAATGTATTTCTTTTAAGTATCTACAAATGCCCATTTTATCCCACCTTGTTCAGAACTGTTATTTCTGTTTAAAACTAAATTTGGTACAAAGTTCCCTCTAAATCCACCAAATTATGTAGAATAAGGCAGTGAACTTTTTTTGTAAGATGCTTAATGACACTTAAAACATTAAGGACAACTTTGCTCTGAAGAATTTGAAAAGGAAAGTTCTCAGTTAAGAAGAAATGTGTATTGCTTAGTGCCAGATAATCTACTCATTCACATGTGAATATTAACTTTAGTTCTTTCAGATTGCCCTAGATGATTCTCTGAATTTGGTTGGGTCAAATATCATGATAATTTTAAAATCTAGGCCTTTTAAAATTTTTACTTTTTGTTTTTCATTTTTTATCTATAAACAAAGAACTTTGCATATGAATTGCTACAATTACTGGAATAAGAAGTGCAGTAGGAACTCCAAGATGCCACTCCCACTCCACCCGCAAGTTAGACTCTTTCTAACTTGGGGCCTAGAGTAAGCTTCCACAGGGGTGTCAGGTATTCAGTTCACAAAATGGAAAAAAGAAAGAGACCTGGGGAAATAGCTTAACAAGTAAAGGATTGATTGTTCTTCTGGTCTGATGAGTAGAGAAACATGTGTGCACATGCACACACATAGACGAAAGAAGTTTTACATTAGACCGGGAGGTACAGGAATAAAAAATGGGGGACGTAGTGTAGGCTACTGGCCACTGCTGGGAAGGACTCTCATCCAAGACCGCTACGGTTGGAAGAGAGCTCCCAGGCAGAGCTTGCCTTAATAATCCAAGTGTCCCTTGTATGGTCCACTTTCCAAAGTACTTTTAGACAGAAATTTAAATCCCAAAGCTAAATTTCTAAGTAGCTGTTGCTGATAGAATAGGGAATTATCATTTCTAGGGAAGAATTTTTTTTCACTCTAATCTATTCTCCATTAGTGGAATAAATTTCAAAATCATGCTGGCTTTTCCTAATTGTAAAAGTAACATATGTTAATTGTATAAGGTTTGGTAATTATAAAAACAACAACAACAAAGAAGAAGAAAATAAAAAATCGGTCTAGTTCCATTCTGAAAGAGAAAACTTTCACATTTGGGAGTATCTTCTTGCAGGCTCTCATTTAAAATTTTTAAACATAATTGAGGTCATATACGCATACAGTTTTGTATCTTGAGTTTTTTTTCCCCACAGAACACAGAACTATTTTTCCCATCATTTAAAAGTATGTAAGTGTGATTTCAAATGCTGTAATTTCCTTTACTATATGTTCCCCTATTGTTAAACACTGAGGTTTTTTGTTCGGTTTTCGCAATCTAAGGTTTCAATGAACATCTCAGTATAATAAGTAGGTAACATGTTTTTCTCTGACATGGGCTTTATGCCTGTCAAAATTTGGTGCCTGTTTCTGTTTCTTGTTCATACATAGAAAATGAGGTCACGCTTTACTTGCAGCCCATATTTAGTCAAGGACGCTGTGACCTCCTTAGTCCAATTGATACTTTCTACCACATTTCCACATTCTCTTTAGATGTACCTATAGGTGAGCAATTGTTTCTAGAGCCACGTAGGTATAATCCTGCCATGGGTTTGTTTACTCATTTATTTATGTATTGGTTTGAAGCGGTTTGAAGACAAGCTTAAATACTACTTTGTCATTATACTTCTTTCCAAGCATATCCTTTAGAAGAGAAACAGATGCTTCATACAGTGAGACAATGTCTGTCTCTCTAACAAAAGACCAGACTCTTTAAAAAGCAGTTAGTTATTAAAGTGTACAGTGTAATATTCATAGTATTGTAACGCTTTTTAGATATGACAAGCTCAGTTTTAAACCAGTTGTAAGAAATTTGGTTTCCATGTCTTTTTTGTCTTCTTTGATATGAGGCAGTGGGGCAATTATATTGGGGAGAGAAAGAAATCAGGAATAGAGAATCATTCCTTTAAGATACCATGTGAGTCTGAAGCAATAATATTCCATGCCAACGTGAACTGGGTGACAACTACATTAAACATAAGTCAGTCAGGGATCTTCTGAGCACCTCTGACTATTAGTTGCTGTGAAGAGGCAATAGAAATACAGAAAGCCCTATTTTCTGTAACATCTGGATATGAGCTACCCATGTGAGTGAATTTTCTTCATAGCTGAAGCTTATCCTTTTAAGTACAAATCATCTTTCTCTCTCTCTTTTTAGGATAAGTACTATTCTAACCTATGGTGTACATTTCTCTACCTTATTAAATAAATATAGTACGCCAATCATAATTTAACACTTTTTGGTGTGGTGCCTTGTGAATGTCCATCGCTGTCCTGGAAAATCAGGGATAGCCGTTGACAGGGGATATTAAAAATTCATAACAAACAGCTCAGCAGTAACCAATCAGAACTAATTCTTGCCAGTCCTCCCAAGCCCTGTAGCCTGCTGACCCCAGTCCTGTGGGATTCTTGACACCCTTAGATGTGTAGTGAGTTGTATGTGTGTGTGTGTGTTAAATTTTTAATGTATCTGCTTGTCATCACTTTTCTACTAACTAGTGGCCAGCTGTCACTTTCCTCTTCTTGCTGATCAGTGTGCCTACTTAACCACTTCAATAATCATGACAAAAACCACAATAAAAATGGCTAATATGTATTGAGCACCTGTGAACTTTCTGCTTCAGATCTCCTCCGGGCCCAGGAAACTAAAATTCATTACAGTTGTATGGAGGTCTCCACTTTTGGACACTGGTTTCACTGCCTTGCACTAATTGTATTTTGGTTGTAGCGAGCTAGCTTCTAGAGTTAATGGCAGTTAACTGACCGTTGAGCAAGAGAAGTGTTGCTGTATTTGACGTGGCCCCTGCCCCCAAATTGCTTAGATCCTGGTTAAGAAAACATATATGAAACACTTTGTAATCAGGACATCACCAAGTAAAATGTCTAATTGTATAGTGCAGTTTATTATAACATACGATGAGGTGTTTGGTAATTGCAGTAGAGCAGTAGGGCTGTGGTCATGGCGACGAAACAGCAAGATATTTGGACATGGTTGTTTTTATCCGGATGTTGTAACCCCATTCCTCCTTCTCTAAGTGCTTCTGTCATCCAAATGGGCATATACAGGCTCCAAAAACTTCGGTCTCTACCTGCAAACACTGTAGTAACTGAATTGAAACCACTTCTGACTCTTAACTCCCCAGAGTCAGGCCAGACCCCACTGGTTAAGAGCGACCCCCTACAAGATTGCCCAGCAGGCACCTGCCACAAGTTCAGGGCCCAGGCCATCCTCACTTCTGACCAACTGGCTACAAATCTGAGGTTCCCACCACTCCCTCAGGTTCAGTAATTCACTGGACCAAATCACAGAACTCACTGAAAGCGTTATACTTGTGCTTATAGTTTTATTAGAGTAAAAGGATACAAAGAAAGAAGAAGCCAAAGCCAAGTGCACCTCAGTTTCCTCTGCATGTGGAGTCAAGATGCATCACCCTCCTGACTCTGCTTTGTGTCTTTTCAGTCCTGGAAGTTTCATTGTGCATGATTGATGGACTTGGTGCCCAGGTAGTTGAACTCCATCTCCAGCCCCCCTTCCCCTCCCAGAGGTTGGGGAGGTCAGACTACACAAGGTGCCTCAGAGCCCAGCCTCTTTAGCCTTCCTGGTGTGGCCAGCTGCAAGTGTGGCCGGCCCCTTCATGTCATCTCCTTGGGTTTTGAGCTCTCTGGTGAAGACTTGGGCTCAACATGGATAACAAAAGACACTCCTATGACAGGAGAGTCTAAGATACAGAGGATATCTCCCCAGGAACTGCCAAGTTTTTCACTATGCCTCAGAGTAGACCCAATCTGCAAAAATGAAGATAGTCCCCAAATGGGTAAATTAGCAAATTTCATATTAAGCCATACAGCCCAGGGTTTGTTTTGTTTTTGTTTTTGTTTTTGTCTTTGCTATTTCCATGGCTTCATTTCCATTGACCAAAACTCACTGGTGATACTGTGAGAACAGATGAGCTTAAAAATCACAAAGCCAACATTTAAGACCTATCTCAGTCAACTATAAGGTTTATGCATTATGACTTGCCGTTTCTGTTATACAGTTGATTCTTTACACCAAAAATGTTTTAAATGTCCATCCTGGGAAGGAAAGTAACTCGGGTTATTTGTCAGAGAACAGAGATGTTTTCTCCTCTAGACGAGTTATCAAAAACCATCTGTATACCTGGTTCAGGAAATGACATAGGGTCCCCAAGAACAGATTGACCAGCTTTGTTTCTAGTTGAAGGTGTATATTTTGGTTTACCAGCTCACGGGTCAGTGCTGATTTTTTATTTTATTTTATTTTTTTTTACCGGGAGGTCCCAGGGATCGAACCTGGGTTCCTCCATATGGGAGACAGACGCCCAACCAGTTGAGCCACATCCGACCCCATGATTTTTTATTTGTTATAGTATTTTGATATATGATTGCTTTGGTGAGGCTTTTGATGATTCTGACATCTTTGGCACTGCTAGAGGATTGCCTGTCTGTATGTTCAAAGACACCTTTGGCTGGTAGGAATCTTCAGTCCTCTCGCAGTGTGGGCCTCCATCATTAGCCACAACCTTCAGTGCAGAGGGACTGAATGGAGCAGCTGAATATCAGGGAGTGTGCAGGGCAAGAGGCTCTGTGCATACATCGCCTGGCGGCGGACTCCCTACTCCTCTCTGGCCTCTCTGCAGTTTGCCATTCCTTCCAGGCAATGAAAAGAAAGTGTGAACACCTGGGTGGGTGGGAAGCTTCAAAGGTGGCTTGAGAAGTGAGACTGAGGCTCCTTGGGACATTTAGTAGGCATTAAATGACTAAAAAACAGAATGCCGACTGGTAGGTTAATGAGACTTTGTCAAGAGTAAGTTGAGCCAAGCACTAGGAGGATCAGAAGTCAGCTTTGTGACTACAGTCTTCCTCGGCTGTGAGAAATAAAAGAGATCTGAAGGGGAATATTTTGGATCAGAAAGTTTTCACTTCTTGTCCTATGTGAGCATTTATGCTATGAGCACTGGCTGCTCTGGGTTATTGTCTTCAACTGAAATTATAGTGAGTCACGTCAATAAGCTTTTCAGAATCCCTTCTCAGTTTTAAAATAATATAACATTAAATATAGGGAAGTATTCAAGTTCCTGACTATCATATTCTAATTTGCCTCTGGCTTAGGTGTGGCCATTTTTGTTGACAGGGTTGAATTTCACCTGAACTCTGTGATCCTGGAAAACTGCACAGGTTAAGCAACATCTGTGGTGTGACTGACCAGGGCCTCAACTTCCCCTCAGTGTAACTAAAGTTTAGACAGGCTTCTTCTTGACTGTAGGCCCCTGACTTCCCTCACCTAGGCCCTTACAGAATCCAGACAGAACATATTTCACCTGGTTTCAACAGTAAACTTGGGAGATAATGCCATGTAATGAACACACCCCATTGCTTGACCCTTCCCATCCCAGTCCTCGAAAACTCTCCTGCCCTTGGCTTCCATGGAGTTGAGCCCCCACTCTTTCACCATTGTGATAGTCTTCTGATCTCTCTCACACACACTTTCTGGTCTCTCTCTATGACAATTGCCTTCTGGTCTCTCTCTCTCTCTCTCTCTCTCTCTCAAACACACACACACACACACACACACACTTCTGATCTCTATCACTGTGGACGTCTGGTCTCTTCCCTACTGCATGGAGCTTTGAATAAAGTCATATTTGCCTGTTTAACCGTGTCCAGTGCAATTTTTCGTTGATAATGTTGTGAAAGCTGCTTTTAAGATGATAAGAATTTTGTATGTTCTTTAATGCGGGTCCATAAACCACCCAGAGATCTGTTGACCACTGTGTCATGCATTTTAATAGAGGGGAATAGTAGTGTGGAGAATCTAAAATAGCAGATTACAAAAAAAAGTCTCTGACTTCTGAGTGCTTTCAATGGTTTGGCAGGAGATTAATTGTGGCTAAGGACACAGAGGCCTCACACTATGTGTGGCCTAAACTTGACATTTTATAAAGACAAACTGTGCAGAGGAGAGTAACAAATAACCACGCATAAGAAAGAGGTAACATTCACCTCCTGATGGTTCTAGGCAAGAACAGGGCCACCGCAGCTGGAAAGACAGCTTGCAGCCAGTCTTAGGCAAAATCAAAGAGTCACAGTGTCGCTTTCTTCAACTTCAGGCTTCACATTTGTATGTTGCTCCCATGAGGCCTTTCTGAGCCCTCCTGTTCTTATTCTTTCTATGGATGGTTATGGGTATTATCCCCTCCCTTCTTAGATGCAGAGTTCATCACCTGGGAGCCTCTCCTGGAGCCTGAGGTGCAAGTAGGGTGTGCCTCATTTCTACTCCCGCACAGGGGTGCACTGCCATTAGGTGTTACACCACCTGGGGCTCACACCTGTTGGGTTGTTCACTAACTGAGAGTGGGGTCATTGGCATGGTGGGTAGCTAGCCCACCAAGTGTTACCAGACTTTCCTAGACAAGCCATTGTCTCAGCAGTGAGCGTAAAGGAGCTTGGACATAATTGGAGAACGACAGAGACCCACTGAAGGGTCCAGAAGCTGTTAGTTGATGGCAGTGAGCATCAATAGCCAAACAGCAGGATCTATTTCATTTTTCTAAAATTCTTATTTACTCCAATTTCTTTTAGGCTTAAGCTGTCTTTTTTTTTTTTTTTTTTTTTTTTTTTTTTCTTTTTTTCCCCAGAGAGGGGACTGGTTATCCTGCTTTTTTTTCTTTTTAAAAAAAGGTATCCTATTCAGACAGTAAAATGCACAGATCTTAAGTGTATAGGTCCATGAGTTTTGGCAAATGGCAAATGCATACCTTTGTGTAATGCATATCCCAATGAAGATGTAGAACATTTCCACCAGCCCAGAAAATTCCCTGGTGATCCTCTGAAGTCATCCTCTCTGTGCCCCCTCCTTACCAGCAACTATTCTTCTGATTTCTGTGATGAGCCATTTTTAATTGTTTACACAAAAGGAGAAACATGCATTTGGTCCTAGATAATTGAGTTTGGGGTCACTCATTGTTATTTCAGAATGTACCACTGTTTTTCCTGTTGCAGAATATGGCTTGATATTGACAGTGGATTGCAAACAAGTGGAGAGCTTGATTTTCTTTATAAAATAACTTGTTCCCTTAATTTGTACTATTTGATGTATTTTGTTTCCAATAATATATATACATCCTTGGATTTAATGAACTGCTGGTCATTTTGATATTGAGACATGCTTAAAATATGTTTAAAAAGTTAACTACTGGGAAAGTCTGTGGTTTTTAAATAGGATCTCCACCAAAGAGCATTTACCGTTTTATTCTAATTATACATGCAATTAATTTTCATTGTTTAAAAAAAGGAAAGGAAGGAATCAAGAAGAAAATAAGAATCATATGCAATCCCACCACTTAAAGATAACTGTTCATCTTATTTAATGCACATTCTTCCCATCTCTTTTCTAATCACACATTTTTAAATAAAATTATAACCTTTCTTTCACTGATATTATAGGCAGTTTCCTTTGGTTTTAAAACATTCATTTAAAATGTGATTATTATTGGCTACTTAGCATATGGATATGCTGTCCATATGCTCCATCACATGGATAAACCATAATTTATTTAATCGATCCTCTGTAGTAGGATGTCCAAATTGTTTGTTTCTTTCCTATTATCAATAGTGTTCTGAGACATTTTTGTACAGAAATTTTTGTATACATCTGATTATTTCTTTGTATTCATACCTGTGGGTACCTTTGCAAGGCTTTGCCCTGTAGTGCCACACTTCTCTTTAGAAGGTTGTTTCAGCTTATCCTGGAGACACAGGGTTTGGAAGTGTCCTTTTCCAAGCCCCCACCCCCCATCCCCGGTGGACATTTCTTACATTTTACTTTACTGCCCCATGACCTCTACCATTGAGAATCTGAATTTCAGTTCCCTTGAAAATCACATGGTGATGTCATCCTTCAAATAATTTATTTTAAAGCATTTTTATGCTGGGAGGTCAATTAACTTTTTCATAATGTGATATCTTTAAGCTACTTCTGGACTTTGATTCTTTTTAACAAGCGCATCTTAGATCAAATCTATACTGCCCTTGGGATTGAGCATGAGCATGAGGACGGGAGGGGCTGTATTACTTTTACTTGCATATATCTGGAAAGATATCTGCCCTTTAGATTTCGGCAGAGAAGAGAAAAGTGCCTTTCATTGAGCTCACTAATGTCAACATTGGTGAAAGGAGGAGAAAGAATGGACTGTCCACTCTGGTATGCCATGCTCTGCCCTGGGCACAGGGCTTGCACAGTGGGGTCAGCTTCCCCACCTTTAAGGTGAGGAGCCTAGGGCGGAATGATTGGCTAGCTTTTGTCATCATGGTGATGCTTTCTCCCAGAATACTGGCGTTCTGGGGCTGGCTTCTGGTGATCCTTGGTCCTTAGGCTTTTCTGTTATATGGCATTGCACATGGTGGCCTCTTCTGGCTTCTCGGTTCCCTTGACATTCAGCTTTTGACTGCTCCCTCTGGCATCTCTGTGGCCTTCCCTATAAGGCTTTCGGTGATAGGATAAAGACCCATCCTAATTCATTTGGGCCACACCTTAACTGAAGTAATCCCATCAAAAGGTCCTACTTATAATGAGTTCACACACACAGGAATGGATTCAGTTTAAGAGCATGTTTTTCTGGTGTACACAGCTTCAAGCCAGTACACATACTAAGATTTTTTTAAAACAGTATGGTGGTGGACTAATGAGCTGAAAGTTGTAACTCACTTCCCCAGCTTCTCAATACACTGTTTAAGAGTGTTTTCAGACTTAAATAGTGGGAAGTATGCAATGCAAAGGACAAGAGTGTATTCATTAATTTGTCCAGTCAACAAAGGTCCCAGGCACAGTGCCGGTCACTAAAGATGGACTAGCATAAAGGACTGAAGCAGACCTTGCCTTACCAGTGATTGTATCTGACAGGGGAATTAGACAAATGGGCACTTACGAGGAATGTGGTAAGTGCTAAGGTAGGAGAGAGCAGAGTGTTTGCTCTGGATCCTTAGGAGGGTATACTTAATCCCTCCTAAGAGCCAGGCAAGCTTTCTCTTCAAGCTGAGACCTAAAGAGAATAATTTGTCCCCATTCTGGAAAGCAAGAGAATTCCATTTGAGAAATGAACGATGCTTAGTATGATTGGAGCCAAGTAACAGGTCAACAGCAAGAGGTGAGGATGGGGGGTGGGGGTAAGCAGAACCCATATTTGGAAGGATCTAGTTAATGAGTTAAGGGATTTGGACTTGATCCTGAGGCTTCCGAGAGCATTTGGAAACTTTAAAGGGTTCTTGTAGGGGTGTGGTTTGCTGGATTTGCATATTTGAAAGATAATTTTGGTTTTACTACTACTGAAACAGTGAGAGGTAAAAATAGAGGCAAAGAAACCAATTAAGAGGCTACTGTGGTGATCATCAGAGAGATGGTGATGACCTGGATTAGGGTACTGGGGCTTTGGGGGTGGAAAGGGGGCTAAGGAGAAAACCATCTAGAATGAAATAGATTTGGCCACTGATTGGATGGGGTGGGAGAGGAGGAGTATGCCGCCGAACTTTTTTTTTTAATGAGTTTTTTTTTTAATTAACCATTGTCTGGTCTCTGTGTCCATTTGCTGTGTGTTCTTCTGTGTCTGCTTGTCTTCTCTTTAGATGGCACTGAGAACCAATCCTGGGACCTTCCGGAGTGGGAGAGAGGCTCTCTATCTCTTGAGCCACCTCAGCTCCTGATCTACTGTGTCTCTTATTGTCTCTCCTGTGTCTCTTTTTGTTGCGTCATCTTGCTGCGCCAGCTTTCCACCAGCCTTCCTGTGCACTCCTGCACAGGCCAGCACTCCTGCATGGGCCAGCTCTCTGCTCGGCCCAGCTTGCTACGCAGGCCAGCTTGCCTTCACCAGGAGGCCCCGGGAATCAAATCCTGGACCTCCTATATGGTAGACGGGAGCCCAATTGCTTGAGCCACATCTGCCTCACACCAAATTTTAAAAGAGCGGGTTTGGAGAAAAAGAATGAGTTTCGTTTCAGTAAATTTGTTAGTAGATTTAGGAAAATGTTTCTGTTTCTTGAGAGAGAATAAAAATTATGAATCAAGTGGAGGAGTTACCATAAATACTTAGCATTCCCCTCTCCACATCTCTCTATCTCCAGCATCCTTAGTAAATGGGAGCTTTTAGAGAGAATTCATTTTTATCTAAATACAAATGCTAGAAATAGTCATTTCTTCATTTAACATCTTATTTTCAATGATTTTTATGTTAAAAAGCTTTATTATAATACAGTCCTCAGCCATTTATTTGCTTTAATGAAATAATGATATAGGAAATTTAAAAATTTATGAATATTTGGCTTTCGAATATATTAGGACTTTGGGGGAAGCAAATTTATCTGCATCCTCATCGTGCTGTGCTAAGGATACCATTATAGGTGGACCAGGTGCCTAGTAACAGAGAGGCACCATCTGGAATTAAATTTGACCATGTTCCTTGGTTAGCTTCATCGTTTGGTGTATTAAATATTTACTGTGTAGTGAGTGGACTTACCTTAGAGGTTGCCTTTTATGGTTTGGGGTTGGTTTGTTTTTAGTATTGCCTATAGCCTACAGAGTGTAATTCACAGATTCATTTAGAATTTATTTCCTACAGAAATACTATTATAAATTGTGATTAGGTCTCCAGGCTACTCCACCAAAATTATATAACTCATAATGTTAACTAAGATATTATATATTTTCAATGAGAAGTAGTAGGCAATCACATTGTTAGAAAAGTAGTAATTGGGGAAAGCATGATATTGAAAAAATATTGTCTTGATTTCTGTTACTTTAAGAACAGATGTTTTAATTTTCATGTAGGGCAGGTGATGGCAGTTTGGGGTAGAATGTATATTCTGCTATTGTTGTGAAGTGCTTTATATATATGTTAGATCTAGTTAGTTTATAGTATTGTTCAGGTTCTCTATTTTTTTATTGATCATTTGTTTAGATGTTCTGTTCAGTATTGAAAGTGCTATACTGAACTCTCCAACTATTTTTTTTAAGGATTTATTTCCCACACCCTCCCTTGTTGTTTGTGCTTGCTGTGTCTGTTCATTGTCTGCTTGTCTTCTTTTTATTTTTTTGAAGGCACTGGAACCGAACCAGGGACCTCCCATGTGGGAGGGAGGTGCCTAATCGCTCCACTCCCAGCTTTGTTGTGTCTTTCATTATATTTGTCTCTTGTTGTGTTATCTTGCCACGCCAGCCTGTAGCGCCAGCTTGCTGTCTTGCTCATCTTCTTTAGGAGGTACCAGGAACCGAACCCAGGACCTCTCATGTGGTAGGTGGAAACTCAAACGCTTGAGCCACATCCGCTTCCCTCTCCAACTATTTTTGTAGAACTCTCTTTCTCTCTTCAATTTTGTCAATATTTGCTTCATATATATTTGGTGCTCTGCTCTTAGGTGCAAATATGTTTATAATTGCTAAATCTTATTGAATTGACCCTTTCATCGATATATAATGTACATCATCTCTTCTAACAGTTTTGTTTACTTAAAGACACTCACTTCCTCTGGTACCCCTGTAGTTGTTCTAAATATCCACTCTGGTTCCAAGATACTACCTCGTTAATTCCAGTCTCTTATTCTAGCTCTTTCAGGTGTCCAGTGGAGGCTGCCATTTGTAAAACTTCCTACTCCACCATTTTTTCATTATTTTATTTTATTTTTAGTTCAGCAGATATCAACAGTCTTAAATAGTAGAAGAACAGCTGGTTTCTGGTTGCAAAAAAGTGGACATTTCCTTTTTCCTTGCCTGGTGCGCACTTCACTTTTTTTTGATGTTTGATTTTTACACTTCACTTTTGTAGAGTACTTCCCTGTATAAAATCTGTTCTCCTTAAGTGTAATTGTTGCATCACAGTCCAGAAGCATGTAAGGGGGCACTGCTTGAGGAGCGAGGTGGCCACCAGCAGACGTGGGTAGAGGGTGCACCTAGGCCTGAGAGCATGTGGGTTCCTGGCTGCCGTCATTCTCCCCTCTTGAGGTGAGTGCTACCTTCCTTCCACACCATGGATGTGCTTCTTAACAAGTGTCCTCTTGGAGCAAGGAGCAGTAAGGGATCCAGCCTCTTGGGGAGAACAGAGGCCCTGAGGCTCAAAGATGTTGATAGCCTAAGATCAGGCCCAGATCCAAGGTCAGTCTGCCCTTTCTCTGGGTGATTCTGGGCCCCATGCTTCCCTTCTCTGCCCTGTTTGAGGGTCATGCAGTTATGAGGAGGTGCTCCCTTGCAGGTTCCACCCCAGACCTTCTGGAATTTATTCTTATGTACATGGCTCTACTTGCTCGGACATTCATAGCATATGGCTGTGACTTCCAAAATGCCTGGCCAAGTTTCACCTTGCCTCTTCTTGCCTGCTCTTTGCCCTCCTTTAAACTAATGTGAGTACTCACAGTTCCTTCTCCTTTATGTACCTGGAGAGTATTACTTAAGATCTAATTATCAGATGAAAAAAAATTTACTCCGTGTGGGCTCTGGGTTTTCTTTGGCTGTGCCTTCCAACACATCTTACAGATTCCTTTGCTTTTCAGCACCTTTTCATAAGTCTGGTGTCTTTTTTTAAAGTTTGTTTATTTCTTTTGAGCATTCCTCAGTTTCAGGTTAAGCTGCCCAGATTGTTACTGTGATAAGTTCTTGCCCTTTCACACAGCCATGAGGCAGAGTGGCATTCAGTCCGCCCCCTCGCCAGGCACCTGGGGCTGCTGCCCACTCGGCAGGCTCGCCATGTCGCATCACACTGGAAGGATTCACCGGTACGCCTGTCTCCCCCATTTTACCACGACCCCTTGAGGACAGGCCTGCTATGTTATTCCGCTTATTGTCCCTGTCTTTTGGCTTCTCTTTCCTATCATACTTAGCACATTGTAGAAACCTAGGAAATGTTTGAATGAAATAAATGAACACCTAGAAATACCACCTACCATGTGCGATTTGCTCAAGGTTAGTGCGGATGGCCCCCTATCTTCTTCCACCTGAAGCACATCTTTCCCTCTAAATAGAGGGTCCACAAACTAAGTTTATTAAGTTTCTTCCTAGAAACAATACCTTGACTGATGAGTTTAGCTCTATGTATGTGGTAGGGAAGAGGAGGCTGCACTAATGTGCAGCCATAATGGCCTCCCTTGCTTCACCCACCCTGTGAGGAAAGCAGCTCTTCTCAAAGGCTGCATCTGGAGCCATGTCACGGGGAAAGTAGTGGTGGCACAGACTCGCTATTGGGGTTTGTCCACTGGTCATAATGATATGGTATAAATGAGACCAATTACCTTGAAAAAACAGTTATTCTTGTGTTTGGCTGAGAAATCATTTTCTGGTGAAAGGAGACATGGAAAAATAAGCCTTTCATGTGAGGTGATTTAACCTGAGGGAAGAATGGTTGTTTTGAGTACTATACTATACAGCTGCTCCCCGGTTAGGGGAAGGCTTTTACCCTAGAGAGTACAAGGTGACCCCTCGCTACCTGGAGCACCCTAGGAGGTGAGAGTGCAAGGTGGCAGTGGAGACAGGGAGAGGCCTCTGACTGCCTGGTTGACAGCCCTCCTGGGAGTGTGGAGGAAGACGGGATGCTCGGGCAAACGACCAGCAGGAGTACCCTCTTAGTGGCCAGCAGCTTGCTTTCTTGAACAGGCTGTGTCTTCAGCCAGGCAGGGCAATCCTCCTGCACAACTGCACTTGGAATTAGACTGACTAGACTGTGACGTGAAGGGCAACCTTAGTGAGAAGAGTTTTTTCTGTAGCTGTTATTTCCTAGCAAAGAGCATTCTGCACTTTATACATTTGATCATCAGAGTGGGCTGTTGCTGAATCAAAAAGCTTTTAATGTGGTATATTGTATGTCATTATATTATATGTCAAGCCAATGGGACCCGAGCAGAGAATAGCACTGAAGTAATAGTACTCTATTTTTTTTTTTTTTTACTGGGAGGTACCGGGGATCGAACCCCGGTCTCTCCATATGGTAGACGGATGCCGAACCTCTTGAGCCACATCCGTTTCCCGTAATAGTACTCTAATAACTGGCAAACAGTACTGCTTGTTGAGCTCACCTTCCCTCTTTCCCCTTTCCTTCTCAATCATCTAATATATAGCTTAATCATCTGTAATAATTTTCTATGGCAATGATGCTAACAGTCATAGTTTATGTCATATCTATATATATTTAACATTTTAAGGGAAAAACTCCCTTTGCTTTAGGGATTCTGAGTTCATTACATCACCCTTACACAAAGGGAGAGAATATGATCCAAAAATAGAGCTAGAACTCTTCCTCTCCCCAAAATCCAAATGAGAAGACAGAATACACACACACACACACACACACATACATATACACATACACACACCTGGGGCTTACCTGTAATCCAAAACTTACAAAGAAGAAATCTGAACTCTAGTATATGCCAGACCTTTAGCAGCTGAAGTTGGGATTTGTATGTCCAAAGGGAAATAGAAACAAACATACACGTTTCTGAAACATGGCACTGTTGTATAGACTGAAACACTGTCCCCCTTAACCTAGAGCCTTGGTACGGACTTGTTTGGGATTAATTTTGAATCATGTTTCCCTTTTGAAGTTATTAAATCATCAATTACATAACCTTGGCAACATTTTGATAGTTTTCTGCTGTTTGAGGCTTCTTTCGGCATGATATAAAATATTTACAGTTTGTTTAAAATAAGCCAGATTTTTAAAAAATGAGATGGCGTTCAATTTAAAAACAAAGTGAAAACCCTAAAAGGAAATCATGACTTGCCATAATGCTGATAGCAAGGCTTCTAAAATAAAACTTCCAATCCAAATAAAATGAGAATACAGTACAATTAATTGTTTAGTGATTCTAGTCCATATAGTCAGCATATCATTGTGGTTTCCCCAAATGTAGAAATAGCCTTTTATGCTGGCCAGGGGTGGACAGTTCCTAGACATGAAAGCATTTTTCTTCCTTTATATTTCTCTTTCAGGTTTTTTTTTTTTTGGGGGGGGGGGGCGGAGCAGAGGAGGAATGCAGAGGGATAAATTATTGTTTTTCTTTTAACATATCATTAAAAACAATTTATAACTTACCTCTACCCCATAATATCTCTTCCTAATAATTACTACCGCTTTACTGCAGAAAGGTACAATGGTGGCACTTGAAGTTTGTCTTCTTCATAAAGTGTAAACATTTTTTTTAATTAAAAATCTTTCTTGAATTTTCTTCTCTCATTTTCATGTGGTCTCATTACGAGCAGTGATTATCTGAGAACTTGTGTTTCTCCTGTATTGAGTGGGAGAAAATCTCTTTATGCCAAGATTGCCAGAGAAACCGGGTCTATATCTACATGCACAAAACAGATTTGTACACTGCCAGTCCGTGTGCTCTGGCAGCCTTGATTACGAGCTGTTTGTTGACTCAGCAGTGCTGTGAACTTGCTCCTTGGCTTTGCAGTCCCTGAAGACTTAGAGTGCATGTTCCTTTCTCCTCAGTCAGGCCCACCTGGTGCACCGCTGTGCCTCAGAGCTCCACGTTGTCAGCCCTCACAGCAAAGGCAGTTTCATTTCAAAGCCAGTAAGAGCGGAGCGGATGCAGCTCTGTGGCTGAGTGCCTGCTTCCCAGGTACAAGGTCCCAGGTTCAATTCCCGATACCTCCTTAAAAAAGAGAGGAAAAAAGCCATGCACATGTAAATGTTGTAAGTGCTGCTGTTTCCCTCCTCCCTTGTGTGTGATGAGCTGCACAACGTGCTTGTTTTAGGGAAAACTAAGGTGTTGTTAATGCTGCCTTACACACTCTAATAATGTGAAGTCTTTGACACCTTGGGAGCAGTCTTTAAACATTTTTCATCATAACCACTTCCTAGCAGTGATACTTTTAAATGTAATTTACCAAGAGAAACTAGCAAGGGTAGAATTTGGTTGTGTCAAAATAAAAATTTTATTGGACTTTCTTAGATGGTGAAAGGCTAGGGATCTCCTGTGGCCACAGTTTGTGGCACCGTAGTCATAATCTAATACCTTGCCCCAGGCACTAGACATACTCGTGGTGGTCTTGTACCTATGGTCATTGACCAGCATTGGAGGACAGAAAAGGGACCCTTAGAGCCCACGGTGGTGAGAGTCAGATTTGGCTCTGCCTGGCTCCCCCCGTGGGTTGGAGCCTGTGGGAACTCCAGCACCCTCCCTGTCCCTTCTCCTTGGCCTGGAACCAGAGTGACTTCTTCTCACGCTACTCCTTTGCCCCACTGTCAGTCTGTGTACTTGGGTAGGGGGCTCAGAATGTAAGGCAGGGGGTGCTCTTATGGCTGTCTGTGGTCAGGCAGAGGTGCTAAGATCTCAGGAAAAGCTGCTGGGATAGTTCATTCTTCCTGGATACCGCCCTCCCCACCACCACCCCGACACACCCCCATACTCACACACCCACAACCCACACACTCACACACCCACACACTCACACAAACGTTTTGATTGGTTTACTTTATACTATCTTCTTTTCTTGTTTCTTCTTAATGAAACTAGGGGGTCAGAAAAAAATCTCTCAAAATAATGCACCAGATTCTCTTCTGTCAACTCTTCAAACCTCAGTATGGTTGTTTCAGGCATGAAACAGATGGAAGGAAGACAGCTCTGGACTTGTTTATTCATCAGACTAGACTCTTGCCATGTTCACTAATTAGATTTAGATAACAGGTAAAATGAGACGTTTTTGTTCTTTGCCAAAATAATGAAATGGAGAAAGTTACTGGAAAGCCATATTTCTGTTAGCACCATTAATCTGGGTGTTGAGTGGTCAGATATCTTAGTAAAATCTTCTCTGAAATTTCAGTTGTAGAGAAAGGGCATTTTTTAAAATCTTGCAAGCTGAGGTAGACAGATACAGAAGGGCCCAAAGAAGTTGATAATATGATATGTTGGTAAGTAATTTATCCCCCTGTGGGAAACATTAAGTAGAAAATTAATACCAGACCTTATGGCTTAAATCCTAGCTGGAAGACTTTCCAGGAAGCACCAGGTTTCTCTGGGACCAAGACAAAGAGCTTGTTATATACACAGATAAGGAAAAAGGAGGGAAAAAAAACAACACAAAATAAACAACTTTAAAACTCTAAACAAACATGAAAAATCCTTAAAGTATGAGGAGTGTGCCAAAAAGAAATCACCAATCTGCAGCTCTTCTTGCGCCACCATGGAGAGATGTTATGGTCACAATGAAAGTTTGTTTCTTTAGAGCTTGTAGCCAGGAAATTTGGTGAAAACACTGAAGTACTGCCTGTAGCTGGAACACCCTAGGCCAAAAGTAAGGTAAAGGAAATTTGGCAAATGAAATATAATTGTGCTCTGAGAAAATAAGCAAGCCTCTTTGCTTCTGGTGCAGAGTAAGAGTGGACTGTCAGAGAGGTACATAAAGACGAGTTGTCCCTAGACTATCAGCATTTGGGGTATTTAATAAAACAGCTTTATATTATATCCAGGGTCAGGGGAACTAAGACATGAGGCACAGGGAGAAAGATCACTTTAGCACAGGTCATGAAGTTGTTCTGCTCTGCAACCAAGGTGCTCAGGTCAGAACCTTGTGGATGATTCAAGAACGCTCAATTTTCTTCTTCATCTCCCCCTTCTTAAAGTTCCAGGAGGAAGATAAGAAGTGTGATGTCCATTATAAAAGGGTCACAGATAGGTCTAAAATAGGTGCCCAAAATAGGTCATGGTTACAGTAACACACGTAAGTATGCAAAACCCGTACCTGCTGCGTCTGAATAGTGCTGTCTGGCCTCTGTCAGTTTTGAAGTTGAGATTTCATTATTGTAACCTTTAAGGTTATCTGTATTACTTTTCTCATAATCTTCTTTGAGTTATAGCCCATATCCTCACTCACCCAGAGTATAAACCAAGATACAAGGCCCATTGAGGAAATAACTGGGGGGTTGTGTAGACAAAGCAATAGGAGAAAAATATACATTAAAATTAGTTTCTTCCCGTCTGCTTCTTCCTCAGACTCAGTCATCTGACCCAGGCTGTCAATCTGCTCCTATCTCGGCTATTGCATAATTCATCTGTTCTGTTGACAGATGGGATGGTTTTTTAATTTGTTTTTTGCAAACCCCTGATACATATTTGGGAGGGGCCTTCATTTGTCAGGGTTTTAGTGTGTTATGGAGAATGAGAACCTAGAAACTCAGCAGAGGCTTCTTTTGTTAAGGAACTGATGGCCCCCAGAGATCACACTCTGCTGGAGGTATAGGCAATTACCAAATGCCAGAAGCAGTGTTTGTGAATGTTCTAATGACTCCAGAGCTCTGGCCACAACTTAGAGGCCCCTCTTGCACTAAAGCTCTCAAAACAGATTTTACTATCCTACAACAGAACCACAATCAGAGCAAAGCATGCCAAACCTAGGAGATGGTTGTGTCAAATAGGTGTTCTGTCTAGAAGTCTTGTGTTTTGGATTCCATGTCTGCCTTGCAATGTCTAGAGCATTCTACACTAGATTTCCTTTCTGAAAGAAGGAAGGGAGGAAAATCACCATCTATGGGTAATGTGATTGCTCAGTCATGACTCACGAGGAAACATAGAAGACATTTCCACATTTACCATCCATATTCAAGCTAGACAGAAGAAAACTCCCACTCCCTGTCCCTACCCCTGCAGGTTTGATCTGGTCCAAGTCCAGCCCAAGAAACTTAACCAAACGTTTTCCTCAGGATGCTGTGAACTAAAGGCTTCAACACTCTCCAGGAAGTAAGACCAGTGCAGTTCAATTTAGTTCTCTCATGTCTTAGGCAGAGCAAGACATAAGGAAAGCTATGGAAGAGGCTGAACCATCTGTGTATGTTGTAGACTGAGCACCCTGTAAGACATTGCTGGACTGGCTTAGACCCTCCAGACCTGGGTGAGAACTGGCCTCTGTCCTTGGCGTCCAGACCTGTTGAAGAGCTGTGCCTTTGATGTGATCACTCCTACTTGAAACACATCAGCAGTCTGGCTTGGCAGGAGCCAAAATGATTGGCAAGGTTATCATCAAATGGCTCTCGGTGTGATCAGTATTATACAGAGGGTACTAATGAACTATTTACCATCTCTACCTTACCCAAAGCAGGCTAACGTGATGCTCTGTTATAAGTGTTCTCTAGGGAAACAGAACCAACAGGAGATATGTATATATATAATTTAAAGAAGATCTAATACAAATCTTGTTCAAACTCTTTCAAATAATTGAACAGGAAGGAATACTACCAAACTCATTCTATGAAGCCAATATCACCGTAATACCAAAGCCAAATAAAGATAATACAAAAAAAGAAAATTACAGACCAGTTTCTCAATGAATATAGATGCAAATATCCTCAACAAAAATACTTGCTAGCCAAAACCAAAAACCCATTAAAAAATTATACATCATGATCAAGTGGTATAATATACTACATTAATACTTTGAAGAATAAATATTACATGATTATCTCAATAGATGCAGAAAAGGCATTTGACAAAATTCAACATCATTTCTTGATAAAAACATTCCAAAAGATAGGACTAGAAGGAAATTTTCTCAATATGATAAAATGCATATAAGAAAAACCCATAGCTAACATTGTACCTTTCAATGGTGAAAGACTGAAAGCTTTCCCGCTGAGATTAGGAACAAGACAAGGATGCCCACTGTCTCCACTGTTACTTATGTTGTGCTAGAAGTTCTAGCTAGAGCAGTTAGTCAAGAAAAAGAATAAAAGGCACCCAAATAGGAAAGGAAGAAGTGAAACTTAAGCTCTTCATTGATGATATGATCCTATACTTAGAAAATCCTGAAAAATGCACAACAAAACTACTAGAATTAATAGACAGTTTCAGTAAAGTGGCAGGATACAAAATTAATATGCAAAAATCAATAGTGTTTCTATATGCTACTATTAAGCAATCTGAGCAGGAAGAAAAAAATTCCATTTACAATAGCAACTAAAACAATCAAATATTTAAGAATAAACTTAACCAAGGACATAAAGGACCTGTATTCAGAAAACTATAGAACGTTCCTAAAAGAAACCAAAGAAGGACATTCCGTGTTCCTGGGTTGGAAGACTAAATATCATTAAGATGTCAATTCTACCCAAATTGATCTACAGATTTAATACAATCCCAATAAAAATTCCAACAGCGTTCTTTGTAGAATTGGAAAAGTCAATTATCAAGTTTATTTGGAAAGGGTAAGGGGCCCTGAATAGTCAAAAATATCTTTAAAAAGAAGAATGAAGTTGTAGGATTCTCACTTCCTGAGTTAAAGCATATTATTTAGCTACAGTGGTAAAAACAGCATGGTGCTGGCATAAAGATAGACAGATTGACCAATGGAATCGAATCCAGAGTTCAGAAATAGTTCCTCACATCTGTGGTCAAGTGATTTTTGACAAGCCTGTCAAACCCACTCAGCTGGTTCAGAACAGTCTATTCAACAAATGGTGCTGGAAAAATTGGATATCCATAACTAAAAGAAAGAGAGAGGACCCTATCTCACACCTTATACAAAAATAACCTCAAAATGGATCAAGGACCTAAATATAAAAACTAAAACCATAAAACTCCTAGAAGAAAATGTAAGGAAGCATCTTCAAGATTTTGTGGTAGGTGATGGTTTCTTGGACCTTACACCCAAAGCACAAGCAATGAAAGAAAACAGATAAATGGGACTACCTCAAAATTAAACATTTTTGTGTTTCAAACAATTTTAAGAGGGTGAAAAGGTCGTCTGCTCAATGGGAGAAAATCTTCGGAATCTACCTATCAGACAAGGGGTTTTAGTTCCATGATATGTAAAGAGATCACACAACTCCACAACAACAAAAAAACAAACAAACAAGCAACCCAATTAAAAATGAGCAAAAGACTTGAATAGAAATTTTTCCAAAAAGGAAATACAAATAGCCAAAAGGACACGAAAAGATGCTCAACATCACTAGCTATTAGAGAAATGCAGATCAAAACTACAATGAGATATCATTTCATACTTTACAGAACGGCCATTTTTAAAAAAACAAAAAAGATAACTATAAGTGCTGGAGAACATTCCTTCACTGTTGGTGGGATTGTAAAATGGTGCACCTTCTGTGGAAGACAGTTTGGCGGTTCCTCAGAAAGCTAAATATAGAACATCCATATGATCTGGCAGTCCTGCTACTAGAAATATATTCAGAAGAACTGAAAGCAAGGACTAGAACATGTTTATGCACGGATGGTCATTGCAGCCTTATTCACTATTGCTAAGAGATGGAAACACCTAAGTGCCTGTCATCTGACGAATGGATAAACAAGATGTGGTATATACATACGATGTAATACTATTCAACTGTAAGAAAAAATGAACTGGGGAATGGGGAAGCACATGACAACATGGAGGAACCTTGAGGACATTATGTTGAGTGAAATAAGCCAGACACAAAGGGACAAATATTGCATGGTCTCAGTGATGTGAACTAAATATGATGAGTAAACTTAGGAGGGTGGGCTATAGAGTATAGGTTAGTAGGAGACAGAATGTGGGTTGAGCAGGGGGAGCTGATGCTGAATATATGTGGAATGTTTTAATAAGGTCAGTTGTAAATGTGTGATAATGGATTGAGTTGATGGTAGCACATTATAATGAGTATAACAAACACTACTGATTTATAAATGTGATTGTGGCTGAAAGGGATAGTCTAGGAAGGTTAACATTAATTGAAAGGCAGCTAGAGGATTATCTATGGACTGTAAAATAGTGATTTGGGTGGTAAATGAAGATTGTGGTTAATAACGTAAATACAAGAATGTTGTACTTCAAAGTATTAAGAATATGGTGATACATGGGAAAAATACAACTAATGTAACTTATACAGTATAGTTAACAGTTATTTTGTAATATTTCCATAGCAAAGGCAAAGAAGGTGCCATATCAGTACTAAAGGTTAAAAAAGAATATGTGTTTTGGTTTTATGAAATATGAATATGATTAAGCATTTTTTTCTTCATTAACAAGGAGACCTTGGTCATGTCATTTAACCAATCTGTGCTCATCTGTGTATCTTTCTGAACACTGAAGGAACTATTGAGTTTGTTTTTAGGATTAGATGAGATAAATGTGCCTGGACAGAATTTTTTAGAGTAATGCTTCTATAATTTGTTAAGCTGCCTTTTGTCTGTTATTTTATATATATATTTGAAGTTGAAATAAAGTTTATTTTAAAAAACATTATGAGATTTATTTTAGGAATTGGCTCATGCACCTATGGGGATGGGCAAGTCCAGATTCTGTAGGGCAGACCACAAGCTGGGAACTCAGATGACAGTTTTTGATGAATTCCTCAGGAGGAGCTATTTGGCTGAAGTAGAGATGTAAATTCTCTCTTCTGACTGCTGAAATCATCACTTCTCCTTTTAAGGCCTTCAATTGATTGGATGTGACTTCTGTCATTGTTGAAGGCACTCTCAGGTGATTGTAGATGTAATCAACTATAAGTACAATCAACTTATTGATGATGTAAATCCATGAAATATCCTCACAGTAACAATCAGGCCAGTTCTTGCTTGACCAAACAACTGGAAATTATCACCTGGCCAAGTTGACTTATGAACTTAACCGTCACAGATGCATTTTTAATTTTCTCACAGTAAACAGCCTCCTATGATCTATTACCTAGAAATTCACATAATTTTAGTGAAAGTATTTATTCTATTTAGCTTTTACTATCTTCTGGGAGTAGAAATTGCCCAAAGTTTGTCATCACTGTGTAAAAGCATTATTCCATTTTATTTGACTTAATACTAAGCTTCGGAATTGTCTCCTAATTCTGAAATTCTAGGATTTGGTGAGCTAAATCATCATAATTTAATTTATGCTTTAATTGCTTTCCTTTGGAGCCCCTTTTGTCCAGATGAAGAGACCTAGTCTTTTCTTCTTTTTTTTTTAATCAAAACTTTGTTAGCTCTTGTGGTGGTTTGAAGCTCTGTGTAATCGAGAAAAAGATGGTCTTTAATTTAATCCATTCCTGTGGGTGTGAAGTAGGACCTTTCCATGAGGCTACTTAAGTTAACGTGTAACCCACCTCAATCAGGATGGGTCTTAGTCCTATTACTGGAGTCCTTCTTACCTTGAATGAAGTCGGATATGAGGGAGAGAAAGCCACAGAGAAAGCAGCGGAAGATGAAATCATCAGAGCTCAGAAGAGATAGGAGAGACCAGGAGATGCCATGTGACAAACTAAGGAACAAGGATCACCAGCAGCCAGCCCCAGAATGACACCATCTTCAGGGAGACAGTATCACTTTGATGACACCTTGATTTGGACTTTCTTTTATCCTCAAAACTGTGAACTAATAAATTTCCATTGTTTAAGCCAACCCATTGCACAGTTTGCTTAAGCAGCCTAAGACACTAAAACAACTCTTCAGCCCTCTAAACATTTTGTTTGCCCAAGTCTACGTACTGAATGTGAAAACTTGCCTGACCAGCAGAGACAGTGTCCTTATGCATGTTAGTCTCACACATTCCTTCAAAACTTTTAGGATAGTTGCAGGCACATGCTCGAGGGCCAGAGAAGGAAAAACCATGATTTAATGACACTGGCTTGCCAAGTTATGTAAAACCAGTAGGCATACTAATTTGGGGCAGCTACAAGTTCTTTTTCTTAGGCTCCACTGAACAGGAACAGCCTTGGTCTCCATTTTTCCGTTTTCTTGGAGGCCCCCAGAGTCACCTGCTGAGATACACCTTTACTGTTCCTCTGTGTCAGAACCATTCTCTGGTTGCCCTGCTCCGAGTGGGGTTGCTTGACATTAGGAAAAATCCAGTGGGAGTTCATTTAAACTGGTAAATCAATAAGACTTTGAAGCAAATATTTTGAAAATACAGTACCTACCAAATCAAATTTGTAGTATATAGAACCCATCTTATAAAGCAAATTCATGAAAATCTGCTTTTGGTCATGAAAAAAAGCAAGCCTGAAACTGGCATCTGAACACACCATTAGAATAACTGTCACAAATCAGGAAAATACAGAATTCAATTTACCTTGGATCCCAAATCTAATATGGTAAGAACAAAATTAGAAAAATCAGAATTTGGTGGAGGTCTGAATCCAGAAAAGAATAATCCAAGTTTGTGATTTTCATTTTCAGTAGTCATTTCCTTCCTGGAAAATTGCAACAGAACTTTCTTAAGTGATTCTGTTATAGGACAAAATAGAAAATGGTAGACAGCTATGCCTTGCAGGCATAAGCATAACATTCCTTCTTAAAAATCTTTCAACTGTATCTTAGATACAGGAAGAGAGAGAGCACAAGAAAAAGAAAATCTATTATTAAAAACTGGGGTGGGGAGCAGATGTGGCTGAAGGAATTGGGCACCTGCCTCCCACATGGGCAGTCCTAGGTTCGATTCCCAGTGCCTCCTAAAGAAGATGAGCAGACGTCTCAACGAGCAGATGTTGCCACCAGCAAGATGTCACAACCAGCAGATACCACAACTGCCTCAATGAGCACATGTTGCAACCAGCAAACCCCGCAACCAGCAGACACTGCAACCACTGCAACAAGCAGACGCTACAACCAGCAGATGATGCAACCAGCAGACGATGCAGTCAGCAGGGAGCAGAAATGAGTCAAGCGGTTGGGCACTTGCTTCCCACATGGGAGGTCCCAGGTTCAGTTCCCAGTGCCTCATAAAGAAGAAGAGCAGAGAATGAGCAGACAGACAAGAGAGCCATCTGGGGGTGGGGGTGGGCATTTTCTGAGGATGGAAGGGAGTTGGGGATCTCTTCCTGAGCAAGCCTGATATTTATTGGAGGTGTGGTACAGATGAAAGCAAAATGTTAGTACCCGATAGGCAAGAGCCTCCCTTTCAAAGAATCTAAGACCTTCTCATATATTCTTGCTTAGAAGAATCCTGTGAAGTGCATAAGGGGTGTGGCTAAATGTCTTGGACAAGGCCAGCCTGGACATTTATTATGTTAGACCACAAAAAGTCCACATATTTGTAATTCTCGTTGGTTCAACCTGCTGGTAAATGGTGCTTTGACAGTCAAGGCAGTTTCTACCTCTAATGGGGAATGTTATTCTATCTTCACAAGTAAAAGTAAATGCTCGTCCCACAGACATCTGCAATATATGTAAAGAGTCTCATTTATGACGCACAACTAGAATATTGAGAATGAGAGGCTGAAAAGTGAGTGCCATTAGAACTTTCATTCTGTTTTCCAGTGTCTTGTAGTTTTTTCGAAGAGAAAGAATATCTAGGGCTTGGCATTTTCTTGTCTTGATTTCATCCTGAAAATAATATGATCAGTTTGGAGACTGATCAAAATCCAGTCAGCCTTGAAAACAAAGTAAAACAAAAAGCCCTTTTTATGCTAAAGGGGAAAAAAACAGAATCTCTCTGGCTTTTGTTCTTAACTGATAAAGTGCTACAAGCTGAGGCTAGAGGCTGCTTGGCAGGATATGCCAGCAGATTGTATTTTCGGGGGACCCAATCCCGTGGTAAGCCAAAACCATGTGTGCATGTGGTATTTTTTTCAGGTTGCAGAGTTTTAACTTATCTATGTAAGCATTCTTTCAACCTGTCTTCACTACTCTCTATGTTAAGGTTTAGAAGGAAATCACATAATCTTTCCTTTTCCAGAAATGGAAAGGAAGTCTGAATTTTCCAAAATATGCACTTAGGTTTAAACCTAAGGATTCAAGTCAGGAAGTAAAAAAATAATGTGAAGGCTGTGGTCACCATGGCGATCCACTCCTACATCTCAAGATTTACTTTCAAAACCTCTTTCCATGTAAAACTAACATGACACTAGGCCTAATTTGTGAAAAGCGAAACAAAGATCTATTTGGATAAGTAGGTCAAAATCACTTGAAGGCTGTTTGCTAAGATTTTTATGAAAAATCGTTCACTTGATTATTGTTCACAGAGAGCCTAAGGTTGTTTACAAACACCTGAGTCCTCCATGCTCCGTGCCTTGGTGTTCCTTGCCTTGATGTGAACAGTGATCCTGTTCCCGGACCAATGTGTGCACACCTTGGGGGTGGGGAGGGACTTGGCTGGGGTTCTGCCCAGGCACACCTGCAGCTTGTATATAATACTGGCAGAAAAATGCACACTGTGGCGTGTTTTGTTATGCTCACTAAGTGATTTATTGAAAAAATAAAATATTTTTAAACTTCCCTTTATCGGAAAGTGTTGAGAGTCATCTGCCAAATAAAATAATCCACTTGGAATTAAGCAAACAGCCCTTTGGGGACCAGTTGTTTGTGGTAAAGCTGCACCCTTCCCGTCTCCTTTCCCTTTGACTCCAGCAGAGGAATGGTCCCCAGCTGCTGTCGCTCACGCTTCCCACGACAGGGCTTTCTGATTTCAAAATTGCACCGAGGAAGAACATGCCATCAATGATAGTGTGGCTAACTGCATATGGACAGAACTGCCCCGGAGTGTGATTCTGTCAGGAGACAAAGAGGGGGACGAGTTAAGCAGAAAGTCAAACAGGGAAAGTCATGTGGAGCCAACAGGAGCATCAGGCAGAATCTCCAAGACGAAAAAAATGCACAGAAAGCGGTGTCAGTGTTTCTGAGTACTCCAAAGGCTTGAAATTGAATGATGGTGAGCAGGATTCAAAGCCTTTTAGGGTGGCGTGCAGGTCTCCTGCTGCTTTTGACACACCAAGATAGTGGAAGGACTCATGGCCTGACTATAAAAATGATGTTCAAACTAAGTAGCGCCGGACTCGGGGAGCCTTTTGGCATGTACTGGATTGGCTGTGGGCTTGGTCTGGCAGGTTTTTCCATGGTTTGCTTTACAATGGGACAAACTCTTCCAAGAGACAAATTATTCTAATGATTAATTAGAGGTACAACATTAATCTCTTTTAGTAACAGAATTAAAAATATATGTGGAAGCACTTCAAAATGTAACCAGCTCTGTACAAATCCAGAATTAAATTAAAAAAAAAATTTTTTTTTAAAGATTTTGTAACCATAAAAATTAAAATTAATTATACTGGTATCAAGAAGTAATGATTAATCCTGCTTGATTCATTAAAGTTTGTGAAATAAATAGCCTTTGCTTTCCTATTTTGAGAACAGCGGTTTCCTTTATCTTAATGATGATAACAGTTACACAGCCCTGTGTTCCAGGGAACTGTCCAAAGTGCCTTATGCATATTAGCTCATTACTGCTCTGCATGACCCTATGACATGGCTATTATCATCCTTTCTTCAAATGAGGAAAGTCAGGCACAGAGGGGATAAGTGACTTGCCCAAGACCAGATGATAGATCTTGTTTTCTAAGACTCTCAAGAAATTCCCAAATAAACCAGCAGTGCATAAGAGTGTTTTCCCCTGAAATTTACTGTAATCAGAAATAGTAATAAAAATATCCATAGTCATGTATGGAAGGCTTGTTGCTCTCGGCCCAGCATTGACTGAGCATTTTAAATGCAGGCGCTCCCCTATGATGCAGGTACTGTTCTTATCTTCATTTTACAGACAGGGAAACTCAGGTTACAGCCATTAGGTGGCTTGTCCTGGGTCAAAGAGCAGAGCTGCTATCTATGTCCAGACTGGCGAACAGAGCTGTTGATGTTCTTTACCACTTCATTGGTCTTCTTAACTCTGTATAAAACCACAGTAATCTGCCTCCTCACCTTAAAGACACTAATGACGTGTGTGGAAGAGGAGCTGTGTTGTGTGTCTCAGCCAGGCAGGTTGATGACTGAATATGAGGCAGCGTGAGCCCCGTGCCAGCACCAGGGGCTCCGTCCAGCCAACTCTGAGGCAGATTGTGTCACTGATGAGTTTTACTATGAGACAGACAGTAAGTGAAGCATTGTTGGAGGACTGCAGTGCCTCCACACGCAAATACTTACGTTACTGGGAATAAAGGAATAAGCCATAAGGGGATATAATTATACCTGGAGTGGCTTTCTATTTTGTATAACATTACAAGCCCTCAGGCCCTTTTGGCTCATTTCCCTGGGGCCCTCCC
Source organism: Tolypeutes matacus (assembly GCA_026826555.1). Taxonomy (NCBI): domain Eukaryota; kingdom Metazoa; phylum Chordata; class Mammalia; order Cingulata; family Chlamyphoridae; genus Tolypeutes; species Tolypeutes matacus. Next base: position 18,293,869 of record JAKSZT010010858.1, read on the forward strand.
AGAAAGGATAACATCTTGGCTATTTTGAAAGGTCTTTGGCAGATATCACCACTTGCCTTTAAAGTTGTGCAGCAGCCTTTTCAATCCTGAATGTTTAATATAATCCTCATCTTTTTTCACTCCGATAGCCTTGGGCATCAATCCTGCGATCTTTTACCCAGTCCGGGCAAAAAGAGCAAGCAAGAGTCTTGTTTCCACCTCCCTTGCTCCAAATACTAGAAAGACTGGTGTTCCTGACAGCCCAATAGCTACCCGGTAGTTAATGGGAGCTTCTACAAGCCTATCGGATAGCTAACATCCTTGTGTGGAGAGGAAGACCTAAGTGTTAGAGAACAGGGGCTGTTAGTATTTCAAGCTGAAGATGTCATTTTTAATGAGCATATCAAGGCAATTCTTTCTAGTATTAATTCTTTGGAAAGACTTCAAAATATCTGGTTATACTATGATTTAAGAATGAGATGAGTATTTACTTGCCTCTGGGACATCTGAAGAAGATATAATCCATCTACACTTTTCACTGAGAAGACAGACTCTGAGACAATAGGTATAATAGTGCAAGTTTTCACATCTCCCCCAGGGCAAGCTGGGCAAGCTTGGGACCCATCAAAGGAGCACCGTGATTGCCTTGGCGATTGAAAACATAATAAGCTGCAGAAATCTGCTCTGGCCACTCACTCCTTGAGTTGTGGCTAGATATGTTGTAATTGTCAGTTGGGAGATCGGCTGGAAATCATTTTTGTGGACTAGTTATATTTCTCCTTTTCAGAAATGCAGGCTGTTGGCCTTTTAGATATCTCAAATAGCCATATCCTTTCCAAAATTTTCCTTGCTTTCTCAGCGGGGAATAGATCTCCTTATCTTGTCCCCATTTTAAGGCTAGGAAACTAAAGCATGAATAGTATTTAAAACTTTAACTTTTGTTGGAAATTTAACTCCTTCAACTCTTCCTTCAGCACTTTTAAATAAATCTATTAGAATTTGTTTTTAATTCACATACTGTATTCTCTAAATGATTTGAACGGGCCTATAAATCTGCCTGTTGACAGAATGTAATCCCTTTGTTTTGACTTTTCTCCCTGGTGTGTTAACTACCCTGATGACCATTAACTAACAATTTGATAATTAACTTTGGTGATTGAATTTTTTGGAAAGGACATTGCTTGTTTATAATCTAGAATTATTTTTTTCTCCTTGCAGCTATTTTGGGCCTTCTAATAAATCACAATAGTGGAAGTAACATTTATTTACACATGGAAAGCTATCAAAATGTCCACTGAGCCAATAAAATTTATGTCTGTGGCAGCAACCTTTTAATGACTTTTTTGGATTTTTTGTTGTGTTTTTAGTCTTTGATTTATGTTCTATTTTGGAAAGAAACTGCTTAAAGACCAGTTCCTTAGTATGAGTTCCAGACCAGAAAATATTTTTTAAAACCTGTATTTGGAGGTTATTGATTTAAAAATTACTTGTCTTGGAAGGGTGCTGCCAGGGAATTTCAGTATAATTCTGAGTAGAGCCGTGCCCTGTTCGTATTTTGATCTGTTACAAAATAATGAATTGGATATTTCACTGGGCAAGAGTTTGGTCCCGGGGATCGAACCCAGGTCCCTCCATATGGCAGATGGATGCCCAACCATTTGAGCCACATCCGCCCCCCTGGGCAAGAGTTTTTATCTGTTGTGTTTGGTTTGGTTTGGTTTCAAAATTTGGGGTAAGATTTAAAAGCAAAATTCTTTCATAAATTATTAAGCTTGTGTTTCTTAAAAGTTATCTCCCTTCCTCATCTTTCTTAAAAGTTTAAATTTGGTAATGAAAAAGATTAATCTGTGGGAAATAGCCCATGGTTTGACATTGTTTTCAATTCTGTGAATACTTACAGTTGAGCAAGTTACCTGCAACATGCCGCAGAACAGTTAAGAAGTCTTAGGTGAAAATTGGAAGATGCAATCACGTAAGCTTGGGTAAAGTTGGGTTGGCTCCAGTAGAAATGGTTTCCTTTACTGGAGGATTTCTCCGGGGAGGATGTTGTGTGTGGTGTGTATAACCCCCCATCCTGTTTGACTGTAGACTCCTTTTGCACCATGGTAACCCCTGCTGTAATTACTGTAAAAGCTTTCTGCAAGGGAAAGGGGATCATGAAAATGTATGAGATAGATCCTAGCAAGACTCTGTAGGGCCTTGAGTCAGCAGTGATTGCAGAGATAGAAGAAGCAAAGAAAAGTCTTATTAGACATTTAGTGACTTAAGAAAGGCAAAAAATAGTAATAATGGCAAAGAGGGGAACTGTCAGGCAGCTTTTCATTCAAGGGAGCTACTCGTTAAAGCATGCATGATAGAAAATATATTGAAACTTCAAAATTCCTTTGATTAAAAGTGCTGTTTAATAGGGTCCTTGGTTCTGTGTACTTTTCACACCCTTCCTTTTAGGGCTCCCTTTATTTTTCCCAGGTTTCCTCTGCCATACCCAACCCTCCTCAGTGGAAAGCCTCGTTTGCAGCCAGCCAGGTACTGGCCAGTGGGAACTGTCTCTTGTACTTTTCTAACCAAATCAAGAGGAAACATCTCGCGCTGAAAGTCAAGTGCGAATGTCACTTTGGAATTGAAGCATTTGCAAGGTTTGGTTTTGTTTTCTCTGATCCCTGACCTTTGTGAATGATTAACATTTACTTAAACATCTACTGAATAAAACGAGTTCTCTGACTTTTTCAAAATCAGCAAATAAGAATGACAAAACTGAGCCATACCCTGTGTATCCAGAATCCTAGAGCAGTAAATTCAGTGAAAGAACACCATCAGGCAGGCAGCCGGGAGTGACTGAGGGCACTGCAGGGACAACTAAATGCCGAATGAAGTGGTCCAGGCGTTTCGCTGTAACATGGGCCAGATCTTGGTCATGTCAGGATGATGAAGTCACGTGGTCCTTCCTTGCATCCTCCCCCGTTTCCTTCTCACTCTGCTGGAGACTTTGATTTATCATTGTTCATCCACCTCTTCCTTGAGAGAGCAAGTGAAGAAAGCAAATTTGGGGATTTAGCATTTCACGAAGGAGATTGGAGAAAAGATGGTATAGTTAGGGATTGAGTTGTCCCCCCAAAAGATATGTTTATGTCCTAACCCCTGGTTCTATGAATGTGATTTGGAAATAGGATTTTTGAAGATGTTCTTAATTAAGAATAAGGCCAAACCAATATGACTAATGTCCTTATAAGGAAAGGAAATTTGGACACAGCAGGAGACAGAGAGAAGATGGCCATGTGATGGAGGCAGAGATTGAGTTATGCTGTGGATCATCGCTGGCAAGCCACCGCAGGACCCAACGGACCTCAGAGGGATCTAGGCCCTACTGACCCTTTCATTTCGGACTTCCAGCTACCCAAACTGTGAGACAATAAATTGCTGGGCTTTTTTTTAAGTCACCAGGCTTGTGACACCTTGTTACTACAGCCCCAGCAAACTGCAACAGTTTCCAAGTATGGGGAAGCGGAGATTGGGGTCTAGCCATGGGCTTTTTGTGCTGGCCTTTTTCCCTCTAGGAGCAGAGTGCCATATGGCGCTTCTAGGCCACAAATCCAAGGGAAGATTGTCTCAAATCACAAATTTGTAAAACTTTGTGCAAATTTGAGTTGAAAGAATATTGCTTTTAAAGGTACCAGAAGGAGTACTATTATATAATATATTTTAATGTAAACAAAATTATCAGAGGTTGCCTTTTTATATGACTTTAGGAATAGCTTTAAATGGTGTCACCACATGTTTCGGCCAGCACTTGCAATATTCAAAGCTATTGTTTTCCTTTGAATTATATTCTATTTATAAAAAGACAATCATATCACCTATAAATGCCCGTAAAAGAGAGAGAACAATTTTAAACTACCTCTTCATTAAGGCACAGTGAAGAAAGGATTCAACATTGTGTTGAATCCCACGGGCCTCGGGTTGCCCGGGACACAGAACTTTCAGTGCTCAAGTTGGAGAGTCCCGGCAAACCCTGACAGTTGGTTCCTTGTAAAAGCCAGTGCCAGGCTAGGCGTAGAGGATGCCATAGTGAGTCAAGTTCTGGTAGGACCAACTCGATTCCCTCCTGGGTGGGGCTTATGCAATGGTCAGTGGAGAATCGGTTTGGGTGAACAAGCCTTAAGACCGTGAGCTCTGGAATAGCCCTTTGCTAACTTGTTTGGATTTGTTGTGGCTCTTTTCTTTCAGTTATGTCCAAATTATTTTTCTGAGTTAGCTGTGTTGCTTTTTATCCCTGAAACCACTCAGGCGTACCAGCCTCATCATTTCAATATCCCAAGCCCTCGGGGAATGTTTCCAGCCACTTCCTTACCTCCCTAGCCCAGGAGTTTGTTTGGTTTGGCTTTATCCCTAGGTGCAGGGGCAGAGCTTTCCTTGCTTTCCTCTTTGTGTCATTTTCTGGTTGTTCTGGCCAGTGTGGGTGTGTGTGTCAGGCAGGGCTAACCGCAGGTGGTATATTCTCTGTGTGTCATGGTGCCACGTTAGGAAAGCAGGGTAGCCCAATAGACCAGGCCTGAAAGAGGATAGCTCACAGATGCTCAGGGAGGCTTCCGTTGCGCATTTACTTCCTCCCCCATTTTAACTAGCACACTCAGTACTGCTCATTCTGTGTGGTGCTTTTTCACGTAAAACACTGTGTTTTCCAAACATTCATTCATCCCTTCATCTATATTACAGGTAAAGAACAGATGAGAGCTGAGTGACTTTTTCCCCAAACTGCAAAAAACCAGAGATATAGAGTACTGATTATTCCCTGATTTGTGTAAAACAGCTACTTTGCTAATAGTGAGAAGAGTCATTTTAGAGGCTGGGTTGATGTTTTCCTAGGCTGAAATTATTGTTCATATTGTTCAGTTTGAGATGGTTGATGGACTTTTATTAAAAACATGGAACTTACATCATTTAAGTATTATATCTTCCATTTATCCTGAGGATGGAGAGGACAGCTTATACTAGTCTCAGGTCCTACCCAAAACACAGGAAACATGCAACAACACTTTTCATTTGATTTGATTCTGTGATTCATAAGACACACATGATGTGTAATGGTGGGGCAGCCCTAGTGTGCCAGAAATGAATTCTAAATCATGTCAGGGGTTCTGTTGATTTGCTGCACGAGAACCAGCAACTTACCTGAACACATTCTTCCTAAGCAGTTGGCAGTTTATTTATAAAGTAGGGATTTGACACTTTTTCTTCCTGTATCTCAAAAAGAAGGCAGTATTATGTGTAGAATGTTGACACTTTCCAGTAGAAGCTGAATTCTTACTGTATAATATGTTCAGCGTTTGATTGTTTGCTTGCATTGTTTCTATTTTTTTTTTTTTTTTTTTTTACCGGGAGGTCCCGGGGATCGAACCCGGGTCCCTCCATATGGGAGACGGACGCCCAACCAGTTGAGCCACCTCCGACCCCCTTGCATTGTTTCTAGAAACCTGACCATGAAAACTGAGGAAGGAGAACGGAGGGACCTTGGGCATCTGTAGATCAAAGTCCCTGTTTCTGGTTATACACAGTATGGTAGGAGTAAAAACACATACTGAAAATTAACCCAAGTTGAGATCCTGACTTTACCACTTACTAACGCTGTGACCGTGGGCAGGTGCAGGCTGTTTCCTCCTCCATAAAGTGGAGGTGATGATAAAACATATTTCATAGGGTTGTTGTGAATGCTTAATTACATAAAGCATGAGAGTGCTTAGCACAGAGCCTGATATTGAATAAGTTCTGGATTCTCTTGTTTGCCTTCATTATAAAGGACAATAAGATCATCAGCTGGGGCTATAGGAAAGGCCCATGCTTTGAAATTGCGTCATCTGCTCTGTAAGGAATTCCCTTGAGTAATTCAAGCCCTAAAGATATGTACTTTGTGTAAAACAGCTACTTTGCTAATAATGAGAAGAGTCATTTTAGAGGCTGGACTTGGACTTGGACAAAGTCATTTACTAGCTTATTATTTTACCTCTGATTTGGATACTGTGCAAGGGGACATGCCTTATTTTAATAGGCTGCCATTTTACTATGGCACATCTAGAGTCTAGGCCAGGAAACATTTCACATGTCAATTTTCCATGTAAATGAGGTCCTTTAATTAGGAGCCAGAGGGCAGGAGAAGGCATATTCCTGATGGTTTGAGTCCATGATATGGGCCCAAAGAACTGAATGATAGTAAAAAAAAAAATTGGCTTGTTTTTAATGGTGGAATATATCCTTGGATGGTATCCAAATAGAACTGCCTTCTACTGCTTTGTATCTAATTGTGTGGTGAGATTACCATCGTTGCTTTCTCTGAGTAACATAAAGTAGATGGTAGTGCTTAAAGCAGGGTATTGCAGCAACAGCCTAGAAACGAGGCAGCATGTTTTACAGTTTGTCTGTGGGTAATATACTTTATCCTAGGCAAGAGAAGGTGCTTGCATGGTATGATCTGAGATGAGCCAAATATTCCTCTTTTTCTAATCAAACATTGCTCCTACACCTACCCAGGGATGCTGGAAACTGTGGGCCATCCTTGCCATTTTAGATCATGGTGTTGTCTTCTGAAGGACTCCATGGAAATGAAAAGTGGAGGAGAACGTTAGCATAATGCATCAAATTGCCAAGATGTCAGCTCTCAGGGAGCAGGGTCCCAAGAAAAGTAAGGCTTTGGACAAAGCAGTTTTGATGTAAGGAGAGATAAAACCAAGGGCCAAATGCTGCCTGGGAGGATCCCTAAGATGGGAGCCCTGGGAAGCCAAAAGAATGGATGAGATCCCTGGGTAACAGGGGAAATGGGATATGGTATAAAGGTGCTTTGGGGATCTGTTAGTGACAACCAGCCTTCTTCCCAATTGTGCCTGGACTAGGCCTTTGTAGCACTGAGGGGAATAGTCCCAGAGCTGTGTGCATTTATATTTCAAAGGCACTATAGGCCAGTGGTTGAGGGTACCAACTCGAGAGCCAGCCTGGAGTTCGCACCCACCTCCTCAACTTCTCTTGGCTGTATAACTTGAGCAAATCACATAAACTCTTTATACTTCATTTTCCTTATCTGTAAAATGAGGATAAAAATGCCCAGCTCAGGATTGTTGAGATAATTAAATGAGCTAATATATGTAAAGCATGTATGACAGAGCCTGGCAGTTGGTAAAAGTATTAGCTGTTATCTTTACTAAAATATGTTAGAGTCATGCCTGAAGGAAGGAAAACCATGTGTTAGAGGAGACCAACTGCTGGAGCAAACCCCTCTGACCTCTCAGCTTCTTAGCATAATCAGGTTTCTTTCTTGCTTGGGCCACAGGGCAGGTCAGTGGGGTGGCTGTGCTCCCTGCAGACATCTAGGAATCCAAGTACCTTGGATCTGATAGTCTTGCCATATTCTAGGGCCTCTGAGTTCTCCACTGGATTTTCAGCATCCAGCCCGCAAGTAAGGGAAGAGAGTTTGTTCAGGAACTTGTAGGGGCCAGACGTGGAAGTGGCTCTCTCACTTCTCCCACATTCCACTGCCCCAAACTGGTCACATGGGCTCACCTAACTGTAGGGGAAACTGGGGCATGTGGTTCAGCTGTGTGCCCAGGAAGCAGAGAAGAACATGGATACTGGTGAGTACTAGTATGTTGTGAACCAGTAGCATGTTCATGATTTTGACTTTGGTTTATGAATTCATTATGAAGTATAAGCATTTCCCATTTTAATTTTAAGAATTAATATACAAACCAACACCCTGATTTGGCATGCAACACTCAAAATCTAATGTTCATGCAAAAATTCATGTACATATCTTTTCTGGATAAAATAATAATAAAAACTAACATTTATGAGCATTTAATGTGTTCCAAAATGCTAAGTTCTTTATATGCTTGCATGATCTTTTAAAATAAGAGTAAATTAATTTGTTTAATCCCTTTGACAGCTCTTGTGAGGTAGGTACCAAAATTACCCTCATTTGATGGATGAAGAAACTGAATTACAGAGAACTTGGTAATCTAAGTGAACATATATGAGTTGATGAAAAATCACAGAAGGATTAACAAGACTGCTAACTATTCTTTTCTACTATCACTTTAATCCATAACCTGACAAAATTGGTAGAGAGAGAATTTATAGTCATCAACTGTTTTCTATTTAAGAAAACCAAATCCAGATATAGAGCAGAAGGGACTTAACTCACTTCTCCTGTTCATCTACCTGATACAGCATCCATTAATTTGTCATGAGTTGGGTGGTTTGTCAAGAAAACCTAATACACTGATGGTGGAAAAACACATCAGTGTGTACTTAATCTTTAGTTTATTTTAATTTATTTACTTAGCTAAACATGCTGTGTTTGTCACACGTTTGACCATGCATAAATTGCATTAGTCTTGCAAAATAGTTTTAGTGTCTTAGCTGCTGATACCTGTTTAGAAATTTCTTGAAAAATCAAACATGTCCCTTTCTTGTTAATATTTTAATGTAGAGATTAAATAAACTCATGTCATTAAATTTGTACATTAATCCTTTTTTGCATATAGCATCATCTGAGCCCCTATAGATGGGCAGGATCAAGACTGATCTTTGAATTGGGCACTTATTTTCCTAATTGATTCTTCAGGATCAGTTAAGATGAGTCAGCTCATTGCCATCTTTATTAATTCCATAGATTTCAAGTTCCATTATGGAACTAAGACAGACATGTTTGTGAAAGCCCTGCAAGTTGAGATTTAAACAGCTATCAGATGGGAGTGGCAGCAGATGTGTAGAAGTACAGAGAGTTTTGATAGGCCCCAGAATAGCTGAGTAATTAGAATTTCTGTATGCCAGTGTATCTACTTAAAAACTTTGCCCAAGTTACAAGACGGTTGGGCATTTATTTGTCCAGTCGTTTGTGTCCTTATGTGCCTTTTGGAAAAATTCAACAATGGTGGCGGAATGAGGAAAGTACCTATGAGGAGAGACATGTGAGGGGAGCACCTATGAGAACAGTGCCTGTGAGGGGAGCACCTATGAGAACAGTGCCTGTGAGGGGAGCATCTATGAGAACAGTGCCTGTGAGGGGAGCATCTATGAGGGGAGCACCTGTGAGAACAGTGCCTGTGAGGGGAGCA
>JAKSZT010010858.1:18302958-18449098 GCA_026826555.1 Tolypeutes matacus
AGCATCTGTGAGGGGAGCACCTGTGGGGTGGGCATTTGTGAGGGGAGTGCCTGTGAGAGGAGATCTGTGAGAGGAGTACCTGTGAGGGGAACACCTGTGAGAGGAGCATTTATGAGGAGGGTGCCTGTGAGGAGAGCATCTGTGAGGGGAGTGCCTGCAAAGGGAAGGTCTGTGAGAGAAGCACATCTATTCCTGAATATTTGGGGGCATCTGTTCCTGAATATTTGGCTCTCTAGCCATGTGTTGTTTATTCCTTACTGCTTTGTTTTGGTTTTATAAATACATGAGGAAAAATTAGGCTGACCATTTGATCTATCCATTTCTATTAGGACCATGCTTTTCACCTCTAAACCTCAAAACATTTTTCATTCTGCAGAGTTATAATACTCCTTATCACATTTATTCTTCAAGGTAATTTTCATTGAGTACAGACGGTAACATTGCTCACCTTACTGGGTGTGTAACCGTGGAGAAATGAGGTGAGCTCTGACAGGCCAGGCTCTAATCAGAGCCAGGCAGAAAACAGAAGTATCCAGAGCCGACTCCTCACACTGTAGTATTGCTAATTTCATAGGGACTTTAGACTTGGGGACCTTGTCCTTGAGATCCAGGCACCCTTTTATAACACATCAAGAACCAAAGTGTCCGCAATCACTCATAGCAGCTGACTAAATGATCTACAAGGTGCAGGCCTTTTAATTGTATTGATTTTTTTTTACGTTGTTTGGAAATGACAGTTTGATTTTATTATGATTAATTTAATATGGTTAAATTAAACTAGTCCAGTTTTGGTTTTGATTTCCAAACAATAGGTTGTATGTAGGAGATAAATTTATCATTTCTAGGTTATATTGCAGGAGATAAATCATTTCTAGGTTAGGTCTGGTTGACTCTTAATTCCCTCCACCCTCCTCCCCAGTGAGAAACCTAGAAAAAGATCAGTTTTCTATCATTTAGAAAATGGTTCCTTTTCATATTTCATCAGAGCCTACTTTCCCCTCTTTCAAGGAAGGATGGCCCTTCTGGAAACAAATTGTTTCAGTTTTTATATTTGCAGAGACAAAATGTAATGGATATATTTTTTCTCAGTCAAAGCTGCCTGATTCTGCAGACTCTTCGTCAGTATAAGATATTCTTGCATACCACCTACTCTTTCAGTGGGTTTCTGTCTGCTGCCTGTTTATCTGGGCAAAGGCACCACAGGAAAAAAGCAGTTTTTAAATATGGAAATGACTTCATATGCGTCAGAGGCTATGAACTTGAAAGTCATTTGTGAGTTTTGATTTCCTGATTGCTTGAAACTCACTCACTTTTTCTCTCTCAGTCTACCAATTCTTGAATTATTTGTAAGAGGGTCTCCCACTCAAACGCTGTGGGAGATTTACATATATATAATGTAAATCATTAATTTCCACAACAAATTTTTCATTTTATCAACAGAATTTCTTCTTTTTTAAAATTATTATGATTTTTCTTTAGGATTTTTATTTTGACATCCTGGGAGGTAGAGACATTGACGTTTAAGTGAATCACAATTCAAAGCACTTAGGACCAATATAACTAAATTATTTCATTAAAATATATGTACAAATAGTATAAAATCAGCTTTCTGCTATCCGGACAATTGTTACCAATAATCTCTCCGAAGTTCATGCTTTGCCCCTTAGAACAAATATAGCCAATGCCAGCTGTGTAGTCAAATGTTTGGTTTTATTTAGCATTGTAAATTATGTAATGGTATACTTGATGTCAGGAAGCCTGGATAACCTCAAATTAATAACAACATTAATGGTATTTATTGGTGGGTACTTAGGGCACAAGAAAAGGGCACAAGTGGCTTTCACGTTTCTTGGATTTGAAGAATTCGGGCTCTGAAATTTTTGCTTATTGACAGCAGTTTTACTATTATGGTTAACATTGCTTCTGAACATAAGCTTTATGTCATGAAAAACAAATATGACTATATACAGTAAAAAGTAAAAAGATTATATAACAGGGTTAAATCAGTATCTGAGCAGATGGGTCCATTGTAGGGTCATTATGTGAGTCTGTTGGTGTGCTATTTTTGAAGTGTGAAATATTTGTTCTGTTCAGATGACTAAGAGAAACAACCCCACTCAAAGAACTCTCGAACGCACCTCCATCCAGCAGAAAAATAATGTGAGCTACGTATGTAATTTAAAATTATCTAGTTGCCGCATTAAAAAGATAAAAATAAACAGGTGAAATTAATATTAATAGTATACTTTATTTAACCCAATATATCCAAAATATGTTCATTTCAACAAGCAATAAAAATAAAAGTATTAATGAGATATTTATTCTTTCTTTGGACCAAGTCTTTGACATGGAGTGTACTGTTGATTCAGATGAGCCACGTTTCAAGAGCTCAGTAGACCCAAGTGGCTGGTGGCTGCCCATTGGACAGTGCAGGTCAAAGTTTTCACAGAGTAAGTCAGTTAATGGTTTGGTTTCAGGTTCACATAGGAGAACGGAAGGGATCATGTGCAACATCTGTTCATTTGGAGAAAACTAAGTAACAGGTCTTGAAAAGAAAAATGTTGACAGGACTTTCTGGAAAATATAACTATATCAGAATTGGTGTTTTTTTTTTGTACAGTTCAAATGCTATTCCATCATTTTTTATGAAAAAATAAAATAAAAAAACACTGATTTCATGTTAGTCTTTTCCACAAGTAAGTTAAAAATTGACATCAGAGATCCTTAATGTAAAGGATTCCTTTTTTTCACTTATTTATCTGGGTCTTCAGCTGCCATAGCTACATGGATATGGATGGGCTACAGTAAAAATTAAAGATTACTTGTCAGCTAAGGGTTATTTTTTATTATATTGGGCTTTTTTCCCCTGAAAATGTGGAAGTTTTGCTTAGTGAATGCTCATGTTTTGAGTTAGGATGGTCAGTGGGACAGTGACGCTTTATGCCATTCCTAATGCATTGAAGCTCTCACAGCAAGTGTAAGCAATAATTATTAAAAGTGTTAAGTCATAATCTGAACACATCACAGAGTCTTTATCTGTGGCAATTTTCCTCCCTAGGATACTGGCTACTTTATGTCATTCCATTTTCAGAGTTGAAGAGCTGTTACTATAACTCTAAGCGAGGTGATAACATGCTCTGTCTTGGTGGCCAATTAAAAAGGGTTGTTGCCAACCAGATGGCCCTCATTTGGAAGAAGCTATGACCTTTGAGTTTATTTGTTCATTGAGGGTGGACGTTTTGTTAGGTTTACCCTGAAGGGATTAGTAATAGAGGCCTGTGCTCCAAATGAACTTGGAATGTGTCTACAAGCCCACAAATATCTTTATGATGTCTAGCTCTCATAAAGTCTTTGCGTGCTTTTGAAGTTTAATAATTTAAATTTTTGTGTGATAGAAATAATCAATAAGTGACATGGAAAGCCTATATTGAACCTGTGGGACAATTATATTATCAAATGATACATAATAAATTATTTCATCACATTCAGGAAACTAAAAAGCATAACCTTAGGGAGTAAATTCTATGGTTAGAATTGAAAAGAAGTTCATTATTTATTTTATTATGTAGACATTTTATTATACTTCTGAAATATAAAAACTGGCATAAATCTTTATAAAGAGCTTATCTGTGAAATATTGGATTTCCCTAGTCATAACTGTTTCTATAGAATTAAGTGGTTCTTAACTTATATCATAGTGTTTGGTCCAAAATTAGTGGGCCTGTATTTGCTATTTATGCTCTATACTGAGTTACAAGGATTGTTGGAAATAAAGTTTAATGTATTCTAACCTACTTCCAGGAAGTCAGTAGGAGTTTGCATGGAACATGGCTCTCTGTATGATTACGATAAGCATATTGAACTGAAGGTGATAAAGAATTACATTGCAAGTTCATTGAACCACCTTCACTGCAAAGAGGGCTTTTTTCGTTAAAGAATCCAGGCGCACGTTGCAGGCTTTCATGATAACAGTATCACAGCAATCCAGTCCTCATATTAGACTTGGATGCATAGACCTGAGTATCAGTCTATTTCTGCCAAAATGTCTTTCCAGGGTGTTTATATTACAAGTTATGCAAAAGAAAGAGAGATATCAAGACAGCAGAATAATGTGTAGGTCCAGTATCGCATTTTTCTGAAGGTAATTATGGAAACTCCCTGGAAAGTTACTTTCCAGGACTAGATCAGCCGTTTCATGACACTGAGCTATGGTGCCCACTGATGAGAGACAAAGGGCAGCTCGTGCTGGTGGCAGGATCATTAATTCTTTATCCAGGGTGAGCCTCTGGTGCTGTATAGTAAAGGCACTTTCAATCTCTATGTTAAAACCCCAATAAATCTTCTGTTTAACTGTTTTTGGAATAGGATATTTCTTGATTTGTTTTAAAAGCTCTTCCAAAGGTAGATCTTCAGAAGCAATTAATCTAGGTTCTATGTTAAGGACTTTGCTAAAGGTATCTTCTGCCAAATGTCTATTATAAGCATATTACTGATAAGTCACAGACTAGAATACTGTTTCACCAAGGCTTTTTATCTCTTTGTGCAAGTAGCAAGGGCAGAATTGCTTAATTTATATTAACAGTAGTAGCAACCATGGAACCACCGATGTGCATAAGTGCACTTACGTGAGCGCGATTCTTTTTCTGCTTCTGCCTCATTAAAAAAAATAAAAAAATAAAAAATGGGGAGTGGATGTAGCTCAAGTGGTTGAGTACCTGCTTCCCATATATGAGGTCCCAGGTTTGATCCCCGGTACCTCCTAAAATCAAGCAAACAAACAAACAACAGAAAGATAGAGCAGCTCATGGAAAGGGAGATGGGGTAAAACTCTATAAACACTTAAATATGGAGTATGGTTAGTGCTTGGGCTTCCATGTGGAATAAATTAGGGGAGAGAAAAGAGCTAAAAATTTCATGAGGATGCGTTTGCATGGCTCATAAAATTTACAGGCAGACTGAGGTCGGTAGCAAATTGTTCCTACCTATCAGTTTCTTTAAATCTTGCTCCTTTTGCATGCACTTTCAAATTTAAAATGTACTACAACTATTATAACAAACTCTCTCTATATATATATTTTTTTTTTCTTTTTTTTCTTTTTTTTAACATTTAAACCATGTGTTGGCACCTCACCCAAGTAAAGCCTCTGATAAATGCTGGTGTTTTTAGGTTCTGTAGCCATGCCTGAGACATGGCCGCCACCTGGTCAGGTCTGTAGACAGAATACCTTCAGGAACTAAAAAAGCAGCCCTTTGATTCTTCACACTTGTGCGCCTCAACATATAAAGTGATGGCAGGTGTCACACTTTCTAAAGTAAGTTCTATCTTCGTGACTGGTTCTATGTAGGATAAATAAAATAGGCAGGTAGAGGAGCAAGAAGGCGGGTAGACAGTCTTGGGTGAAAATAGGGGGTATGATTGGAGGAGGATTCATTCAGCACTACAAATGTATTCCATCTCTTAGCAGTTCAGAAATACCTAGGTTCTCTCTCTCATGCATTTGTGCTCTTTGGTTTTTCTTTTGCTTCTTTTTTCTCTTCTTATTTTCAGCCTTCCATCCCTCACATTTCCACCCATGTTTGTTTCTATCACTTTCCTCCCTCCTGTTTTAGCATCACACATGGAAAGCTACTCCCATCGACAAGCATCGCATGTAGTCAGACAGCCCATGACACATCTAACACGAGGCTGCCGGAACACACCACAGAGAGCCAAACAGAATCAGTATGCTTTGATTCATCATTTCTACCCAGGTGTCCAATGCTAGACTCTTACACGATGCATCCTTTCCATCTGTCTACTTGGCAAAAACAACAGAAAATGAGAGTCCATGTCTAAAGGAATTGAAGCATTTTAGCCAGTGAAATACTGAATTTAGAAACACATCGCATGCCATAGAATCAGCAAAGTAGGTCTTATATTATTTTTTGTAATTTCCAACAGAAGTTCATGGCACCCTGTGTAGGAAAGCTGTGATCTACAGAATCCAATAAAACCACTCATTCTCAGCCCATGGCCCTTTCTTTCTTCACATCCCACATGAATGTTTTTCTTTTCCCTGTGAGAGTTTGTTTTGCCATCACATTGCATACCGGCCAAAGCTCATGGCTTAGAAGGTTGACTGCCCCGCCCCTTGGTTGGGTAGATTTTTGAGAAGCTTTTCTTGATGCCAGACCAACCCGTTACAGAGACTCCTGTGAGGAACAGTCAGGTGTACTTGACAGTAATGTCCCAAGAAAGATAGCTGACACGCTTAGATCTCCTGAAAATACTGACACCGGAATAAAAACCTTTTTTGAGGGAACAGATCCAGAGAAACAAGTCATTGGCAAGACTTTTACATCTCCTTTATGAGATAGTCATGATTTATTCTCACAATTCCTAAGCTAAAACTCTCATTACTTGCTGGATCCTGTTCATTTCCTGTGCTCACAGTCACTCTCTGGTGCTAACTCAGAAAGTTGGGGGTGAAAGCATTGTGGAAAAAAAAACTACTTTCGGCCAGTTTAAAGCAGTTCTCTATCTTTTCCTAGCATTTCTAGGCCAACCTTCTTTTATTTTGTTTATGGGGAACCTGAGGCCCAGAGGTTATGTGCCAAAGGCAGCATGCTCAGATGTGGTACATCCAGAAGTAGAATCTCCTTTCCCAAGACAACCTCTCCCTTCCTTCAACTGCTATAGGTGAAGAAAGTAAAATGTTTTTAGGTTTGGAAAAAAAGAAATTCAGCAAACTCTGCTCTCCCCATTAGAATATCAACATGTTTAGTAGGTCAGGAATACTTTCGGCACACTTTTTTAAAAGATATTTTATTTTTATTTTATTTATTTTTTGAGGTACCGCAGCTGGGGATTAAACCCAGGATGTTGTATGTGGGAAGCCAGTGCCCAGCCACTGAGCCACTTGGGCTTCCCTGAGTTGGTTTTTTAGTTTGTTTGCTTGTTGTTGTCTGTCTGTTTGTTTTTAGGAGGCATCAGGAACTGAACCTGGGTCTCTCCTTGTGGAAAGCAGGTGTTTAACCGCTTGAGGCACATCCGCTCCCCTCAGCACACTTTTAAATACAATTGTTTTCAGAGCTTTTTCAAACTGATATGCCGTAAATATCTTTAGGTGGATGTCGAGACTGGCAGCCTAGTGAATGGGATGTGCAACCAGGAAGATATAGAGGCCAGAATTCAAAATGGGCCATTCTTAAAAACAGCCTGGCCTTCTTGGCTCGCAAGTGATATACTCCCTGGAGGCCTTGAGCTTTACCTTAAGAGTCTGAGCAAGCTGGTTTTTAGAGTGGCTGGACTCAACCAACCAGAATTCGGAATTCTTTCCAACTTACGTTGAGCAGTATTTGGCCTGTGAGTTTGTCAGCACCTCTGTGCCCTTCCGGTCATTGTTCCTGTCACTCTGTGGCCCTTGTGACTGGGAGTATACTTGGTCTTCCTTTCTCTGATTGTCTGGAAATGTCCTGGCCATAGTTGTTAGGTTACAAATAAAGAATACGCCTTGCTAGGGGCTAATGTATATTTTGTCACCCAAGAGAATTGTCTGAAGCACAAGAAACAAGGAACCGGCACATCTCTAGAGAAATGTAGAAACAGTGGGAACCAAGATCCTTCGTGTTTTTATAATGATCTGCAGGAGAAGGTCCATGGTGAAATAGCCAAGACCACAGATGACACTGCCTCTCCAGATAACAACATGACAAAGCCCTGGAGAATAACTACCAGTGATGAATGTCAAGGCTCTCGCTGTGGCTATGTTCTTGACATATACACACACGAGGGCACACACAGCCCACAAACACGTACAGATGAACTCAGGCTAGACTTACAGTAACTAGTGAATTTACTGAGGGGGTCAGGGATCCCTATCATTACAGCACAATAGACTTCAATTTCTAAATCCTCAGATGCATTACAACCCAGAAGCCATGTAGTTTCTCTGAAAACATCAGCCCAGAGATCCAGCTCTAGCCCAGTAGGTATCATTAGGTGGAAGATACTGAAAATGAAACTTCCCTTATTATTCTAGAAAGACCCTGGCCTAGACTGTTGTACATAGTTTGTCCAAGTGAATTGTTCAGAAGGAGAGTGTTAAGATGCTATTGTATAAGAACATACTTATTAGATTAGGGCTTTTCAGACTAGAAGACTATAAAGCTCTATTTAAAATCCCACATCTATGTTTAAATGTATTGATACAGTAAAAATGGCCTTATTTAGTAAATATTGGCTTTCTGGAATTAGGAGTTTCTCCCACCCCATGAAATTTGAAGCAAGGAAAAAAAATTTCAGAGCAGAGAGAGAGAATGAGAACTGATTTGGGTACCTGTGATTGAACTTAATTAACCCAGAAGGTGTTATAGATTGAAAGTATAAAGGTTGAGCTGTTCATATAAATTCTTAGATGGAGAGGTCCAAGGTGCAGGCATGAGTCTGAGCCAAGGAATACCATAAAATGTACCTTGGTATTGGAAACAGACGATTGAGGTGAAAAAGTAAAATAAGGATCTGACCTAATCTGTCCACTTTGGGGGCCATCATTTGCATATTTAAATACCTGATATTTGCCAAAAGCTGAGCTAATACATTGGCCGGTGGATTTAAATCCCTTCCCCCCTTACTCACATACACATACATACACACACACTCACATAGTCTTCCACTAGAACCATTTATGTTCTAGTGGAGGTGGCAAACATATAAATAGCTAACTTTATAAAGCTGTATATGAATGAAATAAATGCCATGCAGGGGACAAACAGTTGTCTATGAGAACAGTTTTGAAATTGGAAGTGGCATACCTGGTCCGTGTTTTTAAAAGATGACTCTCTCGGGCAGTATGGAGAAGCAATTGGAGAGCTGGGACGTTAGAACTGGAGTTGGCAGGCTATGGCAGAGATACCAATCAGGGGCAAGTACCAGTGCAGCTCAGCCTCCAGGAGATGCCCCAGGGCTCCGTGGGGAGGATCAGGGCAGAGGCACACATGAATCCAGGCTCTTCTCACCTAGGGGGCTATCAGAATAACACCGAACTCCGTGATCACAGAGCTAAGGAGACTCTAAGACATCTTAATTCGTTTTTCTTCTTCTTCCTTTTTGTGACTCTTTTGAATTTACCTTTTTTTTTTTTAAAGATTTTTTATTTATTTATTCATATATCTCCCCCTTGCTGCTTGTGCTCGCCGGGTCAGCCAACCACGCCGTGCGTAACTCTTTGATAATCACCTGCTCTTAACATTTCCCTAGGGAATTCAGGTGCTGATTTAAATTGTTTGCCTGCCCATTATTTTTGCCCAAATTCATACCCTCTGAGTATCTTTGGACATATTTTTAATAGTACCATCCTATAATCCTAAAACCTTTACATGCACTGTAAAATGGGTTACGCTAATAAGAACCTATTTAGCAGTATATAAATATGATGATGATTACACAGAATGAAAATAAAGCCCAGCGCTCTGCTGTACTGTTGCTATCCAGAGTACTCACTCCATTCTGCCTGGTGGTGATGGGGGTTGTACTGCAGGTCGGCGACCCCATCTAGACAGTTTCTTGAGCACAAGAAACTATTCTTTATCCATCTTTTTATTGTCCCCGCGCATGCCCAAGAGCTGCTTGTTAGGTCAGTGTATTAAAACAGGAAAGCATGTAGTTTGTCTGTGTGCTGGGGGAAGTTGCTGCAGTGCCCCTATGCAGTCGTTTCCAGACCAGGCAGCATCATCAGAGGCACTGTGTGATAGTCAGGGGAGCCCACAGTGAAGCAGGGGGTCCACAGAGGAAAGGGGGCTTTCTGAGCAGGATCTAATCCAGAAATCTTTGACTACTCAATTTATGCACATTTTGGAACAAAATGACTTTTGGTTTTGGTTTTAATCTGAGGAAGCATTAACCCTTAAAGGAAAATCTGGTTTCCGTTGGTAGTTTTCAAACTTCTTTGGCCCTTTCTAATTGGTTTATTTAAAAAAAAGAAAAACACTTTTCATAAAAACAATCACCTTTGGGATCAAATGATTAAAAGTATCTAATCAAGTATTGCGTAGAGCTTTGCTAAATATATAAAGGGAAGAAAGGGTCGATGGACCGAGTGGAACTAGGAAACTGCATTATTTTCCGTATTTGCAAAAGGGCTTCTAAAGAGTCAGTGGCACCGTTGATTTTCCTGTTGGTCTTCAGACTTGAAGGATTAAAAACAGAAGAATAAATTGAATAAGATGGATAATATCAAGCACGGAGTTTTTCATGAGGAAAGGAAGGAGATGTTTCAGCCCTAGGGCCTTGTTGTCATCACTGATTTGTTTGTTTAGCTTGGAAAAGGGTTAGTAACTGTCCAGAATTTGTTTAACAGAAAACAGGTAGTTAGGAGAAAGAAGTTGAAGTTCCTCTTTGACTTGGACCCTAGGACAACATCTGAGAGAGAAATGTATTTAAAATGTTAGTAAACTAAAAATTCAGTGCATTGAAAATTGAGGTTTCTCTCAATACTCCCTTGTTGTATCATACAAGTTTAATTGTTGCTTGTATTTGGAGACAATGTGTGACATAAGCAGAATGCTCTTTAGCTGTTAGTTCCAACAGTACATACCCACAAGGCAATTCAAAAGGACCTACAGTGTACTGGAGTTTTTATGTGCTGAAGCCAGCAAGCTGGCCTCCCACTGGCATCGTGCAGTTGTAACATGGAGGCCTCATCTGAAAAGTCCAGAGTGGTCAGGTGGCCAGTGGAGTAGTCAGAGAAGAGTCCAGAGCACCTAAGACCACAGGTTCCTCCTCTTTTCCCTCTCTCTGTGCTGTAGTTAGTGGTCAGCCCTGTCTTTTTGTTGCCTATGATCACGGATATGAAGCATCTGAGTTTTTTTCATTGGCAGAGCCCAGACTCCTGAAAGCCAAAGTGACTGCTTTCTTACCAGCTGAAGTAAAATGCTCAGACAGCAATATGCTGCTCAGGGCAATGAGGTTAACTTATTTAGGAGGCTGTGTGGGCAGCTCTGGAGAGATCATGAGTTGTACTTGCATAACACAATTTATCTCCTGCTTTTTATAGTCCATTTATTTCCCACCTACCTTCTTCACCCCACTGTGCCCTGTTGAAATCATAATTTTACAATGGCATTTTGTCACCATAGAAATGAGAGCATTGAACCTGGAATTTATGAATGCACTATAAGATCCAATAGTCTAAGTATAGAAGACATGAAAAATGACCTTGACAGACACATGTGGTTTGCTGTCATACAGTCTTCTCTCTTTAGCAGAATTTTTTAAACTTAGAAACTAAAGTTCGTTCTGGAATAAAAAGTCAGTGAGCCAAAAACAAGTAGTAATGGCTTCTCAGGGTACAGAAAGTAGAAATTAAACATGCAGTTGTACCTTCATTTTCTTAGTGTTGCAAGAGATTCCTGAAATCTGAAAATGTAGGAATAAATGGCCAGGTACTGAATTCATGGTTAATTGAATTAGTCATGTCCCTTGTGTACTTTAAACTCAAAATAAATAAAAGTTAATCACAGGCTGATTTATCAGTGCAAACATGGACAAATATCATCATCATTCTGTTTTACATTTTAGAAGTTAATAGTTTTCAGGCTTTTATTGTAGTTATTTGCCTCTACCATGAAATTCAGAATTGCATCTTACCTCCTCCCTCCCATAGATGGGATTCAGAGCGGTATATGGTACACATTCCCAGAAAAGTCAGAGTAGCAGGCACCAATACAAGCAGAGAATATAAACAGCTGGAGTCTACATCTGTGGCTGGAATTCAGTTGGCATCCAAAAGCTGATTTCCTGTTTCAGCTCCTTTGTGTGCAAAATCGTGGTTTCAGATCTTAATTCTGTTTGACTTGGAGAGCCCAGTGTCCACCCTACAGCCACATCCAGACTGTGATGACTCAGAGGAAGGAGCCTCTGCCTGCAGGCCTGAATTGTCTTTGGAGGCTTCCCATTCAAGTGGTTCCTGTCCCTCAGCCTGAAGAATCTGGGAAACTCGGAAAGATGAGAAGTGAACCTCTGCAGGCTTACCTCCTCCTTCCATGTTTCATAGCTGTAGAAAGGCATCATTTTATTCAAGGAACAGTTTATACCAACGAGAAATAGAAAACTGTGGAGGAAAACAAAAAAACAAGCAGAGCTTTCTATTGTGCTTGTGTACAGAACTCATCTAAGCATTTAAAAACTCCCTTACACGTGCCATTTTACTGGCATATAGACTGAAGTCTAGGGAGACAAAATTCCTGTCTTTTAGAGATTAATTTTTACAGTGGATGACATTGGTGCAAATACTTGTAAAGACATGCATACAAGAATTGAATTTTAATCGGCTTACCTTTTTCACAACTGATTCAGGTTACAGGTTGGTACCAAATAAGCAGTGTCAAAAAATATGGTCCCTAAGCCCCCACATATTTATTGTATTGACTCCACAGCATGAAGGAATATCATGGTGAACCATGTAGAATAATGAGCTGTGACACTTCCTAGTAGTTTAATTCTGGCCTAGTAAAAAAAAAAAGGCACAAGAAACAGCTCATAGCATGGAATAAAAAAAATAAAAATAAAAGATGAGGTTTTTTTTAAAGAACTATTTTCTGAATTCACGACAACCAGTAGTGTTCAAAATGTGGAAGACTCATGTTATATCTAAAATAGCATGGACTTCCTAAAGTGAAGAATTCACCAATGGAGAGGGACTGCATGTTTCTCTCTCTTTTGTGCTGGTTTCTTTCTCCTTTGCTAGTTTTTCAGGTATCAGTTCAGGGACTCACTGCCTTTCCTGGCATTGCCTTTCCACACTTGGAAGAAGTGTCAGGAGGACAGTCAAAACTGATGATGCCCGAGGTAGCTTACTTCTGACAGAAGAGTCACCATGGCCCATCCCTAGCAGAAGAGCCTCCGAGAGCAGCACACGCAGGAACTCGCCCCGCTGTTCCCTATGGGTCCCCAGAGCCACGGCCCTGCCCTCCGGGCACAGGAGGGCGACCTTCTGCAGCCAGCACAGCAAGCACACCCCTTGACCTCCTGAGAAAAGGGTCCGTAGTACGAATGACGATAAATAGCTAATGCGCACCAGAGGCTGCAGTATAAAGGGAGTGGGCCTTTAGACTTCTATTAAATGGAAATTTTAAATTGTGCTGAACATTTCACGTAAAACATTAAAGTCCCATGTTTTAATCCTGAATAAGCAGAAGGTTTCTCTAGGTTGTTTGTTTCCCCACCCAAAGACATTTTTAAGTTGGGATGTTTAGGTGCCTTTATTTTGTGTTGTTTTGTTTGTTGTGTTTTAGTAAGGGCAGAAAGAAGTGCTGCATGAGAGACAATTCTCTTCAGTTAATGTTTTTATTTTACATAACAACCATTTAATTAGATAGCCTCTGCCTTTAGTATTTTCAAAAGATAAATATATTGAAATGGCAGAAGTGTGAAAGAATCTAAAGTAATGTTTATAAAGGCTCACACAAGTTGCATATAAGCACATGTTTACTTGTATTATATAAGTTTAATAAGTTTATCCTGGCTCCCACCTAGATTATGGACAAGTCATAAATTACCTACTCATTTTATGTGTATCTTCTTAAAAGATTAGCTTCAAATGTGGAATTAGCTTGCTGCTAATCCCAGAGTACTTAGAAACACAAACCACTGGAGCTGGAAGACTGTCCAGGAGACCTGTTAAGTGACACTTGCCTCGATAGGGAATCGGTTTTTCTTCGGCAAGTAGCTAGTAGCATATGCTCTCCAGTGACAGTGCTGTCTTAACTTCGTGTGGGAAGTGAAGGTGATGTTTCTGCAGTCAGGTGGACCCATTTACATAGTTATACATCCAGCTTTGATCGCGTTATGTCACTAATCAGTGTAAGCTACTATCTGTACAGAAAAGAAATGTGTGATTGAGTTTGTAGCTGATGTCAAGGCAATCAAGAAAGGTCAGCCAGATTCCAAGCTAGATATCTCAGAGGAAATACTTACATCATGAATGGGCTAAATTCACTTTCAAGGACTGCCTCGGGAGTCGAGCTTTGCTAATCGACAGCTGCTTCACGCTATCCCACAAATACGCTGCAAATCACAGAAGTACAGACCTCAAGGGACATTGGAATCCCACAAGGTGACCTGGTGACTTCCCCAATATCTCAGCACCACTTGTGCCAGAAGAGGGCCTTGGTCTGAAGCCTGCCAGTGCTTCATGGATGGCATCAGCCTGTGGGAGCCATCGGTGAGCACCTGGAGTGAGTCGGCCTCAGCCTCCTTGGTCAGAAAAGACATTAAGTAGCCATTTCTTCAACTTGCCTGTGTGTGTCTACCAAAAGCATATCTAGCCTCTCTTGTTTGGAAAAGTCAGCTGTAGTTTCACAGGATTTTCTTTTAATTTTCATGTACTCCTGTGAGGTTTCAAAATAATGACCAGTCCCTTTCTGACAGTCACATTATTTTTATTGAAGAAACAAAGTAAACACAAAGTAGACACTTATCTCACTTCCTGCTGTTTTTCTGACAATCAGTTATATAATAGAAAGATAGATGGCATCTCTGCATTCATGGAACTTTCAGTCTGGGGCATATAACAAACAACCAGTTTGAGAACTGATTTGATGGTGGAGGGACAGAATTAGGGGGAGTGTAATGCAGAAATATGGTACAGATGTCAGACAGACCAGGACCAAAGTGCCTAGCTGGGTGAGCTGGGCAAGAGCTTAAATTCTCTGTGCCTCAGCAACTTAACCTATATAAATTGGGAGTAATAGTAGAATCTAGTTCATAAGATTATTGTAGGACCAAATGAGAAAGCTCTTCACACATTCCTTGCCAGTAATAAATGGCAGCTACCATTGCTGTTGTTAGTTTTAGACCCAAAGAGATAGAGGTGTTTGGGGAGACATGTAAGGAGCTCAGGGGAGAGCACTCGGCTGGTGAGGGGATCAATTTGAAAATCACCATGATCACAGAGTAAATTGAAGCCTTGATTCCTCTAATATCAAGGGAGTATGGAATAAGAAGAGGTGTAGACAGAAAAGTTTAAGGCAGAGGAAAAGAAACCTAAGAAGGAGGCTGAGACCCAGCACTTTAGAGGATGTAAAATCCGGTGCCTTCAGCCCACACTTAGGTAACAGAGCTAGAGGCAGAGCTTTCAAACTCTTCAACTGCCTGACACAGGAAGAAATGTATTTTATATTGCAGCCCAGAATGCACATACTCACAAGCCGACCACTAAAAGATATTTTAATACCAGCCGTGACCCATCAAATTGATGTCATGACCTACAATGGATTGCAATTCATGTATGGAAACCGCTGATCTAGATTTATTATGGTATTTACCCAGTATCACTCTGCAAGTTGGTTTCAGAGCCAGCCAGTTTGATAATCCAACATTACCACTTGAAGATGGGTGAGTCATTCTCGCATTCAACAAATATTTATTGAACACCTGCTGTGTGCCAAGTAAGTCAGTAAGCTGTGATTGGTGTCATGGTGGACAACACACATCTAGCCTAGGAATTAGAGAAAGCCTTCCCGAGGAAGTGGCATTTAAGACAAAGAATACATGGGAGTAGCCAGAGGAAACCAGGCAGGAGGGAGAGTGGGGAGGCTTGTGTGGGAGGGAGGTATCTGGAACCCTGAAGGAAGTGCCCTGTGTCTGAAATATAGAAGGGCCAAATCTTGGAAGGCCTCAGAAGCCAAATTAAGGAGATTGGGCTTTGACCTAGAAAGGATGGGAAACCGTGGAAGAAGTGACAGAGTCAGATCTGCCTCTTCAGAATATCCCTTCAGCTGCTAAACAGGAAATGACTGGAAAGGAGCAAGGTTGGTGGCAGAGAGAGATCATGTAGTGGAGCATCTGCAGAATACATGGGAAGAATACTGGTCTACAGTAGATGGGAAAGAAGAGGATGGCTCTGGAGGTTGAATCAGTTATTGGAATTATTATTCCAGGCGATTCACTGGAAATGGAAGACTAAAGGAGAGGAAAGCATCAAGGCTAATGCCTGAGTTTTTGGTGGGGGTGCCCATTAAGACAGGAACACTGAGGGGCAGCAGTGGGGAGCAGCAAGCAGATTGAGATCGAGGTGCCTGCCAGTCACCTGAATAGAGCTGCCTGGTGGGTGGTCTCTTCTGCCCACCGAAGCCTCAGGAGAAGAGGTCACATGGGAAAACAGGAGTGGGCATTGTCAGCATGGAGCTGGGACTCGAAGCTGTGGGAGTAGACGAGCTCTTTGGGGAAACGGCTGCCAGATCTTTTGACAACAGCCTGCACTAAGAAATCCGTTCTGCACCACAATGATAGTTTACACACCCGTGTACGTTCGCATGCACACACAACTGGAACAAAACTTAGCTTCCCTACCTGCACGCACACTGATATTTTTCTCTATGTTTTATCAAACAAAGTGCTGGTCATAATGGTCTAAACTGTTTTCTGACAGCCTAATGTCTTAGGGAATGCGTAGAATGAGAAGAGCAAGTACAGGCCTGAGCTTTCCAGGACCGGTGTAGACATTCTGCATCCTTACTTTCCAGTTGAATCCACTCTCCCCCATATCGCTCTACTTCCCAGCAGAGTTGAGCTCGGCATTGACCAGAGTGTCCCATGGAAGACTCGGTGACACAAACCTCAAAAACAGGGTTCTGTAGGCAAAAACAGTTGAGAAACTCTTTAATGCCGGGATCCTCCTTGGAGATTTATGACACATTGGCATTTTAAAGTCTTAGTAGTTTTGTAATTTAAAAAAAAAAAAGGTTAAACTTCATTTCCTAAAGTTATTTGAATACCTAATGCTTTTTTCCATGTAGCATCTACTAACATCTGGAAGAAGTCATGTTCTTTAGAACATACTTTCAGAAACACTGCTTTAGGTCATTGAGTTCTAGACCTAGGGTATCTCAGAATAAGTGCTGGTTCACCAGGTTAGGTATTAGGCAGGGATGGGAAGCAGTGGAATTTATTTTCAAGAAGGCCACAGAATTCACAGACTGAAAGAAGGAGCTTAATAGGGTCCTATCTAAAGATAGAGATAAGTGGAACAATCTGCTAAGAGACCTTTTAGTCCAATGACTTAAATCTTCTGAGATCTGTATATCAGATTAGACTAAAAAGACACAGATATATATTTATTTGTAAAAGGTATCACATCAAAAAACAGGATTTTTCAGCTGAGATATACTCCAACAATCTGGAAAGAAAAGGTGTCCAATATAATTTTTAACTATAAAAGCATCCAGGGAACAGAAGTCTAATAAGGTGTCATGTTGCATAAGGATACTTAACTAGCCTCACAGTCTCTGGGCTCATTTCAGGGTCTTTGTTTTTATACATGTGGACTACAATCTGCTTCTGTAACATTCCTTGTGCAGCTCCAGTTTGAAAAGTGTAGCCTTTCCTAAATGGCACTAATGGGGTGTGAAAAAAGGGTTTGCCTTCTTGACTTTGTCATTTATAATTCATCAGTTTCACATGATTTGGGAATTATTTTCACTTTAAATGAGGTTAAGAACCTCAAAGTATTGTTACGGGAATTCCTTGAGTCCAGGAGAAAAACCATATCTTTTTTTTTTTTTTTTAACCCAAATGCAGAACATGCTGCCTATTCAAATAGTGAACGCAAGTGTCATGATAGGATTGTACTATCACTATTGAAGTTCACATTATCCCGTTCTCTTGATCCTGATGACGTTTTGATTTTTGGTGGTAATGGCTCCAACTCAGTGACAAATCTAACGTTGCATTAGCATGCCACAGAGAAAGAAGGTAATGTTCCTGTGAACAAACATGGAAAGCCCAGCTTCAGGGAAGAGCAACTGCTGCTCGCAGTGGCATGAGACAGGTTTGCTGAGCTACAGTGGTGGATGCACACAAGAGTACACTCTCTGTGTCACTCAGACAAGTAGTATAAGGCTCACATTGTTTCTGTGCATGACCTTCTAGTTCCATTACCTCAGAAAATGTCCAGGGCAGCAAAGGAAAATCCAAGAGCACACCTTCCAAAGTACAAAAGGAATTCTGTCTAGTTCTGTTGCCTCACCTTGTGCAAATGCAATATGTGTTTCTTTGAAGTCCTAGGACAGTGTAGTGCTAAGTGCAACCTTAACAATTCCAAGAAAAGAAAGCTGGTCAGTTCCAAACCTAGGGTTTCAGATCTTTAGGCTATGTCTATGAAAAAGCAAGCTTATTATATGATTTGTAGCAAGTTCTGTCATTTGCTTATTATATTTATCACTGCCATAGAGGAAGAAAGAATTAAACTGCACCTTAAGAAGTGATCTGCCTGTGGGTGCCAGCTTTTAACCACAGAACATTTCCAAATGAGAGCTGTTAGTAGACCCATTTTAGGGCAGGGAAATTATCTAAAAACTGTGATTTAAGAGCAAGTGAAGGAGAATGATTAAGTAAAGTAAAAAAGTAGAAAGGAGGGACGGAGAGAAGAGGACAATTTAATTGGAAATGCCACATTCTCTCTTCATTGCTTGAGAGAACAGAGCCAAGCAAGCACGTTGGCCTAGTCAGCATCCTATGGGATCGGTTCTCACCCTTGTAAACAGATCCCAGTTATACTTCTGTTGATCCCAACAAAAGTTCATCATCAGTTAAGTGTTAGCTTAGCAAATGCATTTGCTTTACTGACCTGAATGGATCATTGGCTAGCATAACTTCTTCCACTTAGAGAAAAACATTTTTCCCCTAGTGGGTGATCACCCTGTTCATTGTTCAACAGTCTCCAACAAAGGAACTGAACAGAAGCAAATGAAGAGGGAGAGGATTTGCTGTCCCACCAGACAGCAAGTGTGCCAGAGGACTGCTTCTGCCAGGCTTTGCTTGCTGTCTTCCTAAGGCCATCTGGCCAGCTGGGTGTCACCTGCCAAATTGCAGGACAAATTCACCTGGGCTTGGGCTTCCCCAGAGCAAGAGCAGATGAGAAGGTGACAGCGAGGGCAGTAGCAAGCGTCCTCCTGGCCAGCAGCCTGCTCTGCCATCTGCCTCTGACTCCCTGGTCCCTGTAAATCTGGTCCTGACTACTTGGCCCTTTGCCTTTTTATTCTGCCTCTTGGCCCCCATGTATCTCTGGTTATTTAGTCTCAGGCCACTATCCTGCTGCACCTACAGCAAGCTTGACCTCTGTCAGTCTCGCTGGCTTCTGTTGCCTGCAGTCCTTACCACACTGCCAGGTCTGCATGGGCACAGTCCCTCTGAGGTTGGGGGAAATTCCCATGAATTACTGGGAAAGACACCAGAGGTGAGGACATTTAGGGCTTAGGTCTCTGGTCATGCATGGCCCAGGGAGCAGTGGGATCCTATGAGCTATTGCTGCATGCATGGGTTGGCCAGCTGCTGTGTTGAATAAATGTGTGATGCACTGACACAAATTCTGGAAGATTCTTAGACCTGTCAGGGCTCTTCAGAACTCATATTCAGTTTGCTATCAACCAGAACCGT
Organism: Tolypeutes matacus; assembly: GCA_026826555.1. Classification (NCBI taxonomy): domain Eukaryota; kingdom Metazoa; phylum Chordata; class Mammalia; order Cingulata; family Chlamyphoridae; genus Tolypeutes; species Tolypeutes matacus. The sequence continues at coordinate 18,322,373 of JAKSZT010010858.1, forward strand.
ATTCTGAGGTCCCTAGGGACCTTAAAGTTCTCATATGTGCCAGGGGCTTCTGGCTTAGGTCAGGTTCTCACACGTCCTATTTGGGGGAGGAAGAAGGAAGAGAGGGTTAGTGGTTTGCCTCCTTGAGTACTGAGCACTTTGACACCATTATCTCAGTCAATACTGAAATCTATCCTACAGGCAACAGATTTGGGTAAGCATTCCTATTTTACTAATGATACTTGATCTCAGAGAGGTTAAGTCATTTGCCCAAGATAACACAGCTAGTCCGTGGGGAAACTCTGATCTAAACCTGATGGTCCACATGCATTCCAGCTTACTTTGCGGGGTTTAGAGGCCAGAGTCCCAATTCTGCCACTAAATATCTTTATGACCTTGGGTAAATTATTTTTCACGATGTGCCTCGGTTTCCCCTTCTTTCACAAGAGCTTAGGATCCCTACCTTGTTGGGTTGTCAGGAAGATTAAATGAAATATGATAACTCTTGGGAAAATGCCAGTCCAGACATCGTACACAAGGGGTACTTGAAAACAGTAGGATCTTCATACAACTCCATTAATTTATACAGGGATGAATATAAAAATAATTTTAAATTTCTACTTAGAAAATTATTTAAAGTCTATTAAACAACAACAAAAACAAAACAAAAAACAGAAAAGAACCAGTAAATAAGTGACCTGGGTCTCATTCCAGATGTATTTTAAGGTTTTATCCCTTTTCAAAATGTATGGCCAATGTCAACAAAACTTAGTTTGTCTAATGTTTTTGTGGTTTACATAGAAGGTGTATTGAGTGTTCTTCAAAGTTGAAACTTCCTGTTTTTCCCTGATCACTGTTTTTCTCTTTGAATTCGTCAGTTTTTGCATCAGCCAAGAAAACATGCAATACAGTCATATAGGACTAGACTTAAGTTAATATGTTGTTTGAGAGAATTAAAAATTAGGTGATATAATAGTTTGTCTTATTTTATTTGTTTAGTGTACCTTTGTCTGCACATGGAAGTGATTATAGAGAAATATTTTTTTGCTCTGTAGCTTTAGAAAGACTAGGGGGAAAATCTTAATGCATTTTAACTTGTGAGGAAACACTGTATGTTGGGGAACTGAAAGAAGCAGACTAAAATATAATGTCAGGGTTATTAATTTTTACACAGTGAGAAAATCTGCTGACTACACATAAGTAAACTCAAAAGTGAGACTTGGTAAAACAATCCTAACATTGAGGTTAGAATGATTCTTAAATTCATAGATAAATGAAGTTATATATAATGACAAATGAGTTTCAATCTAGTTATATCCAAAGAGTCCAGGTTACATCATGACATGTGAAAAACGTATACATGTATATTTGCATATATATGTAATATATGTACATATATATATATATATATGTCTGCAGAGCTACTTAAGTCCCATTCTATCTACCTTTGTCCTAAAGTTCCCTTTTGCACTCATTTTGGTCAATTGGTGTTATCATCAAATTCTGTGCAGCCTTTGTAGGCATACTACTGTGTTGTGCCTTAGCATTTGTTTCAGGTGATAGATAGTCCTTCTGTGTGTCTTCTTCCCCCTTTACTCCCCCCAATCAAAGACAGCTCCTTAAGTCTGTCCTCCTTCTTGTCACAGAAAGGTGCCCTGCTACTTATGACAATGAATCCGTCAGTAACTATTACATACAGATCCCTAAGTCCAAGGTCTGCAAAGGAGATATGAAGTTCACGGTCTGACTGGCCACCAGATCATGTGTGTTGATCAGTAATGAGCACAGTGCCAGGCACACACGTCAGACTCAGTAGGTGTAATTGAATGAATGAGACGGTACCAGGAAAAATTAAAAGATGAAGATAATACCTGGGAATGGGGCAGCCATGTGGATCCAGCTGGTTAGAGGTAGAAAGGATTGGCCTTGTTCTCAAAGGATGGGCAGAAGGTAAAAGGAAGTCACTGGCATTTCAGCTGGGATGAAGTGACGGCACCATGAGAAAATTCAAAGATGGGGGTCTTGTAAAAATGTGGAATTTTAACAAGGGCAGCATTGATAGTCCTGTTAAGTTTTTAGGACTTCAAGAAGCCTTCTTTGACCCCGCAGACGGGTTTAAATGCCCTTATACTCTAATCAGGCTGTGTGAGAATTGTTTTACCTATTTGTAAACAAATCATGATTTAAGTGCTGAAGTCTACAAGGTGGATGTAGGTCATGAAGGCTTACACCAGGGGCACCAGGCGAGTGAGTTAAACAGAGAGAAGATTCCTCTTGTCTCACACCCAGACTACGAGAAGCTAGATGTTGGAGGCCCATAGCTGTCTTTTGCCCAGGACACAGCTTCTAATATTCAGCCTTATCATTAAAGCTGGCAGAAATTGTGGAGTTTTTCAAGAGTGATGAGCAGGAGGATTTCTGCTAAGTATCATCACAGGGTGATCAATAGAAAGCATGTTTGTAGCATATCAATATTTGCTTTGTGGGGTACTCATCTGGCTTTGCACCCTCAAAATCTAGGCATTTTGTTCATTTTATGAGGATTGATAAGCTTGCTTTTATTTTTTTCATTTAAACTTTAAAAGTAATATATGCTCTTTGCAGTAAGTAAAACGTGTATAAAGAAGTTATTTTCCACTTCCTGCCTCCTTTAATCCCATGTGTTCTAAAATAACCATTATGTTTGATATATGACATTCTATGACTTTCTCTCTGCTCACACAACTGTATTTACACATTCTTGAGGATCTTTTTTTAAAACCGGGTGAGAATATACCACATATCTTAAACTACAATTTACTTCTTCTTAACAATGTATCATGAGTTTTGTTGAATGCACTTAACTCCACCTCATGCTTTGTAATTGCTGGATAACATGTATAACATTCCCCCATTTGATGTACCATAATTATTTAACCTTCTCCATATTGATGGTCTTACGGATTGTTCTCAGCTTTCTGTCATTACAAAGAATGTTTTAATGAACAACATGTATGCCTGTCATTATGTCTAGTATGTGTGTTTTGTTTGTATAGATATTCTAAAAAGGGATTACTAGATCAAGAGGTTGGTACACTTTGAATTTTAATACTTCTCGACATATTCTTTTTCCACAAGATTAAAGCAGTTAACACTTCAACCAACACTGTATAAAATTTTCCATTATACCTTAAGTCTTAGTTTCCTAGCTGCTAAAACAAATACCATATAGTTGGTTGGCTCAATAACAGGAATTTATTGGTTCTCGGTTTCAGAAGCCAAGAAGGCTTGCTTCTTCCCAGAGTTGGTTTCTTCTGGCTGGCCAGCAGTTAGCACCTACTCCATTGGCTAGTTCAAAGGGAAAGAAGGGTTTGGTTTCCATTTCATAAAGTGATGGTTAGGGTCATAAGGTCAAGACGTCTGGATTCTTCTCCCAGGTCCAGTAGAACCTTGGACAAAGGAGTTAGTCTCTCCATGCACCAGTTTCCTCACCAGTAAGCTGGGAAATAATAGTACCTCCCTCAGAGTTGTCAGGAGAAGAAAAAACCTTAGAATAGTATCTATTGCAGAACAAGCACTCAGGAAATGTGAGCTACTAGTATATTTTCATCACTCTTATCACTGCAGTCATGAATTTCATAAGGCCCAAATGCAAATGGGCGTTCACTTTTATTCATTTAGTATAAGTACATTTGTAAATGTCAATGGGAGGCAACAGATGACATGCCTGAACGTTGCCGTTGAGTCAGAAAAAGGAAGGGAGCTTCTGAGCTGCTCCAAGAGACACAGCCAAAGGTAAAGTGCTGGGGTAATCAAGAAAACTATACATTACTAAGCAAAGGGTTGTATGGAAAGAGAGTTCTTAAAAAGACTCCCAAGATCCCAGAGTTAATCTTTTATTCTAGACTATTGTTTATGGAGCGCTTTGGTTTTTTAATATAGAAGTAGTTTTAAAAAATACTCAGTTCTGATGTGGAATCGGTATAATCTTGAGATATTCACTAAGAAGTATCTGTCATTTGGGAACCATAAGTCTTTGTAAGTACAAAAAAATCAGTTGGAAAGATGGGAATTTTGTAATAGTAAACGTGTCTGTCAACAAGGGTGAGGAATGGATGGCGATTCTTAAATAACATGTGAAGCTTTGTTTTTTTAAAACACACTGGAATTTTCATAGTGGTATTTCTTCCTTGCCAGACCTCCCACCATCTTGACAATTAAATTTAGCCAGATGAATAAGCTTTCTGTTTAAATAAAAGATCAGGAGGATTTGAGGAGGGTCCTTCAACTCTAAAATACATCCTTTAATGAACTAACACATTTCCAAATTAAGAGGTCATAAAGCAAAATGCTTTTTATATCCCTTGAAATATCAAAGAAACCAACAGGCGAAAACTGAGCTGGCCCAGCTTAGTACACTGTTTGACAGTTTGTCTGTATTCTTTATGGAAACTCCTCTCCAGCAAGAGGGAGGGACAGAAAAACACCAGTGTTGTATTCTCAACTTGCACAATGCTGTCTCAGGGTTTTCAGGTTGCTCTGAACATGGACATCTCTACACAGAGCAGTGACTTTGGTGACTAAAGACACCATATTTCATTTGATTGCTGCTCCCTCTAAACCACAAGCTCATGTGTGGGTGTCAAGTTCTTGGCTAGCGCTCCAGCTAAACAGAGCGAGGATGTCTCATTTAGAGTGGTATAGATCCTTGAGAAAATAAAGCATGGCTGGAAAACTACCGGGAAGACAAATGATCTAATATAACCCAAACCACTTTTTAAAATACAGACAAACAGAACAATAACAGTGGAAAATTACAGGAACCTGACTCCCTGAGATGATTGAAAGCCAAAGGTGGTAATCACACATGTCACTGGAAGCGGCTGTGCCCACGGGTAGCTGTGCATGGAGGTGTACTTCTGAATTTTCCACATTTCCACAATTGTAAATGTTCTGAGGATCTTGGGTTTGAGAAGGATTTTTAAACTGTATATCTGCTACCATGGCCAGTTGACTTCATGTCATCATAGGTGTGACGGACTGTTGATGCTGTAGACAAAGGAGTTGTCTTTTATCAAAGGGATTACATTACAGTCTAGGCTGTTTCCTAGCCAGACAGAATTATTGCCTTGCCCTTTCCTTCCATTGGCTCTCCAGTCCAGGATGAGGCAAGTTAAAGGAAGGGTTCATCCTACCAAAAGTAAAAAACGGGCTTGCAGCATTTCACCTCTTCCTGTTTTAGGGAATGAGGAAGAATTTGAAGAGCCATTCTCCGTGGGAGCAGTGTGTGCGGCCATGAATGTTAGTTGTAAGCTCGCAGCCTAGCAGCCCTGGGCACTGCCTCAGCCGCATGGCCATCTCTCTTGAATGCCTCACTGCCCCAACAAGCAGCCATCTTTCGGAATTTAGAGATCACTTCCCTAGTTATCTTTCAGTGGCACACTTAGCTCTTAACAGGGTTCTCTCAGCTTTTCCAGGGTCTGGTCAGAGAAGATTTGCTTATCCTTTGAATCAAAACTTGATTTTCTTCTTACGACAGCTAACTTCTGTCACAGGATTCCACTTCTTAGGGGGACAGTTTGTGCTGTATCCCCAGTTGACCTCCAAAGGAAGTGGAAAAAAAGGAGTTAGAAAAAATTCTTTGCTTGAGCTTTACACTTAAGACACTAATTATGTGGCCCACTGTTGCATTCTATTTCTATCCTGTATCTACAGTAAATTTAGCAGCCAACTTTTATCTAATACCTACTGGGTGCAAAGTGTGGCATAGGAGAGATATCAGTGGAAGTGATTGCCTGTCTATTGAGAAAATCATAGAACTACAGATTTTAAGTGCATAGATTCTACCAAAAATATGTTTATATACTCAGAAAACTAAACCAGCAGTTTGAGGATTTTGTTTATGTACAACCTGACAAACTCTATATTGCAGTTAACACATTAGTTCATGTACTGAGTGAGTTTCAGCTATGTTTCAAGCAATATGCTAAGCTGATGAGGGAGATCCTCCTACAAATAAGCCTTAGCAGTCTGATGAGATGTGCAGTCAAGTAAACAGGCAACCATAACATAACACATCCTGATGAAGGCAAAAGTGAGGTCAGTCCAAGGTGCTGCAGAGCACCGAGGAGGGGCTAGCCTTAGTGGAAGGCTTCCCAGAGTATGGGGTTTCTAAACTGATTATGAGTTTCCCAGGTGAATGGGGTGGGGAGAAGGGTAGAGGTGATTCCATATAGAGAAAATAACTTAAGCAGAGGCCCTTAGGAGAGAGAGAGCATGGTACGTCCAGAAAACTGCAAATGATTTGGGTCTTATAGAACATACAGTGCAATGGGGAAGTACAGAGAGTTGAGACCAAAGAGGCACGCAAGGTCAGATCATGACGGGCCTTTGTAACCATTCACTCATTCTACAAATATTTGTTGGATGCCAACTAAGCATGTGCCAGGCATGGTTATAGATACTTAGAACAATGTTTGTGGAGCCCATGGTCTATAAACTGGGGTGATGTTCTGAAGGGCCTTGGTTGCCACTTTCAGACATTTGGGTTTTCCCTTCAGGTCAACAGGGAGCTATCAAAGGGCTTTGGGCAGGAGAGTGACCTCACTGGGTTTTCATGATCTGACCACAGTGTAGAGGTTTGGAGGAGGGCATGGGGGTAGGAAGACCACTAGTGACCTGACTCAAGGCCTGGTAGTGGGGCTGGAGAGAACTGGGCAGATTCTAGAGTGGCCAAGGAGGAGTATGGGTGGGACCAGGAAAACCGTGGATGTGAGGCATAAAAAGGCATGTAGGAAGATCCTCAGGTTTCTGGGTGGGGAGGCCAGAAAGCATACATTTGAACTGGGAACCAAAGAGGAAGGCCAGTTCTGCTGGGATCCAAACAGCTACTAGATGATGAATTCAGTTCTGAAAATGTAGAATGAGAAGTGCTAGTGGGGCGTTCAAATAGGCACGTGGATTTGGACATTCAGAGAAATCTTAACTGGAAAGATGAATGTGGCGCTTCTGAGCAGATAAGAAGTAATTTAAGTTGCGGGAGTGGATGGGATCACTCAGTGAAAGTGTAGAGTAAGATGAGAAGAGGGCCCTAGATGCAACCCTGAAGACTGATATGTAAGAGACAGAGAAAGAGAAAACATCAAGGAGAAAGAGCTGACATAGAAGAGATAGAGGAAAACTAGAGACTTCACTGTCATTGAAGCCAAAGTCAGGGGAAAGTGTTTCAAAAAGGGAGTGGCCCCCTGGGTCAGCTCTGCTGAGGGGTCAAAAGATAAGGACTAGAAAGTAACCCATCTGTTAAAGCAAGAAGAGCAAATGCAGGGGAGGGAAGGCAGAAGCCAGAATTCAGTGGGTTCATTTAGCAAACTATTATTTGGTAACCACCTCTTATATGGCCAGACCTTGTTACAGATATAGTTCTGGAGCTGCAGATCAGGTCCCTGCTCTATGGAACTGCTATTCTAACAGGTTGAGGAGTAAATGGAAAGAACAAAAGTGAAAATAATGAGAACAGACCGGCCTTTATAGAAGTTAGCTATGAAAAAAAAGGTGAGAAAGAGGGAGTTAACTAGAGGGAAGTATGGAGTCAAGAGAAGGTTCATGTTTAATATGGAAGAGATGTGTGTGTATATACATGCTGGTGGGGAAGAGCTGGTCTAGGAGAAGAGGCTGGACAAGCAGCAAAGAGGAGGATCGTGGATTTGAACAAGGCTCCTGAAAAAGCCAGAGGGACATAAATTCCTTGGGCAGACGGGCCCATTGTGGCAGGACAGAGGAGGTGTGGAAGGGGTTGGGGCAGATGGGTTTTTTTTTGTTTTTGTTTTGTTTTGTTTTGTTTTGAGGTTTGTTGTTCTAGGGAGAAAAACACAAGAAATCTATTTTCTACTGATAGATTCCATATTTCAGGTAAAATACGAGTTGAGAGTATCTGCTAAGTAAGAGGGAATGAAGTGGACTAGGAATACTAAGAGGAGGGGGTGGGGAAGAGATGACAGGGATACCCAGAATGCTGCCTGGGAGGCTAACAGCTGAGTCAAGGCTGGAGACCATGCCTGGGCAGTGGCAGCATCTGGTGTTGTGCAGTTGATTCCAGCAACTCTCAAAGTAGAGATAAAAGGTACAGATAAGAAGTAGAGATAAGAGTAGGAAAGGCAAATAACTTGTCTAATCCCAGTAGGGATTTTCAGACAATGGGTTGTGGGTATTGGTAAGACTGTGGTTGAAGTGTGGGTTGTGAAATCTAGGCCAGAGCAGTAAAGAAAGGAAAGAAGGGAAGACAGGAGGAGCCAAGCACACGGCAAGAGTAAGGAGGTTTAGCATAGGTGGAGTAGGAGACATGGAGAGAATTGAAATGGCCCAAGATTGCAGTCAGAGGGTTGGGTTTTAACTGAAATTTCAGTGGTGGAACAATTTCTGGACCAAGGTGTGTCCATAAGAGTGCGTGGTGGGGCCGAGTGAAAAAGTCATCGGTAATAAGGAGCTCAAAGAATTGAGAGGGTGTTGGGTGGGTTATCCAGAACTGGAAGACTGTAGGATCACCCCACAGAAGTACAACTGCCGGTGCCTCGCCCCCATGCTGACCGTCCCCCTTTTGCCTGGCTCTGGCAAGCCCTTGAGACCATTTCAGGGATTTTATTGGTGGGTCGGCATCAGCAGCCAAAGGTTGTACAGATCACTTTCGGGTAAACAAGTTGGCACAGGCAGTGGGGCACAACTCATTTGAGCAGGATCCCAAAGCTCTTGCCCAGGGGAGGTGGCAAAGGAATACTTTTCTGTACCCAGAGGAATCAGACCAGGGTTGTCTCCATTACTGGCCCTGGTTGTGGCTCGATGGGACAATTTTTGTACCGAGCCCAAAAAATGATCCCTGCACACTTGAGTGCCTTCCCAATTTCCCAGACCAGGAGATGAGCTGGGTGGCCTGTGCACCAGGCCTACCCTCAGAATGTACAGTCGCCTCCTCATTCATTCCCCTTGGGATACGGCGGTCCTCCCGGCTGGCAAGGAGCATTTGTTGTTAACATTGGCATAAAAAGATTGGCAGGATTTGGGGGGTGACATGGTAAATCTTGGCCTGAAGAATTTCAATCCGAAATATAGGGTTTTTCTGGCCTCTAGATTCCAAGTTGAAAATGCCAGGATCTCTTTTAGGATTAAATGATCTATGACAGTTCATACCTGGGGGCTCACCTCTGGTATTTGGTAGCCATTTCCCTGGAGGTTGTTTTTTTTTTTTTTTTTTTAAACATTTTATAATTTTGCTAACTTTAACTCTTCACACAGCTGATTCAGTCTCATTCTTTGGGTATCAGCTCAAATGTTGCCTCCTTAGAGGGGCTTCCTTGTCTAGTCTTATTTAAATGAGCTCCTCTGGGGAGTTTCCAGCCCATTAGCATATTGCTCTGCCTCAGTATTTATTGCAGTGAGTGTTTATGCTGTTTGCATGCATTTCACTTCGTTCTTTCAAATATTTATCCATCACCCATCACGTGATTCCCTACCATATTGTAGGTTTGGGGATATGGGCGTAAGCCAGACAAAGTCGAGTGTTCCCTGGAGCTTAACTCTCAGAAAGGAGATAGACAATGAAACAAAGAGCAAAGAAATAGATAGTATAATGTCAGGTAACAAACATGTTTGAAGAAAAGCAGGGGGAACAAATTGAGACCCAGGTGAATGAAACAATAGGTGACTGAAAGACGTATAAGAACTTTACAAATCATCAGAAAACACCACAGGGAAATGGATGGATGGTTTACTCAATAAATGGTTTTGAAGGCATAAACTATTTTGAGAAAATTAATTTTAATACATATCTTACACCCGAAGTTCTGGGAGGATTAAAAAAGTTAAACCTGCAGATAAAACTAAAATAGAACAAATCTGTGGATGGGTAAGAATGGCAAAATATAAAAGAATGGAAGCAAACTCAAAAAAAAAAATGACTGACAGACTACATAATATATCTGGTATCAAAAGAAAATCATGATGTGGTTAATAGTGCATATATAAGAATGTTTTTCTCTGAAACAGAGCACATGTATGTTAATATTATAAGATGTTAATATCAGGCTGATATTTGGGCAAAAAACAAGCTATGGACAGTAGTGTATAGTAATATATTAATAACCTTCCATTAATGGTAAAAAAAAAAAAAAAAAAGAGAGAGGTATGCTAAGTGAAATAAACTAGACCAAAACCAAAAGTATTGTTTGACTCGATCTATACAAAATATAAATACAAATAAATTATAGAGATGGAGAAAAAAAAGAAAATAATGAAATTAAGAAGTTAACAAATTGGGGGAAATACTTGCCACAATGGGAAAAATAAAGAGTTAATAATATTAATATAGCAAATGTCCACAATTTTAAAGATCTTTTTTCTTGCATTTTAATGTTTCTTGAAATCAGGATATATTTTTCAGTCAATGTGTACATTTAATATAGTCTTTAAAGACATTAAATTAATGGTATATCTTACAAGCAAAAGCATCTTATAATCAAATGTAATTTTTTATAGAGTACATAAAAATTAGTATGAACATTAAGGTTCCTGGTAGGAAATAGCATTGTGCTAATTCACTCATTCAATTAACAAATATTTGTGTGTTTACTTTGTACCTGGGTAGTAGGTGTACAGTGGTTAGCAAGATAGACGCAAATCTTCACTTTTGAGTGGCTTTTTCTAGGCCAGTCACTGCTTGGTGCCCTGTACACTGGTTATATCCGATCAAAGATGGATTGGGATGTTCCGGAGAGAATAAGTACCTTGGCCAGCCTGCTCAGCAGTTAAGTGGTAGAAGTAGATTCCAGCTCAAGTCTGCCTGGCTCTAAAACCTGCTTTTTCCTCAAATTACCATAATTGTTGAGCTAAATGGACTTTTCACACTCAGTCTTACTGACAGCTGTCATTACCTGTGCCCCCAATCTTCTCCCCTGCCTCAGCACTTGCTTAGGGCTAAAGGAAAGCATTGCTGGCAGAAATAGATGGCAGTGCAGTGGATGCCCCAGCCAGGATGGTGTCTTTTTAGCAGAGAAGAAAGTTTTGCCTACAAGACACCTAGAAAGTCTAGTCCTACATCATTTAGGTAGCCTGTTATATGCTTTTGAAACCTGTACTAAATAATATATTCATTTATATTTTAGCAATAAAAACAAGTAAACTTACAATCATAGATTTGGGGAAGGATGGGAAGGAAAAAGAACAAAGCATATACTTCTCTGTGTTTGAGACAAATGTAGTTAGAAGTTGTCTGAAGTTGGATTCTCTAGAAGCAGAACCTGAGTTGGGGTTTCATCTAGCTAGTGCTTGCGGGAAAAGGGGAGTGAGGGAAGCAGGAGAAGGCAGTGGGAAAAGCTGAGCAGGGAGGCAGTCCCCGCAGAGACTAGCTTCAGCTGGATCTCACGGGAGCTCTGGAGCATGAATTATGCCAGAGTGGTCCCACGGTGAGGTGCAGAAGCTGGTCTTTTCAGCTGCTGTGTCAGTCAGTCATTGGCTGTGTGCTGCTTGCACGGGGTGGGTGGGGGTGGCCTTAACCAACCCAAGAGGCTGGGGACAATTCTGAGCAGGCAACTGTGAGCCATTAGTGGTCAAGCACTCCCAGCAGCGGGGGGATGAGTGCACTGCTATGTAAAGGGGCCCTGAGTGGGACGCCAAATGTGTCCACCACAGAAGTACAATAAGAAACTGAATTGGGAGATTATCAGGTTTGGACTTGACACATAGCAGGAAACCTCTGACCAGATACACCTATTGAATGCTGGATTTATTATTAAAGAGGTTTTTGTTTTTTATTTTTGTTTTCAGGTATTAAAGTATTCGATCAGGTTTGGTAGAAGGGAAAATTCATTTCGTAAGCATCGTGGCAGATGTATGCTCTGCAAAAGCTAAGAGGGTTCTGGTGGAAGTTATTACTAGAAAAGAAGCAAAAGATAATTAGAGATAGAATTGGAAACACTTCTCAGAAACTAGCTTATATAGTACCAGCTTAGCCAGGTGAATGATACTGAATTCCTACAGCTATCATATATTTTTATTCTAGATTTTTCTGAAATAATTTTTACACATTGGTATTTTCTTGTAAATACCTTTTTTTTTTCCAGCAGTGCTTTGCATGGAATAGTCAATACTACCTTTTTTCATTATATTAGTCAGATGTTGCTCAAGTGAAGGGAATGAAACATACTAGCAAAGACTATGCAGTCCCTTGAGTTGCACTGAGCAGTTGTACCTCTGCTTATGCTGAGTGCATGCTGACACTGTATTAAGTGTGGAACCCAAACCTAGGTCAGCCTTTGAAAACTAAGGACTAACCTTTAAGCATAAAATGCAATAACTATTTCATAGATTCTAAGGGCCACTTCTTTCACATTTTAGATATTGGAAATCTGAGTTTATCTTACCATCAATGTCATCTTACAAGTATAATTGATAGAAGCATATTTTTCTTCTTCAGTAGGATATAAACTAACAATATCTCTTAGAATTTATATAGTCTTAGATTGTGTGAAACACAACAGATAATATTTACTTGGTCTTGTTGTAACATAATACAGTATGATTCTGACATATTAAGTGTGTTTGAAGGTTAATTTGTGAATTCTTTTGGTGCCTTTGGGCTCCTCTTTCAAGCACCCATGGCTCACTTCCTGTTGTTCAAATTAACGCTAACCAGTACTAGCAAGGTCACACTCAGACCGTGGGCTGTAACTATACAGCCATAGTATCACAAAATTGTACAAGTGTAGACGGTAAAAATTACTGAAAGCTGTTCTGTTTGCTAAAAGCTTCTGAGAGCAATATACCAGAAGTGGGTCAACTTTTACAATGGGGATTTAGTAAGTAGAGAGTTTACAGTCCTGAGGTCATGAAAGCATCCAAATCAAGGCATCATCAGGAGATATTTCTCCCTAACCTACAGCTATGGATGGTCAGGCACACGGCAGCGCCAGGCCTTGTTCGCTTTCAGCTTCTGGCTTAAGGGGCTTCCTCTCAGTTTCTGTGTCCGTTGATTTCAGCTTCCGGATTCCTCTCTGTCTCTGCCGACGACTCTCCTTTCAGATAACTTTTGTGGCAATTTGAAGCTTTTGCAAACCCCAGAAAATCATGTCATTAGGGCTAATCCATTTCTGTGCATGTAAACCTTTTGTAGGTGGGATCTTTTGATTAACTTACTTCAGTTAAGGGCCTTTGATTAGATTGCATGAACCAGCATGGGTCTTAATCTTCTTACTGGAAAATACATTTCTTTCATTTCTTCCACTTTGAGCTTCTGAGGAGGAGACTGAGTTTGGGGGTTATGAATGTGACTTTACCTCTACTGTATGAGTGACAAGTGGCAGGCAAAGGCTTTATCATGTCATCTTTGAAAATGACAACATAGGACTCAGATTCTCCTGCTTGGTCAGTCCCCTGTTCCTAAAGCCATTTTCAGATGCAATTTATTTGTCTAGAAGGTGGAAAAGTTAGTTTAGGGCTGCCATCTGGGTGAGGCTTCTGGTGCCTCAGAGAGTCTCTTCTGAAATAAAAGCAGCAAGAATCTTGTAACGGCCATGTCTTTCTGATTGCAGGCATGATCGGAAAATGTTGTATTTGCTCTAAGGGTTTTCTTTTTCGTATTTGCACAGAGCTCAGGAGTGTATTTCAAGTTAAAGAGCAGTAAGGATCAGGTGACCAGCATCCGCTGATGCCTAGTTGATAAGTTTGGGGTATGATAAATCCCTTCAATACCTGTTTTCATACCATAGAACTCATTCCCATACAAAGTTGGCAGGCGTAACACATGCACTGTAGTAAAGGTCACACACAACATTTTAAAGAAAAAAGAAACAATTACCCACTGCCCTTCCCCCCGTCCCACCCCTCCATATATATTGGTTCACTCATTTCCAGAATGGCGGTTGCTTTTAGAGAGATTCAGCCTAAGTTAAACATGTTAGGCTCTTTAAATCCATTTTAAACCAAAACCGTTTAGAATTACTTTCTGATATTAACATAAAATACTTGTTGAGTTTTTTCTATTACTTTAACCCTGATGGACAGGTATCTCCCTCCAAAAAAGATATTAAAACTGAAGCTAATATGGATAGAAATGAAACCTAATAACCTTTATCACATTACAGTGAGATTTTGATAAGCTGCTTAGGTTTTCCTCAGAAGCGTGACCTGCTGAGTTTTCTCTTAGAAGCGAGATTCCCCGGAGATGAGAGCCGTCGCTAATGCTGTTTGCGGCTTGTCTTTTCCTTCCTCCAGGCCTTGAACCGGGGTATTGCTGCTGTAAAGGAAGATGCCGTCGAAATGCTGGCCAGCTACGGGCTGGCATATTCCCTCATGAAGTTCTTCACGGGGCCCATGAGCGACTTTAAAAACGTGGGCCTGGTGTTTGTGAACAGCAAGCGGGACAGGACCAAAGCTGTCCTGTGCATGGTGGTGGCCGGAGCCATCGCCGCCGTCTTCCACACGCTCATAGGTAAGGATGCTGTCCGTCGGCTGAGGATCGCCCTCGGGACGTTTCCATTTCATTTTCCTTTATCTGGATCTATTTACTGTAATAAGTGACTTCTTCAGTAACTCTCAGATATTTCCCATGAAAATTTCAGGGGATGGAAGGAATGGAGTTTATGCTTCTAACTCAAGAAAATAAAATCTCTTTTCTCTAGGAAACTATGGTTTTTGTCTCTAATTCCTGAACCATACGTCAGAGGGGGAGTGGTTTCATTAATAGATGATCATATCCAGGACACTGGCATTGTGATACAAACACATTAAACTCAAGCTACCGTGGCTGTTTTAGAAAGTTAATGCTTGTTGGTAATGAGAACAACTGACAGGTTTTTTCTTTATTAAAATTAGTGTGCTACAGGCTCGTTATGTATTATTTGAAGACAAGACTAAGTACTCTTGCTGTAACATTCTTTCCATGAAACAATCAGAAAGTTATATCACATATACATATACAGTGATTGACCTACAGTTTAATCAAGACAGTGGAAAAGCACCTTCCTTTGAGGTGGGAGTTCTGCTTCTGCTGCCTTCTTGGTGGTGATAAAATCCCAGGGACGTGATTTCAGAACATCATGGCCTTAGGACAACTTTGTTTATCTGGCACAAAAATTGAATGTCAACTCTGTTGAACCCAGTTGCCTAAAGTACACTGAACAACACTCATAAACCCTCTGTGAAGCTTAAAATTGACCCTGATTGTGGGACATCAGTGTCAGTGGTGAATTTGGAGCCAGAAGCTTAACCCAAAGCATTTCCATCCAAGCATTTGCATTGTGTTGGGAGGGCAGGTCATGTTTGTTCAAATAACTGTGAATCTAAAAGTAAATAGGGTAGAGTCTTTGTGGTTTTCCTTTTTAATGTATCATAGAATTACACATTCTATATGTATAGAACAGTGTGGAAGGCAGTGTGTTTGCTGATGGGCCAATTATTCAAAGTTTTGATGTTGATCATTTAACAGAGCTTGGGGGTTGGAGGGGATGGCAAAGATGGGTGTCCCTTCTTCAATTTATGCCCTGAGAGCTAATTTATGGACTGAGGGTTTGCATATATATCTGCTATTTGAAGAAAATTTCTGCAGCTAGATTTGATCTAGGTCATTTTCAAAGATGATATACATATTTGAGAAAATTCCATACTTTTTAAAAATAAGGGACTTATATAAATAGGTAACAGAATTCCTTCTGTAAACTATTCTTTTTATTTGGACTTCCAAATAAACCTGCCATCCCTGTTCTAGCTGTAGTTGAATGAGACTTTAGGACTAATAGCTAATTACTAGCTGTCAATAACTATGGAAGAGAAAAGCTGAGTATACTGTGTTTTTGAAACCATAGTGAAGAAAACATGGTCACTGAAATAAAAATCAGTGTCACTTTATGAGTAAAATCTAAATTTTTCCATTGTAAAATATAATAATAAAATCTTAAATTCAAACCAAGAGTTCTACATCCCCGGTAGATTTAATAATTATTATCACATTTAATATTTTTATAATTACAGCTTTTTTTCCTTCTACCAAGCAGATATTTTCTACAGTTGCTAAGAAAGCACAGAGCAATTTCTTTTGAACACTGAAAACACAAATTTTAATGATTTTCCCTCTTCTGGTTTGTTGGCCTCGTTTCAGTTTTTATCTAACTATTTAATCACCCTCTTGCTTTGATATTTCCAGGGTCTGCCACATCATTTGTATTTGCTCATCTTCCTCCTTCCTTTTCTAATAGTCTTGTAAGCTTCTCTATACCCAGATCTTGCCCATTTAGTTTCTCATAATCTTGACCACATGCCCCTTGATGGGATGTTGCTCTCTCTCTATCCTCATCCCCATCTCCATCAGCTCTTAGATAACTATGCTTGTGACAGGGAAGCGATGACACAGATTTAAAAAAAAAAAAAAAAAAAAAAAGCAAATATTCCAAATACATATGGCTTAAGAAGACATTATATGATCTCAGGCAGTCTTCCTAATTATATTTCCTTAGGCTGATATTGAAATGAATATATATGTTCCTTCCCTGCATAAACAACTACTGAGTAGGACCTAGAATAAGTACAGGAATCCAAATATTACAAATTCCCCATGCTTAATTCACAGAAATGAAACCAAAGTAATCTAAGTTTGAAATTTAATTTATCCTCTGTTGAGGCAAAACTAGTCTAATTGCCTTAAGCTTTCCTTTGTACGTACAATTGACCCATCATCTTAATCAGTTTATTTACTTTTACCAAGGTCTCTAGTTTTACAGTGGCATTTCTTTAAGTACACCTGAGAGCTTAAAGGAGATGATGAATTGTGGTTGCACATTTCCCAGACATGGCTAAAGCATACTCCCTCACAGCACAGGCACTTCCCCAGAAGTGCTTGGTAAAGCTGTGACGGGAAGGTAGCTCCAGAAATTGCATCCCCTAACCCCTCCTACACACACACACACACGTGTGTGTAGGCCAAGTGAGTGGAGACTTGGAGTTGTGTTGGACTGACAAGCTAGATGTCCAGAAGATCCACCAGCCCTAAAGCTACAGCCATTCTATTCACCCACAGTCTGGCTCCAGAGAGCCAAACTGCAGGAGTCTGGGAGTATTTCTGGCTCTGTTTTTCTTGGCCTTTGTTGGGCAATTGTCAGTAAGTGTCCCTTTTTAAGCTTAATTGTAGCTGTGAACTCCTGTCATAGACTCATCTATGAGGCACCATTTAAAAAAAAACTTCAGGGTACAGGGTTTACCAACATCAGGTCTTAATTTAGGTCTACAGTCCAGGTGCAGGTGCTATATTTTCTCCTGTTTAACCTACAAAAGAGAGAGGACTTGCCATGGATTTGGTTTCATTTGGGTTCAAGTTAATTTCACCTGCATGGAAATTAGTATTGCTTGGCCTCCTAATTCGCATGGATGTAGAAAACCGTTGTTGCTGTGGATTTGAGATTTCCTTATGCATTTCCTCTCAGCAGTGACCTACTTGCAAAGCCCCTTCCGTATTCTGGAGCAGCTTGGGCCATCAGCAGAGCTCAGGGGACATGACCTTTGTGGGTTCCTGTTCTCCACAATTGAAGTAATTGCTCCACAATTGAAGTAATTCCTAAAGAGGGTCTGTCAACAAACTTTTCCATTGTTCGTGGATTATAAACTAGCTCTCAGAGGGTGACTTGGTAAAACTTGACATAATTTCAGCCAACAAGGTTGCAAGGAATAAACAGGCAGCTTGTAAGTATAATATGTCTCTCAATTTATTTTTCTGTAGCAAACCATCCAGTAGTAGCTCAAAATTACAAGCATTTATTTTTGTTCACCGGATCATGGGTCAGCTGAGTGGTTCTTCTGGGCTGAGCTGACCTCATATCTCTGTGGTCAGCTGAGGACAGGAGGTGGCTGTGCTGATCTTGGCAGGTGCATGGGGGCCGTCGGAGGACTGTGCTCTAGATGGCCTTTGCTGGGACGGCCAAGCTCTCTTCCACATAGCTTCTCATCCTGCACCAGCATAGCCCGAGCTTTTTCAGATGACTGTGCAGGCCTCCAAGAGATAGGCTAGACACACACAGGGCCTTAGGTCAGAACCAGCACTTCCACTGCCCATGCTCGTCCAAACCAAATCGCCGGCCAGTGTTCAAGGGGTAGGGAAATAGACTTGGACTCTTCACAGTAGGAGCTGCAAAATTAGGAGGAGTGGTGATACAGGGAGGAGGGAAGAACCGTAATCATTTTGCAATCATTCTATTCCAGTCCCTTCTTTTGAGGGGATTATGAATGTGTGCATTTATTCAGTCAGCCTTTATTGAACACCTACTATGTGGCAGACCCTGGGCTAGATCCTAGGTATTCAGACATGATGAAGACATGTTCTCTGCCCTCAAAAAGTTTATAATCTAGTAGAAAGAAGCAGATACCATGCAGTAAATTACTATGAACCCCACTCTACCAAGTTTGGAAACCAGTGAGACAGAATGTATGTTCTTGTGCTAAAATTCCACATTTTCTTTACTTACGTTATGCATGGATTTAGGATGTCTCTCTGAGGCCTGTGCAGTGTTGGCAACCTGTCCCCATAATTTGCCAGGTAGATCTTGCACAGTGCAGCCTGTCGATGAGTTATATA
This sequence comes from Tolypeutes matacus, assembly GCA_026826555.1. Taxonomy (NCBI): domain Eukaryota; kingdom Metazoa; phylum Chordata; class Mammalia; order Cingulata; family Chlamyphoridae; genus Tolypeutes; species Tolypeutes matacus. Next base: position 18,340,932 of record JAKSZT010010858.1, read on the forward strand.
ATATGCCTGTGTCCCAGCCCTCAGGAAGCCACCCCATTCACTGCTGGGTTCATGGGCACGGTTCCTGATACACACCACTCAACACATCCCAGTTGAAGTGAATTAAATCTGGTCTGTCAGCCATGTAACCACACCCACTTGGGAAATGACGTTAGAAACCAGGTGTGAGGTTACCTGCTCCTGGGAAAACCTAGTAAACAGAACATAGTGGCTTAGTTAGTTGTAGTTGTGAGACTTCTAGGCATTGAGAACTTGGAGATTTGAATTAGAACAAGGGCTCTCAAATTTGTCTTTTTGAACGATGCATATCCTGTAACTATACTGGGGGAAGTGAAGCTTTTTCTTCCATCCCCATGGGAAAATATAGGCATACAGAATTGTCTCAACTAATATTAATATTTCATTTTGCAACAAGTGCTAGTAACTACTGGATGAACAAGTTTGACAACCATGTCAGTCACCTGGTTGTCTGAGTGAGGGGAGCTATTGATTTCATTGGTCCTCTCTGTTTCTCCGTGTTTGGTCAAAGTTGCCTACCTGTAAGCAGGTCAGGTCAGCATCCTCCTGCCTCCCACATCATGAAATTCATTTACATCTGTTCAAAAATCCTGTTTAATTGTTTTTAATGTTCTTTGTAAGGTCCTTGGTAAAGCTGTTTGTAAAAGTTGAAGGTTACTAGATGTTTCTAAGGCAGATAGTCTGGTAATTATGGACTCTATGCAAAGCACTTTAAACAAATTACCCCCAGCAGACAGCTCTAGCTGGAAATAGCCATGGGCGTGTGGGGGAGGGGGGAGAGCCATTGGCTGAATATGAGTTTCTGAGATTTTACCCTCTCAGTTCACAGCGTGGGAACACCCTCTAGTTATAATCAGATTTTTCCTCTTCTACCATGTGAGGGAGAAAGAGAAGAAAAACTGGGAGCAAAGGCTTCTCCTTTCCTTGCCCACCCCTCTCCCCCTACCAGTTTTTCCTCCAGTAGCTGAAAGAGGATGAGACTAAACTGAAAAGAAGTAAAAAGAATCAAAAGCAAAAGAATACAAAAACAAGAAATTTAAGAAAAAAAAAAAAAAAAAAAAAAAAAACCAAAGAAAATAAACAAATAAATAAAATTTAAAAACCAAAAGCAACCTTTGGTCTGTATCTCCCAAGTCCCCTGAAACCCGGGCAGCCGGAAAGAACCCAGCCCTGGCTACATGCAGGGAAAAGCTGGGGGGCTGCACACCACCCATTCTCGTGAAGCAGGAAGCTGGACTGGGTGCCTTCCCAGGAGAAAACCCTGAGAGCACCCAGCCATCTGCAGGCCCTGCTCAACTGCAGGTTGTCCTCTAATTACCGTGCATGAAGGTCCTGCTCTTGGTGTTTTGGTTAAAGTATTCTAACAAGTAGATATAGTTACAGAGGGCAGAGAAGCTCCTTTATCTTGGTCTCTACACTCCTGAGCAGCACAAGCAAATGGCTCCCAGCTGCTCCAATATAGTCCACCCTTTCTCTCCACTACCCAAGAATCTAAGGTCAAAACAGGTCTCTCTCTCTCTCTCTCTCTCTTTCTTCCTCCCTCCCCCCTCGCCCCCTCTCCACTCTTCTGGGTCTCAGCCTTTCACCAGCCTCGTGGTCCCCAGCTTTGACCACTAGGGTCAGATCTCCCAGCTGGTGTTTTATGTCGATGCTGACCTTTACCTCGGCACTGGGGCATTTTGGCTCACAAGCTGCCTGTAGCCAGCCTGGCACTCTTGCTCTTGGCACTGCCTGGCTGCCTTCACCCATTGCCAGTGGCCCCTGCCAGGGCGGGGGTGAACAATGACAGTGGTATGTGCGGGGGCAGTGAGCACTTGTCGACGAGTGAAATGAGACAATGAGTGAAACCAAATAACAGCAAGCAATGATGTACTTTTGAGACAAAATGCCCAAGCTATGGCATCCAATGCATGTGCCAGTTTGTGTGATTAACATTTTCATTCTAGCTCTGTGTTTTCAGGCAGCTGAGCTCTTACCTGGCTGTCACATCACTGAGTCCTTCCATCCCAGCCATCTAGTGTCCAGTCTAGCCTTCTGGACTCCACTTTTCATCTTCCTGTGGCTTCTGGTCAAAACAAAGGGTCATCGCAGCTGCCTCCTCCCAACCTTGTCCCCCACAGTAACCAATCCCATCCTCCCATGGCTTTTCTTTGCCTGTCATGTGGTTCTGTGTCCCCTGGATTTCTCTTCCTGCTGCCCCAGTGGCTCTGATGGCCCTGCCACCCTGCTCCCATAGCGCCACACTGCACACCTGGTGCCACGCTGCACACCTGGCACCACACTGTACACCTGGTGTCTCAGAACCCCTGGCAGCGGCCTTTTGGATTTCATGTCAGCCCTTTCTTGGAAGACTTGGACTTTTCCTGCCTTTGCCTGTCCCACCTGCCCATCCACCAACAAACACCTTGTCCTCTGGTGTCTTAGCCATTCCAGCTTCCTACCCCTTGAAATCATTACTTGCACCTCTGCCACTGTAAATATCCTTGACGTCAGCCCAAAGACCTCACGTAATTCAAGATTACCATAATTCGAGGTTAATCCTAACAAAAGATGGAGGTTCATTTCTTTTTGTGAGTTAATATGGTAATCTCATCCCCCAGACTTTGAAATGTTGTCATTCTTAATGAGTTTTTAATATGGTTTTTCACCCAAAGTGAGGCTCTTGCTACACTGTATCTCTTTTCTGATTTAAATGCACCTCCTGTAGTTTTCCATATTTATAAAGGAATGAAAACAGTAGGAACACCTACTATTAAAGCATGTGTAAAGCACTATGAAGAAACTGAAGATTATTGCTTTCATATATACTCTAAACATGGATCAATACTGTGGAACAGAGACACATTTTTAATTTAATCTTTGCTAATAATATTTGCCTGAATGCCCAACTACGGTAGGTAGACTTTTCTCTTTCTTCCTTTCTTAGGTACCTGCACCTGCACTCAGCCCAAGTTGATGGAGTGTGTATTATGTTCCCATCACACACTGGTAACAAGTCCTCAGATTGGACGGACTTCAAGTACACCTTTGGGTTGTTTTTTCTCTGGGCAGGACTGTACCCAAACTTGCTAGCCCTCCTCCCAAAGAAATTAAATAAAAGGAATGGCAGTTCATTTTTTAAAAACTAGTTTTAAAATAGTTATTGAAAAGGTATATTAATATCCAGCAATTTTCCCCTAATAAATATCATAGAATGTTTGTAAGCATTTACTTTCAATCCTTTCCATCAAGCATTTTTAATAATATCAAAATAATGAAAACAACCTAAATATACAACCATAGGAGACTGAGTAAATTGATACTAAGTAAATCTACAAAAAAGAAATATCTGCAGCCATTGAAATGTAGATTCATAGAAGGTACAAAAGAGAATTAATATTATGATCCCATTTTTCTGTCAGTACCCGCATATTATACACACATACACATTCATAAAACAACTGGTCGATCAGAACCCCAAGGGTTAGCTGTGACCCCCTCTGGGTAGAGGGAAGAGATTATAGATGATTTTCTTCTACTTGCTTATTGTAATTTTATAGTTTTTCTACAACAAGTATTACACTGTAAAATTTTTATATTTTGAGATTAAAAAGCATATAAAGATAGATTTTTTTTTAACCACTGCCCTGTGTTTTTTGACCCTTTGCAGCTTATAGTGATTTAGGCTACTACATTATCAATAAACTGCACCATGTGGATGAGTCGGTGGGGAACAAAACAAGAAGGGCCTTCCTGTATCTTGCTGCCTTCCCCTTTATGGATGCAATGGTGAGTAAACCATTAACTTTTATCCAGACCATCTTGTCAGTTCATTTTATGAGATTTGTCTGTTTTCACCACAAGCTCTGGTGAGTGGCAAGAGAGCCCATTTAAGAATTTTGATTCAAATATAAAGCTCTTTTCTTATCTATTCAGGATCAAGGAATCAGGAGAGCTTTTTGATACATTCACCACTTGTGTGTTATTAGTAACCAGTGCTTTCTAGAGTAAGAAATCCCTTGAATAGACTGATGGGATTTCATTACTTCATTACTGTTAGCTCAGGGTTGCTCATTTCCATAGATGATACCCAAGAATTCTCAGTTAATGCTCTTTTTCTATTCACCTATGTTATAGATCCGACAGAGTGTTAGCAAAGAAAAATATTTCCAATCATGTCCAATGCTGGAAAGTAACCCCTTTCTTTGGGTTCTATTTTAAACCATCCTGGGAAGAAGACTTAAAATTATGTGTTAGTCTATACAGCTTTTTACCACCCCTTAGCTCTAAGTTTTTATACATTAGGTATGTGAGGTAAGTGGACATACATCTCGGAGAGGCAGCAGCTTCAAATCCTTGGAGGAATGAGGCAAGGTGAAAATACATATGGTCCATCATCTACAATGTGACCAGAAGCCTTAGTTTGCCTGTAAGTAGGTTATTGGAGAGGCCTCATTGAATCTCGGAAAGCTATCTACTGGTTTGCATGGCTGCTGTACCCATAAACTATGTTAGTTGTGGATCTGGTTCTCAATTGTCGTTATGTCACCTTAAGCAGGGGCAGTGAGCCATCTGAATGGTGGAACCTGGGTTTTCTTTCTCTTATTGTCGTCAGGTGTATTTACTCCAGTGGTTGATGGATACTGGGAAGAAAAAAAGCAAAAGACAGGGTGGGTGTAGTCCATAGGCACAAATTCCCTACGATTCCCAGATCACTCACCGTATTATAGCCTGTTAAACCAGGCAGAAAGCTGAAGGATGTCGCCTTTTTTCAGGTCCTGGGCGAGTCCATGATGTTCTAGCTCCTGTCTCCCATCTGAATTGGAAGTGGGGACCCTGTAAACACACAGAATTACAATTACACAGTGAATTCAGGGGCCTCGAGACTGTTAGTAAAAGCGAATGGTAGACACTTAACTACCATGTGCTCCGCTTCTCTTCAGCTGCATGTCATTGCCATGAGAGTTTCCAAAATGCAACATAACACCAGAACATTTGTGATTGATATCCTTTCATCTTTCATCTATAAATTCCCCTCAAAGGTCCCAATATAAAAGCAATGTAGAAGAGTCTGTTGATAAAAACCAAACTAACCAAAGGGTGGGAAGAGCAGGCCGTCTGGAGCACTCCCCTCCCCCAGCCACACCCCTGCTTGGCCCTGAAGTGTTGGCTGGGGAGCAAATGTTTGAAACCCACAGAACTTCTCATCCAGGTGCCTTTCAGGCAGCAAAGACCACAAGCCTCTGAGGTGAATGCGCTCTAGAGTTGGGCTTCATTCGACATTCCACACCTTGGGACCTCGGAGCCGGGGGAGGAAGTAGCCCAGCAGCTGCTATACAAAGCCTTGACGCAGGTCTAGGGAATAAGTAATGCTTGTCTGACTGTGCTTAGCTCAGATTAAATGTTATTTCTGTGTCAGTCCAAATCGACCTTTAAAGGTAAGAAGGATGATCCTTAAATCCTGTCACGGACTTCCAGCCTTCTCCAAACCCTGCCCTCCCCTCCACTTTTGAGTGTCCACGCCCTTTATAGGACTGTCCTCTTAATTTACCTCCAAGACACAAAGGGGGAGACCAGATCCTGCCCAAACCTAAAGACGAGAAAATAGCAGAATCCTATTCAGTAAATGAGAACCTGTAATGATTGTAATAACTCAGAGCCAAATTAGAGGCCTCATTAAAATATGCTGCACATGTGAGCATAATGCTCTTACTTTTGTGATTCCGACTGTTCCAAGAGAGAGAGGTTGTGTTTCCTCCATTCTTGGATTTCATCCAGCTTTCCTGCCAGGCTCACAAACCACCAAATACACGAGTTTGCATGTAATTGGTACTAAAGAAATCCTGTGCAGTAACCAATTCCACTTAAAAATCTAATGGAGATGCAGCCATCAGCCCAAATTACGGTAATTTTACCAACCAAAGATTTGTCAAATCGGTGCCGCTTATGCTTTGGGGGACAGAAAATGTGTTTCAGAGATATTCAGTAAATTGTAACAACCAGAAACAATATAAAACTGAAGTTGCATCTCATGCCAAATTCTTTTCTTTCTGGCAGGCATGGACCCATGCTGGCATTCTCTTAAAACACAAATACAGTTTCCTGGTGGGATGTGCCTCAATCTCAGATGTCATAGCTCAGGTAAATGTGGCCCCGGGTGTCAGTAAAGCTCCTCAGAGCCCCTTTCTGGGGAGTGATTGGCTGCATGTGTCAGACCTGAGCCAGGGTCTCGTTTCCACTTGTGCGCCGTGCGGTGCCCTCCCTCCCACATGCGTCCTGGTTTGGTTGGCACTGTTGCACACACAAAATAAGACTTCAACGAATGTTCGTTAAGTGAGTGAATACATGAAAATGGTGACAAAACTATGCGTGATCTTGCTAGAAAGAGGGCTGAATGAATTCAAACCTCGTGTCTGAGATTTTTGACTTTCACCTTGAAAGAGCTTGAAGTGGCATGACCTTTTTGGGTCGTCCAAGGGTCACTGTGCCCTTGGCCAAGTTCCCTCTTCACAGCCTGTCTGTCACTCAGTTCTAAAGAGAAGGCTTTGAGGAGTTACTCTCAAATGTGGTTTCTTATGGTGTTACCATTTACACATCATTAGTCCACATTTAAAAGAAGCAGGAGGGAGCAGGTGTAGCGCGGTGGCTGAGCGCTTGCTTCCCATGTATGAGGTCCTGGGTTCAAACTCCGGTGCCTTCAAAAAAAAAAAAAAAAAAAAAATATCAGGGAACCGTTTCGGTTACATTTTCCATGCTGCCTAAGAGGAAGAGGACTTCCATTTCATTTATTTCATTTCTGCACCTGGCCTTCCTTTTTCTCCCACTGAGGATGCCACCTGAGAAACTTCAGAAAAAAATTAGATTAACTCTAGTTCAACCCTGTTCAATAATCAGGGATTTGAGGGAATGATTCTTTATAGAGGCTGTGCTTCTAAGCTCCCTTCTCAATTCTCAAGTCCGCTCTGTGAATATCTCCATGCGTTACTCCCCTGTTTTTCCCAATGTACACATTCATTTCTTACCACCTTTTTGAAACTCTTCAACTGTTAGTACCTTTCCAAAGTCAAGAATTAAATTTTCACATTAATTGTACTTACTCCACAGATCACTACCAAAAGTAATTCCTGCTAATAACATTTCATGTATATGTCAGTACTAGCTAACATTCTTCTTTGATAGAGCTTTGTTAATTTTATTTATAAGCTATTAGAGATTTTTGCCCTAGTCTTGCTTTTCATCCATCCTCTGAGATGAACTAAACTGCTTTATTGACTCTAATCACATAAATTTGAAATTTAGTATGCGTCTCTCATTTCAAAAGCTGGTATCACCAAATCACCAACTCAGTGAGCATTTGTAGATGTGTGCTTCTTAAAAGACCCCCCCAAAAAAGGTTAATTTTGCCTAAGATAAATATAGGAAGCATTCAAGGGCTGAAGAAAAAAAAAAAAAACATAGCCTTGAAAGTGCTTTGCCAGTACACCTATAGCCATTTTCCTTCTCAGCTTTAAACCTGATCCTGGGCCTCTGCCCCCGAGGTTGGGCTACTAATTCAGAATATACACATCCAACTAATAAGAGCCATGGAAGCTGAATTCACAAGCCATCTGGCCTCAGACTGTTCCTGGTGGAATAGTTACTTTAAGCCTCATAGTTTGAGTTCCTACCACAGTTTGATTGGGGAGATAAATTCTTTTTTGTTGTTGTTCTTAAGTCTTTTCTCTCCAAGCTCTCCCTTTATTGATTCCATAATCACTGCTTGTGCATTTTTAATAGAATAACTAGTTTGATGGTTTATCAGGTCATAATACCTTCGTTCCCCTCATTACCTGAAAGCACTTGCTAATTACCTACTTTGGTAATGAGTAAATAGATCCTATGAAAGTTGTTTTGAAATATCACCTTGGCATAGATAGTGAGTAGTCACCAACAATAAAATGAAGACAATTTATAATGCCTCACATCTCAGTAATAACTTTCAGGGTTTTTAAAAAATTTTGCTAAACTACTAATTTCAGCCTGAGTCAGCAGTACGAAAGAGTTCATACAGGCAATGCCACCATTACTGTAATCATCCTATGTCCCAGTAAGTCCTGTTGCTAAGGGATTAATGAAACAGACTGCTGCTTTTGTCTTATTTTATGATCACCTGGACTTTCTTAGTTTGCTTGATGCCAAAATGAGGATCCTCTTTAGCACTCTCATCCCATCAGAAACCTAGGGGCCTCCCCAGGAGTCTCTTTACTCACCAAGCCTTTTAGCCTTTCATCCTCGCTGTGTCTTTAACCTGCCCACTTCTTCCCCTCTGCCTTCCTCGACTCTGAGGGGTCACAGATGCTCCTACCACACCTTCATCCATCTTCTCTGACCCTTCTCCATCCCTTCCCCATTGCAGCCAGAGTCATCTTTTCACAGTGAAAAAATGGCCACCTCGCCCCCTGCGTAACAAGTAGCTCTTGGTGTTCTGGGGTGAGAAGCCAAAGCCCTGATCCAGGCTGAGGACCCATGAGCCTGCTCGCCCTCCTCCTGCTGCCCTCTGCAGACCAGCCACAGGCACCTCCCCCTGGGGACTCGCAGGTGCTGCTTCCTCTGCCCAGAGCCAGTGCGCCCCTCAGCAGCCCCTCTATCCACTGCTCCTCCACTCCCCGCTAACTCCTGCTCAGGCCCTGGCGCTCAGCGCAGACGTCCTCGCTGTCTTGGTTTCCTACAGCTGCCTTAACAAATTACCACACACTTGGTGGCTTAAAACAGCAGAAAGTTACAGTTAAGTGTCAGCAGGGTTGGTTCCTTCTGGAAGCTCCGAGGGAGACTCCATTCCATGTGTCTCTCTCCACTGCCAGTAACCCTTGGTGTCCTTGGCTGTGGCTGCACACGCCAGGCTCTGCTTTCATCCTCACTGGCCTTCTCCCCTTTGGGGACCACCATTCAGCACCCTCCACCCTCCAGAAGCAGCCTCCCTCGCCCCGCTGCCTGCTGTCACAGTGCCCTACTCTTCCCTTCACAGGGCTTTGACAATGGACAGTCTCTGGCATCATTGTTTGGTTAACATTTCTGCCTTCTCCACTAGACTGCCAGCTCCAGGAGAACTGAGTCTGGGACAACTTTATTTATCCTTGAGCCCCGGCACCTGATCCTGTGCCTGGCACATAGGCTCTCGCTAGGAGAATCCTCACCTCTGAGACAGTAGGTTCCCCTGAAAAAAAAAAGAGCCGACATATTTTTGATGGCTATATCACATTCAAAATCTTAACTCTGAATTGAAATTCAAAAGACCCAAGCGTTAATTTAAATTAGCAAATGATACAGAGCACAACGAAGGTGTACGCACTGTGATCCTTCACACGCTGGACTGCGTGCCATTGAACTTACAGGCATACCTCTTTTTATTGTGCTTCAGTTCATTGTGCTTCGCAGATACGCATTTTTTACAAATTGAAGGTCTGTGGCAACCCTGCACCATTGAGCAATTCTATCAGCTGCGTTTTTCCAGCAGCAGGTTCTCACATTTCAATTAAGGTAGATGCATTGTTTTTTAGGCAGGATGCTCTTGTGTACTTGATGAACTACAGGATAGTGTAAACATAACTTTTATTTGTACTGGGAGACCAGCAAGTTCTTGTGACTTGCTTTATTGTGATAGTCGCTTTGTTGTGGTGGTCTGGAACCACCCATGCTATCTCCGAGGTATGCCGGTATTAGAAATGCAGGGAGAAACTGGCAACGTCTTACTCAGCCTCGGAGCCCTGCTGGCCCAGCCCATCCTGCCCACCCTCCCTTCCACTCTGGCCCACTCTGTGCTGCAGGCCATTTTCTTGTCATCCCTCTACTTCATCTTTTGTTGCCTGTGTCCTCTTTCCCTTCCTTTTATATCCTCCTCCTTGGTCCTGCCCATCAGGCTTCTGTCTTGCATAGCCTTCCTCGGGCGTCTTGGCTCCAGAGAGACAGAGGGGTTGATCTTCACCAACTCATTTTTCATAAAATTTGTTTTTAATCTCTAAACATAATCGTCTTGATTGTGTGTGTGTGGTTTTTTTTTTAGTGTTCAGTGTTGAGCTTGCTGCAGACATATTTACTCTCTGAATATGCATACAAAAAGCAGAGCACCTTAGAAGTTTCCATTAGGTAGATAAGTAAATGGGCATCTTGGTCACATCACAAAAACCTCAATCTTCTATTCCCAAAACAATTGCGTCCTTAACAAGGCTTCCCCCAACTAGTCTCTGTCTTTCAGTTAAGACATCACTGCCGCTTTGCTTGAAAGCAGCAAGCATGCAGAAAGTCACGGGCACCTTTGTTTTCCTCCTTGAGCTCTGCATCCTCCGTGGGTGTCAGTCCCGCCCCAGCCGTGTGCGCCAGGCAGCCTTGTGGTCCCCACAGCAGAGCACCTCTGTCCTCCGCACTCCCCTGGGGACACCTCTGACAAGGCCAGTCCCCCTGACTGGGGCAAAGAAAGGCAGCCTGGGCACGAGTGCCATTCATGCCATGAGCAAATCACCTTCAGCATCTCACCCTTTCATTTCTCTCAGAAGAGCTTGTTTCGATGGCCCCGCTCCTCTGTGCCCTGTGGCAATCAAATGCACCAATATAATGACTCCTACTCACAGACCAGCTTCTTTTTTCTAACTTTTTATCATCAGTTCTTGATGATGGGATGATCAGGATAACCCTCCTTTGGTCAGGATCATGTCTGACCAAAAGTAGTTTACATGCCTACTTTTCTATGGGTATTTGACCATTACTGTTGCTATAGCTCAGGAATGTTCTCTCCCATTGCCTTACCGTTGCACTCAGTGGTCTGACAGATGTCTGGCTTCCAGGAGGACCCTGGGCAGAGGCTGTGTTGAGTCTGATTTCTGCAGGACTGGGAAGTTAATACATTGTTAAGTGTGCTTTTCAGACTGTACGGTTCAATAGAAAGAGATGGGCACTTTATTAATATTTAAATATCTCCTCACTGGTTATTACAACCTGTTCCACTTTTCTAAGTTGGTATTTTAAATTTTGATTTAGATTGTTTTCTAATAATTAGTATTGGTGTTTTGTAGCATTTTTAGTGAATTCCATCTTGTTAATGTCCACGCTTCTGTATATTGTTATTGATCAGTGCTGTTCTTTCTTTATGGAAGGCAGCTTAAGTCCTCATGAGTGGCTAACATGAGCACCTCAGCTTACCAGCCTCAAGAGGGAAACTCTCTACTACATTTTGAGGGGAAGGCCAGAGTTGTTAGATATTTTTTAGTGATAACCTTACCAGCTCTACAGTCACCTTAAAAGAATCTCAGTGATGGATGTAACAAAACGATCGGTGTGCTCTTCCAGTGAATCCCAAATGTCTGGACCTGGATTGTACGAGAGCAACCCTGAGTCAAGGCCCAAGGTTTGCTTTTCTTTGCATCCAAGTTGAGGACTTTCCCCAGATATGCCTCATTTGGGTTAAAGCAGGTAGGACTGGGCTTCTGTTTGATTGTTCTGTCTTCTCCTCATTGACCTTTCCTCTTTCTGCATTGCAGGTTGTTTTTGTAGCCATTTTGCTTCACAGTCACCTGGAATGCAGAGAGCCTCTTCTCATTCCAATCCTCTCCTTGTACATGGGCGCGCTTGTCCGATGCACCACCCTGTGCCTGGGTTACTACCGGAACATTCATGACATCATCCCCGACAGAAGTGGACCAGAGTTGGGGGTATGTCCTGATGGCAGCCTGCCTGTATATTCACAGTAGAATAAAATGCTATTCTACTCCTAAATAAAACAAAGGGTCGGTATAATAACCATAAGCTCTAAAACGTCATACCCAAAAGCCAAGTGCTAAGTAGTGTCCTCAGGAAGGATAGGTGGAGAATGAATGGGTTCTAGACATGGAAGAGATCTTAGAGGTCATTATCTAGCCTCCTTATTGTCATATGAGGAGACTGAGGCATAGCAAGACATGTCAGGCCAGGAATAGAAACATTTATAATTCTTTTTCCTCTCTCTTGTCAAAAGTCATTATTCTAGAGTCCACAAAAGAGTTTAAGTCCCATGGTATCTTTGAACTCACATTTTATCTATTTTTAACGTCACGGCAGGGATCGAGGCTTAGTTTATACTTTCTGTACTGGCCAATCACAATCTCTTATACAGGTGCCTTCTCTGGGCCAAACTCATGGGCATTTAAGTACCATAGGAAAACACAGAAAAGTTTAAGGGGAGCAGATGTAGCTCAAGTGGTTGAGCACCTGCTTCCATGTACAAAAAACAAACAAAAAAAAAAAAAACTCTCATTGGAGAGTGAATGTAGCTCAGTGGTTGAGTGCCTGCTTTCCATGTATGAGGTCCCAGGTTCAATCCCTGGTACCTCCTAAAATGAAACAAGTGAAAGAAACAACTCTCATTGGAGAGTAAATGTAGCTCAGTGGTTGAATGCCTGCTTCCCATGTACAAGGTCCTGGGTTCAATCTCTGGTACCTCCTAAAAGGGGAAGAAAAAAAAAAGTTTAAGAAATGGTCTTTGTCTTTACACAGATTTTAGTCCCATTTGGTAGATAAGTCCAAAACAGGAGCAATATTTAGAAATGAATCCAAGACAGCCCAAAAAGTGCAATGAGAATACAAGAGCCACTGAAGTTGAGAGAAGAAAGATATTGATTTAGGGTGGAATAGTCTAAGAAGCTTCATCAGAGGAGGTAGACTTTGACCTGGGACTCAGAAGTTGAATGGACAGTCACAAGCAAGGCATAATGTCACATAAGTGACCAAAGTATTCTTTTCGTCCTAAATATAAACAATACCTGATTCATATGCTTGCTAACTTTTTTACCGATCGGTATTGATATCATTTGGTATTATTTCCATCTGGCTATACAACAGATATGTATGATTATGTATAGCCCTAAATAAACCCTTACATTCCACCCCCTCGGTCCCTCTTTGACCACATATTGCTTTCATCACGTCAACACGGTATTTGTATTGCCTGCTTCCTCAATCTGTGGTCAGACCATCAGTGCAATCCCACCTAGTTGCTTCTGTCACTAGGATGACCACATCAAATTGGTGTTGACAACAATCCGTTTCTCATTTCTCAGCATTCAGCTAACAGCAAAGGAAAATAACCTTAAATGATTAAGATTACCTTAGATGATTCTGTGGTATAATTCGTATCCTCATGAAGAATCAAAACCAAAGTTGCATAAGTTCCAGGCTTCAAAGATATCAAATCTTTATTGTAGAGTTCTTTTATTTTGCATATGCTTCTGAACAGTTTATGTGACTTCTATTAGAGCTTTGAGAGTAAAGATCTCTGTATACATTTACACATGCCCCAAAATGAGGCACATTTAGGGGAACTCACTGATTCCCAAAATAAATTGTAGTAATTTTTTATTTCTAAGAGTTCCCTCTTATTGACATGGCTTCTCACCAATCGGTCTGATGATTTAAAGAAAGACCTCAATTCAGACCTATTTCTTAGGCCATGAAATTGGGTTCTGCCTTGGTTGGAGATGCCTTGTATGGAAAATAGTGGTTTGGATCCATCAAGCTTAAATGTGTGTTTTGAGTACACAGGAGCTTTCCAACTGTCTTGGTGGGTTTTTAATAAAATTACATGTTTTATTTTAATTCATTTTGGCTTCTTATAGAAGCTTTCCTTACATTACTTTAAGTATATAAATTGACTGGGGATTAACATAAAAAGGAAAGGCTTTTTGGCTCTGAATTTTTTTGCTATTCTGCTTCCAGATTTTAGTGAACTTTTATCTTCCATTTCTTGATGCAGGGAGATGCAACAATCAGAAAGATGCTGAGCTTCTGGTGGCCTCTGGCCCTAATTTTGGCTACACAGCGAATCAGTAGGCCTATCGTCAACCTCTTTGTCTCCCGCGACCTTGGCGGCAGTTCTGCAGCCACAGAGGTAGGGCAGTTTCTGGGGATGTGGGCACTTGGAATCACTTTGGAAAGTGTGTGGTGTGGTAGGGGGAGGCTTTACAAATTTGTTTCAAATTTGTCTTGAGAATTTAAGTGATATTAAATTGTCACACATTCACACTAGGAAACCACAAGGATCTCATTCAGTGACCTGTCTCATAATATGAGATTTTCATGATTGTGGAAGAAAACGTCTGGTCCATCCTTCTCATTTACCACACGAAAAATCTGAGGCACGGGAAGGTTAAGGACCCAAAACTAGCTAGAAGCTGGACTGGTGTTAGAAGCAAGAATTTCTGACTCCCACCCAGTGGCCTTACCATTTTCCCATGGGCTCAGCTTGTCTGCTTCTCTGTCGTTGCTGAGGATGATGGACTCTGCCAGGCCGTAGCAGATGACGGGGTGAAGGCCCATTTCAAGCTGCTGACTCCCCCTTTCCTTTCTGTGCTGTCCTGCACATACCACCCAGCCCATCCTGGCTTCGCGTGCTCCCTAGCAGCCTACCCTCACCCAAAAGAGGATCTTCTCTCTTTACTCAAGAAATTTACCTGAAAACTGGCAGCTACTCCAAGGAAAGAGTGGAATCATTTTTTCCCCTTCAAGTGTGGTATGAACAAATAGAATTAGTTCATTTGTTCCCCCCTCCACAGCCCTGTGAAGAACTAATCTGTCTCTGGATCTGCCGATCCTGAAGGGCAGGTGGTAGCTGCTCCTTGGGACCTTGTGTTTCCATGTTGCTTTCGTGAAGGAGTGGCCGGGAGCCTGGAATGAGCTGTCAGCATGTCTCCACCGGGGCTGTGCTGCCAGTTTCCATGTCCTGGGAAGCAGTTCATGTTGGCTTGGAAGGAGACGCATATAAATCAAAAGCAGAATGCTTTCCTTTGCCTCAGTTTGTTCCTGGGTTTCATTTTTCCAATCGTGAATGTCATTTTGGGTGGCTTCTGTGACATAGAGCTTCTTTACTTGAATACTTCATTGAAGTTGACCAGTAAAAAGCATCTGACCCCCATCACCTGTGTTCTAGGATGCCATCGTCCCTTAAAGAAAACTAAAGAAAACAATGTGGACAAAATTACATATTAGAACAATTTCCAAATTGATCTCAGAGGCATAGAGGCACAGCGTATAGGATACAGAAGTGAAATTTACTGATCATTCACTTGTGTCAGGCATTTGGGTACATTTCATTGACTCCCCAACACCCCGTGAGATGGATATTCTTAATATTCTCAGTGTTCCACTGAGTGTGGGGAGGTTCCTGAGTGGGCCCAGGCGCCACACGCCTAGCGAGTGGTGAAGTCTCAGTCAGGCTCTGCCTGATTCCACAGCACAGCACCCCAGCACACTTCTTCCCACAACTGGGAACTTACCTCCTGTCCTTGGTACCACTAGGCACATCTGTTATGTTAATTAAAAGAGATGAAGCCTGCACTCCTCCTTTACTAGCTTGTTAGAGAGTTGAACTCTGCCAAAATTCATTTTAATTTTTCTTATTTTTCTTTCACATAAGAAAAGAAGCTCTCATTTTCATGGAAAAACATTGATAGCTTCCTGTGAGAAATCTTTAATTTTCTTAAATAAAAAATCAAAATCAGGCTATCCTGATTGAACAGACTAGCAATGAGTTGAGTAGCAAGGGGGTACCTCCAAGGCCTGGACAAACATGCTGTTCACCGCCCTGAGACTGGAGCCGAGACAGACACTGAGTGAAGGTTACCCAAAAAGTGGAGGGCTCAGAGCCTCACCTCGAGACTTGAGAATTGGACTATGCTAGAGGGCTCGGTTTTGCTTGTGGAAGGAGCAAAGATTTTGGAGTCTGTTGGACCTAGATTGAAATCTTGGCTTCTTGAGGCAGCTCTCTGAACCCATTTCTCATTTCGTTAGTATGAAACAAGACGCAGCCTCCTTTTTCCCACATCCCACCCCTGGTACCACAGCGGAGCACCTGCAGGCAACCCCTTTAGCTTCAGCCCCCTCCCGGCCCTTGTGCCTGGCCGACCCTTGTCACCAGTGTGGAGTGATCTGTCAGCTGTGGCCACACCTGAGGCAGTGGCTCTGCATAGCAAACGGCAGCTGCCGGCGCTTTCTGCTGATGCCATGCTAACTCTGCTGACTCTTCCTGTTGCAGGCAGTGGCAATTTTGACAGCTACGTACCCCGTGGGTCACATGCCATATGGCTGGTTGACGGAAATCCGCGCTGTCTATCCTGCTTTTGACAAGGTGAGAACCTAAGCCGTGTGATGTCTGAAACTCACTTTTTAAATTTTCCGATTGACATACAGGGATCTTGGCTGAGCAGCACTTTGACATTTTTCAATCTCACCTTCCTTATAAGGTTAATGTAGTGCTGGGGTAGCTGAAGGTGATCATGGAATATGCTCCTCAGAAAGTAACACAGGCCAATTTAAACTAACTTGATGCTGCTCCTATAATGCATTTCCAAATTGATATTCCTATAACCACTCTTAGGTTATTCCGATTGAGAAATTATATGTTTGCAAAAAGGAAGATAAACCCTCAGAAAGTATTTCAATGTATTGGACTTTATTTCTGTGGCCTGTTTTTCATTAAACTTGCCCTCTGTGCCCCTTACCAGCTGGCCACGGCGAACAGTGCCTGCAGCAGTAAGATGCAGGGCCGCGTGCTCGAGCTGCGGCTTGTGGATGTGACCCGTGTGCTGGCACGCTGCGGTCACGTGTGCAGCTGGGTTTGGGTCCCATCGGTTTGGGGCGCACAGGCTCACTCCAGCTGAAGCCTCTGGTGGCAGCAGTTCTGTCCTCCCCAACGCAAAGCCCAGGAGCATACAGCGCTGCCAACCTATCGCCTGTGGGCAACTCGGGATTGCCCTGCTGATCATTTGACAAATGTGTGCTCCATCAAAGCTTAATCAGTTGAACCTGCAGCCTTTTAGTCTAAACCGAATGATTAGAGGAAAAAAAAACAAAACTGAATGATTGGCAGAGCACAGTAAGCACAGATATTATACGGTGTCTTAAACTGAAAAATAGGCAAGACGCAAGCAGCCTACCACTTGTACTATTACTAGCGACATCTTTGCCTTGAATTGCTATGGAGTCAGCTTGGATCAATTCTGTTATCAGTTTATCTTCTCTCACCAAGAGCCCGGTGAGGCGAGGGATCCCCAGCAGATGATTGAAAGAAGGGGCAGCTTGGCAGTGTGGGCCTCCTTCCTCTTTCCCCCACGCCCTTAGGGCCTCAGAAACCCTGGGAGCCACCCAAGCAAGGCCAGGGCCCAGGCTGCAGGAAAGGCAGGCTCTGTCCCCGCACAGCCACAGGTGCCTGAGCTGCCGCCCTGAGCTGGCGCTGGGCTTCCGGGAGTGGGTACCTGGCAAGGTTTCTGACTTCCCTCCCTCGGCAGCTCCCCACACACCTCTGATGGGGATCAGGTCTCAGGGCACCCTTGCCCCCTGCAGTCCACAGCAGAATGTCCCTGTTAGTGCAAGCTTGTGCGAGGGCACGTGCTTACAGACACCCAGGCACACCCTTCCCCATACTGCCTTTCCCTCGCTGTCATGCTCCTTCCTCTGTCCCCACACCCACACTCAACCATGAACACTAACACACCTCAAAACGCTTTTGGGGGTCCCACCACACAGCCTAACGTGAGCTGGCTGGTGGCCTGGCCCACAACTCTGCCTCTGAGTTAGGGCCCACAGGCTATTGCAAGCAGCCAGTGGCCACATCAGGATTCAGGGCGTCTCCTAGGTAGTGGTTTTTGGATTCCTGCTTAGAATTTTGAGCAGTTACATCAGGAGGCCTGAGTCACGCTCAGTGGAGAGCTGATGTGTGTGTTTGAGTGGGTGTAATTCAATCTGCTTATAGAAACTATTGTTTTACCATTTAAGGAATAGACATATAGAAGAAAATCCTAGAAAACCAAAACACATATAGGTCTTCTTGCTAAATTTCAGTTCTAATTCTTGGAGAATAAGATTATATAGTAAAGCTTGATTTGAGAGAGCATGTCCTAAAGGGTTAGAACCTCCTGGCTGTCAAAGGCTCACCTGAAATTGGTTTTGGTTGCCATGAAATAATAAAACTTAACAACACAACACTGTACAGTTTCAGTGGAAGCATCCAAGACAAACAGTGTTTAATTCGGGATCACAGAAGTTAGGAGTAATGAAAAAGTCCCTGTCGTGAGCATGTCTCTGGCCAGCACCTCCAGCTACTGAGAAGCCTGTAAAGCCCCACCCATTGTTCCACGCATTCTGAGAGCTACACCAAGCCATTATGTGAATGCTGACTATTCACCAATATTTTAGACACCTCTGTGTGGACGTCCGGAATTTGCTGTATTGACAGTTGAAATCCCTATCCTCTTTGTGGGCTCCAGAATAGGAGATTTAAAATTCCTTGCCTAACTTCTGATGGTTCTAACTAAATGTAAACTTAGAGAACTTGCCCCTACTGTGAATTCTCTCTAATCTTCAGTTACCATCTGTGAGGGAGTATGTTTTTAAGCAGATTGAACACACGAAATGAAGCACAGGCGCTAATCTAATAATGTGTTCTGGCTTATTTCTACCATATTTGCCAAAATATTTGCCTTTTTTAAAGTCGAAGTGCACCTGCTAGAGCACTAGCGCTCTGCCGTCTTGCATGGGTGGCCTTTCTCCGAGGCGACCTCCTTCTCACTCGAGCAGCCTCACCTCGGTTACAGGGTTAAATGGAGACAGAGCTCTCCTACCCTCTATGATTTTTACTTGGCTGTGGCAGGGATCTGTCATTCAGAAAAGCAGGTATGTTTCAGAGAGCAGCATTAAGAAAATGTGGCATCAGTAAGGGGAAGGGATTCCCCTTAGCCTCCACAGTAAAGGAAAACCAAACACTCTTTTCCAAGTGGAACATGAAATGGCTCTGTGTGCACATCTTTCTTTAGGCTGGATGCGGGACCAGGTGTTGAGGTTTTGTTTTTGTTAGTCAGCTCTGGGACTAATTGGATCTATAATGTTAGGCGGGAGGTATTTTTCTAGGTTGATCTTCACAGCCAAGAGGCCAGGCCTTCATTCTGATTGGGTGGGGAGGCTGTGATGGCCTCCACAAGCCTCAGGTTTAGTGAAATGTAAGAGGACTGCCCAGCCATCTGCACTATTTGCTTAAAGTTCAGTTTAGCAGATGCTTTTGAGCTCCTTCTCTACTCAACAATTGTGTGTGCTCAGTGCTGCAGGGGCTGAAGAGACAGGGAAGACGAGACCTTATCTCAAAGACCGCTTGCTCCACAGCATACAGGACAGAACAGATGACTGCCTGAAGAGAGGGCCAGGGTCTCCAGGCATTACAGGAAGGGGGGCCTGGAGTCAGTTTGGGGGTGAAAGATGAGAGGGCCTTTAAGGAACAGATGGGCCCCGAGACAGGCCTTGAAGAGAGGGGTGTTTTTGAAAGTCAGAAACTCCAACAGGGCTGAATAGGAACCAAGGCAGGAAATATGAAAGCACGAGCTGGGTTAAAGGAAGAGCAAAAAGTTCCCCTTAGCACGGACTGGGATATGGGTCTAGACATAACAGCAGGGAACGCCAGTCTGCATCAAATTGAGGAGGATCTGGAATGCCCAGCTGAGCTGATAATTAATTTGGTGGGGGGAGGGGGCCCCCGAAAGTCCCTGAGCAGGGCCGTGGTATCAAAGGAGATGTCCTGGTGGCGCCTCCAGAGCTGCCGGGCTGGGAGCCTCCTTAGAGCGTGGTGGGCAGCCCAGCCCCAATGGGAAGGCCTGTGGTTGGAATTCCCTCTGGTTAACGTTCACAGGCAGAAACCTGATCACTCTCTGAGAGACTCTAAGTGACAGGCACCCTCCAAGCTGTCATTTGAAATCCAGGCTTCAGATGCATCAAATAAGGCACAAGCTGTGAGCTCGGTGTATGTGTGGTCAGCCTGGGATAAGCCGGAGCCGCCTCACCATCGTCCTTTTCTCTCCCCAGAATAACCCCAGCAATAAACTGGTGAGCACGAGCAACACGGTCACAGCCACCCACATCAAGAAGTTCACCTTCGTCTGCATGGCCTTATCGCTCACGGTAAGGAGACAGACTGTTTTTGGTTTCTCTTTCTTCTTTTTTTGGAAAGGGCAACTTGCCATCTTGTACTAAATAGTATAATTCTCTAATAGACTAATTACCAACCTCTTCCAAATATTTTCTTTCCAAAATATGAGTGATTGTTACTCAAGGAGGTCAGTGAATTGAGAAATAAAGGCTCTACTTTTGGGGTTTCTTAGGACTTCTTAAACTCTGAAGAAAGGCAGACTTTACCTTAAATCTTAGTAATACTTTTGTTGAATAATTTCCAACCCATTTTTAAACAGCCAAAGTCAACTTTATAACCACCCCTGTCCCTTTTCCAAACATAGTTGGTGTTATTTCAGTTTCCACAGTAAAATGCTCCTTTCCTAATTACATTTATGCTAACGTGTCCTACCTATTTATTCATCATTCAACCAATACTTATCTAGCACCTGCTGGCTCCAAAGCCCTGTGCCAGCTGCAGAGGATACAGCATGGATGACAGGACCTGATTGCAGGGTCTGTGTGTGATTCTGTGTACGACCTTAAATAAACAATATCCGTCCTTCCCTTATCAAATTCAGATATGTCAGATAATGTTCAAAGCACATGGAGAAAGTATTTGCATGGTTTATGATCCAAAAGTGTGTAATTTAAGGTTATTTATAACACCTACCAACAGTAGCAAAAAACATAACAGTTATAAACAGCTTTAAATTGTACCCTTTGCCCTTTGTATTATAAAGATGGAGATGGAACAGGATAAAAAGAAACATGGGCCTTGTCGAACTCGGTTCAGTTTTCCTTGTTGGCTGTTGTGACTACACATTTCCTATCGAGCCCTTCAAAAAATGTCCTTTTATATAGTACAATATCTAAGTATGTTACAGAAATCCCTGGCGGAGTGCAGTTCTCATCATAAACGACAAATGAGGAGGAGCTCGGGCAACAAAAGCATTGGGTTATGCGATGACAGCAACACAGTGCCTTCTGTCCTTGCCTTTACCACAGGAACCATTTGAGTGGCTGCACCCTGCTAGTGGTCCTTTAAAATTCAGCCCTGCTGAGTTTTTAAACCTTTTTCAAAACCCAGAGCTCAATATTTGATCCAACACCTAAGTAGGTGTAACAAGGGCAGCACAAGACAAATGACCCACCGCCTGGCACCACTCCCCCCCACCCAGTCAGGACCCCACGTCCTCGGCGCCAGTCCCTCCCCAGCTCCGCCCCTGGGCCAGCTGTCACTGTCAGGGTGCGGGGTGTGGCTCCCCCATCGCCTGCTGGAGTCAGGTCAGCTTCCCCCAGGCCACCCTGCTCCCCATTTGCACGATTTCTCTCTCTGCTATGTGAGTTTTTCCATGGTTCCCTAAAACACTAACAAAACACTGAACAACCTTGAAACTATTGAGTATTTTAGGAGAAACAGGTGGTTTCTCCTCCAGGAACAGACCTCAGCTTTTGGAGACTCTGTTAAATGACTGGAGTGTAAAGTTGGGCGATTCTGAGGCCAGCCCCCGGGGCTGGGCCCTTGTGCACAGCCGAAGAGGGAAGCTTTCCTCTGCCGCCAGCCCTGCAGTCCAGATACCTGCTCCTGTCTTCCACTGCTCCATTGAACGTCTTCCTGCAGCTAGTGGGGAACTTTACTAGGAGTCTAAGAATATCCGGTCCCTACTTCAATTCACTGGCAAGAATTTATACCTCTAAAAAGTCGTTCTTCAACAAGTTTATTTTGAAATAATCAGCTCTTACAATCTGGTAAATGCTTTTATTTCCCATGTAGAGATTTTATTTTTTATTGTTGTAATCCTAGATCCAAAACCATCTATAACCAGAACTATCTTGAGGTAGATTTTCACCATAGAAATGGAGGCATGGAATCTTTAGTTGGAAAGTAAGTTGTAGATGAACTAGATGAAGCCCATAATTTTTTAGAATAGGAAATGACTCAGAGGATAAGTGACTTGTCCAAGTACTCAACAATAGAAGCAGATAGAACCAGCTTCTGGACTTGTTCTCCTGCACACTTTCCTCTGTGCTGCAGCGTATCTTGAGTCAGAGAGACATCTGGTACTTACGCCTCCAGACTGGGGCCCCATGCCATTTGAAGAAATGGTGGTTTCTTCAAAATATTAAAAATATTGATGTCTTTTGCATACATTATGATGATTCACACGATTGATCCAATACCTGGGCTAAAGGAATTGCTGTTAAAGATGCATAGAAAAAATTTAAGGGAATTTGTTTCAAAATTAAATGTTAACCTCTCAGTATAATGTGTACCTACCTGTGTCTAGTTCTTCTTGTATTTGTTTTTTTTTTAACATCCTTTTCCCCTCCCAGGCTGTGAACTTCATAAGGCAAGGGTCTGTGATGTTGTCATCTTTTGTCCCCAGAGTCGGCGTAGTGCCAGACACATAGAAGGTGCACAGTAATGTTTAATAATTACCTGAATCACCCTATTTTCAACCATGAGACAGGTCAGAAAGGGGCTGGTGGCACCCACCCCGGTGAGTGACAGTCTCTGCATTTATACTCAGTTTATCCTATTTTTAACGTTTTTAAGAGGCCCTTTACTCTCAAGTCGATTCGCTTTGTTTTTTCTTTTATTTTAAAGCTTCTTAACACAGCGGAGGTCACTGAGGCATTCCAGAGCAGCAGCCTTGCTGGCTGCTCAGTGGGTGGCCTTCTGTGCAGAGTACAGGCTTTAGGGTGATGCCACAGCCATTTACAGGCTTTAGGGCGATGCCACAGCCGCCCGCGCCTCACCCAGGATGAGCGCCTTTTGCCGCGCTCTCCCTGGACAGCGAGGCTTCTCCAAGCATCTCTGAAAAGAGCTGCCTCTGCAGGTCCCTCAGATACTCCATGACACTAACTGCCTTTCAAAGGAAAACTTTAACTGTCCAGAACAAAACATTCGTCCTTTCCTTCCATGAGAATGGGCTGAGTCTTTGGGTACTGACATTTTCCATTTAATGGGAACCCTTTGCCTGTGAAAAATATGGCTCTATCACTTTTGACAGTTAATGAGAGAGGGATATTTCAGCCTGCTGCAGTGGCCTGCATTTATTTATTCTCTAGTACAGAAGTTAGATATACATTTAGAGTCTCCTCCTCCCAAAGTCAGTTCTCCAGTCATACCCTCGTCCAAAAGTTTTCTTGATCCACTAGGGCTTCAAGAAAAGCAACAAATGTCCCCTGCCCAGTTGAAAAAGGCGAATTTGGGAGTGCAGAGCAGAAGAACAGGAGTGTTTTCTATTCTCGGCATCATCTTGCTTTTGGTCTTTCTGGGCTGCCTTCAGCATGCTCAGCAGGAGGCCATTGACTGGTTTCTCTAAGTGGGAGTGAGGATGAGGAAAAGGGCACCTTTAGTCAGATCAAGAAAATAAGCTTCCAAATGGCAGAGCTGTCAGATAAAAAGTAAACTCAGAGAGTCAGAATCTAGACTGTCACTTAGCAGGGGATGGGGTGGGGAGAGGGAATAGGGAGTCAGGGCGTAAATGTGCAGGGCTCCTCCTTGACACAGTGGGAATGTTCTGGTACTGGATGGTGGGGATGGCTGCACAGCACTGTGAATGTGATCAGCAGTGCTGAAGTGCAGATCTAAACATCTTGCAAAGGGGAGGTGTTAGGTGGCATGTAAGATAATAGAGAAAGTTTTTTTAAATCCATGGAACTAGAGTACACAAACAATGAAGCCTAAGTTAAAACATAGACTAGTTAATAATACAATTATTAAAATGTGCTTTCATCATTTGTAACAAATGTACCACACCAATGCAAGGTGTTAATAATAGGATGGTGTATGGGAACCCTGTATTTTATGCATGATTGTCCTATAAAACCACAGCTTCTCTAATTAAAAAATAATAATAATCCCCTCAGTAACAACAAAGGAGCAGATATTTGCAAACCAAGGTTAGCTGGGTGTCTGCAGATTAACAAGCTGCTACTTTGGGGTGAGATAAAACATGGTCCAAAAACCAACCGTTTAAAGCCATTTGGAAGAACAGCCTCGAATAGAATGCTTTTTATTACTGTTGTTGTGCTGAAAATAAAACAAACAGACTTATAAAGGGATGCAGAGCAAGTTTATTGAGCTAAAGTTGCATTAATGCAGGAACAGCACCAAAGAGGTTTCTGCTAGAAGGGGTGGGCTGGGGAGCACCTTCTGTGGCTGCTTGAGACAAAGGGAAGGTGTGGGGGAATGGGGAGGGATAAAGGGCACCTGATTTATGCCTAGTGCCTGTGTTCCCTGAGCTCCATGGACTACAGGGGCTGTTTGAGCAGGGTGTCCTTGAGGCTCAGCTTGCTAATTAGCAAGCAGGATGTTGATGGAAGGTTGTGGCCATCTGGTGCAGACCAGCAGACCTTGCTGGTGTCAGCTTGAACTCTTTGTTACAGTTCTTCCTCCCAGGCAGGGGCAGGGGGTTTTATCAGCACCACAAAGGAGTGTTGGTATGTCAGCCGCCTTCAGTTAACCTCTGTTTCTTCTTTATAATTCCATTCCAAAGAATGGAAGCTTAAGCAAATCAGGATAGTTAGCAAAATCATTGATCATTCCGGTTTCACACTGTATTACTTGAATAACCCAGTAAGTCTCAACAAGATTAGCCTGTATCCTTTCCTTCACTGGAAATCAGAAATATTTTCCCAATTTGCAGGAAACAAATTAAGTTGCTAGAATTTTATCTGGTTATATTTATTCCCCAAAATTGTCTCAAATCTATGATTCCTTCTCCTGCCTCCCTGCGCTTGAATCTTATAAATGGTATCTGATTTGGCACAAAATAGATCATCATTTTCCATCTGATGTGTCAGTACATATGTATGTTCAGCAGGAATCCTTGGGGGCCCACCTCATGAATGAGTTTGAGAACCACTGGGGAAACGACTCTTGACTCTGTGGAACCTGCTGAAGCGTACCGATTACCAAGCCCCCTGAGCCTTCACGTCCGTGAAGCCTGGGCCTCGCGGATCTCAGGGTGAGAGTGCACCTGATGCAGATGTGGCTGCCAGGCCCCCAGCTGCCTCCGCCCCAGGGCTCTTCACTGGGGTAAAAGCCACTGTATCTATCGTAAGGGAGATAGTTTTGCTCCACGCAAATGGCAGAGGACCTTGGTGGGATTAATTAATAGATGCCAGGAATAATATTTGATGATGCTCTGGTTTTTTTTTGTTTGTTTGTTTGTTTGTTTAATCTTTTTTATTAGTCTCAAAAGAAAAAACAAAAAAACAAAAGCCTGACAGAGCTGATCAGTCTGGGTGGCATTTCCTTCTGCCCCAGTGGCCACATTGCAGTGTGTAGCCACCAGACAACAGCTTGAAGGGTGCCCAGGTCAGACTCTCCCAAACGCAATTCATGATGAGAGACTGTGGAGAAAACGGAAATCTGGAGGTGGTGGCTTCTGAGTTTTCTGATTCCGCATCTACTCAGACACTCCCCAGTAATTCGTGCAGGAGCATCTTGCCTCGTGGCCTGAACCTCCTGATGTGCTCTTGATATACTTTTATGCAGCTTGTGGGAAGTCCAGCAAAGCTCATGTGTGAAAATACCTCAACAAGTTGTGATTTGGGCATTTAAACACCAAGTAGCATATTTACATGGAGCAGAGTGTGAAATGAACACAGTGAGGACATGAGGCCCTTGCTGGACGTGCCAAATGGTCGTTTTGTGTGTTCAATGAAGAGACCATTTGAACCAGGAACAAAAGAGTGATCACAAACGCCTCCTGCCGTCACAGGTATTTCAGCGGGTTACCGCATCTGCTGCCCGGGCAGTGAGCTCGGGCCTTTTCTTGGTCCACATTCTGAGGCAGCACTGCCTGTAAGCCAGGCTCCTAAAAGGTGGCACTGAAAAGTGACCTGGGAAGTAAATCACTTCAGCTCCCGTGTAGCCTTCCTGGGTAGGCAACCTACCTGTTCAGGCTCTTAACTCTTACCAAAAGACCTTTCCTTCCCAGTTGTGGCACACACCTTGGAGCCGGCATCTCTGACTTGACACTGAGGCAGGTCAGATTCAAGGCTGCATGCTGCCTAGTGACGTCCCAGGGGCACTGACAACACTTGGCTGCCGCCTCTGTGTTTTTTTTAATTAAAAAAAACTAAATGTGGGGGAGAGCAGAGGGAGAAGGAGCTAGCTCAAGCGGGAATCCAGGGGCTGGGCTCTACAGCATGGGGCTGAGGGATGTGGGCCCTGGAGCCTCAGGGTCTGGGTTCAAAGCCCAGCTTCACCACTCACCAGCCGCATGGCCTTGGGAAAATCACGTAAAACTCTAAGCCTCAGTTTCTCAACTGAGCCGGGAGAGGGTCTTAGCATGGTGCTGGCATGCTGTGAGCAAAGAATGCCAGGTTGCATCCCGATCATCAGCTCCATCACCGAGTGCTCAGGAGGTCCCCAAACACACAGGATTCAGAGGGAGGAAAAGATAGCTGAATACGTGAATCAAAGGCTATTGGATGCCAAGGAATGATTGTATGAAAGTTTTTAGTTTGTGTGTGTCCTTAGCTAAATATGGAAACATAAACTATCCTTCTGAATTCCTGTGGGATTTTGTGGAGGGGTGTTTTAAAATTGTCTCTTGATAGACAGATATTTAGGTAGCTTCCATAGACAGACCCTCATGCATATGTGACGTGTGTGTACTCCTTTTCTCGTGGAGGCTTTGAAAAGCCTCTTGATGTCCCATCACGCCTTCCTGTTTATGGCCTTCCAGTCCCAGCTGTGGATGTGCAGCCTTCCGCCATCTTGCTAATTCAGAAATGTCACTTGTCCTTCAAGCTGCAGTGAGCACAGAGGGAGAGAAATTAATGTGTTTAGTCATTTGACTGGATGGCTGGTATATCTGCAGACCCCAACCAAATGTTAGAAATACCCGTGACGGGAGCTCTGTAGGCACACATAGGCTTATTAAACATATTGGCATTTTGGGCTCCTCAGAGCAGACCAGAAAGAGTATCTTTGTGTATGTGGGAAAGTTTCACTTAGTGAGATGCTACCTGGTCAACAGAGCCATGAACGCTTTTCACGGTTGCCTCGCGGACCTCTGCTCCCTATGAGCCCGTGAGCACCTCCCTCCTGGCTGCCCCCAGGTCCTGCTGTCTCTCCACACGCTGCCGTGGCTCACACAGACCCGAACGGATGCGTGGCTAAAGCCAAGGCAGTGGAGCAGAACTGTTTGTGGGAATTGCTAAGACTTAGGGATTCTCTGTTTATGTTTCATAGACCCAGAGAAAGACCTCATTCATTCATTCATTCATTCATTCAACAAATACTCAAGCCCCTACTATGTGCCAGGCACCAGGACCGCCATGGTGAGATAAAACACACAGTCTCCTTCCTTCGTTAACATACATACAACCTAACATTTCCCCTGTAATCACATCCAGACACATACTTCAGTGCTGTTAACTGCGCTCACCATGTCGTGCCCCGTCCCCACCATCCGACCAGGGCATTCGCATCGCCCCAGATAGGACCCCTCCTGCGGAGGCTCCAAGGCAGGGTCCCTTCTTTGCCTCTCCCAGCCCTGGTGGCTGCCTCAACCTCCGTCACTTCATCTCCTCTGTGTCTGCGTCTGTCTCCCTAAGCCCCTCTCTTACAAGGATACTTGTGATGGCATTTAGGGCCCACCCAGGCAAGCCAGGATGATCTCATCTCCAGATCCTTAACTTAATCACATCTGTTACCATAATATTCATTCGTTCCAGGGACCAGGAAGTGACTATATCGTTGGGTGGCCATTATTCACCCTACTCAAGGTAGTAATGGTTGCCATGGAGAAGCAGCAAGTGAAAGGAGAGAAGGCTAGGGAGCTGTTGTTTCTGGCAGGCCGCTCAGGGCAGGCCCCTCTGGGGGATTTGTAACTGTAAGCCAAGCAGCCCACAGCCCACCTGCCCCGCGGCCCTCCCTGTGCGCGGCTCCGCCTGCTCTCACACGCCTTCTGTGATGGGCGACAGCTGGTGCGCATGCGGCGGGCTGCTTCATCCCCTTTCTGCTCGGGGGACTCCATCTCTCAGTGTCTCCCTGTGATGGCATCAGGTGCTATCGGTCTCACCCAGCTGGCTCCTTCCTGTCTAACTGAAATATGCTCAAGTATACCAAGCATTAAAAAAGAGAAAAAACTGAAAATCGTGTCTGTGGACAGCAGCCCCCTGCATTTCTCCGAATTTCCTTGGCCCCTAGACTTCTGGAAAGGCTCACCTAAAGGCGCCTTCCTGCTCCCTGGGTAGCCCATTGCCATCTGGTTGTCCCCCATCTCAGCCCCTTTTCCCTCCTACCACAGGCAGGCAAGGCCCTACTGCTGTCCTAGACCATTCTTCCCATCTGTGCCCTTGCCAGCGTCACCTCTCCTCTGCTTAACGAGCCTGCTGCAGCCCTGCCTGCTCTTGGCCCCCAGCTCCAGTGGCCCTGTCCTGTTCTTAGCTCGCACCCTTGATGTTGCCTCTACCCCCTCCTCACTCACTTCCCTGGCTTCTGGGGCACACTCCTCCACTGGTTCTCCTTTCTTTCCAATTCTTCCTTTATAGGCTCCCAGGAGGAAGGGTTCCTCTTCCTCACTAGTCCCTTAAATACGGGTGGGCCTCGGGATTCAGTCCCAGGCCACCTCACCCCCAAGTTACTCCACATCTCCCTCTGTAGGTTTGTGGCTTCTGTTGCCATCTTTGTCTGATTTCCACATCAGCATCTTTGAACGACATCTCTCTCCTGAGCCTCAGGCCCAAACATCTAACTGCCTTCTGTATAGATCCACTGTAGATTCCGAGAGGCACGCACTAGTCAACCTGTCCAAAACGGACAAGTAGATGGCGAGGTGGTCAGCTCTGCTGAGTGCTGCAGAGGGACTCTAACCCCTCTTCCCTTCAAAGAGCTGAAGTGGTATTTCCATCTCCTTCGTGGTCTGTCTTCTGGACTCTTGGGTGTTCTGGTTGCTCTCCTTGAAATTGTTCTGGTTTGTCAGGGCTCCTCTGAAAACATGGAACACAAACTCCAAATCAGGCCTGGCCTGGGCCAAGTCAAATGGAACAGAATGGCCCGGTTTTGATGCCGTTCTTTTCATTAGTGCAGCCAAAGCCTACATTAGCTTTTTAAATAGCCACAGACACCGTTTTTATGTCAAACAGAAGAGCCAGTGAGACCCAGTTGGCAGTATTCTTGTGGCAGCCTAGGACTGACCCCTTCTAGAACCATCTTTAGGATATCTGCCAACCTCCAGTCTCCTGGAATTTCCCCAAATCTCTGTGCTTCCTCAGTCACACCCAGGAGTGTTTTCACTCCTGCATAATGGTGTTCATCTGAACTGTCAGCACATTTAAAAGTGTACCAAAATGTTTTGTCCCCTCTCATCCGTTTTTATCTTCAAATCCCTCTTAACCCAGCTTGCCCACCTGCCTTAGTTTTAAGACAGCCCTCCTTCTTGGAGAAGACATTCTTGGAGGAGAGATCCAGAGCATGCAGTTGCCCCTGGCATCTTTTTCTTTTTGCTCTTCTTACTTGGAAGGCACTTTGCAAAACCTCTTCTTGATCTTAGCTTTTTTGCCCATTCTGCCATTTGGGGCTTTCTTTTCTTTGCCTTCAACCTGCCCCATTCCCATTCTAGGCCCTTCAGAAATGAGCTCCCTCAATAGCCCCCATGCACGCACCCTGCCCTTCGGCCCCTGCTCTTGGAGAAGGAGGCAGCAGCCTTCTTTCTAAGTCCACCTTTGTACTTCGGCACCTACCCTTCACACCCCTTCCAGCCGCCAGGTTCCCTTGCTCTGTGCGTTGCCATGGGTGACCGCCACCTCTGCCAGCCATGCCCACCATGCTTTCCTGCAGCAGAGCTTCCTCACCCAGCTTCCCGCGCCCCCCTGCGCATGGGTCACATTAGCTGTCTGCCCGTCTGTCTCTGCCGCGAGATTGTGAGTCCTTGAAGGCAGCAGCTCTAGACTCTTCATGGCCTGCCATCTATTCGGTAAGAGGCTGTGTGTGGGTGCGGGAAGGCGCGGCCGCGTGTTCTGCGGCTGGCATGGATGACCCCTTCCGTTCCGTGGGCTGCCCCAGCCTGCGCCCACCCACCCTAGCCACGCTGGGGTCTTCTCATCTTCCCATTTCCTCTTCAAGGGGCCACCTTCGTGGCTGTATGGATGGAATTTCACTTTTGACAGCTAGAATCTCATAGCCCTATTACTTCATATTTGCTTCTCATAAATTTTCAAATCTGTTTTCCTTCATTCCCATTTTATTCTTTCCCTGGTTCTTGTAAATTCTAAGATGACACAGTCGCATTCTCCTAAATCAGCAGCCTTCTCCTCCTTGGTGTCAGAATCGCGTCTGGGGAGGCTCTGTTCGCCTCGCCCTCCCTGATTCCTGCCGTAGGAAACGGTCAGCCTGGGAAGGGGTTAGGTAGGCGCCTGCCGTAATGTAGAGAGAGCGGCAGGCCGTGTCTGTGCAACCCAGGCAGGAGCTGTGACAGTGTGGACACCTCTGCGGCGCCTAAGCCCCTGCCAGAGCAGTCAAGGCCTGTGTGGCCCCGCGGCCTGGGGCTAGGTGCGTGCCTGCATGGAGTGGAGGCCGCCAAGAACGGAAAGTGAAGGCGTCTGGTAGTTAAAACGTTTTGTCCTAAACTTTTAGAACTACAGACCTCAAAGAGACCTTCCCCAGAGTGAAAGAAAGCAGAAGACTGCAGCCTCAGAGTCAGAAACAGTCTGAAAAATCTGCACCACCAGGCTCTTTCCCTGCGACGCCAGAGATCATCTCATTCACTGAGGTTCAGCTAATCTCAATATGCTTTTTATGCTGCTCTCTCTAGAGAAGTCCTCAGGCAGCACAAATCCCAAAGACCTAAGCAGGATCTGCGGCTCTCCCCGCCTGCCCGCCTCCCTTCCAGGCCGCGAGGTCACTGACAAGGACAGTATTTATAGTGCTCTTAATCCCAGCAGGCCAGGCCGGGCCACCTGCTCCGCGGTGCAGGCCCTGGGCAGCTCCTCCGAGATGCTGCCGACGGAACCGTGGAGAAGCATGGAGAACAGCGGAAAGCGCTACGCCCACCTCCAGAAGGCAGGAGGCTTGGAGTCGGGCCCAGCGCGCCTAGCACAGCCTCAGTTAGAGTACTGCTTCCTAGCGTAAGGACCAGCTTTGCGTCTTGCACCTTAGGAGGCGCTCCTCCCCTCCCATTCCATGCTCTGTGCGTTCAGCGGCAGGGCCCCAAGTGCTCGCCTCCGCTGCTGCTTCACTGGGCAGCGTCTCCGCATCTGATGAACAGACCGAGGAGCCCACACTCTTAGCTGCAGCCCATTGTTTGAAACTGCATCTCAATAAAGCATGGTAGTCCCGAGTCCTTCCGTTATGTGCTAGAAAGCTGCAGTCAGAACTGCAATCCAGCAGAACCCTGTCCAGTCAGCTCTGTTTCCGAGTTTGAAAGTTCAGTTCATGAGAACTACCCAGTATCACCTTCCTGTCACAAAATGTCCCACAAGCCTCTGCTGCCCCTCAGCCACCCGGCCGGATGCCCCAGGCCTTGCTCCCTGAGGCACCATGCAACCCTCTGTGTCCAAACAAGGGCGACCTGTTGAAGGCTTTGTCTGGCTGGGGCCCCTGCACCCCGAGGTGGAGACTGCTGCCTCATTGTTCACACAATCCGTTAGAAGAAAATGACTCTTTTGTGCATGGGGGAAGAAAAACGGACCAAAGGTAAATGAACTGAATGCAAAACCTCCGATTTCAGCACCCCTCACTGGGCCAGTGTACTGTGTACCAGTGCAGCTCGAGGCACCCTGGAGTATGGAGAGAGCAAGCCTAGCCCCACCCTTAACCAGCAGGGTGACAGCGGGGTCACACAGCCTCTCTAGGCCCTGGTGCCCTCATCTGTAGAGGAGTGAAAAATGTGCCCAGAGGCCCGGGTTGTTCTGAGGACCCTCTGACCTGCCTTCCCGCTTCTCTCGGGAAGCTTCAGTAGGCCAGCATTCACTTAAGTTACCGCGTGGTTTAGATTTGAGGAGTTGCTTGTTTGTTTAGGGGTGACACAGTTTAAAAACATTAAAACTGGGCCCAGAAGCTCTATTTACCTAAGCCCTCAGAATAAAATGCCAGGACAAATCAGCATGCGTATTCTTAAAGCAGTTAGCAGAAAAACAAGCAATTGTGCTGTTAGGAGCTGGTTCCAATTTGACTATTAACATTCAGGGGAAAATAAGGGCTAAACAGAAGCAGGAGTGAGGAACTTTCTAAATATTCTTCAGATCAGGTAAATATCTCCTCCAAAGGATGAACTCAGTACGAACAGGAAGATATATGGAATGCGCAGGTTTGAGGCCTGGAGGGCCCTCTGTGGCCTTGGGGCATGGCACCCCCTGCTGTTTAATAGTATTTTTTTTTCCTTTTAACAGACGGTTTGTGCCTTACTAGGGTTTTTTTGTTTTTGTTTTTGTTTTTTAACCGGGAGGTCCCGGGGATCGAACCCAGGTCCCTCCATATGGCAGACGGGCGCCCAACCATTTGAGCCACATCCGCCCCCCTGTGCCTTACTAGGAACTTAGAGTTCTCTTGAATCTGAAAGACACTCTCAGTGCTCTCTTGAAGTATATTTGGCATTTTAACTAAATCTGAATGATAGGAGGGGTGAGTTACTTTCATATTCTTAAAAAAAATGATGAAAACGACATCCGAAAATGTTAATTTTTACGATGAATGTACTATAACAGTATAACTCCTTTATGGAAGTATTTAAGATCGATGTACAACAATAATTATGATTAGCGACAAGATGCATTGGGAATTTTAGGTACTACACAAATACATCCTAATATACTTCCCCAAGCTCTCTAGCGTAACAGCAAACCAAGCTCTGCTTTTCTCAGTAATAGATGTAGCTTACTACATCTATTCAGTCCACTAAAACGGTTGCTACTGTGACATTACAGAAAGGTCCCCTACAGCTCTTCACTGTCTGTTGTTATAATTCCATAGTCCTTCCTTATAAGTTTTTTCTCTCCCTGTGAATCTCCTGCCTATGCAGAAGTGTCCTCTGCCGCCATCCTTTCACCTGAGGGCCCCCACATGGCCTGTCCCACGGTCATCCTCCAGAGGCGGGTTCTGCTGTGCCCAGGGGCAGCAGCTCCACTCCTCTGGGAGTGATGGCAACTGCAGGCATGCTCCCACCCTGTCCTTCAGTGCTCCCGTCCTGTCCTTCAGTGCTCACCCCCAGAAAGCAGGCTCGTCGGCCACATCCATGATTGGTGTCGGCAGAACTGGGAGTTACCCTGGTTCTAAGAGCCATTCTGAGACTCCTGAGGAAATGCCGAGTCCTTCCCCTTGGAAGGTGGTGACCGCTTGTAAGCTCCACATGGGCTTGGGGACAGCTCCAGCGACGGTGCAGTGCAGCTCCCATTCTAGCCAGCAAGCACGGGAAGAGCTGTGCGTGCAGAGGACTGGCCGGAAGAGTCTGCCGGGGCAGGGGACCTCATTCACACCCGCTCGTCCCTGCCCCCCTCTGTTCCTGCCACCTCACGTGGGCCCTTCAGCAAATCTTCTTGGCTCTACCTTCAAAATACTTCCACAATCAGCCATTTCATGATCCCCTACCCAGGCCAAGCCCTTGCAGGCCCTCCTCTGCACCATCCTGGCAGCGCCCGAAGGGCTCCCTGCTCCCTCCCTGGATCCCCGCAGTCCCATTCCGCTCAGCACTGAGCGAGCCTGTCAAGATGTCAGTCTTACCTCACCTCCTTCACTCAGAGCCTCCCGGGGCTCACATCTCTCACAGAGTGGAAGCCAAGGTCAGGGCCATGACCTGCAAAACCCTTTGTGAGCCACCAAGCGCACAAAGCCAACACAATGTGATGCTGAGAACAAAGGGCCGACCGTGTTCAGCCTCTGAACACCCGTTGCAAGATGGGCGTGTGATACCTGATGGTGCCCTGATCTGTAAATCAAACCAGAGTGCTTTCCACTTGGAATGACTCGGGATGCCATTTTCCAGGACGCTGGCTGTTAAAAGTGAGTGTAAGCCCCCTTCAGAAAGCTGCTTTCTGAATCTCCATCCTGCACGTGTAAGGTGGACTTTATCTGTGAACACAAATACAAGGCATCCCTTTTATTTGAAAATGTTTTCTGATAGAGAAAAAAAAGAATATATGTTCTTTGTGGAAAATACAGAAAAGTACACAAAGGAAGATAAAACCAGCCCGAATCTTATCACCTACAGAGGAGTCCACTGCCAACATTGTTTTTCAGCCCCAGGAAACCTTTTCCCACAACAATAGCTGGCACCAATTGATCACACACAGTGTGGTCGGCCCGGTTACGGCCATTTTGGCACATCGCCATGCATCTCCACTCAGGGTACCCACAGGTGCTAGTGGTCCAGTTGGTTACCACCTGCCCATTGTGCCATAAGGAGCTGGCACCAGAATGCAGATCAGCTTACTGGTGGCCACATGCTGTCGAGGTCGGCTGGCATCATTTTGATAGCAAGGCTTTTTCCTTGAGGGAAAAAGGGTGTCGATTGACTTCGTGGAGCCAGCTCTTACCTCAGCGCCGACTGTCCACACAGTTGGCAGGGTGGCTCCTTTGAGCAGTGGGGTCCCCACAGCAGCCCAGGGAGGCAGGCGCCATCCTATGTGAAGGGCGAGGAAGCTACAGGACAGAATACTTAAGAACCTTGCCCAGACTCAAACCTGAAGGAAACAGTAGAAACTCCAGCCCAGGCCCTCTGGCTCCAGAGCCAACTTCTGACCATGTCTTTGTATTCTCTATTGTTGAGGGTTAACCACTGGTTTACCCAGTGGGGACTTAAACCCAATTAGATGTATATTGAACCTTTCTTTCTAAGTAAAAGTTCCAAATAAAAATGATGCCCAGGGCTGACTATGTTAATTCAAATCAGCTTAATGAATTTACTTTTTCTAACTGCAGGGGATAAGAATCTCTCATTTACTACTAATCTGGGTGGCTCAGAATAATGGGGAAAGCCTTGTGAGTGCCCCAAAAGTATGACCAGCAGCTTATGGAAGTTGAGTCAAAACCAGAGCATTTGTCGTCATTCCCCTGTGGAAAGGAACTCTAAGGAGTTGCAGGAATGGCCGTCCCCCTGGCTGGGTCTCTGTGTTCTCTTGAGACCAAATGCTGACAAAGACCACTGGATTCCTTGAATTCTTGGGGAAGAGACTGGGATTGTTCCATTTCAGCTCAGGGACTATCCCTGTCCCAATACGAAACAGGACCAGGGCTCCGTGGCCCACTGCTGGGGGTGATGAAGCAAGTCTCGGAAAGATGTCCCTTCCATTTTGTGGTTCTGGCCACAATTGACTCACACTGGGGTACCTTAGACCTAGATGTGGTGTTGTCGTCAGTTTGGGGCTTCCTTCTTCATTCCTACTCCCTATAATCCTGTTTGGAGTAAGACTTTGTCGTGACTTAGCTTATTATACGGATTTTGAAATGAAAGGTCAAATCACATCCCCAAAACAGAACAACTGCGTACAGATAAAGCCTGTTTAATTGATGGTCTCTAATGAAAGCATTCAATTCCTTATTGATCTGCCCAAAATAACCATCTTTAGACACTGACTGAGGCCCATGCGTGGACTGGATGCTGTGTTTTAAGGTTCTGGGGGCGGGGAAGGACTGTGGCTCAGTGAGGGGTGAGCGTCTAAAGTGGCTAATATGGTTTTAGAAAAGGGGGAACCTCGCCCAGTGGTCACAAAGGCAAGAAGTTTGGAGAATAAAAGACAGCAAGCAGGCGAGTCTACTGGCCATGAATATGTCTTCCAGTACAAATAAGACATGATCAGTGCCTGCTCATCGGAAGAATTTCAGTCTGTTGAATAAAAGAGAGAGCTGGGTCATGGGTTGTCTTTTTTTTTTTAAATAAACTTTTTATTTTTATTTTAGAGTAGATTTAGAGTTAAGAAATGCTGTGAAGATAGTACAGTTCCCATATCCCCACACCCCTCACTCACATCTTCCACTACTAGACTACATTTGTCACAACTCAGGAACTAGCATTGGTACTTTACTACGAACTGAACGCCGTCGTTTATGTGGGTTTCACTAGTTTTCCCTCATGACCCTTTTCTGTTCCAGGATCTCTTCCAAGATGCCACAGTACATTTAGTCATCCTGTCTCCTTAGCCTCCTCTGGTCTGTAACAGTTACTCAGACTTTCCTTGTTTTTGTGTCCTTGACAGTTTTCAGGAGGACTGTGTAGTAGTTTGTAGACTGTCCCTCAGTGTGAGTTTGTCTGATGGTTTTCTCCTGGAGCTTGGACTTGGGGGAGGACATCC
This sequence comes from Tolypeutes matacus, assembly GCA_026826555.1. Classification (NCBI taxonomy): domain Eukaryota; kingdom Metazoa; phylum Chordata; class Mammalia; order Cingulata; family Chlamyphoridae; genus Tolypeutes; species Tolypeutes matacus. The sequence goes on from JAKSZT010010858.1 coordinate 18,377,112, forward strand.
ACAGAGGTGACGTGCCCTCCTCGTCACATCTCAACAAGGGTACATGTTACCAACAGGACTTCCTGCTCTTCACGCTGACCTTGACCCCCTGGCCAAGGTTTCTCCACTGTAGAGTTACTCTTCTCACTTTCCATACTGTGCTCCTGGGAGGGAAGTCTCCATGGTCAGCTTCTCCAGAGTGGTATGTCCACACAAAATACTTGGAATTCTTCTCCCCCATTTATTTATTTGCATCAGTGTGGACTCAGGGATATTTATTTTACACTTTGGGCTCTAATCCTGCATTACATGATTTATTTTGTTTCTCATGTTGTCCCAGCTTTGGCCATTGGGAGCTCTTTCTGCTGGACTCCTGTGTTCCTTGACGGCCCCCACTGTTTTGTTTTTTTGGAGCACTTCTTTACTTTTAGCACTATAGATGCTCCAGGTTCATTTGCATCTTCCCCCCCCCCATCCTAGAGTCAGCCATTCCTCTAAGGAGTCCTGCTTCCTTTTACTGGAGAATAAACGGGAAATCCAAAATCTCAGCAGCAGGTGGGGTATTCTATTTTGACAGCTGCTTCCTAATGAGAGAATATTGATGGCGAGCTCTGTAGCAGAAAACCTAACCCTGCAGCTGCTCAGAGGCACATCACGTTCCTTGTCAGTAGTTGATTAGGTTTGCGATCTGGTTTGGAAAAGTCAGTGTCAGGCTCAGCAAATATTTAAAGAACCCAGCATGTCAGGGCAACTGGGAGGGCCTGTTCTGAGTCAGGCCTGCTCAGGGTGGAGTCATTAGAAAGCCCCTTTCCCTGAAAAGTTCTTTGTTAGGTTAACTGCTGAAGCTGCTGCTTTTCTGAAGTGGACTGGTGAATTAGGATCTGATCACGGTGCTAGTGCCCAGTACTTTCCTCAGAGGAAGCGGACCTGCTGGTGGCTGTCATCGCTAGTAGCAAACACTAGCTGCTTCTAAATTGCCTGTATTCCTTTCTGGACAATGCAGGAACTACTCACCTTTTGAAGAATTTGCTAGAGGCATGGCAAAGGATCAAACTCCAAAACTTCAGGGAGTGAAAGCATGCAAGTTTCAATAATAAATGTGGTGGCCCTTCTCTTTAAATATTTAGCTATGGGAAACAGATATGGCTCAAGTGATTGGGCTCCCGTCTACCATATTGGAGGTCCAGAGTTAGGTTCCTGGGGCCTCCTGGTGAAAGGCAAGCTGGCCCACACAGAGTGCTGGCCCACACGGAGAGCTGGCCTGCGCAGGAGAGCTGGCCCGCGCAGAGAGCTGGTGCAGCAAGATGATGCAAGAAAAAGACACACAGAGGAGAGACAATAAGAGATGCAGCAGACCAGGGAGCTGAGGTGGCGCGAGAGACTGAGTGCCTCTCTCCACTCCAGAAAGTCCCAGGATCGGTTCCCGGCGCCTCCTAAAGAGAAGACAAGCAGACACAAAAGAACACAGAGAGCAGACAGCAAGTGCAAAACAATGGGGGGGGGGGATAAGTTAATAAAAATAAATCTTGAATTAAAAAAAAAAATTGACCTGTGGTTGCTCAAGGCTCCAGACTTTTGGTTGCACTGTTCCCAGGAGTCCCTTTCTAGGCTCTACATGTGGCTGGAACTCAGAAGCAGCCTGCCTGTGGCCTTGACTGGGGTGTGTAGGGTGTGCTCAGCACACGTGGACAGCAGATAAAGAACAGAATGATTAAGCCACACACTGTGGACTTTTAGAAATGGAATATGGAGCCATCATGACAGGAAGCTACTTCTAGAGATCCACTGGATCTTAATATTTTGATTGTTTTCAAGGTACTGGAACAGTGGCCACCCACCCAGGTCAGGCTTTGACATTTATTATGTACATGTTTTAACACTCACTAATTGTTCTGTCCTCAAATTGGACTCCCTTCTCCAAAGGTTCATCTACCTACGGAGGTGTCCAGCTCCCAGGTGAGCTTATCCATGCAGGTAGGCCAGAGGGATGAGATCCCCAGCTTGTTTGTAACAGATGCTGGCATCATCCTTCTCTCTGATTTGCAGTTAGGCCCTCTTTGTTCCTTGGTTTGATTAACTAAAAAGCTACTGTATAATGATTTTGCAAAGCAGAGAAGAGATTGCAACATTCGTTTGAGGAATTACCACACATTCACTTAATTGGTGACTACAAAATAAATAAAGCATGTTAATGATTCTCCTGGAAACTTCAGTTTTTACCAGCAAATGACCTAGTTATATAACTCCCTTTGACCATGGGGAAGCAGAGGAGCACTCACCCTCCAAGGCCCCCAGGGCGCAGATCAAGGCCTGACCGGGCAGTGGTGCTCACTTATCTCAGTTCTTCACTGCTTTACTGCTGGGGAAAGTGTTTGAGCCTATTGGAAAGCAAGGCTGGAAAGAGGGATCGTCCGTCTGTCTTGCTGGGATGGGGTATAGGCAGGGAAATGAATGGTGTCCCGATGCTCTGCACAGTGTTGTCTTGAAGTTGTGATGTGAAACGGCCACCTTTCCTGGGCTGTAGGTACGTGATGTCTCCCCACTTCAGTTCAGCAGCTTTGCATGGGAAGAGATGACAGGGCCATTTGTCCAAGGACAATAAAGTCCCTGATCTGAGTTGCTTGATCAAAGGAAGTATTTTTTCCTTCATGTCAGAGGTGGGATATGAGTATTCTCAACGAGAATAGGGTTAAATGATTGTACCTTTGTCATTTTTGAAAACCAGTGGTTTATACTTGATGTTTAAAAATACATGATAGGAAAAAAAGCTCAGTTGCATTTATAAAGTGAAACATAATTTATAATAGATTTCAATGTGACATAGTTAATCAGACCAGCATTATCCCATGAAACTGAATTTACCCAAAGCCTAAAGGTTGTTTTAGTCTAAAATTTCAGTGTTGTGTTCTTACATGACTATAATTCATTTTATAATGCATTTATTTATATATATATATACACACACTTTTATTAGAGAAGTTGTGAACTTACAAAACAAACATGCAAATGTGCAGAATTCCCATACAACACCCCTCTACCAACACATTACATTGTTATGGAATATTTGTTACAGATTATGAGATAATATCTAATTACCACTAATTGTGGTCTGTAGTGTGCATTTGGTATATTTTTTCATACCCCCCTATTATTAACACAGTACTTCTTTGACATTGATATAATGCATTCATTTTTATTTTCGAGAAGAATTCCTTGCATCTTAAGAAAGGGGGAGGAATATGGAACTGGCATGTTTTTAATATTATCATCCAAAGTTATAGCATTACATTTTTAATTCAGGTTTTTAAGATCAGATGTACAATGGAAGAAACCAAATCATTCATGTGGAGGCAGTGGCCACTAGAGGTTCTGAGGGCAGGTAGAGGGAAATACAGGTGAAATATGAGGGTATTTTAGGGACTTGGGGATTTTCCTGGATGACATTACAATGACAGATACAGGCCACTACATATCTTGCCATAACCTACAAAATTTTGCGGGAGAGAATGTAAACTACAATGTAAACTATAATCCATGCTTAGTGGCAGTGCTCTAAAATGTTTTCATCAATTGTAACAAATGTACCTCACTAATGAAAGATGTTGTTAATGTGGGAAAATGTGGGAGGTGTAGGAAGCAGGGCATATGGGAATCCCCTATATTTTTATGTAACATTTATGTAATCTAAATACCTTTTTTTAAATATATATATATATATATTTATTTAAAAAAAGATCAGATGTACGTACATGTAGTTTAAATCCAGTTCTATAAGAATTGTTACAAAAAATAGCCATTCCCCATACCACCGTTTTCCTTTCCACACTCCCAGAGGCAAGGCCCTTCAACTCTTCTGTTGGAACATGATTCTAGTAAACTCTCACAGCTGAGCCCCAGTGCCCTTCCTTTCTTAAAATACTTTCGTTTTTTCGGAACTGAATAATTGTATGATATGATTTTTCTTAGCTTTCTGCATACTAACACTGATTTATTCTCAACCTTTCACTTCATCGTGTGAATCCCCTTGCAAGTGTTCACACCTTCTGGAAAGCTGTTTCACCTTCTGGAAGCAGCAGCGCTCAGAGCCTTTCCACCTGCCCCAGAGCATGTCACAGCATCCCAGGATCACCCCCGCCATCCAGGAATTTCCTTGCCTTTTCCTTGCGTTCGAGCCCATTTTCTGGAACCCATGTCTTTCTCTTTCTTCCTTTACGATGCTCTTGTTTTGGCAGCGCACACCACCAATAGCTCTTTAAAAAAGTGTGCATGGTGGTAAAGTTTTTGAGGTCTTGACTATTTGAAAATGTCTTTACTCTCTTTTCACATTTGACTGGTAGTTTGGTTTACGTTCCAGGATGGGAACCATTTCCCCTCAGAGCTCGCTGTTCCACGTCTGCCAGCTGCCGGTGCTGCTGGGAAGGCTGGAGCCGGAAGCTCCTAGGATGGCCCCCTGTCCCCGTGTTGCTCAGTTTCGTGCCCTGGTGGGTCTTTCTCCAGCCCCTGCGCTGTCTCCATATGATGGGCCCTTTCGCCCTTGAACCACGTGCCGTTCAGTCCCAGAGAGTTTTCACTCTTCTCTCTGGAACTCCTGCTATTTGAATGTTGAACCTCCCGGGCTGGTCCTTTAATTACCTTTTAAAAATCTACTCTTAGGTATTTCCCGTATCTGTCCTCCCAGTCTATTTTTGTGTTTGATTTTTTTCAACTTTTTCTTATCATGATATGGTGGATATTTCATCTTCTTAATTCCCAGAAGATCTTTCTTATTCTTTGAATGCCTTTTGTATTTTTTAAATAGCATTCTCACCCTGCTCTTGTTTCATGGATGGGTGCAGTATCTTCTCTCATCTCTCTGAGAATATCAATGGGAAAAAGTTTTCTTTTCCTCTCCGCCACCTCCTCCTCTGCCGCTTCTTCCTCCTCCCCTTCCCCTCCCCCCCCTTCCTCTCTCTCTCTGCATTTCTATTTCCTTCAACTGTTTTCCTTTCCTTGCTTTGGTCTCTTCATATCCAGACCTTCTGCAAAGTCTAGCGAGCCCTGTTGTCTGCCCATTTTTAAGAGTGAGGCACTGGATGCAGAGTGGAAACCGAAAGCACATGGGTGAGGTTCAGCTCCTATGTGCCATCCCTGATGGATGATGCGGCAGGGCTGCTTCGTTGCCAACCTCCAGTTTTCAGGAACTTTACCTCTTCTCTCCTGGCCTCATCAGATTCTTCAGAGACCACTCTGGGTCTCCTGCCTGAGGAGGCTCAGCTGGCTTCCAGTGTTCCAGGAGCCGACGGGGGCCAAAGCAGGCCCTTCAGTGTGTCATCTCTCACTTCGGCCCCGTTTTCTGTGTAGTAACTGTGCCCACCGTGCCTAGTAACCTCTGTATCACTGTCCCCAGACCAAGTCTGGAGCCATCCAGACTCCAGCTGTACACGGGGAACTGTGGGCCTGGCTGCTTTCTAAATAGACTTTCACCCTCCGCCTTCACCCCCACTTCCAGAAGGACCTGTCGCCACTGTGCCTGATTTGGGGGTGGGGGCAGTCTCCACTCCCCTATCAGTTTAGAAGCCCACGTTTTTGAGTGTTAAATCACACTCCACTTGCCCATCTAGTTTCCAAAGTTCCAAACTTTATTGAGGCTGTCCCTTCTCTTATTCTCTTAACTAGACCTTGAAAAGTTCACAGGCCTAGAACTGCACGAAATGTTCCTACTTCCTCTTTCGCTCTGTGTGCTGATCCGGTGTAGCTATACATACAGCCAGCACTCTCAGGCCCCTTTTTATTATTTTATTAAAGCTGTGAAAATTCTGTTAATAAGCAGAACTGACTGAGCCATTTGGGACCCTCCTTGAGCTTTTCACGAACGCACATCTGCCTCCCCTCCGACTCGGTTACCCACCCACTGCCCACCCCCTCTGGATGTGCCACCCCTGCCTGCTTCGGGGTCCCCTTTGGGGCCGAATGGCAGTGGGCCTGCGGTGGTGACTCTAGGAGTGGTTTGCCCGCCCCCAGCCAGCAGGCTCGCAGCCCCTCACGACTGCCCCGGGCTCAGGTAAACGGACTTCTCGTTTCACGAATCTGTGCCTTTTTCTTTCCATCCTGTTTATTGTCTTTTTTTCCTCCCCCAGCTCTGTTTTGTGATGTTTTGGACCCCCAACGTTTCTGAGAAGATTTTGATAGACATCATTGGAGTGGACTTTGCCTTCGCAGAGCTCTGTGTTGTTCCGTTGCGTATCTTCTCCTTCTTCCCAGTGCCAGGTAGAGAAAAAGAACATTCCTAGTTACCCTCATGTACCATTAAATCTTCTTTCTTTGGAAATGTTTGTAATCATGTTAAAAACAAAAACGTAAACTTTCGTAGTAGATTAGAGAGATACAAAGACATTAGCTAATAGATTGAAAGTTCAACAAGTGAATTAAGCAGGTATAATTGTGATTTTTTTTTTAAGTTACAGAGGTTGCAAACACAGTTAAAACAAAGCAGATCCAAAGGGATGACACAAGTTTTCTGAGGGTTTTGGAGGGCAACAGAATGTTCTATATCATGATTGTATTGCTAGTTACAGAAACCCATATATGCAATAAAATTCATAGAACTGTACACTGAAAAAAGGTCAGTTTTACCATATGTTAATTAAAAAAACACAGTAAAAACACAGCATGAGCTTACTGCTAAAGCCTGGAGATAGTACAGGAGAAGGACTGCTGGAGAAAAGATGAGTCAGGGGCAAAGCTGAGGCTGATGGCAGTGGACAGAAAGGAAAACACCTAGAGCCAACAGATAAGCCAGGTGGAAAATTACAAACTGACACGAGCTGCTGCAAGAACGAGGTAGTTCCTCCTGAATGAGAAAAGCAGGATGTGGCACGGCTGGCTCGCGTGCTGCCGTTCCTGTAGCCAGAGTGTGGCACGCCTGTGCGAGCACCTGCCTGTGACACGCACGTGGGGATGCTGGCTCGTCCAGAGGCTTCCAGCCGCAGCTCACTGGGAAGCAGGACGGGCTTGGAGGGTCAGGAGTGGGAGGGACACCTTTCTCTTATTGTATTCCCTTTGCACCCTTTACATCGTGTGCCTAGTGCATGTAATGACCTCTTCAAAAATTAATAGAAAAAAAAACCTGAAGTGGGAAACCAGACTACCAGAATTCTCAAAGCAACAATCAGGGGAAGAGAATGAGCCCTGTAGCTAGATGACCCAGCCGTGGGGGGGCCCTGGCAGCTCCTGCCTTCCCTCGGGCCCAAGCAGACGCCTTCTGGGCTGTGGCAGAAGTGGAGGAGCGAAGACCGCTGCGGTGGGGTGGGGCTGTTGTGGTCCCTGAGTGGCTTTGGGAAGGGGGGCCACCTGGAGGAAGGTGCCTGTTTCTGCCTGAGGGAAGCTGGGCTGACGGCCTTGAAGCTCCTCTCCTGGAAAATGAAGGACTCCGGGTGGCTCTTGGGCCTTCAGCTCCTTCAGCTCCTGCTCTCTGGCCTCTCCCTGTGCTGGGCCCAAGTGTGTCTTTCTGTGCCTGAGAGAATAAAATGAGGCTTCCGCACCCCAGAGCGGCACATCCTGCCAACCAAACGGACCCTGGAAACAAGTTTTTCTCCCAGGAATGAGCACCTCCCCGTCTCCAAGGAGCCTTTGCCTTGGGTCAGCTCCCTGTGGGTGAAGGACCCCCTCCCCTCCCCTCCCTGCCACCAGCCCCTCCTGGGTCTGAAAGACCACTCCCTCCGCCTTCTCCAGGCACAGTCCCCCCAGGGCCTGGCTTCACTAAACCCTTTGCCCGTGCAGGGCACTCCTGACCCCAGGCTCATTCCCTCACTTGCTGCTGGAGCCCCCTCCTTGCGCTCAGACCCCAGTCGTGGTGGCAGGACCAAAGCCCCCGTGCTCCTGGAGTCCTCAAGTCTGCCTGGGGAGACAAGACACTGGAAATACGGCGCAGGATCATTGCACAACTTCAGGATGTCAAAGTGAAGGGCAGGCAGCACTCTTAAAGGAAGGGAAGGGCAGAGCCCATGGCTGGGTGGTCAGGACAGCTGGGTGGGGGAAATAAAGCCAAGAGGGAACAAGGTCAGGTCCCTTTTCTCCACCCACTCCTCTCCTGCGGCTGGAGGGCCCAGCCCTTTACCAGCCCACCATGAGATCACTGTGCGTTGCTGCTCTTCCCTGAGCCTCAGTTTCCTCTCCTTGAGGCTGGGCCTGGGGGGTGGGGGGAGAGGTTGTGGGGGGATTGGGCAGAGCCATCAGGGAAGCAGAGGAATGTGGGGACACCTGGCAGGTGGCGTTCCTTCCCACGGGAGCAAAGACTCGGCCGGCCATCTAGAGTCTCAGGCCTGTGTGACGCAGCATGAGGGGTCAGGGGCTGCGGGTGGGAAGCCTCGGGAACATGAGGCGGCCAGCCCCAGGCCCTTGGGCATTGCTCATGAGTCCTCTGCTCCTTCCGACAGTCACTGTGAGGGCGCATCTGACCGGGTGGCTGATGACCCTGAAGAAGACTTTCGTCCTGGCCCCCAGCTCCGTGCTGCGGATCATCGTCCTCATCGCCAGCCTCGTGGTCCTGCCCTACCTGGGGTATGTCTTTGTGGGCCTGGGAGTGGACAGGCCTCCTGTCACCTTAAGTACCCCTCCAGAGAGTCACTTCAGCATCCCCAGGCACATCTCGAGTTAGAACTGCAGTAGGAGTGTGTTGTTCGTCAGCCCGGGCACCATCCCCTTGAGACCCATTCTAGAAAAGTACTTTCAGGTTCAGGCCTGTTGCAGCTCATATTCATTGAGCACCAACAGGACAGCAGGCACTGTACCAGGCTGCAAATACCCAGCTACCCTAGTAGATGGAAAACAAGGGAGGGGGGACCTAGTCCCGGCCCTCAGGGAGCTCCCGGTCTCCTGGGGCATCAATCTGTGTCTCAGGCACACGGAAAACTCCATCTGAGCACCGGTCACCGAGGAAAGGTGGGAGTACCACGAGGAGGGCAGGTGCAGGGACATGCCCGGCCAGCATATGGCCGAGCTGGGATCCGCAGGGGCAGGAGCCAACTGGCGTCTGTCCCAGGGAGACTGCTCAGCTCTGAGTTCCAGACGGACAGTTCACAAGGTGCGGCCCTTACCAAAGCCAGAGGATCAAGAACGGGGTTTGTCTCCTCCCTCCAAGTTGTCTGCATCTTCCCTGGGTTTGAGCAAAGTCAGGTGGGTTTTGGCATTGACTCTATTTGTACTGTGACTTGGCTTTAATGGACCAATTGCCCTCACCTTCTCATCCCCAGGGTGCACGGAGCCACTCTGGGAGTGGGCTCCCTCCTAGCGGGCTTTGTGGGAGAATCCACCATGGTCGCCATAGCAGCTTGCTACGTCTATCGGAAACAGGTAAGAGATGATAGTGACAGAACCCCTGCCCTGCCGTGGCTGCGACCACCTCACTCAGGTGGATGGAGGGTGGGTCAGCAAGCAGAGGGGCGCAGGATGTGATGTTGTCTCACATCCATCCCACGTGGCGGCGCGGGTCTTCCGGCTCACCATCATGCCACAGGCTCTGCCTTGTGTGAGAAACCCCCGGGCCCAGGCTGTTTGGCCCTCATTGGGCCTTAGTAACAGAAGGGTGATTGCACTCTTAGAAAGGTTATTCTTTATGTCCTGCCTTATTTCAAAAGGCAGTTACTTTTCTCAGGAGAGACAACAAAAAGGATTTATGTCTATAATCCGACTCTAGTACCTCTAGAGAATTTTTTTTTTTTAATATAGAAGAACTAATTAATAGCTTTGGCCCTGTAAGGAAATCCTGAAAAGGTGTTTTGCAATTAAATTCCTCCCCTAAGTCCTTATAAATTCAGACTTCATTGCTGAGTGTCTTAGTTTGCTCGGCTGCTATGACAAATACCACACACTGTGGGGCTTGACCAACAGGAATTTATTGGCTCCCAGCTTGGAGGCAGAAGTCCAACATGAAGGTGTTAGCAGGCCCAGGCTTTCTCCAGAGCCTTAGGGTCTGGCTGGGGCTTTCTGGCAATCTGTGGCAGGGCACTCCATCTTTCCCTGTTGCCTCCTTGGTGTCCAGTGTCCTTGGCTTTTACTGGATTAAGGCCACTCTCATTCAGTGTGGCCACATCCCACCAGGGTCTTGGAAGGTCCTGTTTACAATTGGGTTCACACCCACAGGTCCAGGGTCAGGCCTTGACCCCCCCCCCCCCCCCCCCCCGCGGGCGGGGGGTGGACCTGCTCCAGGGGAGCGAGGTGTCCTGAGAGGAGGGGGCAGCTGTTTGTCCTGCACGCAAAGGGCTGGATGATTGAGCTGCACCACGGAGGTCATCAGTGGCCTTGCCCAGGGCCTGGCCTGGGGGGGTGGAAGCCTGTGGGTCTGAGGTCAAGGGAGACTAGGAGAATTGAGGGCAGCAGGTAGAGACCCCTCTTTGGGGAGTTCTACCTAAAGAAGGCTGGGTGTGGATTTCAGGCAGCCGGTGAGGAGGGATGAATTGAGGCATAGTGATTGCGGGGAGAAGGTCCAGGAGGCAGGAGGTAGGGTGCTGGAGATGCCGGAGGAGAGGGCGGGCGGGGGTGGGACCCACCGGGACCCACCTGGGGCTCCAGGGGAGGCGTTGGCTGAGAGATGGGCAGGGGCGCTGTCTTTCAGCAACAGCGTCTCAGCGACAGGGCCCGAGGCGCTTCCCTCGCCTAGACTTTGGGGTTCTGAAAGGACGGAGCCCGTGAGGTCGCGCGCCACGAGAGGCGCGGCGTGGCGGCGGGAGGGCGGCAGGTGTGCAGGCGCGAGGGCCCCCGCCCTGGGCGGGGGTGGGAGGGACGAGGCGCGGCTGCCCCGGCGCCCCGGGGGCGGCTGGGTGGGGAGCGCGGGGTGCGCGGCCCCGAGGCTGGCGGGGCGGAGGGGGCCGGGGCCGGCGGGCTGCGGGCCGCGGGAGGGAGAGCCTGGCGGGCAGCCCAGGGCCCGGGGGGCGCAGCCGAGCCTCCCGGCGGGGGCTCCGGGGAGGAGAGGGGCGGGCAGCGGCGGGAGGGGCCCAGCCGCCATTTGAAGGCTGCGGGCGCCCGTGGCCTGGCGAGGGCCTTGCCAGTGGCTGGCGGCCAGTTCCGGGGGGCGGGGGGCGCCCGCAGTGCCCACGGCCAAGGGCACGAGCCAGGCTGCAGCCCTGGGCCCTGCTGAGGGAGGCGCCCCCCGCCCCGTGCTGACCAGCGTCCCTTGGCCTAGAAAAAGAAGATGGAGGACGAGTCAGCCACAGAAGGGGAAGACTCCGCAATGACAGACATGCCCCCGGCGGAGGAGGTGACAGACGTCGTAGAGATGAGGGAGAACGAGTAGGGGCCCGGGACGTCATGCTCACTGCGGGGACAGTTGGGGTGACCCTCGAGCGTCGGTTCTTCTCCCGTTGTTTTTGTTCCTTCGTTTGCTTTGTTTTGGTGGCAGAAGAGGCCTTGGGTTCAAGGTTTCGTGCGGTTCTCAGGCGCACTGGGCATGCTGGCGCCGGCGCGCCGGCCTCCGGAAAGGCCCTTGCTGTCGCTTCGCAGAAACACACACACACTTCGTCCCCCTGCCCCACGGAAGCCCCGAGACGTGGCCGCCTCCCAGTAGAAGCTGGCCCCTCCTCCTCCGGACATTGTCACTTGGAACCAAAGGACTGCGTGAGCCGTGGCCACCTGCCCTTGTCATTTCTCGTAAGAAACCAACAGGTTACGACTCGGCCTTCTTTGATCTGCTTGACAGTAACGTAGCTATACAAACAGTAAAACCCGGGGGCCCATCCGATTTCCCTTCAACCATGGAGCTATGAACTCTCCTAGCCAGCGGCAGAGCGCCGGGCGCAGGCTGCGAGGAGGCCGAGCTGCGCTGCGGGGGTGTCCTCCGCAGCAGGCCTGAGGCCGCGGGAGCAGCGAGCCCACCCGAGCGGACGACGGCACTTCGTGTTGCGTTTCCCTAGTTTTCAGGTGAGCTGTCAGTTCACACCCCACCGTGTACCTACACAAGCTAACATTTTAAAGTTGTCAAAAAACTGCATCTCCAAATCTCAGTACCCCCTGGCATGACTGTCCCCGAAGGCTGGTTTTTCAGTCACCTTTCCTGCAGGTGGCGCTAGAGCAAGTTAAATGGAGCTTTCTAACGTTACATTTTCCTTTTCAAGAACTGAAGCTTTAAATCGAAATCTGGCATTCTGATGCCAGGTTGCTGCATCGTAGCTCTCGAAATAGATTGATTGCCTGGTTCTGCCATTCTCCTCATAACTATGCGGTACAAGTAATTCCGAGTGCCCTGCGGCGCTTTCCTCTCACACCATACCATAAAGCAGGACATTTTATAAACAATATCAAGTCACTATGTGATAGGCCCTGAAATGAAATGTTTGAAATCCATTTAATGCAGTATATTTTTCTAAGTTTTGGGGAGCAGGTTTTTTCTTTTAAAATTAGGGACACAAATTCTTGATTTAGTCAAAACTCTAGACTGAAAGAACCTAAACAAAAAAAAAATATTTTAAAGATATAAATATAAACTGTATATGTTATGTAATTTATTTTAGGCTATAATACATTTCCTATTTTCGCATTTTTAATAAAATGTCTCTAATACAATACAGTGATTGCTTGAGTATTCAACATACCTGCAGTTGAAACGTATTGTATCAATGAACATTGTACCTTATTTGCAGCAACTTTTCAAAGTGTGTCATTTGTATATAAGGGTAAGAGTCGGTAAATTACGAGAGAACTATTTTTCACTATAGCAGTGTATAAATTGGTCAGCTGGTGTACAAATTTTGGAAATGGAAATATAAACTGGAAGAGGAAAAAAGAAAGAAAAAGGCAGGAGTTTTGTGTTTATTGTTTTCAGTGCTATGTAATCATATTAGCAAAGAAAAAGAATTTAAGGGGCATAGTCGGCCATGAAGGTAACAGGGCCACTGTGGACACCCATTTAACTTGGGGCGTGCCTGCACCAGATAACAGCCTTAAGTGCTTCCTCATAGCAATTTTTCCTCCCTATGTATGAGTCCTGAAAATTAAGATGCATAGCTTTGGGGTGATCTGAGATCTGAGAAGTTTAAAAAAAAAAATCTGATTGTGTTGGGCTTTTTTAAAGTACATGACTAGAAAATTAAACAGCAGTATTTTTAAAAATTTGTGACTATTTCATGCTTGTGGGATTGGAGCTTAAAGATCAAATTGGAAAAGCATATTCTTCCCTCTAAATCGAGGAAAGATCCAGTAGAGACTGCTCAGTATACGACCAGAACATGTAATGAATGACTCCAGAGACACCTTCAGTGATAAAAATGTATGGGCCGTGATGTTTGTGTTAGTTTTCAAGGACACGTGACAGCAACACCAGCCCAGCCCACGAGTGTGGGGCTGGGATTTTGCAGGACTTGTTCCAACCTTTTGCCTTGAAGCAGGCAATCCCTTCATCCATTCCCTTCACTTGGCCTGCTGAAGTCACAGCCTGACACACACCTTCAATACAGAAGCAACACTTTGAGCCAGCGTATTCTTCAGGGTCTGTTCTAACCAAGAAGTCCATCTTCCAGATTGCTAGGGAAGGAGGCCTAACCAGGCTAGCAGTGTGCTTCTTTCTCACTTTTAGACACGTTGGGGCGATCCTTGGACTCTGCCAACCAACAAAACGCTCCCCCGACAGGTTTGTTTTTTATTCCAAGTCATTCAGCCAAGAGCTACATTAGAAGGGCCTCATATCAAGGCCATGAAAAGACCGGGTGTGAACTCTCTCAACGTTGAGCGATTACTCACAAACAGAATCTAAAACCAAGGGGGCAGAAGAATTTAATGCTGCCAGATGAGTTGGGCAGCCCAGAGTCTGTATTTCTCTAGTGAGGATTTTCTCTAAGCCAGCTGGGTGAGAGCATCTCCTTTTGTGAGGCCTCCTCTCTGTTTTGTTTTTTTAAAGGGGCATGTGAGTGGGTCTTTCTAAATGGACAGTTGCCATTCATTCTGCCCTTGCTTAGAGGGAGCTCGGTGGCACTGGACATCAGAAAGACACCTGAGAATTGAGAAAGAACCAGACCAGGCTCACTTGAGGGAAGTCATGCTAGGATTGGGCCTGCTGGCCACGAGTCTCAGGGAGTGTTGAGATTGGCACATTGGCAGGAAACACTTGCCCATTGTGGATTCTTTAATTTGAGCATGGAAGGCCACTGGGTTCACCCCCTTGTGGCTTGTCGAGCTTTCTTGTGCCAAAGCCACTTTTCTCTTGGTTTTCCTTCTTATCATTAGCAAGTAGTTTGCCTTAGGACGCATCCATGGTTGGCAGATGCCCTCATTTGGCACTCCCCACTCCTGCTTCTTCACAGGCACCTGGGGAGGTGCCCATGAGGAGGGAGGCTGGGGCCATCCCAAGCTCCCGATATTGGTGGAGCTGGGATGAGTTCTCGGCACTCCCCTATCGGAGCGAACCCGTGGTCCTCACACCAGGCTTCTCAAGTCTCTGTTTTTGGAGCATCATCCCATTCCCCAAATAAAATCTCTTTAGAGGACGAAGTAAGAGAAGTAAACAGCTACCTACCCTTTTAATTGTTCCCTGTTTTCTGGTCTTTTGTTGCCTTTTGTTCTGGAAGGAAGGGGGAAAGAAACTTCTCCATACCCTCGGTTTCTAGAAACATTGATTTAAAGACTCAGGGGCTCCCTAACTGGATTTTTTTTTTTTTCCTCTGAACCAAAGTGGGAGGGAGGGCCAGAGTGACAATGTGTGTCGCAAACTAGAAAGTATTTATATTTTTGTGATTGGATTATATTAACTTGAGAAATATTTTCTGTTATTTAAAAATCTTTCTACTTCAGGAAATTTCTCAGCAGGCTAGTGCCCAGGACAGCTTGTGCTGGTTTGTACAGTTAGTTCCGGTGTCTGTTCTGGTCTCTCACTTTGCAGGTCAGCAGATCCCTAAATTTAGGATGAAGCCTCCATCAATCAGATCGGTGCCCAGGACAGGAAAAGGGGTCTTCTATGTTCTAAGCCCTGCCTTGTTTTGCTTTGTTTCGGAATTGAAATTGCAGTGCAGCATGTGATGAGGGACTTTGTAAGATGTGGAGATTTGAGAAGTTCGCTTAGCACGTTCAGCCAGCTCCCCCAGACTTGCTGCTCCCCCAAACGTATCTTCTATAGACAGCTGCCCTCCCACCAGGCCCTCACACAGCTCTTTATAAAAAGCATTTGAGCCGTAGAGAAGCATGTTTTTGAGCAACGTGTTGGGTAAACATTCAAGATACTCCTCTGTGTGGTTATTTTGAATCTCTATTTCTATTTGAAGCAGCAAAACATCATGTGATCTATCAGCTGATCTAACCACATGTAAAACAGGATGGAGAGAATATCTGAAGAAAAACAAGAAAAGGCCTTGCTGCCTGCCTTTTTAAAGGCTAAACACCTAAAAATAACTCCACAAATGTCCAAAAGAAGAGGAATTTTATTGTGTATTCCAAATAACCGTAACTCCACTCACAAGTCAGAAAAGGTATAACAAATTATATAATTTACTATCTGACCTCAAAAGGGAAAAATAATGAAGAGGGGATGGTGAGACTTTGTTTTAAGTTAGAATTTATTTTCTTCTCTAAGAGAGGTTAGAACTACAGCTCCCTGTTAAAGATAGCACCAAGGTGGGCCTCCTGAAACATTTAAAAAAAAATTTATCTTTACCCAGTCCAAGGGTTCCAAGAAAATTATAGCCAATACCTTCAAAAATTTTGGTCTCTAAAAGATTGCATAAGATATATGCATTTTTATAGATGACTGTCAACTACACATAGATTCAGCAAGCGTTTTTTATATGGTACCTCTTTTTAAGTTAGGTTATATAACTTAAAGTGCACTTTAATAACAAGACTTGACATCAGCTTCTACAATACCTTTATTTAAACAAAAGCGCACAAGAACTGGGGGACCCTTTTTCCCCTCCAGAAATATAAGTGGGTTCTTTAGATTAAAGGGGTGGGGTGGGGGAGGTGGGGACATACCAGGTAAGAAATGGTTCTTCTCACTGTACAACTTTGTGGAAAATTCCATGAAATGAGATTGGTCTTTACCATCAGATTTAGAGGCACAGGTTCCCCGACTATGAACCAGGAAAAAGCAAAGGTGCCTTTGGAGTCTCACAACATTCTAGCCAGGTCAGCTGTCTGGCCATGAGCACGCAGGGATCCATACTTGGAATGCACCTGCTACTGAAAGCCAAGTTCAGACCACCCTTGCATAACAAAGGAAGTACAGGGTACACATCACACGCCAATCGCCCAGCATCCTTCAGTGTCGCCACGAAGCAGGCCAGGTCCCCGGGGGCTGCGTCCAGCAGGCTTATTGCTCCTTGGGTTCAGTGTCATACTTGGGTTTACTGAAGATGTACCGAAAAGGCAGGTATCTCAAGCCGGTGTGACCAAGGGGCTAGTCCTAGAACTTGAGACCACTGGGCAGAGCTACACGCAGGAGAGATTCTGTTCAGTACTCCAAGCCTGCCCTAGTCATTAGAGGGCGCTTCTGAGCCAGCCGCCTCATGTCGCCTAGCCACCCCGAGAGGCACAGGCCGCCCTGGCGAAGGCTTTGGCCTGGCCTGGCACACTTGTGGTCCAGGATCCTACCATGGAAAAGTAAAATTACCTCATTCTTCACTTCAGATTTGAACATTAGCAGAGAGCCAGGATTCTGTTTAACAAAATTAAGTCTACTGGGCGTCATTTCTCCATTTGCCGTGACTGTCAGTTTACAGATTTGTTTCATACCCAGACTGTGGGTTTAATTTCAACTGTTAAAACCAATCACATGAAGGTATGTGTGCAGCCTTGGATTAAAAATGACCGCAGATGTCCGTATAAAATATATGTTGCATTTTAAGTGCTGTTTATGTATTTAATAGAGGTGTATGTTTTCATATTAAGAACATTTATATATGCTTTTCTTTTTCTTGATTTGTGCTCATATATTGTCAAATAGCTTTCATACTCTTAATTTTACTTTAAGTAAAGCTTAAACAGTTGGCATACAATTGAGACTGCTTTTGGTTTCTTTTCTTATTCTATTAGTCTTACCCCAAAGTTACTTGATTATCCTAATTCTGGCTACAATTTCCCTATTTTTCAAACTTAAATATTAAAAAGTCACACTTTGCCTTGGGAGCTGAAACCTCTGATCACTGGGATATTTCTCTAAACACCATGTCCTACTTAAATACAACCTATTCCAGTTTTATTCAGTATTAAAATGAATTCTTATTTTCCATAATTTCGGTCATATTGGACGTATTTCTCTCAACCCCCTCCAGCTTCTCAACGAGCCTTCTAAAACAGGAACACCAAAATTACATGAGTCCTAGCTAAGTCTGAGAGGAGCTGTGCCTGAAAATTCCTCCTGCCTAGTGTCTCACAGCTAAGAGATGCTTGTCCTCTTTTTTTTTAAAAAGTAACATCTTAACCGCAGAGTGACAGCTTTAAAACTTTTAAACCTCGCCATAAGAGCTTATATAAAGTCTTATGCACACGTAATCAGTAAGGATATAAACATTCTACTGATGATTGGCTTGAGGTTGCAGATCTTCTTTGCTGTTTTTATTGCCTTTTACTCAAAACCCCACATCTCAGTCCTCCCTCTACTGTGCCTTTTCTTCTGTCGCCCCTAATATCGGTCACACTTTTGGAGCCTGAGGGGTCCTCTTCGCTTCCATCCCTGGTCCTTGTGATGTGAGGTGCCTTTGTGTCCCTAGCTGTAACGTCAAGATTGTTCAGTTCCCCCACAACAAATCTGTGAACGTCACTGGACTGCTTTCAACAAAAGAGCACTGCCAGAGCTTTTATGGAACGAAAGGCTAATCTTATGTTAGGCTCATAAACCCTTGAATCCAAAGAACAAAACAGAAATTAACAAATACCCTAATTATTACCAAATTTTACATTAGACTATGCACCTAAAATTCTATCAGATTTCTCATGATTCGTGCCCAAAGTGCCCTTGCTCTAAAAGGAAGGTGGTTTGGACAGCCAGCCATGGTCCCCAGGAGAGCCGCATATGGTCCTGTGACAGCCCCCCACCCCACCCCACCCCATCCCCTAGGACACTCCCAAGTTCACTCATGATCAGATTGAAAAGCAATTTCTCCACCATTCCTGGCAACGCCATGGCCTAAAAGCTGCTGCTGCCCATATTTCAGTAGCCTTTCTCACATGACAACTGCCTGTCAGCACTATCTAACTCCACCTCCTTTTGAGAAGAGCCCCAGAAGGCGTGCCTGTTGCCACCCTCACTGGGAATCCAGTTCTGCACACTCCCAGGAGCCTAAACTGGGCCTGTCTCCAGCTCTTAAATATACACTGCGGATCCCAAAGCCTGTCCAGCCCTGACTTGCTCTCGGGCTTCAGACTGGTGTATCCCGTTGCCTCCCACGCATCTCCTCAGGGGGCTCCCTGAGGTGCCCTGGGCCTAAGGCCCCTCCCATGCTGTCTCTCCAAGTCCCTGCCTGGGTGAATCACATCTCCCTCCCAGAAACCTACTCCACCTCCCACCCCTACCTCATCCAAGCCCTGAAAGCCCATCAGTTCCACCTGCTGATATCTCTAGCCTCCATCCCTTCTTCTTTGGCTTCAGTCCTGACTTAGCTCAGGTGCTCCTTCTCCAGGCTCATGGGTCCCCTGGACTACAATGTAAATGACACCTCCTTGTGTTTTGTGCACAACTGCACAACCTGACCCCTACCACCTGACATACTGTGTATGGATGGTTCTAGAACACCCTACCCTGATGAGCACCCTGCTTTGCCATGGCCCTTATTCTCACTCTGTGCACTGGATTGCTCAAGGCTGGCCCCGTGCTTGCTTGAATAGGCACCAGGCTAAGTCTGGGCTACATGTGGAAAAGAAGCCACCCAGCCCGAGGACTAAGACACTAATGCCCAATAAGCAGCAGCAACAGAAAATGGGGGCTCCTCATGGCGCCCCAGCAAGTAGCTCCTGGTGTCTTAATGCCTAGCCCCATTCCAAAACTTGCTGACTCTTCAGTCCCTCACCCATGATTAGAGCATAAAAGGACTCAGAGTAGAAATTTAAAAAGAGAAATCAGAGATGGGTCTTCCTCAGAAGGTATGTGTGTGCAGGATGGTGGGAGAGCTTGATCCCTTCAGCCTGGAGCAAGGCCCTTCAACAGACACTCAGAGAGCTTGAAATGAGCCTTTCAAGTGGTAGGGACCCAGCGGACCAGTGCCTGACCCTCTGGAGAATCTGGGATGAGAGAGGGTGACTGTCAGGAGCCAAAGGACAGAGGACACTGGGGTTTGCTGCCACATCCAGAGTTTGACGGGCAAAGGGGGGCAAAAGTCTTTCTCATGGACCAGACCCAGGCCACCCAGACCAGCTGGCCTGGAGGCAGCTGAGGTCTAGCCAACCGAGCACCTGGATGGGCAAACAGGGCTCAGAAGGAGCTGGTGGACCATGGGGCTCCTGGATACTACAAGCCACATCCAAAGAGTGGCTGATAAGAGGCCCTGAGCTGGGGGTGAGAGGTGCCCAAAGATCCATGAAAGCAAGAGCCAGCTCTAAGCACTGGACAGACCCAGAGAAGGAGGCCAGTTTAGGACAGTGTTTTCATTTGCTAAAGGCTGCCGAGGCAATACATCAGAAATGGGTTGGCTTTTACAATGGGGATTTATTAACTTATAAGCTTACAGTTCTGAGGCCATGAAAGTGTCCACATCAAGGCATCAGCAGGAGATGCTTTCTCCCCAAGCAGCCATCAGGCACATGATGACATCTATCTCTTCCCTCTCCTCCAGGCCTCACTGTTTTCAGCTTCTGGCTTCAGTGGCCTTCTCTCAGCTTCTGGAGGTTTTTGTTTCTGTAGCTCAGCTGATTCCAGTTTATAAAGGACTCCAGTAAGAGGATTAAGACCCACCCTGAGCTACACCTTACTGGAGTAATCTAATCAAAGGGCACTGAACTGAATCTAATCTAATCAAGGGCTCACAATAGATTCAAATCCACAGGAATGGACCAATTTAAGAACATAATTTTCTGGGGTCTACAAAAGGCTGTCAAGTGTAAAGACAACTTCTCCCTCGCCTTGCCTCCCTCCTCCTGCTCCAGCTCCACAGGCAGCAGCTAGCAATTATCTTAGCTCTGACTCGTACATGAGACAGGTTATCCCAATTTCTGACTTGAAATGGCGTTTGGCAACATGAAACGACTATAAGGTCTCTGAATTACCTGAGAGTACTCAAAAGGGTCATGGGGCACTCTGAGTTTTCATCCAGGAACAGGGTGAGGGGGTGAAGTTCTCCCATTAATTACATCTTAAACAGTGGAAAACAAAAATAGCGTTGCTTTGTGATTCCATCCCTGAATCGTGCTAGTTCAGCTGATGTGTTACAAATGCACACGAAGCTCTGAGGGCTGGGGAGAGCCAGGGAGTTGGCCAGCTCCCTAGCCCGGGACTTGGCCAGCTCAGCCTTGCAATCCCAGGGCCTGGAACCATGCCTTCATGGCGAATGAATGAAGGCATTCACTTTCCCCCCAAATACATTCTGACCCTGGGATTCCAGCACACAACCCTCCTTCCTGGAGCTTTCTCCTCTTCAGGCCCCTCCGCTTGGCTCTGAAGAAGGCCCAGCCCTCCATGAATTAAGATAACCTGAGTGATTTCTTGTTACAACCAAAAGAGCTCAACACTGGCCCCTGATCACCCTCAGTCTCTCTTTCCTTCTTGCTCTTCCCACTTCTTGCAAAATTGCTCTTCTGTGAAATACATATATGGAAAAATCAAGAGCATTCCCACAGAAAGAATCTAGTTAGAGCATGTAACAGATGGGCAAAGGACATGAACAGATGGCTCCCAGAAAATGAACTGCAAATGGCTTATCCAAACGAAAATGGGCTCAACTTTACGCAAGGAAAGAAATGCAAACTGAACTTCCAACTATCAGCTCAGCAAAGACCAAAAAGCTTGCGACAGCTCCGTGCTGCCAGGGCCCTAAGGAAACTGGCAGTCTTACTCTCTGGTGGGAAGGTAAACTAAATGTAAACCACTGGTTCCTCCTTAGAGGACAATCTGGCAAGATGTTTCAAGCACACACTCAGATATTAATGTCACAAGCAAAGAACACAAACGCAATGAACAAAGTAAGTACAAGGGATATTTAGGAAAAAATGCTCACCAACACTAGAACCAAAAGCCAATTTTTAGGCTGTCAAAGTTGACAACTAAATGACATTGTCAAGGGACAATGACGCAAGCCCTCCAATACTTACTGGTGAGGGTGAACATTCCTACAACTTTTTTGGAGGGCAGTCTGGAAATATGTTTCAAGTTCAACTCATTGCGATACAGAAAAAGATTCATGAATAAGGAGGCTTACTGCAGCACTATTTATAACTGTGAAACTGGAAGTATCCAGTGGTGTTAATTATATAATGCTTTTTAGGGATTTAAGAAAACCTTGTATGTCATGTCCTCAAGACCTACCATGGCTCAAGTCCAGCCTCACTCGACTGCCCCTTAGGAGCGAATGGGGACCAGGAGGATGTCATCTCCATGTACCTGAAACGACAACACCCTGGTGTACATCTGTGCTGTCCTTCTCAAAGTACACTGCAGTACACGGAGGCGCACCACCTCTGAAACGAACAGCACGGCACGAGGTGGCAGCTGTTTGGCTCTTCCGTAGCATTCTATCTCCGTGCAACTCCATTCCAGGTCTTCACTCGGGGGCATTTTTTGGCACTAGAGGACTATTTACTGTCAGAGGCTGCAGTAAAGATTTTGATAAAATAGCTGGACAGCTGTCACCAAAACCTCTCGCCTATCTTGCAGGGGCAACAAGCTGGGCAGCAGGGCTGTGCAGGGAGGGGCTGAAAAGCCCTTCCTTAGTTGTAGGGAGCTGAGAGGGCAAAGCATCACCCATGGCTTTTTCCATGGCAAGGGCGAAATCTGTTCAGCCTCCCTGGTACCAAGCTGGGGACCCCAACTCTGGAATCAACCCTCCTGCCCCAGAAAATCAGTAAGGCATTACTAAGCCACTCACATGAGCCCAGACAACAGGTGAGGGAGGCGGGGGTGGGCGGGGGGAGGAGACAGACATTTCAGAGAAACCGCAGAACACCCAAGTTTCCAGCAAGACAGAGGTAGATGGTTGCTGGGAAGGTGCTGTATAAGTACCCTCTCGTTTTAAACACACCCACTACGGCTGGGTTTCACTTCATTTAATGGATGTGAAAATATTCTTAAGGGGCCTCCACAGGACCCACAAAGCCCACGTTTTGCTCTACACTTCCTAGGATGGGGGAAAGCAGTGGAAGGAGACACGATGGAAGCACTTGGAGCCGAGTGCAGCAGCATCGTTCAGACAGGTGGAGGGAGAAAGTGGATTTTTGGCCTGTATTACATTTATCGACCCAAATGAGTTGAGCAGCAGAGAAGGAAAGTGGTTTGTTTTTGATCACGGAGAGGTCTCTTGGCTGCCTCTTCCCAAGCTGGCACTCTGCCTGAAGGACGCCCAAGCCAGCCAGCACCATTTTGCCAGCAAAGGCTCCTAGGCTCAGCAGTTCTAACAGGAAAGGAGGTTTCAACTGGCTCACCCTCCTTTCACTACCCCAAGAATACCTTTGACCCTACCGCCCCCCCACCCCCACCTTTAGCTGACTAGCTATTTCACTGACAGCATGATTCGTATGCAATGCAAACATTCAGAAGTTCTTGCTATCACACTTCTGGGTGCATGTGCATCAGCTTGGATGGTTCATAAACCCTGTGACAGTTTGAAGCTGGGTGGACCCCAGATCATGGCCCCAGGTTGAATCCATTCCTGTGCACTTGAACCTATCCTAGGCGGGATCTCTTGATTGAATCACTTCAGTTAAGGGCCTTTGATTAGATCACATGACCCAGGGATAAAAAGCCACAGGTACAGAAAAAAGCAGCAGAGACAGGGAGGAAGCCAGCAGCTGAAATCAACTGGGGCTGAGAGGAAGCCACTTTAGTCAGAAACCCAAAGCGACAAGGCCTGGAGGAGAGGGGAGACAGCTGGCACCATGTGCCTCATCGCCCCAGCTGCAGCCAGGTGAGACAGCATCTCTGATGATGCCTTGATTTGGACAATTGGCCTCAGAACTGGAAACTCTTAACCTACTAAATCCCCATTGTAAAAGCCAACCTGTTTCTGGCATAATGAACTGGCAGCCCTTAGCAAACTAAAACAAACCCTGATGTTCCCTGCAGAGCAGGTCTCTCCTCAGCAAACACCCAGCAAGGCTGGTCTGGATTGGGGCTGCAGCCCTGCTTTGCACTCCTGGGGCTCTTCCTCTAAGCCTCTGGCAAGTGCCTGCACCTCCCTTAATCCTCACCACTACCCAGGATAGACTCTGCATGGCAGAGATGAAGAACCTGCGATTTCTTTAGGGATGCTGAGGAACCCACCCAAACTTACCCTTCTAGTGGAACTGATACCGAATCCAAAACTAGGCCCCAATTTTTTAAAGCATTTTTTAATGGGTTAGGCATTGTGCTAACAGCTTAATGCACATCAATCTCACAACTCTTCAGCACTGCCCAATACTGCCTCCCCAAATCCTTGAATCCTTTGGCGCTGATGAAGCCAAGAGTCAGCCCTCCCAGCAATGAGGTGTGTCTTGGTGGAAAGTTAAATCTGGTAGATTTTTTAAATCTACCAGAGTTCTCAAACGCAGTCATTTCACCACCACAACACAGCCAAGTTTCCGAGTTTAATTTTTTTTTGGTTGTTATTTATTTTTACAATCCTCAGCAGTCACGTTTGCTAAAAGAACTCAATAGCAAAGCCCCAGTCAGTTCATCCTCTGACAACGAAGACCAGAAACTCAACAAGTGACGGGAGACTTGGGGTCCCCGTGAACCGGACATCTGGCCGTGAGTACGGATGGAAGCAAGGCCCCAATGGACTGGAGCCGTGGGGACATGTTTTTCAGAGCAGGCCAAAGTTTCTGACAAATGCTGACATTTTCTAAGAGTAAACAGAGGAGACACTGCTGGACAAGTCCGGCGGACAGCCAGGTCCACAGTGTGTATCACCCTGATGCTCTCTCCTACAGCCAAACCCACAGGGAAGAGAAACAAAATTTCCCCTGGCAAGAGTTCTAAAACCCGGTGGGTGGTTATCCTCTCCTCAGTTAAAATACAGAAAGCGATCATCTGCTGAAATGCAGGGCCCAACACCTTGCATTTTTATAAAAACAAGAGAAATGAGAAGGGAGTTCGCGAAACACATTCGTCTTGGCTTTGCTCCATATGGAAACTCAGAAGTAACCAGCATTACTGTGACGGCTGCAGTTCCTTAAAAGGGATAGAGGCCCCATCATTTTAGCACCATTGACAGAAAAGCAGATCAGGGCAGTTCCCAATAAATGAATGCAGGCCCCCCCCAAATTAAGTACAAAACATGATTTTGATGTTCAGAATTAAGCTCAACCATCCCTAGTAGTAGGAAAGCGATGGCCGAGACTGGGATTTCCAGCCCCTTCGCTCTTCCCATTATTCCTTGTTTTATTCATGTTTTGGCAATGTTGTTCCTTACCCAAGAAATCCATGTGATTACCTGAGATTTTTAAAAAACTCCCGTCAATGTTTCCCTCCTTTAATATTAATAGCTGTCTACTAACGAGCATTTAAAATGTTTTAATACACAAGTGGCCATAAGGTCTGAGAACAGGGATATATATATATGGCTTATTGATATATTTAGTACAATTAATGTTTCAACTTTATGAGCACCCTTTATATTTTAATTATATATACTAACCCATTCCACCATTCCCAGTAATTTCAATTTACCATGGGGGCGGGGGGGGGGAGATCTAATAAGACAGCTCACCTCCACCCTCCCAGAACTCTGCTGTGTACCATGATATGGCACGCACATACATTAAGAAAGTCTGCAGGCAAGTACATGTGCATGTGCGTACACACACACACACACACACCACAGCTCCTGGTCCCACCTCAAGCCCACTGCTAGTGATTTCCAGGAAAAGCCAAAGGTGGTGGGCAGCTACACCAGTTTCTATTCTGCTTTGTTTCATGACTCCAAGTTATCAAGTGAATTCTGCAAACACTGATGGCCAGGGCCTGTCTTTATCTGCATTCTCTAAACCACAGCTCAGTTCCACCACACTGGTTCCCTGTTCTCCTCATCCCCTTGGATCACAAATATTATATATATTATTAAATAAGGGACTTAAAAAGATTTAGAAATATTAATTTGCAGGACATAAATGCAGAAGTCCTTCCACTCATTCAGATTTTTATTCTTTTATAACTCAAGCACAGGAGATGTGATGGTCATCTGTTGTTTTTGTAGTTTTTAAGAGACATATTTAACTTAAGTCTGAAATCAGTTTCTTCTTCCTCAGGTCACTTCTTACAGTTCTTTGGATTATTCTTAAATTATCTGATATTATGCTCTGCCTTTGCTGAACTATTTGGGGACTCTATACTTCACACACATTTTTGTCCCCATATACTTTGAGGGTTTCTTATGGCTTTAAGTAGACACAGATCTTATATAAAGGCATTTATTTTTATGTATACCTACAAGTAAGAGTCCCCAGTGATTTATGTTTCTGAAAATACTTTCTGGCTTTCAAAGGGAAGTACCTACAAAGTCTTGCTGAGAAAGAGAGAGAAAAGGCTCAAACTTTAACATCAAAAGGAGACACAGCTAGGAGGCACCAGTCAACCCTCTCTCCACATGCAAAGATGCAGGATGGTCAAGGGTGACAGAGCCCCTCACACTCATAAGCTGGAAGAAGCAGGCTGCTCTCTCTCACATAAAGTAGCACCTTGGGGCAAGGGAGAAGGAAGAGGTCTTAAAAAAAAAAAACCAAACCACAAATGTTTCTTCCAGCAGAGACGTTAGATTCATGTGGCCTGATTTTACCCGATAAGCTCTAAAACTGGAAGGAAAAAAATGAAAGGATACAAAGGCAGTGTCTGTTTTCCTTAATCACTGAAAAAATTTATCAGACATTAAGTGAATAAATAATAGTGCAATAAAAGTGTAGATGGCTGTCACATATGCCATATTCTAAGAAGAGGAACTGCAAACATTTCAGATAAAATCTCACATATGCCCAGATTTTAAGTTAAAAAGCATATACTAGCTTCTTGTCCTCAATGCCGTCATCACTGTGCCTTGTGTATGAGGGAAATCGATGGATATTGTGTACACAGAAGTAGCTTAGGAAGTGAGAAGGGGAACCTGCAAACTTGTTCTGCAGGAGCAGTGTTAATTTGATGTTACTGTTACAAGGAAACAACCTATTACAAGGAAATTCTTTTAGGTTTAAATGCATCTTTAATGAGCTCAAAGGTGTAAGTCATGTGCCTGCTAAAGATAATTTTTCTGCCATTACTACAGGGTCCAAAACCCTCTGAACTCTTGCAACAACTTCTGGTCCAGAAAGTAAGCACAGTGTAGGACCTACTACCTTCCCCTCTTCTAGAACACCTTCATTTCAGAGAGCCCTCTCAGTGGATTAGCCTCCTGAATCCATTTTGGTCTCAATTCGATTTCTGTTTTGCTGATTCACCCAACCAGCTCAAGACCAGAAATGAGAAATGGAATTAAGACTCTGGGCAACTGAAGTTAAATTTTCAAAAAAGAAATGTTATTTTTAAACTTGGCCAATCATTTCTATTTCCTAAAGTACTGTTTCCTTGAAAACCTGGCTTCTCACTTGCTATCATTTCACTAAGCCTGGACAACATCTGAGAGCAGAGTTTGACAAGGCCTGGGACAGACAGCATAGGAAATACACCTACCCTCTGAATTTCTGTCATTGTGGTAGTTAAGACCACAATTTCTGAACACACCCTAACAATATCATGCATAGGAACAAGAAAAGGTATGAAATGTAAACAATTAAGATGCCCAGTTCAAGTTCATTAAGATTAGAACATTTTTTCAAAATGCAAAGCTATATGATCACAAGTACTACTAGAATTCAATAGTACATATGAACCACTGGCAGGTTCAACATACCTGAGGGACACAGATCCCTTCCACCTTTTACAATGCAAACCTTTAAAGCTGTGCTTTAAAAAATGTTCAAGAATGATATGGTGAGCATTCCCTGTTGCACATTTACTAATGCTAAAATTAAGCATCAAAGTCAACAAGAACTCGTTTTTATTACTTTAATTTGGCTTCCAGGTACCTACTTATTCAAAGTACCATTGCATTTCACAGTGAAAAAAACAAAGCCTCTCTAACACATTCACACACATTTTAGAGCAGAATTTGATTCAAACACTCTAATCAATAAACATCTAGCAAAATGTGGTGAATATTACTGATGAGGTAATGGGAAAACTAAAGTAACAGTCTGCATAGTTTTGTGCATCCTCTGAGTTTCCTTAACTAAGAACTTAAGTAAAAGCAAAACTTAGATTCAAAAAAGGTACCCCCCCCCAAATGATTAGATAACTTATAAACTACACGGAATTGGACCAAATAAAGATTTCCACTATTATAAAATAGAGCTGGGTACTTCAGGAAACACAAACCCCCCAAGTGTCGAACTGGTACAGTCCTGAAGAAGGAAGTGCTCGGTTCCTGTGAACGATGGACAAGCCCCAGGCAGAGAATTCAGGCCTTCACGCAGACCCTGCTCAGCTGGGCTGGCCACCCCCACCCCCACCCCTGCCCCCGCCCCCACCCCCACCCTCCCTCTCTGCCTAGACTGTGGAAGTAATCATGGCCACAATTCTGATACATGCTTGTGCTTGAATTTACTCATGAAAACCTTAGCAATTTGCAGTTACTCATCCCCTGCCACCAACTAGCTCAGTTACATGTACTTGACAATAGAAGCACCCTCAAAAATGTCACATGAAGAGGACCCCAGCAGGCCTGGACACAAGCTTATCCCACCTCTAAACTCAGACTGAGTGACTGAATCTCTTGGCCTTGGCTTCCTCCTCGAAAAACACAGATGGATATAAACTTCCTGCCAATGGTAAAGTCAGGACTCTTAGGAATTGAGAATAATGAGTAGTCCCTGACACTAGAGCTGACCTGCGCAGTGTCCATGGTCTGGGCAGTGCAAGGGGACACCAGGCACCGGTCCTGCTCATAGAGAGCAACAAATTCCCCACCCTACTCCCGCCTGAGGCGTTTTCTCCAGCCTTCCTAACAGCCTTTCAGTAACCCACTTTGGGCCCAATTCTTTATCTTCTAGGAGACAGCCTGCTTTCAATAGTCTTAATTAATATGTAAATCTAAACCACTGCCCTTCCCTCCATAGGAAGACGACTATAAAAGGGATGTTATAACTGTACCTTTAACAGATTTGATTCCAGAATTATACCAATTAAGCAGATTGCATAGGAAGATCACTAGAGACCCATTATCACCTGAAGAAAAAAAAAAAACCCAAAGAAAAAGTCTTAAAAGCCAGTTTGCCATTACAGGGAGTTTTGATTTGAGACGTAAAAAACACATTCCATTCCAAAATGAGTCTTCTCCAATACAAAGAAGAGACAAAAGTATTTTCTTTAGGGAGAAGATGATGGAAAAGACCTGGTTAATTCTAATATCAAAGGCAGTCTTGAGAACATCCCAGTCCAACATGGCTCGGAGGCCCAAGATTTCTCATAGATCATTCTAAGAGACGCCGAGTCTGAGGCCCAGGCCAAGGCCCTGCCCGGGCGCTCTGCCAGGCTGTGTATGTGGGTGCCTCAAAGACTCGTCTCCTCACACACTCGGACGGGGATGTTATAGTGCCGATCATCCTCGGCGATCAGGGTGACCACCGGCCAGTCCTCCGGGGGGTCGGTGGGGTAGACCGTAATGAACTCTTCAGTGTCGTACTTGGAGAGCCGGTACACCTGTATGGTGTGGCACACAGCATAGGCGAGAAGGAACATTTCCACCTGGGAAGAGAAGAGCCAACAGGTATCCAGAGGGAAGCCACACTAAAAACATGCAGCCTACCACCAGTGCTCCATCCCAGCTTTCCCAGATATTGCAGAGCAATAGATAATCCACACCTTTTCCCTTCCCCTTTAGCCAAGCCCCAATCCTTTTTTTATATGGCCATTATAAAAAAAGGCAGTTGACCAAGAATGGATCACATGTCTTGATGAGGGACTTGTGTCCAGAATATTTAAAGAACTCTTACAATTCAACAAAAAGATAAACAACCAGTTTTAAAAAGGGGCAAAAGATGTGAAGAGACATTTCTCCAAACAAGATATATACAGATCTACAAATAAGCACAACAAGATGCTCAACATCATTGTCATTGAGAAATGCAAATCCAAATCACGAGATGCCACTGTACACTCACTAGAATGGCTATTAGCAAAAAGACAGATAACAACGAGAGTTAATGAAGTTGTGGAGACCCCGGAACTCTCATACTCTGCTAGTGGGAATGTGAAATGATGCAGCCATTTTGGATAACAGCTTGGCAGTTCCTCGAAATGTTTAAGCAAAGAGTTACATATGACCTAGCAATTCCACTCCTAAGTATATACTCCCTAGGTATATACCCCAAAGAAGTGAAAATGCATTTCCACACAAAAAAACACATACATGGATATTCAAAGCAGCTTTATTTATAAGAGCCAAAAGTGAGAACAATCCAAATGTCTATCAACTGAGGAGTGGATGAACAAAACAAGGTCTATGCATACAATGGAATATTACTTAGCAACAAAAAGGAATGAAGTACTGATATATGCACCAACATGGATGAACCTTGAAAACACGTAAGGGATAGAATTCAGACTCAGAAGACCAGACGCTGATTCCATGTATCTGAAAAGTCCAGAACAGGGAAGCCTGAACAGCGAGGAAGGGGGTGACTGATGGTCTAGTGCTGGCAGGAAGGGAGATGAGGAGTGACTGCTAATGAGCACAGGGTTTCTTTTGGGTTGACACAAATGTTCTAAAATTAGACTGTAGTTCAGAAATATACTAAACATCACTAAACTGCACACTTCAAAGGGGAGATGGGAGAGTTTATGGCATACGAATTGTATCTCAATAAAGCTGTTTACGAAAGAAGGAAAGAAAGTAAGCATTCCTCATTACAGGCTTTGTAGATCTCAAACTATAGGGTTTCCATCCGCTCTGCAAACCATGCTCTACCAAGTTTTTAACTGCAAGTCATTAGCTATGGTCCAGGAGGCATAAGTAACCCACATCATGAGTAAAGATTAATTGAAAACAATTATCTTCAATCCCACCTCATCCAGCAATGCTCTCTCTACATACTGGCATTAACAAAGGCACAGACTTCTACTCTCAAGGTCAGCTTACAGTTTACCCAACACAACTCTCTATTCCTTGCAGTATCTATTCTAGCACATGGGTGTTTTCAGGTTAGAGGAAAAGGCAAGCACAAAAGTCATTTGTTAGGTAGGAAGGGAACACTTTGGACAGATGACCTTAATGCTACTTTACTGGTTGGCTAGTCCACAAAAAAAAAAAAAAAAAAACCTCAAACTTTTAAGACTTTAATGGAATAAACTAAAGGTAGATAGTGGCAGATGTGTTGAGTTAGGTGCTGGCTCAAGCTCCAGCCTTAGCAGGCCTGTAAAGGATCCACGAGCAGGCTGGGCTCCGATGGGCTCCACTGGCCAAGATGACTCCATTTCTAGGACAGGACCTAATGCAGCCACAGCTACCAAGATAAAACAAGACCCTCTGGATGACTATTCCACGTTCTTCATTTATCTGCAGCCTGCCAGGGTCAAGTGCACTGTTCCCATCCACCACTCTGCAGATACCCTCATGGTGATTATAAAATATGCTCACAGTACTTTGACACTCCTCACTTGAAAAGATGGAGCCTAATTTCTTTCCCCTTGAATGTGTGATGGACTGACTTGCTCCTAACAAAGAGAATATGGATTGTGGGAAGATGGGATCGGATTAGGCAGATAAGGCCCAGCTCTCACAAAAACAACAGGGAAAGAGCCAAAAGCTGCCTGAGGGACCTGCTTTTTGGGGGTCAGCAGGTCAGGACAATGCTGCACAACTCGCAGGAGGGGGAGGGATAGAGAGACGAAGAATCCGAAACAATAAGCTGTGAGTTACTAAATCTCCCAGCTGCCCACAAGGGCTCCCCTCCCCCACCCCCGACATATTAAGGGGGAGTAAAACCCCTGGCTCATTGTAGCTGACAGAGAGGGGAGCAGACATCTTGCTCCCTGTCAGCTGTTACAAGGGAAAAGGAAGGGGGAGACAGGGGGCTTTTCTTCAGTGAATTTGGCCAGCTGAGTCCGCTTTGAATCTTGGCTCAAGCCAGACTAAAAAAAAAACGGAAAACTGAGATACACCTCTGTGTAATAGTGTGCCAACAAGTGCCATCTGCTGGCTAGTCTGGAAACTGCATGGACAAAAAACTGCAATTGAATCTCTGCGTTCTCTAACTTCTGGGAGAAAATCTGCGCCCTATTAATGAGCTCCTGGCACAGTTTTGATAAATTAAGCTGGGCAACTTTAAAGACTTAGGATAAGTTGAACCAAATATCAAAGAAGAGCTATGAAAAAATAATAATAAGCAAGAGAAAGAAATTGGCCACCAGAGTAAATTCGCCAACATATTCGATGCCTAGGCATCAGCAAAAAATTACAAGCCATACTAGGAAACAGGAAGAATTGGCTCAGCCAAAAGAACAAACCAAATATCCTGAAGAGATACAGGATTTAAGACAATTAATCAATGACAATCACACAAGTCTCCTAAATCAATTTAAAGAATTGAAAGAAAATATGACTAAAGGGATAAAGGATATTAAGAAGACACTGGGTAAGCATAAAGAACAATTTGAAAGTCTGCAACAAAATGTAACAGACCTTATGGGAATGAAAGATACAATGAATGAGATTAAAAACACATTAGAGGCACATAAGAACAGATTTTAATTGCTCGAAGACTGAATTAGTGATTTCAAAGACAGAACATCTGAACTGGAAAAGACAGGAGAGCAGAAAAAGAAGAGAATGGAAAAACTGGAACAGGATCTCAGTAAGTTAATGACAATGCAAAAACATATGCATTATCTCCCAGAAGGAGAAGAAAATGGAAAAGGGGCAGAAAGAATATTTGAGGAAAGAATGACTGAAAACTTCCCTACCCTTATGAAAGTCATAAATATCAATATCAAAGAAGGACAATGCTCCCCAAACAGAATAAATCTGAATAGACCTACCCCGAGACACCTACTATTCAGAATGACAAATAACAGAGCTAAAGAGGAGATTCTGAAAGCAGCATGAGAAAAGCAAAGCATCACATACAAGGGAACCTCGATTAGATTAAGTGCTAACCTCTCATCAGAAACCATGGAGAGAAGAAAGTGGTATGATGTATTTAAAGTACTGAAAGAGAAAAACCGCCAGCCAAGAATTCTGTATCCAGGAGAGCTTTCCTTCAAAAATGAAGGGGAGTTCAAAGTCTTCACAGACAAACAAAACCTGATAGGATATGTCACCAAAAGACTAGAATTACAAGAGATACTAAAGGGAGTGCTGCGGTCTGAAAGGAAAAAACAAGGGTGAGACTTGGAGAAAAGTGTAGAAATGAAGATTATGAGAAAGGGTAAAGGGGAAAAATATAGACAATAGTATGATATGACAAAGTCAAAATGGATGAAGTAACAGCTTTACAGTAATAACACTGAATGCTAATGGCCTGAACTCACCAATCAAAAGACATAGACTAGAGACTTTCAGGAAGATGGCGAACTATAAAGACACGGGATTCTCTTGTGCTCCAGAAAAATAGCTTGAGGACAGGCTGAAACAGTCTAGGAAAAGATCATCTAGGGTTTAGGACACCAGGCAAAGGCTGGACACCACCCAGAGGAGAGAGGGACAAAGGAGGGAAATTATGATTATAGAACTGCGAGTTGAAACCAGCCGCTGCTATTGCCGGCACCCTCCCCCACACTAAAGACACTTTAGAATTCTCCGGCTTCTGGGCCTGCAGCTACAGGCAAAGGGGGCTCCAGGGATCTACCACCCCAGGAAAGGGGAGAGAAGAGGGACACAGCCTAAGGCTGACTCAGCTTTTGACTCACAAAATTGGTCTGCTGTGTCCCAGGAAACCTTCCAGGTCAGGCAGGGCTGTGCCATTGTTTGCCTTGAGAGCCAACAAGGCGCTAAAGATATATGACCCTCCCAATCTCCTTCTCTGCTAACCAGGACTGATTGTTGACAACTCAGAGGGGAATGAAAATATTTCCTAGCACTGGGGGGGGGGTGGGGGGCGGGGGAGGCTCCCAGAGAAGGCTGGGAACTGTCTCAGAGAAAGTTTGAATTACAAGACTCTTAGCCTCCAGGCAGGAAGCTCTATTACACTGATCCAACAAATACTCTCCAACCAGGCACTGAACTGAGAGCTGCCAAAGAGCACCATCTGCTGGCAGATCAAGGAAGTGCACGTGAGAAAATTAAAAATGAGTAGGAGAGCTTTTTTCCTGCCTCTCTATAGCCTCGCTCCCCAAGTCCCTAGGAGGCAAGTCTACAACCAATTACTGGATCCAGTGCCCAGTTTTGAGCAACTAGCAGGGGCAATCCTAACAATCCAGGTAGAGCCAAGAATCAATGAGCAGTGGTAACACACAGCCTCCTGCCTAAATCCCTACAAAAAGAGAAATAAATTGAGCATCTGAGTAAACTACATCCTAATCAGATCCCTAGATATCAGCAAAAAATTGCAAGCCATACTAAGAAAATAGAAGACATGGCCCAAGAGAAGGAATATATCAAAGACCCAGAAGAGACGCAGGATTTGAGAGAACTAATCAACAAGATGTGCACAAATTTCCAAAATCAAATTAATGAACTGAAAGACAATATGGTTAAAGAGATAAATGACATCAAGAAGACACTGATCGAGTGCAAAGAAGAATATGAAATCCTGAACAGAAAAGTAACAGAGCTCATGGGAATGAAAAACACAATAGGTGAGATCAAAAACACATTAGAGGCATACAATAGCAGACTGGAAAATGATAGAAGATGTAATTGAAGAGAGAAAAGAACAGAGAGAGAAAAGAATGGAAAAAATTGAGCAGGAGCTCAGAGTTGGACGACAACACAAAACACAACAACATGGGAGTTCCAGAAGGAAAAGAGAAGGGAAAAGGGGTAGAAAGAGTATTTGAGGAAATAGCTGAAGGTTTCCCAACTCTCATGAAAGATAAATGAATTTACATGTCCAAGAAGCACACTGCACCCCAATTCAAATAAATCCAAATAGACCTACTCCAAGACGCATACTACTCTGAATGTCAAATGTCAAAGATAAAGAGAAAATTTTGAGACCAGCAAGAGAGAAACAAACCATCATATACAAGGGACGACCAGTAAGACTTAGCATGGATTTCTCTTCAGAAACCATGGAGGCAAGAGAACCGTGGTATGATACAATTAGGATACTGAAAGAGAAAAACTGCCAGGTGAGAATTTCTTTATCCAGCAAAACTGTCTTTCAAATAAGAAGGTGAGTATAAAATATTCACAAACAGAAACTAAGAGAGTCTGCAAAAAAAGAATTCACCTCTGCAGGAAATATTAAAGGAAGCCTTAGAACCTGCAATAAAAAGGAGAGGCTTGGAGGAGAGTATAGAAAGACTAGCAGAAAGGATAACCAAAAGAGTAAAAAGACAGACAAAAACATGATATGACAAAAGAAAACCAAAGAATAAAATAGTAGAAGTAAATAGTGCATTTACCGTATTATCATTGAATGTGAATGGATTAAACTTCCCAAACAAAAGATACAGGGTGACAGAATGGATTAGAAAAACATGAGCTATCTATATGCTGCTTACAAGAAACTCACCTTAGACCCAGGATACAAAACAGTTGAAAGTAAAAGGTTAGAAAAAGATACTCCAGGCAAACAGTAACCAAAAGACATAGACTGTTAGAATGGATAAAAAAATATAAGCCACCTATATGTTGTCTACAAGAGACTCACCTCGGACGAAAGGACATAACCAGGTTAAAAGTGAAAGGCTGGAAAAAGATATTCCATGCAAACAGTAACCAAAAAAGAGCTGGAGTAGCAAAACTAATATTGGACAAAATAGATTTTAAATGCAAGACTGTTTTAAGGGATGAAGAAGGTCAATATATATTAAGAAAAGGGGCAATTCAGCAAGAGGAAATATCTATATAAATATTTATACACCTAACCTCAGTGCCCCAAGATACACGAGGCACACACTGGCAAAGCTGAAGGGAGAAATAAATGTCTACAATAATAGTTGGAGACTTCAATACACCACTCTCAGTATTAGACAGAATTTCTGGACAGAGAATAAGTAAAGAAACAGAGAGCTTGAATAAGATGATCAATGAACTCGACCTAACAGACATTTTTAAAGCATTGCACCCCAAAACAGCAGGATATACAATCTTTTCAAGTGCCCATGGATCGTTCTCCAAGATAGACCATAACTGGATAACAAGATAAGTCTCAATAAATCTAAGATTGAAATTACACAAAACACTTTCTCTGATCATAACAGAATGAAGCTAGAAATCAATAATGGACAGAAAAAGGGAAAATTCATAAATATATGGAGATTAAACAACACACTATTAAATAATCAGTGGGTCAAAGAAGACATTGCAAGAGAATAGAGCAAATATCTTGACATAAATGAAAATGAGAACACAACATATCTAAATCTATGGAACACTGCAAAGGTAGTGCTGAGAGGGAAATTTATAGCCTTCAATACTTACATTAAAAAAGAAGAAAAGCTAAAATTGAAGACCTAATTGCACACGTGGAGGAACTAGAAAAAGAAGAGCAAACTAATTCCAAACCAAACCGAAGGAAAGAAATAGTAAAGATCAGAGCAGACATAAATGAAATCGAGAACAAATGGGCAAAAGACTTGGAATGACAACTGTCCAAAGAAGAAATACAAATGGGAAAGGAACACATGAAAAAATGTTCAACATCACTAGCAATTAGGGAAATGCAAATCAAAATGACAATGAGATATCATTTCACACCTATTTGGCTGCTATTAAAAAGTAGGAAAACTGTAAATGTTAGAGAAGATGTGGAGAGATAGGAACACTTATTCACTGCTGGTTCGGAATGTAGAATGGTATAGCCACTGTGGAAAACTGTTTGGCAGTTCCTAATTCCTATTAAGGATGCTAAATATAGACTTGCCATGGGACTCGGCAATACCATGGCTAGATATAAACCCAGCAATACTACGAGCAGTGACATGAATAGACATCTGCACATGTACATAGCAGTGTTATTCATGATAGCCAAAAGCTGGGAATAACCCAGGTGTCCATCAACCAATGAATGGATAAACAAATTATCAAATACACACACAATGTAATATTATGCAGCAGTAAGAAGAAATGAAGTTGTGAAACATATGACAACATGGATGAACCTGGAGGATGTTATGTTGAATGAAGCAAGCCAGACACAAAAGGACAAATACTGTATGATTGTCCTACTATGAACTAAATATATTATGTGAACTATAAATATATTATGTGAAATATGAATATGGGTAAAATTGCATATAAAGCTGAACAAATACAAGAAGAAGACCAGACATAGAATACTACATACTGTACGATTCCATTTATATAAAACATAAATATAAATCAATTTATAAAGATGAAACTAGATTAGTGGTTATATAGGGCTGAGGAAGGAATGCTAAGGGGTGCAGAGGCTTTCTTTTTGGGGTAACGAAATTGTTCTAATATTTTTGAGATGATGACTGTACAACATTGTGATTATACTAAAAGCCATTGATTATACACTTTGGATAGATCATATGATATATGACTATATCTCAATACAACTGCTAAAAAAAAAAAGAATATGGTGCACGTGATGGTATGTGACTTGCAAGATCAGGTGGTAAAGGCATTGTGGCTTCCTCCTTGTTCTCGCTTAGATCACTCTCTCTCAAAGAAATCAGCTGCCATGTTGTGAGGACACTCAAGCAGCCCTATGTAATCACCCATGTGGCGAGGAACTGAACCCTCCCCTCCTAACGAAGAAGAACTGAGGTCTCCTGCCAACAACCAGGTGAGTGAGCCATGTTGGAAACAGCTCCTCCAGCTTCAGCTGGGCCTTTGGGTGATGGCAGCTCCAGCCAGTAGCTGACTGCCACCTCGTGAGACCCTAAGCCAAAAGCACTCAGCTACGCCAGTCCAGAATTCCTGACCACAGAAACTATGAGAGGATAAACGTCTGATGGAGAAAGTCTTATGTTGTGGGGTAATGCACCTCCCCAAAGGCACAACTTACCTGTTCAAGGCCACCAGTGTGCCCCACCTGGTTGAGGTGGTTCCTCAGTAGCTGCCCAGGGTCATTTGATGTGTCCCGAGCAAACAGGAGCACAGAGAAAAATGGAACTTCCTTTCCCTTTTCTTTATCAGCATAGAGTTCAATGGCTCTGTTTAGCATTAGAAATTTTACAGCTTCATAGAGACTATATTCCTCCTCTTCATTTGTGAACAGTTCATCACAAGCTTTCTGCCTTGCTTCTGCAGTTCTCATTTCAGTCAAGCCTGCCCACTACAATAAGAAAGTCACATCATAAGAAGTTTTGTTTTAAAAATCTCTGGTATATTTCCATACTCTGAGAACAAAATTATTTTCAAAAGTAGGCAAACATGGATCACATACCAATGCTCACACATTCAAATTTCCAATTCATACAATGGTGCTTCAGTAAATGGTGACTCAGATTATTAATGAATCGTTTAATGCTATTGTAAATTGGCATTCCTCAAAATGAGGGTCTAGTTACAGCAAGCACACCTAATAAAGCAAGAGTGGCAACTTCACAAGAACTTAGAAGAGATGAAAAGGAAACCATCACCTGTGGCCAACCTCAAGGCCCCTCCCACTCACTTGCACAGAGCCAGAGTCCTGCCCCATACCTTCCACTGACCCAGGAACTGGGTAAGCATGGCCTCCAGCCCCACAGAATCCTCCGCTCCAACGGGCTCCACAAGACAGAGAGAACAAAATCCCTCTTCCTATTTCTCTCTCCCATTTCTTTATAGTGGAAGTAAGATAAAACTACTGGACTTGCTTTGAGTGTATGTTTTCCAGTAAATATTTCTAATCTTTATAAACAGAAACTAGGTTCCAGGAAAGCAGGAGACTTCCTTCATTCAAGAAAAGATACCTATTATGTGCCAGACTCTATGATAAGCACTAGGTATAAAGGAATGAACACGAAGGTCTAACAGGGGAAGCAGATGATAAATTAGGAAACTAAGAGATCAGCAACTGGGGTAAGCGCTATGAAGGAAGAGAACAAACACCCATGAGAGGCCATGTCTGGTATCAACTTACCTGCACACAA
This sequence comes from Tolypeutes matacus, assembly GCA_026826555.1. Taxonomy (NCBI): domain Eukaryota; kingdom Metazoa; phylum Chordata; class Mammalia; order Cingulata; family Chlamyphoridae; genus Tolypeutes; species Tolypeutes matacus. The sequence continues at coordinate 18,415,402 of JAKSZT010010858.1, forward strand.
CCACTACCTCCTGCAAAGCCTGAAGCAGTCAATAGGCTCTCAAATCAGTGTTTCTGGTAAGGAGGGCTTCGAGCTGCTCAAAGGCAAGTAACCCAGGGGACAGGGTGGGCCAGTGCACAAGCAGGACATATAGCCCAGGTGAGATAGTGGAATGTCATGGAAAAATTATTTTTTAAAAAATCAATAGGAGACAGCAGATCAAGTTCTCCCTACAATTCTGCTTCAGAAAAATCCTAAGGACAGTTTTCAAAAGACAAGTTACTAAATCGTCACACTGGAAAATCATAGGGAAAGGAAACATGTCTAATAAATACAGACAGAATATTGAGGCATAAACGTATTTGGTAAGAATTTAATAAACATGAAGAAGTCTCACTCGATAACATTACTAAGAAAGACAGCCTAAATGATATCCCTGAAACTTGTAAAGATGACTTAGACCAAAGACTACATTTGTTAAGGTTTCCTTTCTAGAAAGTATACATTTTACTATCTGATAAACTAATACCTATCATTTCCTCCAAGAATATATTTTCCAACGACTTCATGAGAAGACTCTGTTTATGTAAAATTATTTTGCCTAAAAACAACCAAGAGCATGCAGCAGTTGGCTGAGTGGAGGTAAGTGGTCTATAGAGCAACCAAGAGCAAGGGCTTTGCACTTATCAGAGACAGGACTATGCAGGATCCAAACCTTCTTCCTTAGCAGAATGAGGGACTCCGTAATTTTACCAACAAGGTCCTCGCTCTTTCCATCAAATTTCAGTCCAAGTTTCCACTGCTTGATCCAGCTGTATCTGCTGATCAGTTTTTCTGGTAACTAGAGTGTGAAGAAACAGAGATTAAGAAGTATTAATATTCCAAGAAGCCTACCACAGCATCTGAGTGAGAAGGAACCTTGGGGGCCTACGACTCCTACCCCCATTTCCAGAATTAATCCATGCAGATCTGTTGCCTGGGTTGAGGAGGGAAGACCTAAATCTGGAAGCTGATAAGTTCTGAGGAGGGCTGCTACGGTGAAAGGGTGGTTTCAGTTGAGCAGCAAAGGCATCTACCCTGCTGGACTCTAAACGCAGCCAGGAACATTCCACAGCAATTTGTAAGGAGAAACTAAGGCCACGTCGATGCAGAGTCTTCACATAAACCATCTTCAGGCTACTGGGCCCACTGGCAGCCTCCCCTCCACAATCTAACTCACGATGCAGGAAGGCACTTCAGGGCATTTGGGACAGTCCAGGGTAAAATAAAAACCTGCTCATTTCCTGATTAAGAAAATAAAAACCTAATTTCCAATTGAAAAATAATCTACTTAATAGAAAAAGGTCTTTTTACTAAACAATATTAACACATACTCAACATTTTAATATTCAACAAAACAATATCAAAACTAGTTTAACTGCCTAATCATTATATAGTAAGATTAAAAAAAAAAAAAAAAAGAGCAAAAAGAGCAGGGATTAAGAAAGCTGTGACTACCTAGCTCTAGCAAAAAGTAACAGATAACCTACTACATTATCAGTTTCCTTTTGTTCCTTAGAGATTTTGCTATTTTGTTTTCCCCTAATTACCAAAAGACTCTGGAGTGTGAAAGGTAAGCTGAGGCACAACTCAATCAATGACAGCATGGGAATTCACAAACTCCCAACAGTCTGGGGTGTGTCAAGAGAAAACTCACCTAATTAAGTTGGGCCTAGGCACATTATTTCACTGCTATAACATTCAGAAAATAAAAAAGTTCATCTTCAAGTAAAAAGATTGTTGGGGATTGAATCATGTCCTCCACCAAAGGCATGTTCAAGTCCCAACGCCTGGTCCTGTGGGTGTGAATCCATTTGTAAACATGACCTTTGAAGATGTTATTAATTAAAGTGAAGCCAAACTGAATGAGGGTGGCCCTCAATCCAATACTGCTGAAATCCTTAAAAGCAAAGGAAACTGGTGACAGAGGAGAAGCCACAGGAAGCAGCCAGAAGCTGGGAGTCAACAGAACCCAGAAGAAAAAGGAGAAGATGCCATGATGTGCATTGCCAATGTTTCGGGAAAGCCAAGGAATCCCCAAACTGCCAGCCAGTCAAAAAAGATACCGACACTGGGAGGAAGTAAGCCTTCGAGCCCCTGAAACCATGAACCAATAAATTTCTGTTTCCAGCCAACCCACTGTATGGTGTTTGTTTTAGCAACTGAGAAGCTAAAACAAAGATCCTTACAAAAATAACTAAAACCTACAACCTCCTCCATGCAATCTGAGCTTACTTAACTGCTAGTACTACAGTTTTAAATGAGGCCTTAAATTCAGTTGTACTGGAATCTAAGACTTCAAAGTCCCTTTCATGAATGGTAATTCTACCTTTACCTTTCAATTTATAGTAATCATGTAAAACCAAGGTGGTTTCATTGCTGCAAAAAAACAGAACCACTGCAGGGTTGTAAATGACTCTTCAGGTGCCACAGTGTTGGCATTGACAGTCACTCACTAAGGGGAAGAGGTGTGCAGGGGTGACTCATGTTCTTATCTTCTTACGATGATGGCAAATGACAACTCAGCTAAGTACCAAGGAGTGAGACGCCACACCATCCCAGTCAAGCCCATGGCCACATTGTCTTGCACTTCAGCAACGTGCTGCAAATCCCTCAATTCAAGTTCTCAGGTTTATCACCAGAACCTAAAATGCCCTCAAGTGGCAACAAGGTGAAATCACAGCTGGCCCAAAGAACTGCAATTGAGCAGAAAATACTGGCTATGCAGATGTGGGCTGGGAAACAGCCGGTGAAAGAAAGCAGAAAAGAGAGCGTGTACTTATGTAGAAAGCAGACCCCATAACTAATGAAATCTCTGGAGACCCCAAAGAGCCTAACTATACACACGGAAACATAAAAACAGGTCAGCTTCCGCTCCTTCTAGGCACTGTGCAAAGCAATACTAGAGTAGTAATTATACAGTTCAGAGCTGTTTAATTCTAGATATAGAGCTCCTGGAGAAAGTCCAAAGCTGAAGAGTAAAAACCAGAAACTATTAGGAAAGAACAATGGAGTTGGAAATATTTATTCAGGAGAAAACACAATGTAACCTGATATGCTTTCGGGGTTGTAATATATTGAAACACATAAATAGCTATTCTTTTCTACTAAGCCTAAGAAGACTTCTGTTAGAGGAGTGGATGTGGCTCAAGCAGTTGAGCGCCTGCTTCCCACACAGGAGGTCCCGGGTTTGGTTCCCGGTGCCCCCTAAAAACAAAATAAAACCAGACAACAAGCAAACAAGCAAAAGAACAAACTCAGGGGAGCTGATGTGGCTCGGTGGTTGAATGCTTGCTTCCCATATGTGAGGTCCCAGGTTCAAACCCTGGCCCCAGTACCTCAAAAAAAAAAAAAAAAAAAAAGACTTCTGTTAGAATAAGAAAGACAAGTAAGAACTAAGGCAAGAATTTCCTGATAGAAAATATTTCAGAATGAAGTAGGGAATTAGCTTGGGTGTAATTTTATTTGGTGACTGGACTAAGATAGCCTGTTTTCTCTAATAAATGCCCGTACTTCCTGAAGTCATCACCATGATTAAAGGGACAGCAAAGAGCACAAATGTGACATCCCCAAAACAAATTCTGAAAAAAAGTCTCAGTGCACAGTCCATCCCACTCTAAACAACAACACTGCCCACGTCCCAACTGTCCAGAAACATTTTAAAAACTTAAAAGAGTCCTTGGAAATCAAGTCCTGCTCTAAAGGACAACCCCACGGAGGAACAGAGAAGCTGTCTCAAGTTTAAGAATAACCCAACCAAACCACTCCAAGGTTAGAGTCAAGGTCAAATTATCCAACTGCAATCAAACACAGAGAATTGGATCTCGGCAGAAGCAGGATCGATAAACAGCAAGCCCAGGAAGGAAGACAGGAGATGAGAAGGCTGAACTGTCAGGAGGGCCGAGTAAGGACACAGGCTGGACAGAGCAAGGCCCAAGAACCTGATCACAAGCAGAAAGGAAAGTCTACAGGCTCTCACACTGTGTTCAGATTAATGGGAGGGTCTCTCTGTGCAACTCTCATGTTCCCCTTTAATGTCCTGAAACCAACTAATGTTCTATGGGAGAGGAAAGATGGCAAACTGCGACAGAGAACTCTTTCAATCTGTAAACTGTAAATGGAAGCAGATACAGTTAGCAAGAGGGCATTGTATTAGTCAGGTTTCTCTCAGGAAACAGAATCAACAGGACATATCTGTCAATAATATAAAATTTTATAAGAGTCTCTCACACAACCGTGGGGATACACAAGTCCAGGTTCCACAGGCAGGCTGCAAGCCAGGGGCTCCGATGAAAGTCTGATGAAAGATCCTTGATGAGTTTCTGGGAGAAGTTGGCTGTCCAAAGACAAGCTGGGAAATCCTCTCTGAATGCTGAAATCACTTCCCTTTTAAGGCATTCAACTGACTGGATAAAAGCGTCACCCATTGCTGATGCAATCTCCCTGATTGATACAGATGTAATCAGCCATCTATGCAGTAAACTCACCAGTGATCAAAGTCCATAAATGCTCTTGTATTACAATTAGCCCAGTGCTTGCTGGACCTAACAGCTGGAAACAATTACCTGGCCGAGTTGACACATTAGCCTAACTATCACAGGCATGTATCTGTCAGTGACGAAACTTGGCTTCTGTGGGATCCCCTGGACATCTTAATGATGTGCACAACAGAGGTCATTGGGTGTTTGCACAGTTATGTGGCCTGAGGGCCGAGGCTAGTTCTGGATTTACAGATTTAGCTTTCCACGACCTGTCCAACCCCAAGAGCTGAAGGTAGGTGGGCTCATGTAGTCTATGTTCAGGAGACTCTAATGATGCGGAAACTAGATTCCCTCCAACCTGCCTGCTCAGAGTAGCCCTTTGATGTCCCTGGAAGCAGCCAGTGCTCCCAGAACTTGTAAAGGTCACGTGGATACACAGTACTCAGAGGTGTCTGTGCCACAAACCAACCAGGCCACATGACTGTCACTGGACACAGGCTGGTAGTGAAAAAGGGATCTTAGCATTTCAGAAAGACTAAGGAACAGGTTAAACTCAGCAGACCCATTTTCAGAAGGGTTACTGTGGATTTGGCCTAAGTGTTTATAAACATTTATTTTAAAAAATAATTTGCACCAAGTTCTAACAGCAAGAAGGATTTTACTTAATACAAGTTATTCTGATATATTAGGATGATGGATAGGAAATGGGCACACCAACTTTTATACCGACTATAAGATTTTCTTTTTCTTTTTTTCTGTTGAGGTAATAGCATTGAGTATTCATTTGATTTGCTAGTCTTAAGCACATGTATTAACTATCACAGAGATAGCACCTGGAGATGCAGAGTGCCCCACTTCTGGAGCAGGAGACCTGGGCTCCCACCCACTCCCAGGTTCTGCGCCCCCTCACCCCCATCTGTTGTATCTGGCTCCACCCTGACTCATTCCAGCCACGCCCCTTCACGTACTCGCTCACTCCCCTAGGCCCTTCCCAGAGTGGACTGTCCAGGGGAAGACAGGTGGAAGGGCCCGCAGGAGAACAGGAATGGATGGCATCCATAGGAGGATGGAGGGACGACTGGGAACAGGTGTAGAGGGCTGGGTCAATCACAGCCGCATCAAGTTAGTATATCCTTTCCTACACTGGCACCTCAAACATGAACCTGTCACCTAATCAAGCTTGTGAAGTGAAATAACACAAGACTGTAAAGAGAGTGTTCAGGCCACATTAAATTGTTGGAGGCTAGAAAATCGAGAGGACAAGTCTTCTAGTCTAGAGTAAGAAAACAACAGTCCTGCTTTCAATTGACAATCAGCAGAACCAAAGTTTAATAAACTTTGCTAAACTCCCAGGCAGGTATGAGATGATTTTTTCCTTTCACATGAGCCTCTTGGCATTCAATAAAGGTGAGATGACAAAAATAATAACCACTATGGCCAACTAATTAGATTGTGCTTCCATGAGAAAAAAATCTATTTGTTGGCTGATACACACAGAAAAGGGAAGAAATTGGAAAAAGTGTTTGAGAAATTAAAATATTTTCACACTACTCTAAGTCAAGAAAACCACCTCGAAGCCCCACAGATCCTGCACGCAACATAATCTAATACCAATCTGAAACCGAATGCAATCTACCTAAACTATTTTTAATAAGGCAAATGATCTTACCCAAATGCATCCTGTTAGTAAAAGAAAAGAGTCATTGTGCTTTACTTTTATAGGACATATTTTATGTATTTAATTGCTTAAGATACTACTTCCAGGACCACTGTCTCTGGAAAAGTACAAAAATTCAAATATTTCAAATGTCAGTTAAGTCCCTAATGCTAAACCCCTTAAAAGTAAAGGCTCAAAGATAGCACACAATTGTGAATGTAGTTAATATCACTGAATAGTACATGTAAAATGGTTAAAATGGGAAATCTTATGTTATATATGTAACAAAATGAAATAAAATTTTTAAAAAGTAAAGGTTCAAAATGAAAATTCAGCCTAAAATTGAGTAGGATTGTATGTCACAATTTATAAATCAAGCTCTGACTGGTAAGCACAGAAGTTAAAACAAAACAACAGGGCAATTGCTCTAAGCTTGCCTCCCTAGCAGTGTCTCAACCCCAGGCATGCTTCTGTCCACTGACCAACAATTTCTGAAATATTTCACTACTAATAAATGTCATGATGTGCAAAGGAGAAAACAGCCTAGCATATCAAATTCCTTTGCCTCTATATAAAAAAATTAAATAAGTTAATACTGGGAAGTCTACTTAAGATGACAATCTTAAAGAAAATCACATTGGTAGACAAGTTTTAACAATTCATACAGGTGTGTTGCTTCTATGTTGGTTTATAAAATGGATAATCAGAGCAGACAGAACTCTTCTACGCCATGGTCGAGGTTTTGTTCTCCGGAGCCATGGGACCCCTTGTCCACCAAAGAGACATCTAAACGTCCTGTCTGGCAAACAGAATCCTCTAAAAATCTTTTTTTCCAGGGAAATATGCCCAGCTCTTTCAATCACTGCCAAAATGAGATGAGTTATTCTGAGCACACTCTCATTGGCTCCTAAGGATACAGGCACAGAGCTGAACTCAGACAGGATCTGGCCAGCCTAGTTCAAGATGGGACTGTCACTGCCTTTGTTTCAGATACCATGGCCTTATGAATACAGCTGGGTTGAGCTCTCATGGCTGGACATCAGATTCCATGCAGGCCCATTCTGGCTTGCAAGGAATTAAAATTCTGAGGTCTTTTTTTTCCTCTTCATAAATTGCTGTTAAGGCAGATTTCCCCTTACCTGCGCTTCTGCCATGTGTTTTTTTTAATTTATGCAAAGGACTTTAGAATTTCTTCCAATTAATGTCATATTGCCAGTTCTGAGCAATCACTCCTGCCCACCAAAATCTTTTGGGATAGTCTCTCATACAACTTATTATGTGGCCTTGTCTGATCTGTCTCACGGACACAGTGACACGCGACTTCCCAGTGCATCACCAAGTCGCAGATTGAAAACAGTGATGAGAGCCAAGCCTGGGAGGCAGCCCCTGCTCCTTGCCTCCCTCAGAAGCCTCTCTCAGAGTGACCTTAGTTCTCTCTCGTCCATTGCTGCTGTTCAGCCACCTTCTAAGCCAATTCTAACATTATCTGAGGGTACTACTTATTTTTTGATTTGCAACTAGAACTAAAGAAATATATATTCTAAAACTCTGGCAGGTTCTCAAATAGTAAAACAGATGTCCCACTTGACATAAACACCAAAACTGAAGTGCTCCAAAGGACTTTTTACAGACTGCTTTTTACAAACCCTATAAATATGCTAATTCAGCTGAACAGTTCAAATAAGTTTTATCATTTTTCTCATCTGAGAAATACCAACTATTTTTGGCCACTATACTATGTGAATTCATCCCAGTCACACAAAACTGAGTAAAAATCTATGTGCTGAAGTCATCAGCAAGCAGCATGGCAGAAAGGGGAAGTCTCTTCACAAAGAAACAGTCAAAACATTGTGGGCTCAAACCTGCAGCAGCAGCGTACCAGCATGAGCTCGGGGTCCCGCAGCCAGGGGGGCAGCTCGGCCGGCTGGCTCATCGCCTGGAACAGCGTGGCCCTCAGCGCACAGTAATTATCACCACGGACTCGCCTTATGGAGGTGAACTTCTGCGAAACCTCCTCGTAACCCTGGTGAAAGTGTAAAACGGTCATTACTGACTTTAGATCGCGCAGTTTTGTTCATGTGGAAAAAATGAATCCTTCATGGAAGATATTCAAATTCCTTTTTTATTCATCAAAAGAGAATTTCAAATGTTAATACTATGTAAACTTACCAGCATATGTAACCTATGCAACAGCTTATATATAAAACAAAGCAAGTATTATAAAAACATCTGCCATCCTTGAAATTAGAGTAATACATCCTTTTCTAAAGAACTGTTTTAATACTCACTTATTGATATAATATTCTGAAGGGTTTAATCTGAGTTTTAATTGACCCTAATGGCTTTAATGGAAGATGTAGGAGGGCAGTGAGAGGTGTACTAAGTTTATATAATCATATTAAAAAGAAAATACGAGTGCTTGCTTCGGCAACACATATACTAAAAAGAAAATACGAAAATCTCAAGTTTTCATAGTATATTTTTTTAAAAGTCTACATGCTAGGACATGTCTGGATAATTCTGATAGACTTAAAAAAAAAAAAAAAAATTCAAAGTGTCATTCCTGTTCAGTCTAGAAGTGAAATTAGGAAATGAAAATGTTCAATGACATGCTCATCTATAGGGACAATTTTGAAGCAGACTAGGAACTAGGAAATCCTAGGGACTCTGATCTGCAGGCACCTGTGATGACCCCATTTCTCCAGCTGGACTCTGCTCAGGTCAAGTCAGAGGCAGGTATTCTAAAAGAATATGTGAGAGACGTTCCTCAAGTACTTCTTTCCAATAATAACCTTTTGAGAACAGCATTTTTATTTAGTGACCCAATGGCTGCAACACTGAGGGCCCACCAAGCAGGGATCATGCCTGCTGCTAGGCAACTCTGCCCTACAGTGAGCTCTGGATCACCCCGCGTACTCAGGTCGGCTAACTGCAACTGCACCTATCCAAATGCACCAATTACTCATGCTATTTCAGAGGTGAATCCAACTTTTTAGATTTGGATTTACACATACTTTCTTTAAAAGAATATCCAAAATAAAGGAGATACATATACCTGGACAACTAAGAAATGAGATCAAAGCTGCTATCAGCTATCTGCAATGCTCTAATACTGCAGGTAAGTCTGACATGGGGCTTTTCTAACAGGCATGGCTTTGACTATTTGATCACTGAAAGAGTCCAACTGCAGGGTCAAATCTTTTCCTGGAATGAAACCCATAAAGGAATGATTTTAGCACAAGTTCCTGAATATGGAACATTTGGATAACTCAGTAGACATCTTTGATTATAGTTTTTATGACATCAACTGTTAGAACAGATCCTTTAAGGAGGCTAAAATTATAAAATAAAATTACAAGTCAGTGAGAGCATTTCTAGGGAAGCTGAGAAAATATAGTTTAGATTCCTGGCTTCCTGGATATCTAATTCAACACAAGACTGGAGGCTGTAAAATCTTAAAAAGTGGCTGATTAGCATATTTAGACAAATATAAAATGATCTTAACCTCTGGCAGGAACTGAAAGTCCAGGTATTTCATGATTAGATTCTCTAACAAGTGCCGGAGACAGAAAAAGTCTACATACCAGACTTGCAGGGAACAGAGCTGACATTTATGCTCCAAGTTTTAAAAGCGGCAACTTACATTCTGACTAACGTCAGCCCATTTTAGCACAAGCATGGGCAATTCAGGTGCCTGCTGGAAAGTTCAATAGCTTCTACAAAAATAAGCTCTCAGGAAAAGAATAAATGTATCTTTTATTCTTTTGCATTAAAATATGCAAGACTGTAAACAACTAAAAAAACAAAGTTGAAAAGTTTTTCTGTAAAATATGGCAGGGTCCATATCTCCTGTCCTTTTCACAAGAAGTGCAATGGAATTAACAATATAAATGATTCCAATAGAAAAATGAGCAAAGGATATATAACCCAGAGGTTACAAGAGGTGGTATAAGTAGTAAGTTGAAACTGCTACTTTTGTAGACCGAAAATGGCCAAATACTAGCAATTTCACATGATTCTACCTAATAATAAGGAATGGTGGATTCTAGATACATTTTACAGGCATTAGAACCTAGAGGATTTGCTGCTCAATTGGCTGTGCAGTGTAAGAGGGGTCAGGGTGCTTGACCTGAGCAACTAATACTTTTTCTATTTGAACTCAATCAGCCCAAAGTCACAGCAGCACCACCTCGTGGGAATCCCAACATTGTCCAACAGCTGTGGAGACTACCTCAGGGTTGCCAATCTGTGCAATGGGACTGGGAGCAGAGAGTTCCTGGGACACAATAATGGAAAGGAGCAAGTTTCAGAGCCCTCTGCAGAAGGCATCTAGTAGGGTTCTAGGCCCTAGGACTAAAGGGCACATATCCAAACCCCAGATGGGTGTGGAATCAGCCAGTCTCATAAGCAGCTCTGTATCACATCCAGGAGGCTTTCACACCAAGCCAAAAGAGGCATTCCCAAACGACCCCGGGAGACAACCAATAGCTGGCACAACTCTGGACAGCAAGTCATTTATGCATTTTTCAAAGAAATTAAGTTACTAAAAACAGATGCTGATTCTATATTATTACTGTGGCTAAACAAGTCCCTTATCTTTGTGGTGTTTCCTCATCTCTAAAATTACAACACCAATATTTACAAAGTCTGATAGCAGTTGCCATAACTAACTTCTAAAAATATAAATGAACATATTAAATAATAACTAATGATAGACTATTCAAAAGACTGAAATATGTGCACATATTTGGCATACCTTTTTCATACATGTTGCTTTTTGCGTATTTCCCCTCCATTCTTTTTTGCAGTAGTCCATGATATCCATTTCAGGAGCTACACTTAATCTGAGTTCTGTTAAAGAATCAAAAAATATCAGGAAAATCGGGAAACAAAGCCTAAGGAGCACAACGGCACTGCTTTACTCTGGGGTCACCTTTATTCCTTACTTTCTCTTTCACGTCCTTCCAAAAACATCCAGAATCCCACTACTGTCCTGCCATGCTGGTCTAGCCCATCAGGCCCTACCCTCTCTCCTAGATAACCACAGGATAGAGGGTATTTCCCAAGGGGCCTCCTTTGTCACCACACCCTACAGATCATCCCCCACATGGTAGCCAAGGTGACCCATTTAAAACATCAGCCAAATGGTAAACATCACTCCTGGGCTCCAAGATCGCCAGTGGCTTCCCACCCCACCCAGCAAAATGTCCTTACCTACAGGGCCCACCTGACCGGGCCCCCACTGCCTCTCTGGCCTCAGCTCCCACAATTCCCCAAACTGATCCTCCTCCAGGGCCCTGGAGCCTTCCCAGACACTTCTCCAATACACCCGGGATACTCTGCCCCAGATACCTGCAGGGCTGCTCCCTCACTCCATGCAGGCTTCTCCTCAAACATCACCTGATGTCCCTATTATCACAATATCACAAACCTTCTCTCTATTCCCCTTATGCTATTTTGTTTTTCTTCACAACACTCAGCAGCACATAACATATTCATTTTTCTGCCCCCCCACACACACCCTCCCCCCCCACCCCCACATAAACACTGTTAAACATAAGCTCCTTAAGGGCAGGAGCTGTTTTGTTTTCAGCCGCATTCTCGGTCAAATGTACTGACACAGGTGACTCTGAATACTTTTCTTGACAAATTAAATATGCCATAATCTAAGCTATGAGAAAATAAATGTACCAATTTGTAATTATTCTCTTCATTCTTTATACAAAAAGAGAATAGCTACTGTCGAAAAAATAATATTTGTCTTTATTTATATCCTTCCCCAATTCCAAAAAGCTATAAGTTGTCGATAATAATCCAGAAACTAAAAGAGCTTTCAAGATTCTTTGATTCTAATGATATATTCCCACGAATTAAAAACATAACTTACAGTCAAACAAATGATACAGTGGGGGGGGGGAAGGGCTCTAGAGTGTTCTTACTTAGGAGGTGTGGGGTTTGGCTTTCTGATAGACGTGAACGCATGCAAATGTGTACATTTGTATGTATGTGTTTTAGGAAGAAAGTAAGCTAAATTCTCAAGCACATCTTGACTTCCTCTTTAAATAACTGAAGAGATAGATGTTAAGTGATGCAACTAGTCTACATAAACACAGGAGTAGCTCACAACATAGTCACTCTTGAGGAAGTTGTATATAAATTGGAAATCTTATATTCAACTCAATTCAACAAAAGTTTACTGACTGTCCAATAAGTAAGGGCTGAGCTAGAAACTGGGGATAGGAGGACGACAAAGGCTCAGGCCCTGTTCCATATGGGCTTACTGACTACTAAAGAAAAGAGGACATAGGAAATTGCATTCAGGGTGTGATGGATGCTGGGATGACAAGGTCACAGAGCTTAAGGAGCACACAAAGGGAGTCCCTACCCTGCAGTGTAGGGAAATCCAATCAAAAACTGACTATATTCTAAAATCTCACTGTGAATCCTTCCATAAAGCAAATAAACATTGATATCAAAGGGAAAATAACACAAATAACAGATACATTTATCTGCGGTGTAAGTTGGGATTGGCTTAAAAATGAAACAGACTCCTGAGGGACGGATTTACACAGACACTACAAACGCCAATGCTGCACAGCCAATCCTCAAACAGACACTTCATTTTTCATATTCAAGAAATATTTTTTGAATCTACTTAGTGGAGGCAAGTGTCCCCATGTATGTGCCTTTCCACCCATCTCGCCACAAAGCACGAGGAAAGGCAAATATCGAGAGGTCAGGTAATTTATTGGGCCACATTCTTCCACCGCGCATCGTGTGAGCCTGGATGGAGAGTGCCATGAGAAAACTCCCCGGGAAGAAAGTCCAGCTTTCCTGCTCTCCTCGCTCGCATTACTCATTCCTGTGCCCACCGAGATAGGTCTCTATCCCCCAATCTTAGAACTGAGCCAAAGAGGCAGGAGGCTTCACATAGGCCAAGCATCCAGGCCACAGATGAACCAGATGCCTGCAGGAGACAGCAAGGGCTGGGGAAACTGAGTACTTGCACAGTTGTTGTCAACAAAATGATACTTAAATTCCCATTCTGCTACTGGGCCTTGGGAGGAGGACTCCAACAGCTACTACCTGCCATGCAAGAGGCTTGGAGACAGAGATGGAGGTGCAGGGCAAGGCAATGCCTGACCTCAAGCAGCTCACAGTCCACAATAGTTTCTTTTTGTTTTTTTTTTTAATTGCAGAAAGCATAGATTCTGATGGCTGTTTCCAGAAAACAATGGCCAAAAATAAAAGGGAAGCTAAAAACCGAAGTAGACTACCGAAGCCAAAAAAATCAAGAAGTTTGGTCTTTAACCATCGAATGGGTGACAGAAACGAGGACTCAGACCCTAGAAGGTGGGGAGATAAAACTGAGACCCCTACAGAAAGCTAGGACTCTCAATCAGAGAGGGTGGACTAAGGCAGGGATAGGCAAACTTTTTCTGCAATGGGACAGAGAGTAAATCACTTAGACTTTGAGGGCCATAGTTCTCTCTCGAAACAACTCAGCCCTGCCAACGCAGTCTGAAAGCTGCCATCAGCAATTTGCACGTGAATAAATCCAATAAAACGTTATTTACAAAACCAGGCAGTGGGTGAGATTTGACCCATGAGCCAGAGTTTGCTGACCACTGGCCTAGGCAGGAAATATAAAAATCTCTTCAGCAACAAAAAGAGAAGAAAACTTTCTGTCTCGTCTGGGCCCTGGCTTGGGGCGAATGGGAATCTCCCTGAAAATTCATAGCCACAGGCCAGCCTTCCTACAAGGGCAAGGCATAATTTTTAGACTACTTATGAGACCTTGTAAACTCAAGTCTAGAAATGAGCATAAAATTGCAAAAGGTAGGTGCCCAAAACAAGGTCACATTCTCTCACCCTCAAGTCAGGCTGCACAGGCTCTACCCAGAAAAGCAGAAGCAGAAACTGAGCTTATAACCCCAAATCTGAAGAAACAAGAAATCAGACAAAAATAGCAAATGGCATAATTAGATCCCCAGGATTTTCAGGTAATGGAATTATCAGATTCAGAAGAGTATGCTTAAAGAGATAAAAGAGGGAATAAGAAATCATGAGCAAAGAGCAGCACGCTTTCAAAAGAAACAAGGCAAATTTGGAGGGAAAACAAAACTTTTCCAAAAAAAGGAAAATAGATCTGAAGAAACTGCCCAGAATGCAAAAGCAACTAAAAGACAGACACAACATATGAAAGGATATGTGGCTAAGAGCCTTGGATGATTGAATGAGGGCCAATAAACATCAAAATAGTTCCAGCAGGAGAAAATAGGGAGAATAAGAAAAAAGACAATATTCAAATGACAAGTGAGAAATTTCAAGAATTAAAACTATGAATCCTCAATTCAAGAAGAAAAGAAATCCCAAACAATATGATAAAATATATATATATATATATATATATCCATACTTATACTGAAGAGAAACTGCCAAACACCAAAAACAAAGAGAAGACAAAGAGATTATCTACCACGGATTAGACTAACAGTAATATTTTCAACTACAACAGAAACAGAAGATAATGAAATGAAATTTTCAAAAAGATTACAGAGAAAAAAAAATTGTTCATCTGGAGTTATTCAAGAAAAAAAGTGAAATAAATAAATGTTTGGACAGTTTACCAGCAAGAAACCCTTATTGCAAGGCACCTCCAGAGGACTTAATTCAGGGAAGACAATGAACTCAGAAGGACCTAGATACAAGAAGGAATGTAAAGGGATCCAGTTTAACCTCAGAGTTACAAGTCCCACCAAAAAGCTAAAAGCCTGCCTAGGCCACAATGCTGTACAACAGGGAGGCTCAGATTGAGAGAGAAAACAAGAGGTCTCTCCAAGCAGAGCAGAACAAGCAACAGCTGAATCAGCACTTTGTCCTTAGGAATATGACCAATGAGGACTCTGCATCTACGTGAATGCTGAGCAGCTGCAACAGGAAAGACCAAGCGTCCTCTGAAATTCCATGTAGGACAGGAACAGTGTGGCCCAGGAGACACACCAGACTGGACCACTACAAAGAGCATCTCCCTTGGCTATCACAATTAAATGTTTCATCAGTTCCTAGTGAGGAAGACTCAGAAATTATCTCAAACCCCACTGTATTATTTGTTCCTAATTACATGTATGAAAATGTTTTTGTTACTCAAAAAGTAAACAGAAGCCAGTTCTCAAAACAAACCACAACAACATATATTACACAGGTAATGAGAGAGAAAATGCCATTTGTGTACTAACTATGGAGTATCCCCACTCCCCTCCTGCATGAGGCTGGGAAGAAGGATGTGCCTCTCCCCACACAGCCCTGTCGGCCGCGCCTGCAGAAACCCCAGCAGAATCCCAGCAGCTGGTCCTGGGAAGGGTCAGGGCAGGAGGCATGACAGAGAGCAAATATGGATGTAAAATCAAAAAATGATGAATCAGTGCCATTGATCCCATGACAGTTCTTTCTTACAAATCAATCTGCTTCACATAACTATCTGCATGCACAGAAGTAGAGAGCCAGTCTCTCAACAAGTCGTCCAATTTTAAGTGAAAAACGCACTTCCAATATGAACCCTCCCTCTAAGGATATAAGAAAATCAAGAACTGAGAGAGGGAAGTCTCACGAAATTAAACAGAACCATCCTCACAGATGCAAAGAGAGAAACTCAGAAAGAATATTTGCATTAAAACTTTAGAACCTCAGGAAACATTCTTCCTTGAGCGTACTTCAGGCAAATGAATAATCTGATATAGATAAGACCATATACATAAAAATGTTTCCCAGGAAGTACACCTCACTATTTTATATTTTATGATAATGGGTAACAGCAATTTTACTGCAGTTTCTACTATAAACCGTAATATTACTATGAATAAAACAATTCCAAACATACCTGATGATACTCTTTCATGTATAAGTAATTCTTTCTCCTTTTCTATTTCATCCGCAGCACGATACATGTCCTCCTCACTGAAATTACACCAAATTAGACATTTCAAAAATTTGTTGCACTGACATTTTCCCTCTTATCACCATAGATAGCTGTTTTTAAAAATTTATAAGGGCTTGATAATCAGAATATATAAAGAACATTTACAACAACAAAAAGATAAACAACCCAATTAAAAGATGGGCAAAGGGCTTAAATAGGCATTTCTCCAAAGAAGACATATGAATGGCCAAAAAGATGCTCAACATCATTAGCCATTAGAGAAATGGAAATCAAAGCCATGAGCTACCACATCACACTCACAAAGATGGCTATTATTTTTTTTCAAAAGGAAAACAATTGTTGGAGAGGACATGGAGAAATTGGAATTGTTGGAGCATAAAATCGAATAGCCACTGTGGAAAGCAATATGGCAGTTCCTCAAAAAGTTAAATATAGAATTACCATATGACCTGCCAATTACAGTTTAGGTATATAAGCAAAGAAAGTAAAAACAGGGTCTCAAAGAGATACGTGAACACCAATGTTTGTAGCTGCATTAAGTACAGTAGCCAAAAGGTGAAAATAACCCCAAGTGTCCATCAATAAATAAATGGATAAACAAACTGTGGTACGTACACACAATGGAATATTATTCAACCATAAGAAAGAAGTTATAAGACATGCTGCAAACATGGAAGAACCTTAAAAACATTATGTTCAGTGAAATAAACAAGGCATATAAGCACCAATATTATATATCACTTATAAGAGATAAGGAGAAATAGCAAATTTGCAAAGGTAGAAAGCAGATCAGTGGTTATCTGGGATGGGGGCAGGAGAGAAGAGGGAAGGGAGCACTGGTTAAAAAAAATCCTAAGACACTAAAATTTTGTTTTTTCCATATGATGACAATCTGATAAAATACTTCAGAGTTTCTTACTTTAAATGAGACATTTTACACCACTCCATCTGATACATGGCAGAGACCCTTTTATTTGTAACCTCTATTAATGCCTCAACTATATTTCTAGGCATCTGAGCATGCAGCCTTATTAGTGAAGCTTCTGAGATGGTTCTACCAAGTTTCAAGACTGGAAACAGGACTAATAGAAGCAGTTAAATAGGGATGCAGGCCAATTGCCAACAAAGCTTTATAACATCACAAGCAAATTTCATAATATTCTAAAAATACTACTAAATACTATTTAAAAAAAAAAAACAAGGTTGAGAGAGCATCAATTACTCTAAGACCCCAAAGCTGAAACCCTTCTTTAGGCTTCTCCTGCCCGCAGCTCCACATTCACTCAGCCACCATGTTCTCCCATACCAGGCCCTGCCTTTTTAAATGCCACCACTACTACTCATGATTTCTTACTCATTACACAGTTTCCTAGAGTCTAAAGCAGGGGTTCTTAATCAGGATGCCTTGGGCTTGAACTGAAAGAAATCAACTTACTATCTTTATTATCTCTGACCTCTATCTGAAATCTAGCACTTCCTTCACGTATGAATGTATGCAATAAATAAATTACAGTAGTATTCATTTCACCTGACTGGCAAAGGGGTCGGTGGAAAAAAAAAAAGTTAAGAACCCCTGGTCTAAAGAGTCTCTAGTCTCATTTACTGAATTAAGAGCCTGCTTAGGTACAAGAGAGGGAGAAAAGCCAACTAAGTGCCAGAAAAAGTTGAAGAACAGGACTTCTGGTTTTAAGATGCCTCCTTCTCTCCCTCAAGATTCACCCCAAAATGGCAATGACAGGAAACAGAAACACCAACTCTATCTTTGCTGAAACCAGGAGACACGCGAAACCCCAAACAATCAGAGAGTGGACAATAGAGTGGTAAATGATGAAGGGGAAGTGTCCATGTCAACAGAGGAAAGTCTGCTAGAGAAAAAGCCAGTAAACCCAGCAAGGCTCAGGAACTGAACCTCTGAAGTACTTCAGAGGGTACAGGTGACTTACTGGCTGAGGTCCACACAAGAATTAATCAGACCCCCAATTCCCTATATTCTTCCCCTTCCTCACACAAGGGAGGAAGCTCCAGACACAATGAGGCGGTGCCAGACTGGGGGGAAAAAAAAAAAAAGGAAGTAAGTCAAAGACAGAAGAACCACCACTACCAATTTCCTTATCACCCCAGCTCCTAGAGCATGGCCTATTACTGCTGGGGAAAAGAGAACAGCGGCAGAGAGAGAGAGAAAAGGGGGTATTGAGAAAGGCAGACGGAGGTGGGAGTCTAACATGTTTCTCCCTCACGCTCCCGCTGAAACCTTCAATGGCTCCCAAATGTGGATATTGAAGTCTAATCTGGACCTCAGCCACTGCGCAAGCCTTTACACCATGTCTTCCCTACATACAATCCACACTTTAGTCCAAACATTTGACCAACACTACCCTTGCACTTTTACACCTGTGATTTGCTCTGGCTGTTACCTCTGCCTGAAGGGCTCACAAACCCTCCACCTGCCACCTGCCTAACCCATCACTGCACATGCTGCGTGGAGTTAGACTGCCTGGGCTTAGCCACACCACACTCCAGGCCTTATTAGCTAGATGTATGCCACTGTAATGAAAGTAACTACATCTCTCAGTTTTCTCACCTGTAAAAAGGACAGTAAGTGTTCACCTGATAGGATAAGTTGTGAGGAATAACCTGACACCTGTAAAATACTTGGCAACTCCAAGGCAGCTACTGTATTAAGTAACACACTATCTCCACTGGTGCAGCGTATTAATAAAAATTCGCTCAATGTCCCTTTCTTATTCCTTTTTGGTACCTCTGTAAAGGCATGAGTGTGTGTGTATGTGTGTAGGCATGGTTTTTTTAATGTGGTGGGAGTGAGGAGACAATATTAGGGAAAGGGTACTTTCCATGTGCTCTGACTCCAGGGAGGTTTCAAGCAAAACAAGTGATGTCACCCTCCAAGTCCATGCCAGTTAAAAGCAAACAGAAGCCAGAGTCACTACACATCAAATAGCTAACATAAAAAATGACCAAATGTGCTAGTTGTTCTCCCGCGAGTTTGACATCTTTCAGCATCCTTCATAGCTCTATCAAAATAAAAAACTTTCTGATGCTGTAAAATAGTCACATACATGGATCACTCTCATAATATAGTCAGAAGCGTGTCTTTGAGCAAGCCACTCCCCCAGTTTTGGCCTCAGTTTCCTCATCTTCATAATGAGAGGACTGGACAAGACACACATGATCTACTTGGCTATTTGTCGTTAAAAATCACACTTCAGGTGATTTGCATGCATCTTTTGGCCCCACTGCTATCCTCTTCCTTCTTACTCTACAAGATGACGCATGTGCAGTAGCAACACCAGTGACCAGAGGAGGTCCTCTCAACAGGCATTACTCAGGACAGCCGCAAGCACAAATGCCTGCAAAGGCCAACAGGAAGGCAACAGCAAAGAAGCGAACAGCCGAACTGAATGCAAAGGGAAGACATAAGCAGAAAGGGGATTACTGGAAATTAAAAGCAGTGAATCAGGATATGCAAAAGAAGCAAAGCAGAAACTGATGAATGGGAGGTCCAGGGTATAATCAAGTGATTTAGCGACTAACGGACTTTGCTCAGATCCTGTACAAGCGTATCTGCTAACTTCCACGGCCACCAAGGATATATGGAACCTGTACTATGGCCTTTCTTAAATGCCATCCTTAAAATCATTCTAAAACTCTATCTCCTTGGATAGAGAATTAGCGTTAAGGTTAAGCAACAAGGCACAATCAATATGGTCGGAAAGGAAGATATTTAACAGCCAGAATAAAATATTCATACATCTAATAGAAGGACAAACAACTGCTCAAAAAATAAAAATACAGTTCTTTTAAAAAAATCCTTCACTCAATAAACTCTTGCTTTATTATTTTTTAATGTCAGAAGCTCCTATAATGACAAAAACATCAAAATATTACAGCTGAAAATAAAGAAAGAATGAAATTACATTTAAAGTTGGGGATCTGAAATAGCTAAAGGTATGGTTTGAATTTTTGTTATGGGAAGGGAAGATAAAATAAAAGGAAAGGGGATGTTACAAGACAAGATAAAATCTGTGATTCTGAACAGTTCCAGAAAACTGGCAACCTTTTGGATGTAAATAAATGTCAAGCTGGGGTGGGGGTAGGGGTTGTCCACTATCTGGCATGAAAGACTCCACTAAAGCCCAGGGACAAACAGACTCAGATGACCTCCACAGCAAAGGGGGAAAAAAGGTTTCCTTCCAGAAAACTTAAAGATAGCTTGAGAAGTAAGAAAGAAAGGTAAAACAAAGTCTTAAATGTGACTTGATTTCTCTGGGATCCTGCCGTTTGATTCACACTCAATTACTCGGTTGAGTTAAATTTTAAAACCAAAATGCTAATGATTCCTACTTAGAAAATTCTTAATTTCACACCATAACATTACTTTGAAATGTATATTTTCAAGCTCCTATTAAACGGTATTTACCTATTTACTCTGAGGCTAAAGATGAAATATTCTATGCTTAATGTTAAGAAAGGCAATATACCCCCAGTGAACGCATTACATGATGTTGCATACTAAATTATAACTGATACCTCTTGCTCCAAAGACCCACACAAAATAGTTTTGAAAACTTCTTAAAAATGCTATGTGTAGGGAAGCGGCTGTGGCTCAATCAGTAGGGCTCCCGTTTACCATATGGGAGGCCCAGGGTTCGGTTCCCGGGGCCTCCTGGTGAAGGCAAGCCCACCCGCACGGCGTGGTTAGCTGACCCAGAGAGCACAAGCAGCAAGGGGGGGATAAATGAATAAATAAATAAAAATAAAATCTTTAAAAAAAAAAAAAAAAAAAAATGCTATGTGTAAACAAAATCATACCATTCTCAAGAACCAAGAATTCTGAGCTAAAAATATAGAGTTCAGTGAAGCTGAAGACATTTCTATGAAGGCAATTTTTCAATTTCTGATTCAAATAAGCATGTAACAGAAAAAAATCAATTCTAATGTATATGCAAAGCTAAGAAGACAGAATTTTAATCACTCACCATGAGTCTTTATGCCAAGTTCCTCTTAGTGTCTTAATGAGCTAAACTGAGTATGACTTTGTTCAGTTTTCTGGGCCTCAACCCTGCAATTCATGCTTAGTGTGGTGTGTCCCACAAGACCCCTGGCCCAGGCAATGTTGGTAAGACAGTGTCAACCAGGGTGACACCAACACACCTTCCCACACAGGCACAGGAAAAACAAAGATCACTCCACCCAGCTTTTACCCACCATATAGCTGCTGTGGAGATGAGTGAACAAGTCATCAAATGAAAGAAAGTACTGGCACCCAGGCCAAAACTCCACACCACTTCCACAAGTGGGCTTCCCATGACCAGCTCACATTCCATGTGACTTCCAGAGGTTCCCTGACACCCTCAACAGTGAGGTTTGATTTTCAGAAATATCTCAGCTCCAGAGGAGACCCTGGAGCAGGTTCTAGAGCAGGGGTCAGGGAGGAGGGAGCAGATGCTACCCCCACATCAAACACACCCTAACCCATCCCCCAGGAGCTGGAAGGCATGAGGTAGAACAGAAAACACATTGACAAAATAGTATGATTAGCAACACTCAAGAACAACGGTTTAACATTCTTTTTATTCACAGCCCCTTTAAGAATCCACTGCTTTCAACAGAACCTTGACCCCACCCACCCAAAAAAAAAAAAAAAAAACAGAAAAACACATTAAAATTTTGCCTTTAATTACAGAGAGGTTACTGACAAATGCTCTGGACCCCCAGATTCAAACACTGTCTCACCATCAGGCCAACAAAAGGGCTAACTTCTCAATTCACTAAGCATTTCTGGCCTGGCCACCAACAATGTCTTGGTCCTCAAGGAAGTTAGTAAGGATTAGCTCAGCTGAGGGCAAGAGGTGGACACAGTCTGGGGATTAAATGGTGGGGATGGGGGGGGGGATGGAGCACAGGAGACCTGCTGATAGGAGCAGTGAGGGAGCTTCAAGAAAAGTCAACTCAATCTGGTCATCTTATAAGCTATCCTTAGGGCTTGTCCAGGAGATGCCAGACAACTACAGCTCTGAGATGAGCTGATTACAAAATAAAATAAAGTAAGATTTATCAAGTAGTTTGTCAATGTGGTTTTTATGTCCCTCTTTCCCACCAATTTCCCTCCTCTTGAAATGTGAACTTAGTTGAAAGAATCAGAGCATCCCATTGTACTGCCCAGGAAATGAGCCATCCCTTTCCAGCAAATCACCACACCCATCAGCTATAAAAGCTGGGCTATGATTTGTATTCATAATTACTGTAGTCCACTCAATGTATTAAAAATGACTCCACGGGATATTTCAAGCGTTTGCAATTATATATTTTATATTTCCAGGTGCAGAGACTTTACTCAATTCCCATACATGGCAAAACTCAACTCCCCATGTAGGAAGAAAGGCCTTGGCTCGAACTACAGAAAACCACAGGGATTAAAAAAGTATTTTAAGCCCCAATTCAGGCATTACACTATTTATTTAAATTTAGGTTCAACTATTAGGCTGCATGCATCATCATGCAGGAAATCACTGCAAACTATATATTAAATAAGGTTTATGAAGTAGTACTTTCTCTAGAAATAGGCCCACTACCTGTACACCACTGACCCAGAAAGATGGAAATAGGCTTAGAAAACCCAAAACTTAGTGTGATGTTCAAAAGTCAACATCTGAAACTTATATGCATCTCCTTCCTTGTTTCAGCCATCTTATTAGAGTTAAATGGGAATGAAATAATCAAGCTGGTAAATAAACCACAAACTGGAACATCTACTCTGGAAAAACTTTTTTTGTTTTTGAAGTTTGCCTTTGCTATAAATCATGTCCCTCTGCCTGGTTTTGTTGAGGAAGCACTTGGCCCTGAAACCTGCCTGTGTCAACCTGGCCAAACTGCACCTAAAGAATCTGAGACTCATTCTCAGAAAAGAGAAGCCTAGGATGGGGTTTTAAGATTCCTTTCAGTGTATAAATCTACAGACATTAGAGAGAAGGTGCACCTCTGCCACAAAAACTTGTCATCAGGAAAGAGCGCTCTTTACCCGCCCCATTTCCCCGGGCACTCGGACTCTGGGAACAATGTCCAGCAGGAAAGCCTGCCAAGTAACAATGGCCATGGACTTTTGGGAACATGGTTCTGGGCTTCAAAGTGTCTGCATCACTCAGGGGCATGAAACCACTGCGGCCAAGGCTGAGGTGTAGTGTCCCACTGAAGGGCAGGGCATCTAACCAGGGGCGCATCTCTGACCAGCAGGGTGAGAGGAAGGCAGCAGCAGCCAGGCCCAGCAGCAATACCGAGAGCAGCATGTGGCCGGCCCATGGAGGGGCAGAGGCAAGGGACTCCCCTACTTCACCCTCTGCAGAAAGCAAACTGGCAGCCACAGGCCAGATCAGCTCACATCTGGGCCTGCACAGTGTTTTCAATTATAAGAAAAACGGAAAAAAAAAAAAAAAAAATTAGGTGCCACTAATTAAAAATCAGATTGCATATGAAAGTCAGCCTACCTGGACTCTTTAAATACAGAAGATTCAGCAACTCTAGGTCCCCAACAGAGATGGGCACAAGCTCTCCAGGGCCCGTAGTGGTCTACACCCAGCCAGCTTCTCTCACTTAGGTTCCAGCTTAGCTCCTGGGAGCATGAGTTTGAGACCTCCTACTCTAAACCTTTCCCAGTGGCCATCGGCCCATTAAGCGTGAACAGTGTGTTCCCAAGGGGTTTGGTGCCCAATAAATGAGAATGTGAAACCCACTATAAAGCTCCATGCAAATGAAATTATTATTATACAGTATTTGCATAAAGGGCCCCTTTTTAGGAAATGCAAGGGGGAAAAGCTCTAAAGGCTTATTTTTAACACACCTTTACAATTCAACTTTTGGGCCAAGAAAGATATCAAACTGGTTGAGTGGTTTCAGCAATTCAGGAATTCCAAAGGCATTCACTTGTGCCTGGAACTTTAAAGTGTGGAAAGGTTTCACCCTTGAAGTTATCTTGTACTTCTACCCCCAGGCACCTGCAGAATGCCACATTAACACTTCAGATTTATGCCTCTTTCTCAGCAGTCCAGTATAAAATGGATTTTTAGCCGGCACTGACTTTCGTGTTTAAATATAAAGGAAGGGCTAACTAATCAGGCCATTAAAGTGTTCAAACAGAATTGGGTGAGATCCTGTCCAACGTCTGTCCAACAGGCGAGACGACCATCAAGCCAGCGCAGACCTGGCCTTCCAAGAACCAATATTTCGCGTGGCTCGATTTGTGTGGCTGTGATAAGGGCAACCTTATTGGGAGTTAGTTACAAAATAAAATGCTTCTCGGGTTTGTTTCCCAACTTTCTGGGGCTTTCTTAGTTTCATCTTCAGACATAGACAGACGTCAAAAAAGGGGGCGCTATATTCCCAGAATTGTGAGAGAAGCACCCCGGAAAAAACCTCTGTACGCGGGCTCTGGATAAAAGTGTCTTCAAATTCCTCTTTGTCGCCGAGGACCTTCCTTAAACTTGAGGATACCAAAAGGCCCTCTGCTGCCAACCCGCCAGCTGCCTTCTGGGGGCTCCCCAAGGCCTTCCGCCGCCCCAGGCCCAGCCGCTGCCCGCGACCCGCGCTTCCCGGACTCACTGCTCTGCCGGGCACCGCTTCGCCGGCCGCGGCTGCCCGCCGGCCGCCGCCTTCCCGCTCTCCCGCGCCGCGGCTCTCGCTGGGCCCGGGGACGCGGCCCCCGCCTCCCGCGCCGGCCTCTCCGCGCACCTCGCGCCCGACCACGATTCGGGCTGGGGCATGGCCCCCCGACTCATGCGGCCGCCCGCGGCGGCGCCGGCGCCCAAGGGCTCTGGCCGGCTCCGAGCGATCCGGGCCCCTTCTGTCGGGGCGCCGGGCCGTAGCCGCGGCCGCTCGGCTGCTCGGGACTCTTCCGGGGCTCCCCAGAGCGCTTCCGCGCGCGTCACTGCGACCCGCCCCTCGGCCTCTGACCCGCGGCGAGGAGGCGCCGTCAGGGAGGGCGGGGAGCACCGCGCCACGGCAACTCATCTGCGCTTGCGCAGACCGAGAGCTCGGCGACCGGAAGGGGCCGCGTGCCGCGGCCACTGCGCATGCTCCGCCTCGGTGCGCCGCAGGCTCGCCGTGCAGTACCCAGCCGGGCCTGCCCATCCTCTTTGGTGGCTCGTCCCGGAGTGAGCGGGACTGAAGGTCTGGACGCGGAGACGGACGCGTCCTTTGCGGGGCCGGGGGGAGGCGGAAAGATCGGCCTTGGGCGCAAGGGCGCTAACGTGTTTGGACACCTGGTTGTGTCACTCGATTTCCGAGCGTCGCCCTCCGCCGAACGGGGTTTCCTCAACTGTGAAGTGAGGATGTGGGCAGACTGGGTGATGATGCCGCTTCCCTTGGCCTTTCCCAGGCGCAATTCCGACACGACACCTTCCCCCTCGCTTCCCCTTACTCACTCACCCGGTGCCCGGGGGTCTTTGGCCTTTCGTGTGAGGTCAGAGTTGTTCCTCCAGGGCAGAGTGTTACTGCCCTCCACCGCCGCCCCAGAAATTGGGGATGGGGAAATGAAAGGGCCAACTTGTTCGTTTGGACTCAGATGAGCAGGTGCAGCACAGTACTTGATTATGTTCTCTCAAATTCAAAAAAAAAAATTTTTTTTTTGAGGTGTTGGGGTGCGGAAATTGAACCCACGACCTCCTATGTGGGAAGCCAGTGCTCAACCACTGAGCCACATTGGCTCTTTTGAGTCGGTTTTTTCGTTTGCAGTGTTTGCTGTTTGTTTTTGTTTTTTTCAGGAGGCACTGGGAACCGAACCTCTGACCTGTCAGGTGACAAGCAGGTGCTCAACCACTTGAGCAACATTTGCTCCTTGGAATTTTTATTTAAGAGAAAAAGAGCTAAGGGAAAAGAGTAACAGACTTCAAACATCAGAAGGTGAAATATTTCGTCTCTGGGGTGGAGTAGAGGCGTCCTCTCTAAAGAGATGTAGCAGTCATGGGGTGCAAGGGGTATAAGCACAAAGGAGGAATGGAACAGCATGAGCAATTCAGAAACCTGCAGGTAGTTCAGGATGACTCTTGCAGGTACAGGTGGGTGGCAGGGGATTTTATTGAAAGATGAAACTGGAAGAGGAATGCTAGCCATGAGGAGCCTTGTTAGCCAAATAAGGAGTTTGTGCTTGATCCTCCTTGAAAGATCTTAAGGATTATTTTGAAAGATCACTTTGTCTGCAGTGAGAGAAAAGATGGAAGGAGGACAGGACTGGAAGGTTAGGGAGGCCCAGTAGTGAGAACCAAAGGCCAAGACTTTGGATGGAAGGAATGTTTGCCGTTTAGAGGTAAAGAACCTCAAGTTCATTTTGTTTTCTTTCTTTTTTTTTTTCTTTGTAATTTTATTTGAAAAAGTAATAAATGTACATACTGAAAATATTCTGAGCATACAAAGGAGTATATGAGTTATCCTTATGAGTGTTAGGGGTGTGGGAACAAAGTGGAAAAAATGTAAAATTGTATCAAGACACTTTAATATGGGCTCACTAAGTGGATTATGGCTTAAATGCTTTATCACTAAGGGTTAAAAAGAGCTAGACTGGTTGCTTGATTGCAGAGTTTGTCTATTCCAATTGTTCATTCCAGAACAGGGCAAACAACCACAAGATGGGTTTGGGGACCAACTGTGAAACAGACCTAAGCTAAAACTCCCATGACCACTTGGCCTTCCACCCAAAACTAGCCTACACTAAATGAAGTTGAAATGCCAGAATTGGCTTGGTATACAACAGAGGATGGTGTTCAAAGGCTTTTGGAGACTGGATTGTTAAAGTGGATTTATCATGTATGTTCTGCCTAGCCACCACAGGATGGTCTAGATGATAAACTTTTCACCATAACGGTGAGAAACAAGTTTTTGGGGGGACGGGGTCCCATCATCTTTGAAGAGATCTATGGTCACTTTTCTCTGTAGGTCAGGAATTATAGTAGAAATTGCTTTCATCAAGTTGGGATTCCTAAATGTAATGGGAATGGGATCCCAGGGTGGCACGGAACAAGGGATGGAACTTAATTGCCAAAGGCAATGTGGGCAGTTTAATTTCCTTGGCTATCAAAGCAAATACCATGCAATGGGTCAGCTTAAACAATGGGAATTTATTAGCTCACAGTTTTGAGGCCAAAAGAAAATCCAAGTCAAGGCATAAACGTGATGCTTTTTCCCCAAAGACTGGCCTTCAAAGTCTGGCCACTAGCAAACCTTTGTCCTTGGCTCTACTGTCACATGGCAATGTACATGACAGCCTTTCCTGGCCTTTCTGTTCTCTTCTTGGTTCTGTTGAATTCAGCTTCTGGCTGCTTCCTGTGGCTTTTCTTTCTGTCTGAATTTCATTCTGTTTATAAAATACTCCAGAGGACTTCCGGGAAGATGGTGGACTAGTAAGACACGGGAATCTCTTCTCCAGAAAAATAGCTAGAGGACAAGCTGAAATAGCCCCAAAAAAGATCTTCTAGGGTTTAGGACAGCAGGTGAAGGCTGCACACCACCCAGAGGAGAGAGGGACAGAAGAGGGAAATCGCGACTACAGAACTGTGAGTTGCAAGTAGCAGCGTCTGCTGCTGCCGGCACCCTCCTCCACACTCTTCAGAATTCTCGGGCCCCTGGGCCTGCTACCACAGACAAAGGGGGCTTCAGGGATCTGCCACTCCCGGAAAGGGGAGAGAGAGGGACACAGCCTTAGGCTGACTCAGGTTCTGACCTGAAATTTGAGCTGCAGAGCTCCACAGACCCTTCCACACGGCGGTTTGCCCTGGGAGCCTAGAAAGGACTGGAGAAATCCGACCCTTGCAACCTCCCTCTCTTCTAGCCTGGACTAATTGTTGAGGACACCACGGGAGAGGGGAGAGAGAGCCTGGGGCTGACCCTACTTTGGACTCCCCGGTTTGGTCTGCCCTGTCCCAAGAGCCCTTCCAGGCTGGGTGGGGCTGCGCCATTGTTTGCCTTGGAGCCTACAAGGGGCTAAAGAAATACAAACCTCCCAATCTCCTCCTCTACTAACAGGGACTGATTGTTGAGGATTCAGAAGGGCATGGAAATATTTCCTAGCTGGGAAAAGGGGGGCCCTACCAGAGAAGTCTGGAGAACTGTCTCAGAAAGTTTGAATCACAGGGCTCCTAGCCCCCAGACAGGAAGCTCTATCACATTGATCTGGCCTGTGTCACAACAAATGCGCTCCGACCAGGCATTGAATTGAGATCTGCCAACAAGCGCCATCTCCTGGCATACCAAGGAAGTGCACATAAGAAATTTAATAAGTAAGAGAGGCTTTTCCTGGCCTCTATAGCCTCCCTGCCCAAGGCCCTAGGAAACGACTCTACAACCAATTACTGGGTCCAGTGCCCAGTTTTGAGCAACCATCAGAACAATCCTAACAATCAAGTTTGAGCCAAAAATCACAAAGAGCGGTGGTAACTCACAGCCTCCTGCCACTAAAACCCCATAAAAGAGAAAGAGATAGAGCATCTAAGTAAAATACAAACTAACCAGATGCCTAAGCACCAGCAAAAAATTACAGGCCATACTAAGAAAATAGAAGACATGGCCCAAGAAAAGGAATACAGCAAAGTCCCAGAAGAGATGCAGAATTTGAGAGAACTAATCAATGAGATGAGCACACATTTCCAAAATCAAATTAATGAGATGAAAGAGAATATATGTTAAAGAGATCAATGACATCAAGAAGTCATTGCGTGGTGGGAGGTGTGGGAGGTGGGCAACATGGGAATCCGAGTGGGTTCCGTATAATATTTTAGGTAATCTAAGCACCTCTTAAAATATATGTATATATATATATAAAAAATAACATTTTTGTAAGCAAATACACATATATGCATATATATTTATATATCATTTTACAAATGTTTGTATGGTGAGAATTTTGATTTTTACCCATAATAAAAAAAAAAAAAAAAGAAGTCATTGCGTGAACGTAAAGAAGAATTTGAAATCATGAACAGAAAAGTAATGGCGTTCATGGGAATGAAAGACACAATAGGTGAAGTAAAAAATACATTTGAAGCATACAACAGCAGACTTGAAATGATAGAAGAAAGAATAAGTGATAAGACAGAGCAGCTAAAATTGAAGAGAGAAAAGAATGGAAAAAATTGAGCAGGGGCTCAGAGAGTTGAATGACAACACTAAACGCAAGAACATATGTGCCATGGGAGTTCCAGAAGGAGAAGAGAAAGGAAAAGGGGCAGAAAGAGTATTTGAGGAAATAATAGCTGAAAATTTCCCAACTCTCACTAAAGAAATGAACTTACATTCCAAGAAGCACACCGTACCCCAATAAGAATAAATCCAAATAGACCTACGCCAAGACACATTATTCAGAATGTCAAATGTAAAAGATAAAGAGAAAATTCTCAGAGCAGCAAAAGAGAAGCAAACGATCACATACAAAGGACGTCCAGTAAGACTTTGTGCAGATTTCTCTTCAGAAACCATGGAGGCAAGAAGACAGTGGTATAATACAATTAGGAAACTGAAAGAGAAAAACTGCCAGCCGAGAATTCTTTATCCGGCAAAACTGCCCTTCAAATATGAAGGTGAATATAAAGTATTCACAAACAAACAGAAACTAAGAGAGTTTGCAAAAAAGAATCCACCTTTGCAGGAAATATTAAAGGAAGCCTTACAACCTGAAAGAAAAAGACAGGAGAGAGAGGCTTGGAGGAGAGTATAGAAGAAAGAAAAACAGAAAGGATAACCAAAAGAGTAAAAGGAAAGACAAAAATAAGATGACATATGAAAACCAAAGAATAAAATGGAGGAAATGAATAGTGCATTTTCAGTAATATCATTGAATGTGAATGGATTAAATTCCCCAATCAAAAGATACAGGCTGACAGAATGGATAAAAAAACATGAGCCATCCATATACTGCATACAAGAAACTCACCTCAGACACAAGGATACAAGCTGGCTGAAAGTAAAAGGTTGGAAAAAGATACTCCAAACGAATAGTAAACAGAAAAGACAGGGGTAGCTATACTAATATCAGACAAAACAGACTTCAAATGCAAAAAAGTGACAAGAGATGCGGAAGGCCATTATATATTAATAAAAGGGACGGTCCTCCAGGAAGATATAACAGTCATAAATATCTACGCACCTAACCAGGGTGCCCCAAAATATATGAGACAAACTCTGGCAAAACTGATGGGAGAAATAGACATTTCTACAATAATCGTCGGAGACTTCAACACCCCTCTCACATCATTAGATAGAACAACTAGACAGAAGATCAACAAGGAAACAGAGAACTTGAACAATATGATAAACAAGTTAGACCTAACAGACATATACAGAACACTGCATCCAAACTCAGCGGGTTATACATTCTTCTCAAGTGCCCATGGATCTTTCTCCAGGATAGACCACATGTTAGGTCACAATACAGCTCTCAATAAATATAAAAAGATTGAAATTATACAAAGCACCTTCTCAGATCATAATGGAATGAAACTAGAAATCAATAACAGGAAAAAAGGAAATTTGCAAATGTGTGGAGACTGAACAACACACTCCTAAATATTCAGTGGGTCAAAGAAGAAATTGCAAGTGAAATCAGTAAATATATTGAGACAAATGAAAATGAGAACACAACATATCAAAACTTATGGGATACAGCAAAGGCAGTCTTGAGAGGGAAATTTATAGCCCTAAATGCCTATATTAAGAAACAAGAAAGAGCTAAACTCAAAGGTTTAACTGAACAACTTGAGAAACTAGAAGAAGAACAGCAAACCAATCCCAAAGCAAAAAGAAGGAAAGAAATAATAAAGATTAGAGCAGAAATAAATGAAAATGAGAACAAAAAAGCAATAGAGAAAATCAACAAAACCAAAAGCTGGTTCTTTGAGAAGATCAATAAAATTGACAAACCCCTCGCTAGACTAACAAAGAAAAAAAGAGAGAAGATGCAAATCAATACAATCAGAAATGAAAGGGGGGAAATTACAAATGACCTCACAGAAATAAAAAGAATCATAAGAGGATATTATGAGAAACTATATGCCAACAAACTAGACAACCTGGATGAAATGGACAAATTTCTAGAAACTGATAACCAACCTACACTGACACAACAAGAAATACAAGAACTTAACAAACCAATCACAATTAAGGAGATTGAATCCGTCATCAAAAATCTCCCAGCAAAGAAAAGTCCAGGGCCAGATGGCTTCACAGGTGAGTTCTACCAAGCATTTCTAAAAGAATTAACACCAATCCTGTTTAAACTCTTCCAAAAAATCGAAGAGGAGGGAAAATTACCCAACACATTTTATGAAGCCAACATCACCCTAATACCAAAGCCAGATAAAGATTCCACAAGAAAAGAAAATTACAGACCAATCTCTCTCATGAACATAGATGCAAAAAATCTCAACAAAATACTTGCAAATTGAATCCAACAGCATATCAAAAGACTTATACATCACAAACAAGTGGTATTTATTCCTGGTATGCAAGGCTGGTTCAACATAAGAAAATCAATCAATGTAATACACTACATTAACAAATTGAAGGAAAAAAACCACATGATCATCTCAATAGATGCAGAAAAGGCATTCGACAAAATCCAACATCCTTTTTTGATAAAAATACTTCAAAAGATAGGAATAAAAGGAAAATTCCTCAATATGATAAAAGGCATATATGAAAAACCCACAGCCAACATCATTCTCAATGGGAAAAGGTTGAAAGCTTTCCCCCTAAGATCAGGAACAAGACAAGGATGCCCACTGTCACCATTGTTATTCAACATTGTACTAGAAGTTCTAGCAAGGGCAATTAGGACAAAAAAATTAAAGACGTCCAAATAGGAAAAGAGGAAGTAAAACTCTCACTGTTTGCGGATGACATGATCCTGTATTTAGAAAATCCTGAAGTATCTGCAACAAAACTACTTGAATTAATAAATGAGTTCAGCAAAGTGGCAGGATATAAGATCAACACGCAAAAATCAGTAATGTTTTTGTACACTAGTACTGAACAATCTGAGGAGGAAATCAGGAGGGAAATTCCATTTTCAATAGCAACAAGAAGACTCACATACCTCGGAGTTAATTTAACCAAGGAAGTACAGGACCTATATGCAGAAAACTACAAAACAATGCTAAAAGAAATTTAAAAAGACCTAAACAAATGGAAAGACATTCCGTGTTCATGGATTGGAAGAATAAATATCATGAAGATGTCAATCTTGCCCAAACTGATTTATAGATTCAAAGCAATACCAATCAAAATCCCAACAGCTTACTTTACAGAATTAGAGAAGGCAATTACCAAATTCATCTGGAAGGGTAAGTGCACCCAAATACCCAAAAGCATTCTAAAAAAAAGAAGAGCAATGTGGGAGGAATTTCGCTGCCTGACCTTGAAACATATTACAAAGCTACAGTAGTCAAAACAGCATGGTACTGGCATAAAGATAGACATATCGATCAGTGGAATAGAATTGAGAATCCAGAAATAAACCCTCACCTATACAGTCAACTGGTTTTTGACAAACCTGCCAAGCCCACGCTGATGGGAAAAAACAGTCTCTTCAACAAATGGTGTTGGGAGAACTGGATATCTATAACCAAAAGAATGAAAGAGGACCCCTATCTCACCCCCTATACAAGAACCAACTCAAATTGGATCAAAGATCTAAATATAAAAGCCAGCACCATAAAACTACTGGAAGAAAATGTAGGGAAACATCTTCAAGACCTTGTAGTAGGTGGTGGTTTCTTGGACCTCACACCCAAAGCACGTGCAACAAAAGAAAAATTAGATGAATGGGACCTCCTCAAAATTAAACACTTTTGCACCTCACAGGAATTTGTCAGAAGGGTGAAAAGGCAGCCAACTCAATGGGGGAAAATATTTGGTAATCACATATCTGATAAGGGTTTAATATCCAGGATATATAAAGAGATGTTACAACTCAACAATAAAAAGACAAATGACCCAATTAAAAAATGGGCCAAAGACTTGAATAGACATTTCTCCGAAGAAGAAATACAAATGGCAAAAAAACACATGAAGAAATGCTCAACATCACTCATGATTAGGGAAATGCAAATCAAAACTACAGTGAGATATCATTTCACACCTATCAGAATGGCCACTATTAAAAAGACAGAGAACTACAAGTGTTGGAGAGGATGTGGAGAGATAGGAACACTTCTTCACTGTTGGTGGGAATGCAAGATGGTACAACCACTATGGAGCACTGTTTGGCAGTTCCTAAAGAAGTTGAATATAGACTTGCCGTGTGACCCTGCAATACCACTACTGGGTATATACCCAGAAGAACTGAGAGCAGTGACATGAACAGACATCTGCACACCGATGTTCATAGCCACATTATTCACCATTGCCAAAAGTTGGAAACAACCCAGGTGTCCATCAACAGATGAATGGATAAACAAACTGTGGTCTATTCACACGATGGAATATTATGCAGCTGTAAGAAGAAATGAAGTCATAAAGCATATGGCAACATGGATGAACCTGGAGGACATTATGTTGAGTGAAGCAAGCCAGACACAAAAGGACAAATACTGTATGAATGCATTA
>JAKSZT010010858.1:18449498-18528649 GCA_026826555.1 Tolypeutes matacus
TGATTAGGGAAATGCAAATCAAAACTACAGTGAGATATCATTTCACACCTATCAGAATGGCCACTATTAAAAAGACAGAGAACTACAAGTGTTGGAGAGGATGTGGAGAGATAGGAACACTTCTTCACTGTTGGTGGGAATGCAAGATGGTACAACCACTATGGAGCACTGTTTGGCAGTTCCTAAAGAAGTTGAATATAGACTTGCCGTGTGACCCTGCAATACCACTACTGGGTATATACCCAGAAGAACTGAGAGCAGTGACATGAACAGACATCTGCACACCGATGTTCATAGCCACATTATTCACCATTGCCAAAAGTTGGAAACAACCCAGGTGTCCATCAACAGATGAATGGATAAACAAACTGTGGTCTATTCACACGATGGAATATTATGCAGCTGTAAGAAGAAATGAAGTCATAAAGCATATGGCAACATGGATGAACCTGGAGGACATTATGTTGAGTGAAGCAAGCCGGACACAAAAGGACAAATACTGTATGAATGCATTACTATGAACCAAATATATTGTGTAATATATTGTTTGATTTAAAAAAAAAAAAAAATTTACATGTATCCATTACATTTAATTGAGAAATGTATATATTTATTCATCTGTGTTTACTTTTTAGTTTTTAATTGCTTATGTTTTCAATTATTAATTGTACAAAATAAAGTTAAAAAAAAAATACTCCAGTAATAGGATTAAGACTCAACCTGATTGAGGTGGGCCACACCTTATCTGAAGTAACCTCTTCAAAAGGTCCTACTTTTAATGGTTTCATACCTGTCTTAGTTTGTCAAAGGTTGCCAATGCAAAAATAGCAAAAATGGGTTGGCTTTTATACAGGAAATTTATTTAAGGTAAAAGCTTACTGTTCCAAGGCTTCAAAAATGCCCAAATCAAGGCATCATCAGAGATGCTTTCTCACCAAAGGTCAGCTGCTAGCAGATCCTGGAGTCCTGCCACATGGTGAGGCAAGATGGTGGCTTGACAGATCTCTCTCTTCTTTCTCCTTGAACTCAGCTGTGGGCGATCAGGCATCTCTCCCTGAGCCTCATCTCTTTAAGCCACTCAAGGCTTCTTTGTCTTTCTGCAGCTATAGGAGAACCTGGAGTCCTCTCACATGGCAGGGTTAAAATGGCAAAGCTCCATTTTTCTGTGTCTCTTCTTTCTCTGTGTGTGTTCTTAGTTTATATAAGATCTAGCAAAGAGGGCGGAGACCCAACTTGGGTCATGCCTCACTGATGTCCAATTAAAAGCCCTAAAATGATCTAACTGAAAGTCATCTAATCAAAGGTCCCTTAATTGAATATAATGAAATCAAAGGGCCCCACACCCACAAGAATGGAGTGGTTCAAGAACATAATCTTTTCTGGAATTCATAAAATTCAAACTGTCACAATACCCAACAGAAATGAATTAAGTTTAAGAACATGTTTTTCTGGGGTGCATACAACTCCAAACCACCACAACCTGGTTACTGTAATGGACAGCAGAGCTCATAGCAGTAACCAGAATAATATGACTCCCAGAGACTTATGGCATTGGCTATTTGATCATGTTGTCCCTAGAAATTAATTGATTGACAATCTACTAAATTCTTAATTGGTCTATTTAAAGAAGGAGTTCTGGGTCTAGTGAACAGAAGTCTTAACTTGAATCACCAAAACAGAGTCATGGCCCCTCAGTTTCAGATCCAGTTTACAGATCGGACTCCCTTGAATGAAGGGGAGACTGGTTCCTCTTAAGGAAAGATCTTACTACACTGCCAAAAATGTATCCTGTTAGGCTACCTCCCAGCCTTCCCCAAAGGCACCTACAGCCATCTACCAGAGTGCATTTGGGAAAGGGAAATAATCAGACTTTTCAGGGATTACTAGACAATGACTCTGACCTGACACTAATTCATGGAAACCCAAAATGTTTGTGTGGTCTGCCAGTCAGAGTAGGGACTTGGAGAGGTCAAATGATAAATGGAGTTTTAGCTCATATCCATCTCAGAGTGGGCCTAGTGGGTCCCCGAACATATCCTGTGGTTATTTCCCCAGTTCTGGAATGCATAATTGGAATTGAAATGCTCAGCAACTTGCAAAATCCCAATTGAATAGTGAGAGGTATTATGGTAGAAAAGACCAAGGGGAGGCTATTAAAACTGCCTCTAACTACAAAAACAATAAACCAAAAGAATGCTGAATTCCTGGAGGGATTGCAAAGGTTGATGCCACCATCAAAGACTTGAAAGATTCACAGGTGATGATACCGTCTACATCCCTATTCAGTGACCTATTTGGCCTGTTTTTTCCTGCAAAAGACAGAAAAGACGGATGGATCTTAGAGAATGACAGTGGATTATTGTAAACCTAACTAGGTGATGATTCCACTTGCAGCTGCTATTCAACACATGGTTTCATTGCTTGAGTCAATCAACTCATCTTGTGGTACCTGCTATGCAGCTATTGACCTGGCAATTGCTTTTTTCCTCTATACCTGTTAGACCACCAGAAGAAGGTTGCTTTCATCTGGCAAGGCCAGCAATACACCTCCACTCTTCTACCACAGGAATATATTAGCTCTCCAGCCTTAAGTCATAATTTAGTCCTCAGGGACCTGATTTGCCTTCCCCTTCCACAGAACATTATGCCATTCCAATTTCACTGATGTTATTATTCTGGTTAGTCCTGGTGAGCAGGAAGTAGCTACTACTCTAACCATATTGGAAAGACATTTACATGTCAGGGGATTAGAAATCCACAGTTTCAGGGGCCTTAGTGAAATTTCTAGGGGTCCAGTAGTATGGAGCATGTCAAGAGATCACTTCTAAGGTAAGGATAAGAAGAGAAGGCACTGCAACAAATGCGAGTTGTGCAAGTTACTCTGCCACGTGGGCTGTGGGACTCAGCAGATCTGATATTGCTTGAGGTTTCAGTGACAGAGATACTGTTTGGAGTCTTTGGCAGACCCCTATAGATGAATCACAGTGCAAACTCTTAGGGTTTTGGAGGAAAGCCTTGCCATCTGTTTTAGTTAGCCAAAGGGGTGCTAATGTGAAATACCAAAAATGGGTTGGTCTTTATAAAGGGTATTTATTCGGGGTAGAAGTCCACAGATACCAGGCCATAAAGCGTTAGGTTTCTTCTCTCACCACAGTTCATTGCCACATGTTAGGGCAAGACAGTTGCCAGCGTTTACCAGGGTCCAGGCTTCTGGGGTTCCTCTCTTCCCGGGGCTGCGTTTCTCTCTGGGCTTAGCTCTTGTTTCCTCCACAAGGTTAGCTGTAGACGATCAGGCGAACGGCTTGCTTCTCTTCTCCTGGGGCCTTTTTTCTAACATCAAAACTGCTTCTCAAAAGACTGCTTCAACTGTCCTTTGTTTTGCCTTTTATCTTCAATTACCCACCCACCAAGGGGTGGGGCTCAACGCCCTAATCCTAACCTAATCATGCCCAGATTAACAGATCAGTTTACAAGCATGATTCAATTATATTTTTGGAATTCATAATTATATCACATTCCCCAACGGTTACACCATCCTTTGTGGATAACTACTCTTTTTTTTTTTTTTTTTTTTTTACCGGGAGGTCTGGGGGATCGAACCCAGGTCCCTCCATATGGGAGACAGGCACCCAACCATTTGAGCCACATCTGCCCCTTTTAAGATTTATTTTATGCAAATATTCTCACTGCCCTGATTCTGTGATAATCAGGGTAGGCTAAACATTCACTGTATTAGAAACCATGCATGTGTCCCCAGACCTAGTTTTTCTCTCTAGGTCTGGTTTTTAGAATGCTGGTGATAAACCAAGCCTGATTTATTATATGACCATCCTGTATGGGAAAAGACTGTAACTCTGGGTATCTTTGGTCAACCTTAAGAGATATAGCAGGGGGACAGATGTGGCTCAAATGGTTGGGCATCTGTCACCCATATGGAGGGACCTGGGTTTGATCCCCGGGACCTCCCAGTAAAAAGAAAAAAAAAATAATAAAAATATAGAAGGCATGTGGGCCACTAGGCCCCATGCGAGGGTGCACCACCAGGCCCCACGAGCCACGCAGCAGGATGACGACATTACAGGAGAGTGACACAAGGGAGAGGCAAGACAAGACGCACCAAAAAACCAGGATCTAAGGTGGCACAGGCAGTAGGACCCCTCTCTCCCACTTCAGAGGTTCCGAGGATCGAATCCCAATGAAGACAGGAGGAGAAGGATGAGAAGAGAGGGCATGAAACAGACACAGTTTCCCAGAGAATGGACACAAAAACAGCAAAAATGGGGGGTGGGGGTGGTGGATAAAAGTAAATAAATAAATAAATCCTTTAAAAAAAGGTATAGGGGAGTAAGATACAGACTATAGTTAGAAGTAATACCTTGACAATGCTCTTTCATAATTTGTTAACAAATATGTCACAACAATGCAAAGTATTTGTGGTGGGATGATGTGTGAGAGCCCTGTGTCTTGTTTATGCATGTTTGTTCTGTAAGTTCACAATGTTTACTGAATACTTAAATATTTTATGTATGTTCGTGTATGAATGATATACTTCAATAAAGTGTTTTTAAAAAATGAAAGAAAAAAAAACAGAAGAATTTATAGATAAGCTATTAGCACTAATAAATGAATTAGGAAGACTATGGATACAAGGTCAAATAGAAATTGTTGGTATTCCTATAAAAAAAAAAAAGATTTATTTTTTTTACTTATTTCTCCCCACCCCCTCAATGTTTACACTTGGCTGTGTCTGTTCCTCTTCTTCATTCATTTAGGAGGCATCGGGAACTGAACCCAGGACTTCCGATGTGGGAGGGAGGTGCCTAATCTCTTAAGCCACCTCCATTCCCTGCTTTGTTGTGTCTCTCATTATGTTTTTCTTCTTGTGTCTCTTGTTGCCTGTCATGCCTGCTCACTGTCTTCTTTGAGGAGGCACTGGGAACTGAACCATGGACCTCCCATGTCGTAGGCAGGAGCTCAGTTGCTTGAGCCACATCGGCTTCCCACTACTCTCCTTTTGAGAAAAAGCTTTTGGTTGCTATTGGGTCTTTTTAATAGAGAGTGACCGCTTAACCATGGACCACCAAGATACCATGCAACCGAGCTGTCCATCATGGTCTGACCCACCAAGCCATAAAGTTGTGCTTCCACTGTAGCACTCCATTATCAAATGAAAGTGGTACATGTGAGATTGGACTCCAGTTGGCCCTGAAGGCACAAGTAAGTCGCATGAGAAAGTGACCCAAATATTCATGGCCCCTATGCCATGTCTCAGCCTTCACCTATTGCCTCCTATTACAGGAGTTCCCTATGACCAGTTAACTGAGGAAGAGAAAACTCAGGCCTCATTTACAAATGGTTCTGCATGACTTACAGACACCACCCAAAAGTGGGCAGTTCCAGGAATGTAGCCCCTTTCTGGAACATTCCTAAAGGACAGTGGTGAAGGGAAATTATCCCGGTGGGTAGAACTTTTACCAGTGTATCTGGTTATTCATTTTGTTTGAAAGAAGAAATGGCCAGAGGTACAACTCGATTCTGATTCATGGACTATGGCCAATGGTTTGTCTGGTGGGTCAGGAACTTGGAAACACCAACAAAAGCCTGCTGTCTCTAGCCTTATGACCAGAAAAGGGACACCCTAGCAAAACAAAAAGCTTTTAGACAAGAAGCATTCTACTCCAGCCAAACACCACAGAAAAATCTGTGGTACCTACCCCCACACAAACTAGAAAAGGCCAAGTGAGGAGCCTAGACCTTACAAGGGAGTCGCTATTGTAAGGTTATAATGACATGCTCCAATCCAGCCCTACTACCATCAGCCCCTCAGCCCAGAGTGGTGTCAGAGAAGGCCAAGTAGGGAGCAGGAACTTTCATCCCAGCCAGCCAGTAACAAACACCCCCATTCATACACCCACCAAGAGTGAGGCAGCTCTTCCGTTGCCCCCTGTGGTAATGTCAGAGGAGGCCTAGTGGAGAGTCAGGACACCACTGCCCAATAGTAATGCCACCCTAACCATGGTTTCAGTGGAGACCATGTTGGGAGCCAAAACTCCCACCCTTTCTCAGCAGTAAGGATAAATCCTCCCCCTCAGATGTCATTAGAAGCCTGGTGACCCAGACTGCTCCCCCAACCTGGCAGTAACAAGGTGCCACATCCCCTTCCTCTGCTGGAGCAGTGTCAAAGAAGGTCAGATAAAATGGAAGATTTAAGTAAGATCCAGAGTCTCCTGCCATAATATGAATATATTCAAGTTGTAATAAAAAATCAGTTGTATCCACAGATGAATGGATAAGCAAAATGTGGTACATACATACAATGGAATATTACTCAGCTGTAAGAAGGAATAAAGTGCTAACACATGGAATAACATGGATGAATCTTGAAGACCTTATGTTGAGTGAAGCAAGCCAGGCATTGAAGGATGAATAGTATATGACCTCACTGATTTGAATTGAGGAAAGTGAGCAGTCTCTGAGAACCATTGTCTGAAAGATAGGTTAAAACACGGGAGAGAAAGAGAAGAGTAGGTTGTGAGCCATCACCCATATGGACATAATATATGGTAAAGTGGTAGAGTATAGTTGCATATTGAAGGATAGGACAGATGGGTAGTGATATTACTGGGTTTGGTGGTGCAGGGTTGACAGGTGGGTAGATTAGGAAGGGCAGGTTAGAATACCCAGGGCATGTAACTATGAATCTTGTCATTCCATGAGTCAAGACAGGGGACTGTCATATGCCCCAGGGGGATGGGGAGGAAGGAACAGAAAAGATCAAATGGGATATTTAGTGGTCATGGGAAATGTTTTTCATTACCTTACAGTAATGGACACAGGACATGGTAAATATCATCAAAAATTATTAAACTGTACTGTCTAAATTGTAAGCTATACTGTAAACTATTGACAATGTTTAGTTGCTATATTTCACTATCTGTATAACAGTTATAACAATGCTAAGATCCATTAAAAAAAAAAAAGGTTTTAATATGGGGTGGGGAAGGAGGAGGGAGGTTGGGTATGTGGGAGTCTCTAGTATTCTGTGTGTGACTTTTCTGTGACCTAAAACTTCTCTGAAAATTAAATGAAAATTTAGGAGACACTGGGGAATGAGAGGGGGAAGGTGTCCCAGTCCACTGGACATCCGATAATGCAATGATAAAAGGAAAAAATAATAATTTTTTAAAATAATTTTTTTGTTTTTTCCCATTTTTTTGAATGTCTCAATCCGCTAATTATATTTTATTTTTAGTTTTTTTTTTTCTGAGTTTCCTTGTATTTCATCTCTTGCATTTAAGCTTATCATTATTATTCATTTTCCTATTAATTGTATTTGGTTATTTATATGGGCTTCATCTTCAAAGAAGGTTTAGATCACAGAAGGGTTACAATGGGGGCTGCAGAGGATCATTGGTGGGGAGGTGTCTGGGATGGGGGATTCATGGGAGTAAGTTCATCTGAATATACATGAAAGATATATAAAATTGTTCAAATGATCAAGGGATGGGGCATGGTCATGGTGGGTAGACAATCACTCAATAAATGAGGGAATCTGAATTCCCAGCCTGGAGAGCTCTGCCACATTCTCCAAGGGAGCAGCAACAGTCCCCTGAGTGCAGGGGCAGTGTCTGGCAAAAGAGGATGATCCACTGATGGGTTCTTGTTATTGATGACTAGCCTTACGAGTCTTTGCTCTTGTAATTGAAACTTAGCCTACTGTTATGGGGTGCCTAAGGGTTGCCACCTGAGAGCCTCCTTGTTGCTCAAATGTGGCCTCTCTGTAAGCCAAACTCAGCATATGAATGCATTACCTTCCCCCCAATGTGGGACATGACTCCCAGGGATGAGCCTCTCTGGCAACGAGGGATTAATACCAAGTGCCAACTGGCAACATGACTGGAAAAAGACCTTGAATAAAAGGGGGAAAAGGTAAAGACAAATGAGTTCATGTGGCTAAGAGACTTCAAAGAGAGTCGGGAGGTCATCCCAGAGGTAACGCTTACACACACCTCAGTAGGATCTCATAGAACATCAAAGTGGGTATCACCCCATACAGAGGGGCTCCTGAGGGCTCTGGAGACACCCACGTCTGATTGACACCTTATCAGTGGGTTCTACATTGGAATCTGTGCTCCTGAGAGTGACAGAGTTGGACTCAAATAAGTCCTCCCTGGACATGGTCCATCAGTCCCTTCTATTCAAACCTATATGTGATGCTAGAGTTTGCAGGTGTACTTCCAGAGACTGGAGCCTCTGGCCTACCTATGTGCCAGCTGTGCCTGGAATCTCAGTGGAGCTGCAACTCCTACTCTACAGCTCAATGGACTCACCCAAGTCACCTGGTGGGGAGATGATGATAGACAACGGCCATCCCAGGAAATGGAGAGAGCCTGCAGCTACAGGCAGGATAATCCTATCCACCGTACCCATGGGATATAAGCCCACTCTCACTTGGAGATGGAGTGGACATCACCATCCTAGTCCCCTGGGGAAAGAGCTATGAACTAGAGTGGACTTAATGGTATTCTGTTGTAGACATATTGTGATTCAAACAATGGAAGAAATTATAACAGTGAGGTGGAGCCAGTGGCCACTAGATGCTTTCAGGGCACGGAGGGCAAGGGCAGTAGTAATACAGGGGCTTTTTCAGGACTTGGGGGTTGTCCTGAGTGACGTTGCAGCGACAAATATAGGCCATTTTACATCAGCATATACCATGCAGAACTCTGTGGGAGAGAGTGTGGTCTACAATGCGAACTGTGGTCTATGCTTAGTGGCAAAGCCCCAGGATGTGTATATCCATTGCAGGTGATGTGCCACACTAATGAAAGATGTTTATGTGGGATGTTATGGGAGGTGTGGGAGGTGTGGAACACGGGAATCCCTGTAATTTCTGTGTAACATTTAGGTAATCTAAGCGCCTTTAAATATATATATATAACATTTATGTAAGCAAATGCACATATATGCTTATATATTTATATATCATTTTACAAATATTGGTTTGTATTGTGAAAAATTTGATTTTTACCCACAATAAAAATAAATAAATAAACATTAAAAATAAATTTAAAAAATCACTTGTAACACCAAGGACCAGAAAGATCTCAAACTGAATGAAAAAAAACAAGAGATGCCAACACAGAGATGACAGAGATGTTAGAATTATCTGTCAAAGTTTTTATAACAGCCATGACAAAAATACTTCAATAAGCAATTATGAAAATTCTTTAACAAATGAAAAAATAGAGTCTTTGCGAAAAAATACAGTATTATATAAGAAGAAGCAAATGAAAATTTTAGAAGTGAAAATAACCAAAATAAAGAGCTCAGTGGATGGGCTCAACAACAGAACGGAGGGGACAGTGGAAAGAATTAATGAACTAGAATATTAGAAATAACCCAGTCTTAGCAATGGAGAGAAAATATACTGGGGAAAAAAGAGTAAAAGGCAAGGGCCACAGATAACTATAGGACTGTAAAAAAGATCTAACATTTGTGTCATCAGAGTCCTGGAAGGAAAGAAAGATGGTGGGGCTAAAAAAGTACTTAAATAATGGCTGAAAACTTCCCAAATCTGACCAGAGACCTACCTTAAAAGAACTACTAAAGAAAGCTTATTAAAAAGAAAAGAAGAGATGGCAAAAAGGAATCTTAAGACATTAGGAAGGAAGAATGTACTAAGCAAGAAATATGCATAAATACAATAGATTTTCCTTCTCCTTTGGAGTTTTCTAAACTGTGTTTGACAGTTGAGCAAAAATGTTCTGCTATTGCTGCAATACATGTAGAGAAAATATTTAAGCCGATTATAGACAGGGCAGGATAAAGGAACAAAAATGGAAGTAAGAGTCTTATACTTGACTGAAACTAGTACAAATGATCACACCAATACACCGTGGTGTATTATGTATATACATAATATATATTACATATAATATAATATGTATATATTAAAATCTCTACAAAGATTTTAGTCTCTACAAATTTAAAAAATCTCTACAAAGAGAAAATACTCAAAAACACTCTAGATAAATCAAAATGGAATTCCCCCAAAAATATTCAGGTAACCTTCAGGAAGGCTTGAAAAATAGAAAACAAAAAATAAAGTGATAGACTTTACCCCTAATTTATCATGTAAATGGTCTAAATATGCCAATTAAAAGACATATTGGAAGAGTGGGTTAAAAACTAATACCCAATTATATGCTATCTACAAGAAACTCACTTCAAATATGATATTATAGACAACTTGAAAGTAAAAAGATGGGAAACAATATACCATGCAAACATTAATCAAAGAAAAGCAAGAGTGACTATATTAATATCGTCAATTAGCGTCAATTAGCCAAGCTTCAAAATATGTGAAGCAAAAATTGATAGAACTAAAAGGAAATACAGAGAAATCCACAATTATGGTTG
The DNA here is from genome assembly GCA_026826555.1 of Tolypeutes matacus. Taxonomy (NCBI): domain Eukaryota; kingdom Metazoa; phylum Chordata; class Mammalia; order Cingulata; family Chlamyphoridae; genus Tolypeutes; species Tolypeutes matacus. Next base: position 18,459,921 of record JAKSZT010010858.1, read on the forward strand.
GACACTTCAACACCCGTCTCTTAATAATTAGTAGGATTACTAGACAGGAAAATCAGCAAGTATAGAGACAAACTCAACAAAACTATCAATCAACAGGATACAAACAACATTTATAGAACACTCCACCCAAGAAAAGTAGAACGCACATTCTTTTCAAGTGCCAACAGATCATTTACTAAGACTATTTCTTGGGCCATAAAACAAGCCTCAACAAAACCTTAATGTAGGCATATTAAAAGGAGGAGGGGATCCCAGGAAACAATGCAGACTGTGACAAGATAATCTAAGTGTATTACAAATGTATGAAACAACCTCACTGAAGGGGGGAAGGGGAAAAGTGCTGACAAAGTAACTTTGGAAATGAGTGGCATTTGTAAGACTAAATGCAAAAGGAACTACACATAATCATTGTACTCTAGTTCATAAAGTTGTTCCCATGACGGTATAAGTTAACAATTCTGATACTGCTATACCTGTATGCTGAAATTGAAAATTTACATAAATGGATGGTGGCTGGAGGAAGCGAGATTTCTCATTGTTGGAGTGAGAATTTAAATAAAAGTAAGGAGAAGAGGATGAATGATCCATGTGGAAATGGATTAGTGTTAGAGAGAGCAATATGAACTCGTATTTAACTTAATAAGATACAGATGACTACATAAACAGGAATATTTATAGGTAGATAGATATACACAGGTTAGTATACACATATATTTCCTTGCTAAGAGAACCTAAAAGCAACAACACCCCAGTAACATGAGCACACCTGATGCCCAAATCTTGGTTGCAAACACCATTCTCCAACGAAAGGAACCTGGTCTTGGAGAAATAACTGATTTTAGGGTGGGAGCAGGAAATATACAAGGTGATCCTGGAAAACCTTGTAGAGTTGAAAATAAGTGTTCAAAAAACAAAAACCCTGATGGAGGTATGTCATTGTTGGAGGTAGGTCGAAGAGACACAGGAACCAACTGACAGAGCTCCCAAGGACCAAAGCTGGAGCGTTTGAGTGACAAAATAAATGAAGTAGTATTGTATTATGTTCAAAGTATAGAATAAATATCCACAAGTCCATACTGATATAAATAAATGATAGAATAAATAAATAGTGGAAGAGATCTCCCCTCCAGAAGAGTTCCAAACAGTTTGAATAGATATTCTGCTTTCATAAATCCCCACTCCATAAGTGTGGTCTGTGCATAGTGACTTTCTTCCAAAGAGTACAGAATGAAAAGGGGGGGGGGGGTTACAGTTTACAAACACTACCTCAACAGGTGATTGAGGACAACATCAATAGTGATAAATCATATTGATAGTATGTGAACTTGATATGATATGAAAATGGCATTTTTTTCCTGTGTGTCTCCATTTTTTAAAAACAATCTATTGGAGTGTATCATTCATACATAAACATATATAAACTATAAGTGTTCAGTAAATATTGTGAATTTCCAAAACAAACATGCATAACATCACACAGGGCTCCCACACATCACCCCATCACAAATACTTTGCATGTTGTGACACATTTGTTAACAAATTATGAAAGAGCATTGTCGAAGTATTACTATTAACTATAGTCCGTATCTTACTCCCCTATACATTTTTTTTAAGGATTTATTTACTTTTATCCATTTTTACCCACCACTCCCCTGTTTTTTGCTGTTTTTGTGTCCATTCACTGGGAAACTCTCTGTGTCCATTTCCTGCCCTCTCTTCTCATCCTTCTCCTTCTGTCTTCATTCGATCCTTGGAACCTCCGATGTGGGAGAGAGGCGTCCTACCGCCTGCGCCACCTTAGTTCTGGTTTTTCAGTGCGTCTCGTCTTGCCTCTCCCTAGTGTCACTCTCCTATTACGTCATTGTCTTGCTGTGTGGCTCGTGGCGCCTGATGTCTCACCCACACACGGGACCTGGGGAGTTCACCCGCGCACAGGGCCTAGTGGCCCACATGCTTTCTATATTTTTCTTTTTTTATTTTTACCAGGAGGCCCCAGGGATCGAACCCAGACCCTTCCATAAGGGAGCGAGATGCCCAACCATTTGAGCCACATCTGTCCCCCTGCTATATCTCTAAGGTTGACCAAAGATACCCAGAGTTACAGTCTTTTCCCATACAGGATGGTCATATAATAAATCAGGCTTAGTTTATCACCAGTATTCTAAAAACCAGACCTAGGGAGAAAAACTAGGTCTGGGGATAGAAGTATGGTTTCTAATATAGCGAATGTTTAGCCTATCCTGATTATAACAAAATCAGGACAGCGAGAATATTCACATGAAAATGGCATTTTGTGATCTTCCTCCCCCAAACCCATAACACCAATCTAATCATGAGAACAACATCAGGTAGATTCCAACAGAGGGGCAGCCTACAAAACACTTGACTAGTACTCTTCAGAATTGTCAAGGTCAAGAACTGACAAGTTCGATAAACTATCACAGCTAAGAGGAGCCGAAAGAGACATGCCAACTAAATGTAATGTGGAATCTTGAATGGGATCCTGAAACAGAAAAAAGTGCATTAGGTTAATTTAAGGAAATTTGAATAAGCTATGAACTTTAGTTAATAATAATGTATCAATATTGGTTTATTAATTGTAACAAATGTACCATACTAAGCTAAAATGTTGATAATATAAGAATCTTGGTGAGGGATATAGGGAAACTGTATTATATTCAATTTTTCTATAAATCTAAAACTGTTCTAAAAAATGCTATTATATTTAAAAAACCAAGACTCAAACTCAAATCACCATGTTACAAAGTGTTAAACTAAGACTTCGCAAAATAATTCAGAATATTCAGTCATATTGTTCTTGTTTTGTGCCTCAATAAATAAAATGTCAGTGTTAATTTTCATATAAATCTCATCCTTTTAAAATGTGTTGTGTGCATATTTTATAATATACATAATACATAAATACAGAGATGTATGTGCATTTTCAATAAATATATATATGCACATTGGGGATGTGCTAAATATTTTTTTACTGACAGTATAGAACTAAATTGTTAGAGAGCCAAATAAGTGTTTTAAATGAAATTTACCTCTCTTAAAGTTTTTTAGATTCAGTCATGAGCAGTAAGACCATGAAGCATGATTTTGTAATTACCACAATTACCCTATTCTTATATTAAGATGAATAAATAATAACATCAAAAAATCTGTAAGCTTAAGTAAAAACCTATATAATAACATTGCTAAAAAACAATTTCAGTTAGGTTCTGGCTTCCCCTTAAAAGCAAACATTCGTAAATTAATTAACTAAAAGTAAAACAATGGTATTGTAATTTGTAAGTCTGTAAATCCTTAGCCTTGGTAACTTACATTTTGAATCACCTTGAAGTAACGTGTCTACTTCTTCAGTGGTCTTGACCAGAAAAATTAATGCCTGAGAGAGACTCTGAGTTCTTTTCTTTTCTTTGAGCACTCCAGCCTTACTTGGGATAACTGTTCAGGAAGAAAACTGTTGAGCCATTACAGTGTTTTTTTTTTTTTAAGGTTTTTAAAAAATTCTCTTTATGGACTGTAGTACAAGTTTGATACAGATACCCCTTGTCAATACCATTAATTCATATTTCACAGCAAAATCAAAACAGCAAATATTTCTACTCTGGAATTTCCCAATACCACAGCAAAAAAAAAAAAGATTTCAAGTGTATCTCTACATAAATATATTCAAAAGAAAGGTACTTTCTAGTCTATTAATTCTAGTTCCATGGGTTAATGTACTGTATTCAAGCTTTGAAGGAAGTATTGTTAGTTTCACTTACAAAGTAACTACTCTAGGAATACTCAAGTGTTAATTTGAAAGATCCTTTTCTCCAGAGTGCTTCTTAATTGTGGAATGCTCATTATTGTCATACAGGATTAGAAAACACAAAATAAAATTCTGTGACTTTGGAGTTCTGAGGTTACGGAAATAGGGGAAATGGTCCAATAGAAAAAATGTCTTGCAGTAATATTAGTTTATTTACCTGGAAACCCCCATAATTGTCCCCAAGAGTTTTTCTTGGGAGAAGTCTGGGTCATAATGAAACTTGTTATATTATGAAAATGAAACTGTTTCATACGTAAGGAGATGAGAGAGAATGACAGTGTTTAATAACTTACACACGTGAATCTATGTCAAGTATTAAACCAGTCATTTTCCTTCAGCTAAGCAGAATTTCATCCTAAAGAAATCATCCTGGACAGATGATGAGCTTAATTTATTTGGAGAGCTTCTGAAATAGAATCCTGTGCCCTTAGTATCCTAGTTACACAAAGTACTTCCTTACTCTTACCTTTCAGGACAAGCATATGCTTTCCTTTCAAAAGGAAGCCCATCATTCATACTGCACACTGGAGCCTCAGAAAGAGCTAGAGGGGAAAAATCATAGAAGTTTCCTAAGAAAATAAAGGTAAGGAAGAGAATTTCTGTTACTTTGGTTCCATAACATAGGAAACCTTCCCCTCCTCTCGTAGTCTGATGTTATGTTGATGATTTCCATAATAACCCAATCTTCTCCAACACAATCAGAGGGGAAAGCATCACCCTAGTATCCTCCTACCAGAAACTCTACTTTTGATAACATAGGCTGTCAATCTTATCCTAGGAAATCATACCAGGACATTCCTGGCAAAGTAACCGAGGCTTTCTGGATCTTCTAAAATTTTGTCTCATGCAATTTTCTATTACCATGGCACAGAGTTTTCTAAGGATAGTTGACCAAGACTTTGGAAGATAAGAATGTATAATTTCATTATAATTGCATTATTCCCAGAGACCTTGGCAGCTAGAACCAACCATAGACTCGACACCTCTCCCTTTGGGGTATATCAGGGCCACCTTGCATAGTTGAGCAGTGGAGCCCTGGGGTAGAAGGTACATTTCAAAGGTGGACAAGGGCATGGATAGGCCTGTTACCCTTTCCCACATCTTCCTTCATGTTCAGCATACTCCTACTTCACAAAAATAAAAGACTTATCTTTCACCCATCCCCAGTCTTACTTCAGTGTGCCTCGAGAGCTGCAGAGTAGCTCCTAGTCACATGTGGCTATTGAGCGATTGAAATGTGGCTAGTCAGAATTAAGATTTGCTGTAAGTGTAAAATACACACGGGATTGCAATGACATAATACCAAAAAAAAAAAAAAGGAATGTAAAATGTCTTAATAATTGTTATGTTGATCACATGTTGAAATGATAATATTTTGAAAATACTGCATTAGATAAAATACTAAAATTAATTTTGCTGATTCTTTTAAAAAATATATAGGGCTACTAGAAAGTTTATAATTATATATTGTTGAGGATTGAATCATGTCCCCTCAAAAGGCACGTTCAGGTCCCAACTCCTGGCCCTGTGGGTATGAACACATTTGTTGTAAATAGTTCCTTTGAAGATATTATTAAAGTGTGGCCCAAACTGAATGAGGGTGGGCCTTAATCCAATATGGCTGAAGTTCTTACAAGCAAAGGAAATTGGACAAGGAAGAAGCAGCCATGGGGTGCAGCCATAATCTGGAAGTCAACTGAACCTGGAAAAGTACAAGACACCGCCATGTGCATGGCTATGTGACAGAAAAGCCAAGGAACTCCAAGGATGGATGGCTGGCAGTCAGCCCCAGAGCTCCACAGTCTTTGGGGAGAAAGCCTCGCCTTGCTGATGCCTCAATTCCATAAGCCAGTAAATTCCAGTTGTTTAAGCCAACCCATTGTATGGTATCTGTTTTAGCAGCTGGGAAATTAAAACACATCTGTAGCTCACATTATATTCTATTGTACAGTGCTGCTCAAAAGCATTAAAACAAAGGACAATTTAAATAGTGCTTTCAGAAACACTTTCAATTAGATGCCAAAAACTTGCATTCCTTTTCTTAAGAGTGAGTATTTTGGTATTTAAATGGAGTGTTTTGACCAATTTGTGAATTCAGGTATATAATAGATTGGGATGGTAAGGATGATGATACTTCTACTCAAAGAAAGCATTGCTTCTGAAAGAGAATCTTAGGTAAACAAAGCAAAGAGTATTGATAAGAAATATTGGTGGCATCTTATGTCACTCAGGTGACAAACTCAAGGTTCTCTTCCCTAACGAGCACTCTGTCTTAGAATGAGGATTTAGAAATGAGGTAGTATCTTATGGTACTTCCCAGAAACTGAGAAGGTGATTCCTTTAATAAATGGACAACCAGTCTTTTTGTAATTCAGGTGGTTTCTAATTCTTTGCTTTCAACAAAGTCTAAGGAGAACCTGAAGACGTTCGCTGATGATTAAAAATAACATTTTTAATCATCAGGGCTTACATCTATAATATCCAAAAATAGGAATAGAATTAAGACTAAATCCTACCTCTTTCTAACAATAAATAACATTTATCAATAGGTTTTGAAAGAGATGAAGCCAAATAAAAGTTTACTGATTATATTTAATAATTATAAAAATTTATAATATATTGTCTGCATCAAATTTTCACTAATGATTATAAGAATAAACAAAACTTTCAAATAGTTGTAAATGGTATAAGCCTCCCAAACATAAAAATGTATTGCATTAAATAAAATTCTAGGAATGGGGAGTAAAATGGAAATAAAATTCAAGGAGAAAAAGGAATGATGCAAAATTGTAGTCTGTTTTTATGGATGATAGGGAATTTCTAATGTGTTCAATTCTTTTGGAAACTTAAGAGTCATATGGGATTTCATTTTGAAGTGTCAATATTTATTTTTACTACAAAAGGAAATCCTTTAAAACTAGATTTCTAAGGGAAATTTTGAATGTTGAACTGTGGGAACAGTTTCACAGTTTTTTACACCTCTTTTAGGATAGAAGGTAAGCACAAAATAGTCAAAGACCAGCACCTTAGTCGGCATCTAGCGAAAACCCTCATTTTATAGATGTGGCAGGTGAGGATCAGATATTGTGTTCTTGAACCAGACCCCAAGCCCACATTCAGGCACTGGCTCTGTAGCTCCATCCCATCTCCTGCCCCAGAAAATGTGACATGGTTCTGTGAGAAAGTCCGTGTGTATGTGAACACCTACCTCGAAGTAAGAGGTCCTCTCTACAAAATTGATCTGGGTTCTGTGGTAGCCTGTCACTGACGGTCTCACCCATTGGCAGGATTTCTTGCTAGAGCAACCATTTGGGATTACGTAGTGCTTTGTTCATGCATCTATCTCAGAAAATTGCATTGTCATTTACTATCAATCTCCCTTACCAAACTAGAAGCACCTCGAGGGAAGGAGACATTCATTCAACTTTATGTACCCCACTCCCAACCTGATGGATAGTACACAGTGGTTCTTAATAAGTTATTGATTTCATATTAATTCCTTATCTTAGTAATATAGTAGCAATATAATGTAGCAGAGAGAACACTAGTCACTTAATCTCTCCAAGCCTCCGTTTCTTCAGATGTAAAGTAACTCCTGTCTTATATGTTTCTTGGGAGAATTAGAAGGGAGATGTGCCAAGGGTCTGGAATAGTGCTTGTGAAAAACAACTCTATCTAATAATTTTGTGGAGCACTTTATAGTTTATGAAGCACCTTTGCATACTCCATCCCACTGAGTCAAGACCTGAACTCCTCACACAGTTCTAGCACCAAGTCTAACGATGTTTAACACTATCCCAGGTGACCCAGGTAAAACCCAAAACTCAGACCAGAACTGAGACTAAACCCTATCTCCTTCTAATAATATATAACATTCATCAATAGGGTTTGGAAGAGATGTATCCAATAACATTTTTATTTTATTTTACTATTTTTTTCTGTTTGTTCTTTTAGTCTTATTTATCCAATAACATTTTAATTGTTTATTTTATGATAAACTTGAACTTCACTAGGTCATGCTTTCTGTTTTATCTAATGAAGTAATACATTGAATTGGTCTGGTCCAATTCAAAAGTAATCAAGAGGCCAGGTTAAGAAAAATGTCTGGTAAGAAGAGAAAAGTAGAGTATTTTAATAACGGTTTTCTTGTAAAACTAACCAGTTACTTGCAGTTTCCTTAAATAAATAATTATTTTTCAGAGTATTTGTAGCCAAAGCTCTGTGGATAATCCAGTTTCTGACACTAGGTGGCGCCGTAAGACTGTATTCCGACAGCCCGCCTTGTCTTCCCCAACATTTACAGCTAAAGGTCTTCAGCAAAGTCTGGGGGTAGAAAAACTTAAGGACAAATCTTCCTTCTTCTGTGCAGAAAGAGTCTATCAGAGCCATTTTCTTTCAGAGGGCCTGATTTCCTACTGTGAAGAGAATTCAGAACAAGGCTTGCATAACAAACCAGCTGGCAGCGACCAAGCCAGACTTGACCAGAGGCCCGCAGCTGCCCTTCACTACCCATTGTCTAGGAGAAAGTCTGTTTCTCGTCCCGTGGGCATCTCACCAGATCGCTGGGAAGCCCCAACCATGTCATGTGTGAGAACTGCCCAGTGCTACGATTAAAAACAAGATGCCCATCTTCTGAAGCACTCTTCCTGGGAGCCCCTGCCTGACACCAGCCCTAGGCTGCTGTGCTCTCCTGGCCTGCACTTTATCAGCTTAAGATCTCAAACATTTATGAAAGGCTTTGGCACCAGTTCTGGTAATTTCAACATTCACTGGGACAAAACAACCGAAACACACATTTCTTTTTTTTCTTTCTTATTTTAAAAGGAACTTTAGATTACATAAATGTTACATTGAAAATATAAGGGATTCCCATATACCTCCCACACACACACACACTTTCCCCCATTAACATCTTTCATTAGTGTCATACATTTGTTACAATTGATGAGCACATATTGAAGCATTGCTACTACCCATGGTCTACAGTTTACATTATGGTTTACACTTTGCACCACACAATTTTACAGGTTTTGACAAAATGTGTAATGGCTTATACCCATCATTGCAATACCATGCAAAACAATTCCAATGTCCCCAAAATGCCCCCATATTAAACCAAATCTTCCTTCTCCCACTCCTCAGAACATCTAGTGACCACTGTCTTTATATCAATATTACCAATTTTTCCATTACTAGAATAATACTACTTTAGAATAATACTAGTAGAATAATATTACTAGAACTACTTTGGTTCATAGTTGCATTCCCCCTTTATGTTTGTTTGTTCTTCAATATTGAGGATTTGGGGATGGTAATACCCGCTCTGCTTCTGATTGAGAGGGGGCTTAGATCCTGTAACCGTTTGACAATTTGATGTAATTATGAATTCCAGAAATATAATTGGATCATGCTTGTAAACTCATCTGTTAATCTGGGCATGATTAAGTTATGATTAGGGCGTTGACTGGGCCACATCAGTAAGGCGTTGAGCCCCACCCCTTCATGGGTGGGGGAATTGAATAAAAAAGGCAAGGCAAAGGACAGAGGGAGCAGTTTTTTGAGTTGCAGTTCTGAAGCTGAAGTTCTGATGCTGGAGTTTTGATGTTGGAGAGAAGGCCCCAAGAGAAGAGAAGAGAAGAGAAGAGAAGAGAAGAGAAGAGAAGAGAAGACAGGAGAAGAGAAGCGAACCATTCGCCTGTTAGTCTACAGCTGACTTTGTGAAGGAAACAGAGGAGCTAAGCCTGGAGAGAAACACAGCCCCAGGAAGAGAGGAACCCAAGAAGCCTGAACCCTGGCAAACGTCGGCAGCTGTCTTGCTCCAACACGTGGCAATGGACTTTGGTGAGAGAAGAAACTTATGCTTTATGGCCTGGTAACTGTGGACTTCTACCCCAACTAAATTACCTTTATAAAGACCACCCCATTTCTGGTGTTTTGCATTAGCTCCCCTTTGGCTGACTAATACAGATCCCATAGGGCATATGGATAGAACTGTTTTGCTTGCAGTTGTAGACACTCTTGTATTTTGGGATGGGTGTTGTCCATCATCATCCTTTTGTTAGTTGTCCTGGGTGAGTCCGATGACCTGGAGAGGAGGTGTTGGCTGCAACTGTGCTGAGATTCAGGGCTCAACCAGCATATGAACAGTCAGACTCTGGGACACATATTTAATGGGTATAGTGCTAATTATAGGTTCAAATAAATGGGGCAAAAGAACCATGTGTAGGAAAATGGTAAGTGAGTCTAACTCTAATACATTGGGGAGATAGGGTATCATATATTCCAAGGTAAGGCCCACTGACAGGGTGCCAGTTTCCTGGTGTCTGCCCTGCCTGTAGTGTCTAGATGTCTCTAGAACTCTCAGGAGCACCCCTGCATGAGGCACTGTTTACTGTGGCAGTCAGTGAGATCCTCCTGAGATGTGCATAAGCATAACCTCTGGAATGACCTCCTGACTTACTTTGAAATCTCTTAGCCATAGAAACCCATTTGTATTTAATATTTCCCCCTTTTGGTCTAGGTCTTTTTCCAAATGCATTGCTAACTGGCACTTGACAATAATCCCTTGGTGCCAGGGAGGCTCATCCCCAGGATTCATGTCCCACATTGGGGGGAAGGTAATGAATTTATATGCTGAGTTTGGCTTAGAGAGAGGCCACATATGAGCAACAAGGAGGCTTTCAGAAAGTAACTCTTAGGCAGTATATATCACTAGGCTAAGTTTCAATTTCACAAGAATGAGGTTCATAAGTACAAGCATCAGTATCAAGGGCTGGCATGTTGGTCTGTCCTCCTTCGCTAGGCACTGCCCATGTATTCTAGAGATCCTTGCCACTCTATGAGAGAATGTAGCAGCACTCCCCAGGATGAGAATTCAATATTCCATCCATTATTCTGTAGTTATTCCACCAGTTATTCTAAGAAATGCACATTTCTTAATGTCATCCACAACAATGGTTTTCAATTCCTCTTCAGCAACTCAGTCCAGCAGCTATACCTTAGACCTTGTGATAATCTGGAAATGGGCTCCCTGAAAATTGTCATCTTCATGTTCCTCTGACAAAAACCACCTCCCCTTTCACCTCTCCTCCTTGCTCATCAATTTCATTGTGACTCCCAGCTCCTTCACTCCTTCATTTTCTCCATGTTTATCAGCCCCTCTTCTCCACACGCATGCTTCACCTTCTTGCCTATACTGTACACAGTAAGCAGTTACTCTCTCAGCAAGTCTCAAGCTCCCCCCTTCCCTGATCTGCAGTGCCACCAGCCTTCTGGCCTCCCACTCTGGACCAGTCCAGCCACTTGTTTGACACAATGCTGAGCACTGTGTTGGGAGAGCCCAGGCATAAAACTGACTTGCTGCTCTGATAATAAGCAGCTGTGACCTGGAGCAAGTTCTTAGTCTCTGTAAGCATCAGTCATTGATATTTTAGGGGGGTGAGTTTTTAGGTACAGATTCTCATAGAATTTAGAGAGGCAACAGATGAAAAAAGGTTTGTGAGGATATGCTTTGATATTTGTATCTCTTACATCTTCCATATAAATATTCTTTCCCCAGTGATCCAGAAGTATCCAGTGGAAGGGCAAGACGATGAGTGGGTAGACTAGGGCTGTTGGAGGAGAAGTGCACATAGAGTGGGCATAGTTTATTGCTTCTAAAACACACAACTGAGACTCACAATTAAAGGACTGAGGAAAGGAGGAGAGATTTTGCCAAAAAATAGTTTGAAAAGAGAATAGGAGAGAACCCCTCATCTACTTACCACAATCAAAGAGGGTCATGGGCGCCAAGGAAGAGGAGCTGAGCAGGGCGTGACCTTGAAGGAAACAGGTGGGGAGAGGGCAGTGGTGGGCATGTCCCTTTTCAAGGGTCCTGCGTGCACTAAGCCCATGAAACCAAGGTGGCCCTTCACCCCATCAGTGGGAGCATGGAAGGAAAAGCTGTTGCATACTTTGAGTCATTTAACCCTCAAAACAACTCCACAAAACAAACACCACAAGACTATCACTGGCCCCTTTTTACTGATAAGGAAAGTAAGTGACAGAGCCAGGATTCTTACCCAGGTCTGCCGGCTTCAAAGGCCACACTCTGAAGCCCTAAGCACGCTTCTTCTCACTAAGAATCAGTTCCCTATTTGCACCCCTAGGCTGTTCTACCCGAAACACCAGGTTAAGAAACACAGTTAGAAACATTGGGTTCCCAGGTGTTTGGGGCTATTGCTAATTTAAGGTCTAAACCAGCTGGGACTTCAGCTCGGCTACATCTTTTATGTGTCCGTGGTCCACTCCTTTCCCCAACTCCCTGCTATGGTCTCCTTGCTGTCCTCCCTGCCTCCTTCCCCTCTAGCAATGAATTTGCCTGTTGCACAGAGAAGCTCAGTGCCACTACGGGAGAAGTCGCTGGCTTCACTCCTCCTCCTAACTAACTTCTCTTTCCAACCAGTTTCCAAGGAAGCGATGTCTGTCTGTCCTCCTATTTCAGACCAAGACCGCCCTTTCCCACTCATCGCCTCCACCGGGTGTTTGCCTTTCCACTGTCTTCAAACTCCACCTCTCTGCCTGGCTCTTCCCCTCAGCGTATAAACAAACCTGAGTCCTTCCTTCCCTTCACCTCATTTCCCTTATTGTCCTAGATGTCAGGAATTCCCAAGCACCAGTCCCTGAACGCTTCCACGATCGGAAAGAACTTTCACTAATTCATGGAAAAATGAAAAAAATCCTTTCAAATATTCTTTGTTTGCCGCCTTTCAGAAAAGTAAAGACTGAGCCCTTTGAAGGGGCTGTTGGTAGAAATATGGACATTAAAGATGCTTCTGGCAAGGCCTTAGAAGGAAATGATGAATGTGCTATTGGAAACTGAGGGAAAGGTGACCCTTGTTATGAAGTGGCAGAGAACTTGGCAAAATTGTGTTCTGATGTTGGCTGGAGGGCAGAACTCTCTAACCGTGAACTTGGATATTTAGCTGAGGAAATTTCCAGGCTAAGTGTGAAAAGTGCAACCTGGTTCCTCCTTGCTGCTTATAGTAAAATGCAAGAGGAAAGGGATAAACTGAGGATTGAATTGTTAAGTGAAAAAGAACCATCAATTGATGATTTGGAAAATCCTCGGCTTGTTCAGAGAGTGTGCCCTGAGAGAGTAGAGTCAGAAGCAGCTCTAGCAGGGCCTTCTCTGAGCTTCTGGGATGTGAGTTCCCAGAGAATGGGGCTCTGTGTGAGGGTGTAGCAGAGCCAGCCTTGCTAAGGAGATTAGGTGTATGATTCATGGATCCAGCCAGCCATCTCAGAGGAAGTCAGGACTGGGAATGTATTTGTCTAGGAAGGACCTGTGGTATTTGCCATAGCAGAATGGTAAACCAAGACAGCTTTAATTGCTGATGCAAAACCCTCCAGCTTTCTTTTTCCTGACACGATAACAGAATAGACGGCATGTTCAAGATGGTGCAGCTGCGGGATGGTGAAGCTACCATGGCCTAGATCACTGAGTCACAGCATGGGGGAGCAACTGCTCCAAAGAGTTCTGCAGTAGGCTTTGCATGAGCAAGGAACAAAAAAACTCTTTGCTGTGTTAAGTTGTTGAGAATTGGGGCTTATTTGTTACTATGCATAACCTAGTCCAGAAGTTTTCAAACTTTTAAATGAGAACCTCTTTACATTCTTAAAAATTAAGGACCCCAATGAAGTTCTGTTTAAGTGGGATCATTATACTGATATTTACTGTACTCAATATAAAACTGAAAACTTTAAAATACATATACTAATTCTTTAAAAATAACTATAATAAACCCTCTCCATGTTAGCATAAATAGCAATTCTGTGTGAAAAATAACTATATTTTCCAAAACAAAAAAAAAATTAGTGTGAAGAGTAGCATTGTTTTAATTTTTGTAAATTTCTTTAACATCTAGTCACATAAAAGACAGCAGGACTTTCATGGCTGCTTCTGCATTCAAACAGCCACAATGTCACAGTCCGAAAAACTCCACAATCTATTCATGAGACATTGAGAGTGAAAAAGGCAAGTAGCATTTTACTATTATTAAGAAACTGGTTTTGACCTCGGAGTCCCATTGAAAGGGGAAACCAACCTTGAGAATGTTGACCTAAACTACTGTGACTAATACAGACCTGCTTTGATTTCTTGAATTTGCACACTGAAAGGGAATTTACTGGTCAAGACCTTACATTAAGATTGACCTCTCCAATCACTAGTCTGTGGACCCGTATGGAAGCAGGAATTCCTGTTTGAGGAATAGTGCATGACTGTTTATTGAGGGGGGGGAGGGTGTAAAAATACTCACAGAGGGGAGTAGTGACTGCAAAGGCCAGAAATCTGGAGCTGAAAACTGAAACAATTTTAAGCAGAAGAGTCACATTATCAAAATGAAACTTGAGGGAGGATATATTTAGCTGCAAGAATCAGAAAATTTGGGAGTGTTGACACTTTGACACTGGGCCTTGTTTAAACTGAAGTAGGAGGTGGCCCAATTCCCTCTGAATCCCCAGAGCCTACTACAGTGCCTGGCACAGAACATGTCCTCAATAATTATTAGTAGAATGAATGACTGATGAAACGAAAAGGAAGAGATAGATTCAAAGGAGTCGGTGCAGAAAAAAATCTACAGCAGTGATCCTCAAGCCTTCTGGTGTCAGGACCCTTTAATGCTCTTAAAAATTATTGTGAAACCAAAAGATCTTTGTGGATTATCTATCAATATTTACCATGTTAAAATTTAAAACTGAAATTTAAAGAAAGATTGTTCTCTCCAGTTATTCTATGATCATAGTATTAGTGGAGGGCCTCTAGATTTGGGAGGTGAAAGCTCAGGACAACGATTATGAGGAAAAAGAGAATTGAGTCAAGGAAAGAAGTAACACATAGTAATGCATTACTATGCTGTCTACCATTTCATAGAAAACATCAAAAAACACACAGCTGATCGTTCATCCAGGCACACTGCTTGGCATGTGGACTTCCCCAGAAGGGTTGTGAGGAATAGCTGCTCCTCAGTTTTCCAAGGGAGGGAGACTCTACCTGCTGGACTTCCTTCCATCTCCTATTTCCTATTAGTTAAGGCTCATCACATGCAAAGCTAACTCACCACATTTCTGGGCAGTGTCATCAAGCCTTTCAGTGGCCTTCAGAAAGCCAGGTTCCATTCCACATTGCATCCAATCCCTGAGCTGGGGGAGTGGTGCAGCCCAGATGGGGTCAGCAGGTTGGACATGCATGCCATCGGGTCTAGGCATGCAACTCAGACCTCGGCCAGCCTGACAGGCTCGGCAAATGTGGTGGAGACAGCCTGGGCTGTGGAGCGGACTGTGCCCTCAGAAGGAAGGAAGCAGTTGAGGCAGCCAGAGGGGATCTGATTCAGTAGTTTTCTGACATTTGTAGAAGGTTCAGAACTATTTCTGCCCTAAGTGCAGATATGGCTATCCTAAAGTGGCAACATTTCCTGAAAAGAGTATAGCCCATGAAGGACATTAGGAAAGTATATCTTAATAGTCATGTAAGCAATAATGTCATTTTAAATAAAATGTTAAGAAAATATTTAATAACTGAATAAGCTGAACCTTGAAAGGGGACTTATTGTGCATCTTAGTCTATAACAAACATTGATGTTCACTCTTAGTGCTATCTAATGTGCAGTATGATTCAGATTCCAAGTTTTCTTAAAAAGCCAGGGCTATAGTTTATTTTTGAAACTGAAACCTATCAAATCACTGTGAAAAGAGTGAGAACTCAAGATACATTCATAATAGCAGTGAAATTGAGAGCGTGTGTATCTCCTCCAGGTAATTTTTAACTAAGAGTGACACTGGGGAATGTCTTGAGAAGGGAGTTGGCATAGGTTATGCTTATTACCAGGCCATGCTGCCCTTGTTATTTTAAAGAAAAAAGATGCTGGCTTTCCATAACAAGGGACATTGTGACTACCTGACTACAGTCTTAGATATTGAACTATGGACTCTTCGTTTCCATGGATCTCTCTTGAGATTACTTATTCCTTTTGCATTCATTGTTGCTTTCAAGATTTATACATGAACTCTCATCTGTGTGTGTGTGTGTGTGTGTGTGTTCTGGTTAGGGAGTTGAGTAGTTATTTTTAGTGAGTTGCAGAACAGCACAAATGCTCAGCAGACTATATTAAAACTGTCCAGAGGATTGACAACTTATATATGGGTTCTCACCTCTGAAATAAACTGGAGCCATTCAGAGAGTGGATAGGAAAAGCTGGGCAAGTGTGCATTAGACAAAGCTGTGGGAATAGCTTTTTCCAGTGACCTTAAGAACTTTAAAGAATTACCCACAAATACTGTGAGGGAGAGGCAGATAAAGAAGGCCAGAAGTCCTAATATGTCACACCAAATTGTCAGTCATGCTACCCTCTGAGAGCCATAACGATGTATCAAGTTCCCTTGACTAGAAAGTCATTCTTTTACTGACACCCAAGTACCCATGACTTCCAGGTGTTACCTCCAGCCCCATCCTATCTCTATATGACACATTCACACTGGCACTTCAAAATCATCATGCCTCAAACTGAATCCATCACCTAATCTTCCAAACCTGCCTTTCCATCTCTGTTTCCTAGGTGATGATATTGCAATTCACTTATTCTCTTAAATTAGCTATTTCATTTATCCCTTCAAAAATATTTTTGTGTTAGGCACTGGGGACACAACAGTAAACGTAGCAAAGTCCCTGTCCCGTGTATCTTAGAGTCTCATAGTGAAATGAACAATCACAAGTGTGTGTTGTGTGTGGTAGGGACAAGTTCTATGGGGAAAAAAAAGTAGAGTAAAGGGGTAACAAGTGACAGAGACATAAGATTACAGACAAGGCCACAGACATTTCAGAGTTATACTAAATTCACCTCCTAAGCCTAACTGGTCACCAAGCCCTTCATTGGTTTCCTTGCCTCTAGTGTCAATCCTCTCACTCATGCCATCTTCCTTGCTTCCATCCGAGTTGTTCTCCCCAAATTAAAATGACCTTGTCAGGCCGATTGATTTCCACTGACCATAACTGAGGTGACATTCCAGGCTCTTCACAATTTGGTCCAGCCTGCCTTTTACTATACTGTACTACTATATTCTTTTACTACTAACTATACTATAACTATAAAATTGTTACTGCTATAACTTCTACCACTCTCCAGTTGCCCAGGGGGAGAGTTAATTTCTCTGTCTTCAATGGTCTCAAATGTGATGCTGTATAATACTACTTTGTTATGATTTGTTTTCCTTTAGTCTGCCATTACAATATGATCTCCTCTTGGTAAGGCTTGTATCATCCATTTTTGTGTCTCCATACTCAGTGCAGTTATAAGCACCCAGTAGGAAATAAGTAAATATTTGCTTGCTTCATTTGAAGTTAATAACATTAAATTCCATTAAAGTTCTCCAGGCAGGAGAACTTCAGAGTCCCTAACTATTACCTGATTATACAATGCTTTCTCACTATTGTCTAGGAGATATCCCAGCACAATGAGCTTATCTGGACCACTGGGTGATAGGAAAATGTGTTCGCCAATTGTCATATTAATTCCGGTAAACCTATTTCCCAAAATTTAGCTTTATGAACTCTAGGTGAACTTCATTAGTTCTGTGACCTTCTCTGAAATTTTTGGTAAATGTGAGGGGGCGGGGCTTGCAGAACACATGCCTCTGTAATGCCCTCATCTTTATGAGATTATGTAGGGCAGGGGAATGACCAAACTGGTTACTTGAGGGGACCCTTTAAATCTGCATTTTTCATACCCCAAGCTATGTCAGGGTTTTTGGTATGGACTAAAAGTTCTCCATAATCCAGTAATTCACAATGATCAAAAGAAAAAAAAAAAAAAAACTTTTGCTTTAGTGTAATTTTGGTAATGCCACCAGAGGAAAGTTCAAACCTAGTTTTACTTAAAAACTCATGTACCATCCTCAAGAAATGGAAAGTTAAAGTAGCAGTCCAGTATCGTCTAGACATCACAATGACCTCAATATTAGAACTCAGTCTTCCTGACTTCCATTATGTATTTATTTTTTAAAAACTAAATTGTACAAAAGAATTCTTTGAATAAAATACAGAAAGTACTTCAGATGACCCTAACTATTTTGACCTTAAGATACTGAGGTCAAAGGGTGAAAAACATTTAAAGCTTTATAAATTAAAGGGGAATTTTTTAAATATTTGAGGATAAAAAGCTTAAAAAACTATCATATTTCTTTCATTTCTGTCCCATATAACCAGCATTTGAAAAAAGAAATATTAATTATAACATTACCCTTATGAACAAGTTAAACTTTAAATGTTTGAATGATTCCTTAATTATATTGGTAGCAATTATGTTTTTAGCAAGAGAAAGAATATTTCCTGAACTTAAAAGCACATAATGATGGAGAACTGCCAAAACAAGAGGGATACATTTTCAGCTCAGGGCTATGAGAGTTGAAAGATAATTTTTCAACTCAAAATATGTACTGTATAAAATATTGTATTTGAATCTTTGCAAACAAATATAGCTAAACTTGGTTAACTCACCAGATCTCTTTTTCCTACTCTTTTTTTCTCTAAGGGGAAATAATTCTTGCAGAAGATAATATTATTCCAATTAAAAATAGTTTAAGTTTTCTCTGTGCAAAGGGAGTAGATTGTCTTGCCAAAAAACAAAACTTGAAAGCAGGAGCATAATACTTATTAGGATAAAAACTGTTCTATGTTTCCACTTATTTTTTTCTAGCTATCATTTTTCAAGCAGTTTGTTTTGCTGAAAGAAGAGTAAGCTGAGTATATGCAAAAGAATAGAGCATTTGAGGCATACCTCTTTTCCTGAAGAATACAGATGTCACATATTCTGCTTAATTCAGTTTCAAAAACAAGTATTTTAGCAAAGAACCACTAAGAGTTTTTCTTTCAACTGACACTAACCAACAGTTACTTTATGAAATGAGTTCCCTGTTTCATAATGAGCTACTCAGAGTATAAAGTTGGAATTCCACTTCATTCTATTCACAAACCCTTGAATAGTTGGGAAGGATTGGGAAGAATTGGAGAAGGATCACTGTGTTGAAAAATGGTTCTTCACACCATCAAGAAAGTCAAGACAACCCAAAGAATGGGAGAAAATATTTGCAAATCATGTATCTGACTTGTATCTAGAATATGCAAAGAACTCTTACAACTCAGCAATGAAAAGACAAATTTCCCAATGTTTTAAATGGGCAAATGATTTGAATGGACATTTCTGTAAAGAAGATATATAGGGAAGTGGATGTGGCTCAAGCGATTGAGCTCCCGCCTACCACATGGAAGGTCCCAGTTTGGTTCCCAGTGCCTCCTAAAAAGAAGACCAGCAAACAAAAAACAGACACAGCAAATGCAAACAATGAGAAGGTGGGAATAAATAAATAAATAAAATAAATCTTAAAAAAAGAAGGTATATAAATGGTCAATAAGCTCGTGAAAAGATGTTCATTAGGGAAATGAAAATCAAAACCACGTTGAGATACCACTTCACACTCACTAGGATGGCTAAAATCAAGACAACAGATAATAACAAATGTTGGTGAGGATGTGGAGAAATTGAAACCCTCATACATTACTGATGGGAACATAAATGACACAGTTGCTTTGACAAAGAATATTAATCTCAAAATATTAAACACAGAGTTACCATGTGACCCAGCAATTCTAATTCTAGGTATACACCTAAGAGAATCGAGCACATATGCCCATGCAAAAACTTGCACATAAATGTTCATAGCAGCATAATTCATAACAGCCAAAACTGGGAAGAACCCAGATGGCCATCAACTGATGGATGCACGAATAAAATGTGGTGTTTCCAGACAGTGGAATATTATTTGGGAATAAAAAGGGATGAAATACTGATACCTATTACAACAAGGATGACTCTTTTGAAAGCATTTTGCTAATGAGAGATGCCAGCTCACAAAAAGCCACTTATTACATGATTCTATTTGTATGAAATATTCAGAACAGGGAAATCTATAAAGACAGAAAGTAAATTAGTAGTTGTCAGGGGTTGGAGGAAAAGATGAATGAGAGTGACTGCCTATGGGTACAGGGCTCCTTTTTATTTTTATTTTATTTATTTATTTATTTATTTATTTTAAGATTTTATTTATTTATTCATTTATCCCCCCCTTGCTGCTTGTGCTCGCTGGGTCAGCTAACTACGCCGTGCGGGCGGGCCTGCCCTCACCAGGAGGCCCCAGGAACCGAACCCGGGGCCTCCCATATGGTAAACGGGAGCCCTACTGATTGAGCCACAGCCGCTTCCCCAGGGCTCCTTTTTAGAGTGGGAAAATATTCTAAAATTAGATAGTGGTGATGGTTGCATAATTTTGTGAATATACTAAAACTCACTGAATTGTACACTTTAAAATGGTATATTTTATGGTATGTAAATTTTAACTCAATAAGGTTGTTATTTAAAAATAGTTCTTCAAATACTTAGAAAGTAAAAAATAATAATAATAAATTTTACTAGTAGTTTTGTCATTGATAATAGAAACCCAGAAGAAAATATGTGCAAAAATTGGTGCAGGCCATCTTCTGACCAACCATCCCCAAAGCATGCCAGCGTCAGCACCGCGGACAGTTCCCTGCAGTCCTCTCGAAGGTAGCGAATGAAAGGCTACCCAGGTCCTGCCAAAGTTTCCTGAAAGTGATATTTCTACTACAATTTTCTTCATTTTGGCAGTGCTCATGTTGCTTTTATAGATACATTTCCTAAGCAGTTGACTAGGACAAAAGATCTGCTACCCTACTTCATTAATCCATTCATTTCACAATATATATTGATTGTTATGTACCAGGCACTCACTACACACAAGATCTTAGACAAGTCACTTGTCTCTATTAACTTCATTTCCTCATGTATATTTAAACTTGTGAATAATTATACATGCATGGAAAACTAAGATAATATTTTTGAAGTAACCCATAAAACTTGTATTCATGAAAGGTATTTTAATTACTGAATTCTTGAACAAGGCATCCCATGCATCATCAAGAGACTTGTTTATTCTGGAAATATGAAATATCCTATGAAACTAGAAGCCCTTGTGAGTATCTCGGGCTTAAGATTAATTCCATTTGAAACCTTTGTGGCAAGAATGGCCTTCTTAAGCATGAATTTCCAAGACAAAATCCTGGATCTGGTCTGGAAATGGGCACAATTCTAAGGATGAGTAAAGGATTAAAAGCTAAGCATCTAATCTTTCACTTTCCTAAATTCAGTCCAATGATGGACTTTAGCACATAATTGCATATATGCCCCCTACATATATTTCTATGTGATTCACCGTAAAGTGGATTAATTCTAATCCCAAGTAACAGTTATAAAGGAATTCTATAAGATTTAACACTTCAAAACAAGAAATTATATTAAAAATCTCCAAACTTTGAACTGCAAAATTGTGTCTATCACCTAACCTCTCCAATTTTCATTTTTCATCAGTATGATTGGGATGGGGGAGGTGGACAAGATGATCTGCAAAGTTTAAATTCCTATGGTTCCATTTTACTGTTTTTTAAATTATTCTAATTCTTACTCAAATGATTTCATTTTAGTTGTCATTTATCAATCTTGTTCATATTTTAATATCAAAATAACCAGCACAGGATGCTTACTTCTGCCAAATTCCATAAAGCTGGGTACTGTTTCCTCAGGAAGAAATAAAAATAAAAATAATTATTGCTATATAAAGGGGACCAGTGGAAAGCACCCTTTTGACTTCTGAATACCCATTATTTCCTTTGCTTGTTTTAATTAAGAATGTTGTGTAAGAGGTCAGAGTATATTTCCATTGGGACCCTGGGGATCATTAACACAAAAGCAGAAGATACTTCTCTCCATGAGGAAAGAAAGTACATCCTTCTGAGCAGGCAAAACAGGAGCACCTAATATTTTGAGATGTTAGGAGATTAAACCTTGAGTCCAACTGTTTCAGAAAGCAAACAGTTTCCATTTCCGTTACATATGATTCTTAAATTTAATCCTTACCTTTGTCCTGAGTGATTAACTTATTGCATTCTTCAAATCAGCCCATCTGAAAGATAGCTATTCTCTTTTTGTGGTGCACAGAATCTCAAAAATCCACTTTTTATCTTTAATGCCCATCTGGTTATATCCTTCTCAAGATTCAAACATGCCATATCATTTCACATCACCTGGTAGCATTTACTACTATATCAATTTCCATCAAGCTAAAGGGAAATCATATGTCTATGGTTTTGGGTTCAGTAGCATAAATTCAATTCCCACAAATTGATAGCATAAAAGGATTGGCAAGCCTTGTCATACTCAGTTTGGACCCCAGACTGTGGCCTGCAGTTGGATGCAGGTGGACATTCAAACCTGTGCACACTCCTCTCTATGGTTCCTCTTCTGCTTTTCAGTGCCAAGAAAAGTATGTATTAGGAACCCAATATCCATCCTTCCTTTCTGAGAGGACCCTGTTTTTTGTGTGTGTTTTTTGGGGGGTGGGGGTGGGAAATAGCCTCTCTCTCAATGCACATGAAATCTTGGTGGAACTGTAGTTGCAGGTAGTAGTTCCCCACTATCCAGGTCCTAAGGGGTTCTTAGAAACCCCCAGTAGCTCTTGATGTATCCAGAGACTAGGCACATGATAAGTCAGGTGCTCTCTTCCAGGTCTTTGACGCATGAGCCAGCAACGTGAATTTGGGAGACCTTGGTCAGACTGCTGCTATGGACCATTCCTTAAGTGCCTGCTTCCTACCTTCTGGACCTGCCTGGATTCCAGGGCTGATCTTCTGGTCTTCCCAATGATTTCCTTTCCTTTAATTCAGCCAAAGTCAGTTCTGGCTGCTTGCAACAAAAGAACCCTGACTAACTCATTTCTCACTTCAGATGAAGTCTCCTGCTACATTTAATGACCACTTAGAACAAGAGCTGGTGTACTGTGTGCCAGTACCAGCTAAAATTCTAAAGTATCTACAGGGCTGGAACACTGTCCTGGGGGAATAATTGCACAAAAGATGTTTTCTTTCCCTCCACAAAGCTAGAGATTCAAAGAATACTGTAAAACAATATATAAAAGGGAATTGGGCCATAATTCTCTGTATCGTCAAACCTCATGATTTTGTTTTGTTAATTTTAATATGTTGTTATAGAAACTATACTGAAGTTCTAGAATCTAAGATTAAAATTAGCCACAATTTCATCTTAATGTCAATTCAGTGTTTTCATTTGTTCATGTCACCTTCCAGTCCTGGTCTATGTTCAGAATTCAATTTTTTTTTAATCAAAATAATGTCATAGAAAGAATATTATATTTAACATTTTCTGTTAACACTTTATCATATATATGTTTCCATTTTGCCAGTCTTCTTATATTCTTTCCTTGCACTTCCTTCCCTCCCATATATCACCAATGTTAACAGTCCAATATTTATTCTTCCACATGTCCATTCTCAAATTATTATGTATGTATATTTGTGTGTGTGTACACAAATATCTACATATAGAGAGAAACAGAGAGACAAAGATATGGTAAGATTTTAATTGCTGCTTTCTAAACATTGAGGCAAAATTGAAACATACTCTGCAGAAAACTCAGCATGTTGCTTTTCTCACTTCACAATACATCATGAAATCCCCTCAGTCAGCTGGTATGAATGTAATTCATTCTTTTAATTGGAGGGTTTATATCATTTATGGTTAATGATATAGTTTGGGATTAAACCTACCATCTTACCATTTGTTCTCTATTCATTCCATTTGTTCTTTATTTTCCCTTGCTTCCTGCCTTTTTTTTTTTTTTTTTGAATTATTTTTAAAAAATATTTCATTTTGTCTCCACTATTAGTTTGTTAGCTATACTTATTGTTTGCACCTAGGTTTATAATATACATCCTTAACTTATCAAGTCTACTTTAAATAATATTTGAATGTTATATATGAACCTTACAACCGTAAACTTCCATTTCCTCTTTACCTTCTTTGTGCTGTTTTTATGTATTTTATATCTGCATATAGTTTGAGCCCTACAATGTATTTGTTATTTTTGCTTGATATAGTCAATTCACTTTTAAAGAAATTTAGAAATGAGCATAAAATTGTTTTATATTTACTTAATGGTTTCCATTTCTTGTGCTTATTATTCCTTTGTGTAGATCTGTTTCCATTTGGTTTGATTATTTTTTTTGCCCAAAGAACTTCCTTTAACATTACTTATAGTGCTGATCTGCTGGTGACAAAGTCAGTCATTTTTGTTTGCCTAAAAAAGCCTTTATTTCACTCTTATTTTAAAAAGATTTTTGCTGGATATTTAATTCTAGATTGACAATACATATTTTTTTTATTCTGCAATCTAAAAATGCCATTCTATTGTTTTCTTGCATTGTTTCTGACAAGAAATGTGGTCTCATTCTTACATTTGTTCCTCTATGTCAAATGATTTTCTTCTCAGACCTGATTTAAAATTTTTTTCTCTTTATCACTTTTTCAGCAATTTGATCATGATGTGCCTTGATGTGATTTGTGTGTGTGTGTGTGTGTGTGTGTTTCTCTTGCTTGGTGTTCATTAGGCTTCCTGGATCCATGGATTCATAGTTTTCATCAAATTTGGAATTTTTTAAGCCATTATTTATTCAATTTTTTTCTCTCTCCCCCTCTCCTCCCCACCCCCATCCCACCCACTATACATGTGGTTTTCTCAGACTCCAATTATACATATTAAATTTTTATTATGCCAGGTCATTGAGGCCATTTTTTTCCCATCATTTTTCTCTCTGTGCTTCAGTTTGAATAATTTCTATTGCTACAGCTTCAAGACATCGATCTTTTCTTTTTCCATGTCTAAAGTGCAATTAATTCCATCCAGTGTAATTTTCATTTAATTTCTAGAATTCCATTTGGTTCTTTTTCATATCTTTAATATCTCTCCGGATTGTGTTCATGTTATTTTAAAGACCCTTGAGGACATTGAACACATTTGTATAGCTGTTTCAAAGTTTTGCATATTAAGTCCATCATCTCTGTCACTGGTGGGTCTTTTATGATTGACTTTTCTCCTTCAGGTTATGGCATATATTTTTCCTGCTTCTTGGCATGTTTAATAATTTTTTATTGGTACAGAACATGGAGTTGTAAGGTTATTGAGTATCTAGATTTTGCTATCTTCCTTTAAAGAGTTTGGCATTATTCTGGAGGGTGGTTAAGCTACTGGCATCATATTTTCATGGCTTCTTTTACAGACGTTTTACAGGTGGATCTGGATTGGCCTCTACCTTGGGGCTAGTTTAGCCTTTCTGCTAAGGTGTGACCCTTCTGAAGTTGTCACTTTGTAAACTTGTTCTCTTGAAGGGCTAATCTGCAAGTTCTCTGGCATAGCCTTGTCAAGAAATTCTGAAAATTCTCTCTCCATTACATTAAAGCTTGACATTGAAGAAGGACTATAGAAAGTGAGGTGGCTGAAATTATATTAGAAGGACCAAAAGTATGATTAGATTCTTGTTGGAATGCTCCAACAAAGACAATTAGTGGGAGGCGGCTGTGGCTCAATCAGTGGGGCTCCCGTTTACCATATGGGAGGCCCCGGGTTCAGTTCCCGGGGCCTCCTGGTGGGGGCGGGCCCGCCCGCACGGCGTGGTTGGCTGGCCCAGCGAGCACAGGCAGCAGGGGGGGGATAAATGAATAAATAAATAAAATCTTAAAAAAAAAAAAAAAAAGACAATTAGTTGTCAGTCATCAATCACAAAGTTAATAATTCAGTGTGATACTTTATTCTCTCTATACATATGAGGCTTTGATAGCTTTCTGGTTTGCCACATGTAAGATGCTGACCTTCTTGATTTCTGTTGTACTACAATGTCACTAAATATTGCATTAAACTAACTATGCATCTCCTTAGGACCATCAGCTTACCCATAAGAACTCTAAGGCATTTTTACAATTTCAGAGAGTTTGTCCCTCATCATTATATGATTTTGCTTACATTTTCAGACTTATAAACCTCTTTAAGTGACATTATGTGGCGAGCTTCCTTTCAAGTTTAGATTTGAAAAAGAATTTGTTTCATCCATTTGAAAATATCTTTGGATTCAGTTTCCATCACTGTTCCTTGTTTATTGTAACTATAATTTAATTACTAAGGGATAGTTTAGGAGTAAAGTAAGGAAGCTGGTTGTGAACCATTTGAAGTTACTTCACATTATTTGTTTCCTTTTACCGAGCTGGAGTAACTATGGGTACACCACCAACAATATCTATTCTGTAAGCTACTTACTCCTTCCCACATGGATATTCACCCCGTGAATAGTAGAATGAAGCTTTGAGACAGACTGTACAGTCATTTTTATATCTCTGTTCAAAATATTTACCCATTCCACTAGGTCTTGTTGATCATTCGTTTATTAAGAATATCTCGGGAAGCGGCTGTGGCTCAATCAGTGGGGCTCCCGTTTACCATATGGGAGGCCCAGGGTTCGGTTCCCGGGGCCTCCTGGTGAAGGCGAGCCCGCCCGCACGGCGTGGTTAGCTGACCCAGCGAGCACAAGCAGCAAGGGGGGGATAAATGAATAAATAAATAAAATCTTTAAAAAAAAAAAAAAAAAAAAGAATATCTCATCTAGCATTCATAAGAAGCTTGTCCCTGGCTTACCTTAGTTGCATTGTTAATCTTTGACATGTAGGTCAGATTAGGGATTCTAACACAGGGTGGCCCAGAAGAAGGTTATGTGGAATATCCATTTGGGGCACCAGACTATCTTTTCTGATATCCATTGTGATATGTCCAAAGATATTTCCCACTATTTTTAATTTATTCAATTTCTATAAACCAGAAATACAGTTCTAATGACTCATGTAAGGCATTTCTGAGCTTGACATAAATAGTGCCCAACTACTCCCCTTGGCTCTGTCCCAGAGGTGCACTCTAGATGCCTCACAGAAGCTATGACCACTGCTTCCACACTGATACAGCCTCTTCTCTCCACTTGGTACCCAAGTCCTCCCACTCTACCCCAGTTAGCATCTCCCACACAGGAGAAATTGAGCTGCCTCAGCCCTGGCTTCAACAGGCATTGTGCTAGGAAGAAATGTGCACTTGTAATTTCAACAGACTTTGCCAGTTTACTTTCTCACAAGGCTGTAGCCATTCACATTTTCCACCACAGTGTAGAACTATGAGGTTTTCCCTGGCTTCCTACCAGCAATGCCAATATGGTGGAAGAGAGGGGTTTCACATTGTTCCTTTGATCTTTAATACCCTGGCAATTAGTGACACTGAGCATCTTTTTTCCATGTTTATTGGCCATTTGGATTTGCTCTTCTGTGAATTCCATAATTATATCCTTACCCATTTTCCAGTTGGGGTATGAGTCTCTTGCTTTTCAATTTGTAGATGTTTTTGTATATATAGATATTAACCCTTTATCTGTTATATATAAACATTTTCCCCAGTCTTTTATTTCTCTGCTGACTTTATCTATCTTTTGTTATTTACTAAATACCTATTGTCTTAGTTTCTAGTCCGCTAAGAAATTACCACACCATGGGTTGGCTAAACAACAGGAATGTATTGGCTCATGGTTTGAGAGGCTTTAAGGCTTGCTTCCTCTCAGAGTTGGGAGCATTCTGGGTTCCTTGGTGTATTAGTCAGGGTTCTCTAGGGAACAGAATCAACAGGAGATATCTGTAAATAGCATGGATTTTATAAGAGTCTCTCACATGACCGTGGGGATGCACAAGTCCAGGTTCCACAGGCAGGCTGCAAACCAGGTGCTCCGATGAAAGTCCAATGAAGGTCCCTGATGAGTTTCTGGGAGATGTTGGCTGTCCAAAGATGAGCTAGGAAATTCTCTCTGAATGCTGAAATCACTTCCCCTTTTAAGGCACTCAACTGATTGGATAAAACGTCATTTATTGCTGACGGCAATCTCCCTGGTTGATGCAGATGTAATCAGCCATCTATGCAGTGAATTCACTGATGACTAAAGCCCATAAATGTCCTTGTATTACAATTAGCCCAGTGCTTGCTTGACCAAACAACTGGGCACAATTACCTGGCTGAGTTGACACATTAGCCTAACCATCACTGTCCACCCCTTGTCAACTCGGCAACCATACACATTACCTTAAACCATACTTAGTCTCTAATAAAAACAATAACAGACATATATATATATATGTCCCGCCTAACGATGTTCAACTCTCCTGCATACAACTGGAAACGCATTAATTCCCTACAGAATAGGGTGCAAGTCCTTGGGTAATAGTCACTCTTAAACTTGACACCCTTAAATATTATGTCATGAAACTAATACAACTTGTCATATGATAAGGGAAAAGGTTGGGGGAAAAAAACAAAGAAATTCGTTTTGTGTACATATACAATCATACTCATAACGAAACAAGGAAGAAGGTTCATGACCATTACAGTCCTCATTTCTGTAACTGGTCATGTGGTCAAAGTTCACATTTATCACTCCCTTCTACCACTATGCATTCCATGTTCCCGTTACCCTCAGCAAGCACTTCAGCTGGCTGTGGTTCTTTGCCTGGTGGGGTGACACGAACTTTCATTCCTGAAGATTCTGGGCCATTGTTAGTTCTATTTGTATTGGGTTGTTGCAATTTTCCATTGACTTTAATCACAGGGCATGGCAGTACTAGGAGACATCCTCGGGGGTCTCCTGTATTCCAGGCAAACTCTTCTTTACCCTCATTATGTAGATGCAGTCCTACTTCCCCTTGACAGTCAGGATCAACCACCCCAGCCAGTACAGTAATTCCCTTCTTTGTCTGTTGATTTGGTGGTAAGAGGAGCCCAAAGTGGCCAGGTGGCAGTCTTAACTTTCAGTTCAATGGAATCATTGCTGTGTTCCCTGGTGGCAGCAATCCTCCTTTTAGGACTAAGATCTGTAGACCAGCAGAGCTTAAGGTTGCAGGGACAGGAAGCAAAACTTTTCCTAATGGGTCACTAGCGGTAAGAGTGAGTGGTGCCACTCCCATTTCCACCCCTTGATTCCTAGACCCATGAATCCTGGTTATGGAAGAAACAGCACCATAGAGTGGATGCTGATTCGGAGCATACACAGCCTCCTGGAGAGCATTGCCCCAGCCCAGCAAGGTAGTGCCACCAGAACAAACTGTTGGAGCCCTTTCTAACACCTCGAGCTATAGCGTTGAATCCAGAATTTCTGCTTAGTGGGCCCATATCAATAAATTCAGCCTGATCCAACTTTATATTCCTTCCACAATAATCCCATACCCTTAGTATCCATTCCTACACATATTCCTCTGATTTCTATCTATATAAGTTGGAAAACTCATGCGGTTCTTTCAGAGTATAGCATACTTCCTCATGGGTTACACTTCGTAATTTCACCTTTGGGAGCTTGTTGTGATTTTAGTCTAATAATAGGTCTCCAAGAGAGGATTGGTGTTAGGGGTGGGTAAGGAGAAGGATTAGAAATGTCTTGCAAGCTGCTGACCTCAGGGCATTCCTTTGCATTTTATTCTGGTGAGAAAGGATTAATCTCTTCAGGTGGGAGTTGGAAGGCAAATTCTTCAGGGCAGACTGGAGGCTGGGGAGTGCATGCTGGAGTTTTGCTGGTACCTGCCTCAGGGCTAGGAGGAGGTCCAGACTCCCTGGGGCAGACCAGAGCCTGGGTAGTGCAGGCTTCAGTTTGGCTGGTGCCCACCTCAGGACAGGAAGGAGGTCCGGACTCCCTGGGGCAGGCTGAGGCTGGGTGATACAAGGTTGACAAGGTGTGGTCTCCACAGGACAGGCCATTGCAGGTTTATCTGGTAAAGTCTCAGCAGAATTTAGGGTTCCAATGTCCCCACCAATATTATCATCATCCAATATGTCTCCATCCCAATCCTCTGGGTTCCACTCCTTTCCAATCAATGACTTCACTTTACCCATAGATACCCTGTGGGGTTGAGATTTTAGTTTTCTTTGTAACTCTGCTACTTTACAATGAGAGTCTGAGTTTGATTCTCAGATATCTCAAGCCTGTGGCTGTAGGAGACAAGATCTTTCAGAGCACACATAGAAACTTTCACATCATTCATGTGGCATTTAAGTTTCAAATTTGAAGCCTTAGCTCATATCTTTCTTTTATAACTGTATGCAGAGTATCTAGGAGAAGCCAGCCAACACCATTATATCTTTTGACTCCACAAAACTCTGTTAAGGTATTGAAAACACTCTCACCCAGATCCTTGCCTCTTATAAGCGTGGAAGTAGGGGAATCCAGTGATGATATTTTGCGTATCTCCATTGCCAGCTCAAACCATGGACTGTTAGTGGCCTCTTCATTATTGGAAAGGGAGTCATTAGTACCCTTGAGTCCAATTAGAGTGAAGAGCCCACCGCAAAACTCCCAGAACCACCTCAGACATCCGTGTTTAAGATTCTGTTCCTCAAGAACCACTCCCGATACCAAGCTGTATTAGTCAGGGTTCTCTAGAGAACAGAATCTGTCAGTAGTATGAGATTTTCTAGAAGTCTCTCCCATGACCATGGGGATGCATATGTCCAGGTTCCGCAGGCAGGCTGCAGACCAGGGCCTCCGATGGAATTCCAATGAAGGTCCTTGATGAGTTTCTGGGAGATGTTGGCTGTCCAAAGACAAGCTGGGAAATTCTCTCTGAATGCTAAAATCACTTTCCCTTTTAAGGTATTCAACTGATTGAATAAAATGTCACTCATTGCTGACAGCAATCTCCCTGGTCTGCCTTGTTGATCGTAAATGTAATCAGTCATGTATGCAGTAAACTCACTGATGCTAACGCCCATAAATGTCCTTGTATTACAGTTAGCTCAGTGCTTGCTTGACCAAACAACCGGGCACAATTACCTGGCTGAGTTGACACATTAGCCTAACAATCACACTTGGCTTTCTCATCATATGGCGATGCCCTCTTCTTTTTCTTCTGGCTTCTGTTAACTTTGGGCTTCCAGCTCCTTCCCATGGCTTTCTCTTCATAAGGTTTCCAGTAAGAGGATCAATACCCATACTGATTCAGTTGTCAACACCTTAACTAAACATAATACCTTCAAAAGGTCCTTTTTCCTATGGGTTCACATGAACAGGAATGTGGGTTAAGATTCAGAACATGTTTTTCTCCGGTGTACATAAACTCAATCTACCACAGCTATTGTAAGTAATATCTAACTCTAGATTCTTTTTGTTCCACCTCTCAACTTGGGTATTCCTACAAAAACAGTGGCTTTAGAGTAGGTTTCAATATCTGGTAAGGCCACTGTAATCAAATCAGTATCTTATGGGAAAGAACAGAATTTCCAAAACATGTTTTATGACAAAGTAGAGAGCACACATCTCATACTTGTTCCTGATTTTAATGGAAATCATTTTAAAGGTTAATTGTTGGTATTTAGTACCACATTTGCTTTTTCACTTTTCTTAGAATTTGTTGTAACTATCAAAATTTTTGTGTGCGGCGTTGGCATCCATCTTACTTTAGCTAAGCCATTTGCCTCAACACTGACTCTTGTCCTAGTTAATTAGCAGTTTTCTGGCCCTGCGGCATAAACTCCCCACCCCCTAGCCCAAACTGGCCTCTGCAGCCTCCACCCATACCACCCACACACCTCACCCAAACCCACAGTTAAATGATTAGCTCACATCCCCATCGCCCTTGGACCTGCTCCCCTCACCTTTTTATGTGCCTTTGCTTTGAACTAACCAGTCCTTGACTCCCATGGGAAACGGACTGACCTCCTCCCCTGGACCACAGTAAAGGCAGCCCCACAGTCCCTCTCGCTCCGCTTGTGTGCGCCCCATGTGCTGGCTGAGACGCCCAAGCCAATCGCGCTTCCCGTGGACCTCTCATGGCACCCCTCCTCTCTGGGACCTGTGAGTAACACACGATCTTTTCTCACGCCTGATGGCCTCAGTTTCCCATTGTGTCTCACTTGACCTCCACTCCAACCCAAATTTAAAATCCAACTTAATTCGAAACAGAATTTTTACTAGGCCTGGCCATTGAGTTTCATCAAATGCCTTCTAGCTTCTATTGATATCATCATAACATTTTTGCTCCTTTAATGTGTTACTGTAATGAATTATGTTGCTAGATTTACTCTCACCGAATTACACTTGTTCACAGTATTACACTGCTAAAGTCATTTTGCCAAACTTTTCTTCAGAATGCCTGCATCTGTATCCATAAATGGTATATAGTCATCTTTTGAGATGACTTGGAATTTTTTCTGTTTATATAGCACTGGAATTTCCTGTTTCTAAAGCTTATTCATAATTCATCTGCAATATCTCTTTGCCTGGTACCTTTTTAAAATGTAGGTGTTTAAACATCTTTCCAATCTATTTTATGGCTGTTGGTACATTCAAATTTTTCTACTATAGGTTTTCAGATTGTATTGTCATAAAGCTCTATTTATTGTTATTGTTAATATTTTTAAAATTGCTTTCATACCAGTGGTATTGTTTTTTCTCATTCTCATTCTTTCTTCTTTGATAATAAAGATAATTATGAGACAATATTTTCAGAACACTTATCTGATAAAGAGCATGTATACTAAATATATATCTCTAAAAACTTAAGAAAACTAACAACCATTTTTAAAAAATGAGCAAATGATTTGAACAGATACTATACTACTACACACCTATTAGACTGGTTTAAAAAAAACAGACACACTCAAGTGCTGACAAGGATTTGGAGTAGCTAGAATGGCTGGGGAGACTGCAAAATGGCATGGCTTTTTTTTTTTTTTTTTTTTTTTTTTTTAAGCAGTTTGGCAGTTTCTTATAAAGTAAAGATGTATTTACCCTATGAGCCAGCAATTTACCCAAGAAAACTGAAATATTTATACAAACACTTGTGCAAGAATATTTATAGCAGCTTTATTCCTAATCACCAAAAATGGAAACTGAAATGTCATTCAGTTGGTGAATGGGTAAACTGTAGTTTATCCATACAACAGACTACCATTCAACAATCAAAATGAATGGACTACAGATACACAATAACATGGATGATTCTCAAATGCACAGCAGCCAAGCCTTGACTTGCTCTGGGCCCCAGCAGAAACTGGCAGCTGTACACATTTCTTTGTAAATGGATTGGAGCACCATGCTCAAACAGTGCACGTGTTGCCTCTAAAATCTAAAGATTCTCACATTTATTATTTGCCCTTTTATTATTCATAGCAGTGAAGGTACAGCAATTTGCCTCTCACTTTAATGGGGAATATTCTGGCATACAAAGCAATTGTACTGATGTGGCTGACAGACCTTTGAATTTCATGAGTTTTCTCTCTCATTCCATGGTACACAGGTGTCTTACCAAGGCTACTCCCTGCTCACCAGGCCAAGTTGGTACACTGTCATCAGTCCAGTGGAGCAGCATGATATTCTTGAGAACTGTTGATCAAAGTCTCTGGGGCCTCTCTAATTACAGAGAGCCAGAGAACTGACATAAGTACTACTGTCCCTGCTAGATGACAGCAAACTGCTTCTAGAGATCTTTTCTAATCAGTAGCATGAAACATGCATTTGCCAGATCAATAGCTGTCTACCTGGTGCCAGGGACTCTACTGTTTCATGTAGCAAAGAAAACACATCGGGAACTACAGCTGCAATTGGACTCTCATCTGATTAATCTTACAATGATCTACCATCATTCTTCAAGGTTCTTGCCTCTTTGATAATAGGTCAATCAGATGAGCTAAATGTGGAAATGATAAGAAATCGTCCCTCCTGCAAGTTTCAAGTCTTTGAAGGTGGCACCAATCTGTGCAATTCCCCTATAAGAATGAGATCTTGCTCTTCCTGTAATATTTTGGTAGGTGGAGACTGGTCCGGAGGTTTCCACTTGGTCATTCTTACCCCACTCGCCCTCCTTCCTTAGGTCGGGAACCAAGGCCACGGGCTTCAGGCTTTTGCTGGGTCAGAGCAGCACTTCTAGATACCAATTTCAGTTTCACTTTATTGATTCTTAACAAATACCCCAAAGCTTAGCAGCTTAAAACCACAATTCTTTCTCTCCATTTTGTGGGTTGACTGGGGAGTTCTTTTTCTGGTCTCACCTGGGCTCACTCTTGTGGCTGCAGTCAGATGGTGGCTGAAACATTTACACAGTGTGAGACAGTCTTGTGCCGGAGGCCTTACCTGGAAAGTTCACAGCATTTCTGTTGCATTTTCTTACTCGAAGCAAGTCACTAGGCCAGCCAGATTCAAGGGATGGGAACAATAGAGTCTATCTCTTGATGGGAAAAAAAAAAAAACAGCCAAGAATTCGTGACCATTTTTTAATCCACCACACAATGCATGTAAAAAGGTGGGAAAGAAACCCATTAAAATCCAGGGTCTTCTATCCTGATGAAATTCCTAAGGGTCTGGGGTCTTGAGAACACAGGGCCATTTCGAAGGTGAGAGCCATGTTGGCGAAACCACCATGGTTGGCAGGTGTAGTCGACTCTGGGTTTGCTGCTCCGACCTGTTGGCTGAGCACTAAGACTGCTAGTTTAAGTGGGTCTTGGAGCAAGAGAAGGTCCTGCCACAGACAGAGGCCTGGGCCTCAAGACCCAGCAGATGCACAGGTGTGGCAGATGGGGATGCTCCCTGAAGCCTCAAGCGCTGATGGGAGAATTGCAAGGCAGACACATGGGAACAACAAGCCACGCCTTCCTCTACCCCTACCGGACTTTGGTAAAGACTAAGGGTCAGGCCACGGGACACTCAGTAACCGTGAAACCTCAATCCACTGTGAACGTGGTGCTATATGATCCGCTGGGTTGGGTGCATGCCAGCATCAGTTCACCATCTAATGACAATGGCATTTGTGCTTCCTGATGGAAGAATTCAGTACACATCTGTGTGTAGTTTTTTTCCAAGATTGACCCTACATCTGATTAAGTCTCTAGCTCTACCTACCAGTTTAGAGAAAATGAAGGGGACAGAAAAACAGAGGTATGTCAGTGACGCCCATGTCCTGGTAGCTACGTGCCTGAGGACTGACACCAACAGGGACAGTGACCAGCTCTACCGCTCTAAGGGTCTGGAAACTCTGTGTCCTGGCCCCAGGCTGTATCTTAACAAATATAATATCCTGTAGAAGTCGTAATAGGCCTGGGGAAAACAATATCTACTTCCAGTAAACACAAAACTAGCCTGTTATAGAGCTGTTGGGAATTCTGTGCATGAGGTTCCAAACAATCAGATTTGAACTTCGTGCTTAGACTTAAGAGTTGAGGAGCCAATTTCCCACTGCCGGGTAAGAATTTACTACCTGTGGCACAAAGAGAACAACAAATTAAGGAAGTCGTCATGGAACCTGGAGGAAGCAGACAATGACAAATCCAATCTATGCAACCTGCAGGTCAAGTACTGGAGCCAAAATGCTTTGCAAACAGAACTGACCAGCTGCAGGCTACGAGTGTGGCTGAAAATGTGCCTAGATAAGGTTTAGAGGACAAAGGAGAACTGCAATCCATTTTCCAGCAAAACACTGCAGTTAAGCTCGGGGGGCTTTTATTAGCCTTTTAAAAATAGCATATATATATATATTTATCTTTTCAGCTATTTAAACAGAGCAACAACAATCCTGCCCATGAAAGGAATTCTGGGAAACGGTAACTTCTCACCTGCCACCCCACCCTGTTTTCTCTTCCACCCTGACCACTGGGCATACTTCTCTAGAGTACTTTGTGGGACCACTACCCTGACACTTTTGTTACTGGATTTTGTCTAGGTTCTTGACTATGCTGCAGAAATTAATTTCAAGAGCACGTTGGGTTGATTAGGCCAGTAATTTATTAAGGCAGCGGGGGAGGAGAAATGGGCAAAAATAACAGATCATGGGTCCCAGACAGAGGAAGGGGCTGAAGAGTGGTAAAAAGGACTGATGTACAGGCTACAATTTCCCATTATAGATTATAAATGCCCAGGTTTTCCTTGCATGTTGATTCAGGTGGAGGGGACACAGCGAGAGCAGGGTGCAGAAATGAGAGAGCGAGAGAGATTTGACCTTTGCGCTTCCTTTTTAAACCATTCATTTTCCCTCCCCTTTACTAATGACATGGGAGGGGTTCCAGCTGTTTGCTGTTTTGATTGATTACCCCACCCATCAATCCCCCAGGATGGCCCAATGATAAGGCCCCTGGAGAATATCCGGGGCTTCTCCTGGCTTCCAGAGGAAATCTCATTCTGGATGGTAGACTCTTGTGAGGGTCTTCCAGCAGCCATCTTGGGGTATTGATATCCATGTGGACTTCTTGCCAGGTTCCAGATCCATCTATTGATTCCTTATTTTACTAGTCTGCTTCACTTTCATGCCACCCAGCATTCATCTTTGTTTCTCTCAAATGAACAGATTAACATGTCCATTGGTGAGGACACTAACTGGATGGTTACCAAGTCCAATTTCGTGCTGATCGGAGCTAGATTCTGCTGCTAGTGCTGAAGGGCACTCATGTGCCCGAGCTATGAATGTCCCTACGTGTATTCCTTATGGTTGGACCTGCTTCCTGCTCATGTCTGCTTCCCAGAAACATTGAATATGGGCTGTAAGCTCCCCTCGTCCATGGCCTGGCCACAGATGACTGGTGTCTTCCTTTGCAGAGGGCTGCCAATGCAAAATACAAGAATTGGGTTGTTTTTTTAGGGTAAAGGCATAGTTCTGAAGCCATTAAATGTCCAAATCAAGGCACCATCACAGATGCTTTCTCACCAAAGTCAGCTACTGGTGATCCTGGTGTCCTGCCACGTGGCAATCAGGCATATGGCAGGGCTCGTCTCCTCAGCCTTGAGCTGCTTTGTGGCCCCTGGTGGCCTTTTCCCATTCCTCTGTGCTCTGAGTCCAGACTCTGGGAACTCAGCTTCTCAGGGCATTTCTCCTTGAGATCAGCTCTGGCCTATTCTGGACTTTCTCTCTCTCTCTCTCTCTCAGAGAGAGAATCAAAATGGCAGCTTCCTTTTTCTTTGTATATCTCTTATGTTTCTGTTTATATAAAGCTCCAGTAAGAGGGATGAGACCCAGCCTGAGTCATGCCTCACTGACGAAGTCCAATCAAAAGGGTCCCACACCCACAGGAATGGGTTAGTTCAAGAACATAATCTTTTTATTATTATTGCTCACCAAATTCAAACTATCAAAACTGGTATCATCTGGGACAGACAGGGGTTGTGGGGAGGGGAGCCGCAGGCGTGCTGCGCTCATCACATCCTGCTTCTCAGGAAGGTGGACCAGTGAACGCAATTCTTTCTGTGGTAGGGGCAGCCTTAAGTGCCAGCTGAAGAGGAAAAGAATCAGCTGAGGGGAGCGGTAGAGATGGCGAGAGACAAAGGGAAAGTGACAAAGGAGGAGGGAGGGGAAGAAAGAACCTGCACAGAGCGAGGCAGAGAAGTCTTGAGCAGTGAGACCACTGGTCTGTGACCTTCCAGGTCCCCAGGCAGGAGCGGCCATGCCTCCCGACCGAACTGTCCTAAGTGGTTGTCTGTCTTCACAACCAAAAGGGACAGAAAAGAACCCGAAGTAAGTTAGAAGTTCCCATTCCTTGCATTTCTAGCAGGACTGACTTAAGCTCAGGCCATATTTCATTCTAATCATAAAACAGAGACTTAGGCTAAGAAACATTTGTCATTCCCAATAAAAATACACGCAGAGATGGACTCTGCATTTGCTCAAAGCGCTTCCTTACTGCACACATCGCACCTGGGCTTCCTCTTTGGCAGCTCCATCTGGGAGGCCGGCAAAGGCCAAGCAAACAGTGCCTGTCTTTCAGACAGCGTCAGGATGTCAGGAAACCAAGGTCTGATAGACGTGGTGGGGTGAACCCACGAGCCAGTAGTCTGGTGGACAAAAACCCATTGGATGTGGTCAGGAGTTTAAGAACGCCTGCACACCCCACTTCCCGCCATCAGGTACCTTCCTTGCCACCGTTGAGGGGCACCCAGGCCCTGAGCTGTGCAGCTTGACCGCGTCTTTGTTTCCCACTTGGATTCAGCTGCTGGGCCCTGGGCCTTGCTTCCTATCTGCTCCACCAGGCTGCTCCTCCAACCCGCAAGCAGCAGGGAGGCCTCTTCCATGCAGTGGAACAACAGCAGGTGTGTTCCCAGGACATCCTAAAGTCCTGTTCTGTCTTCGGAGTCTGTGACCCACCCAAATAATGCTCTTTCGCAAGCCCGATTTGTCTTAGAACAATACAGTTATCAAAACTTGGGTTCACTCTGTCTTTTGTGGCCATTCCATGGGGCAGGCTGACTTGATGAATGAGTTAGGGTACCGTAAACTTCAGGAAGCTTCTCTCCCCAGAACTACATTTAAAAACTTGCTCTCTTGAAGCCTCAGATAAAAGGAAATTTCAAGGGAACAGAGGCACACTCTAGACTCTTTGTCTATTTCAGACGCCTTCTCAAAAAAGACCCATCTTGGGGAGCAGATGTAGCTCAAGAGGTTGAGTGCCTGCTTCCAATGTACGATGTGCAGGGCTGGGCCAGAAGATTGAGTCCTAGTTGGTGAAGACACTCCTCCCGAGGCAATCAAGATCCCCTCCCTCAACAACGCAGGGCTTGGAGAGCAGAACTTGCCCCCATTTGCCTCCTTGGTCTGATACTGAGTGGGGCACAAATAGTACAATCCTACAGGTGGCCTTGGTTGGACCACGTAACCACAAAAAAAAAAAAAAAAAAAAGTTCTACCCTCCTCCTCTGGGCAAAATCTCCAACACCTGGGTTAGAAACGTACAAATAAGATCAGAATCTGTTGATTTTTGCCTGAGATGCCTAAGCGTTCTCAGTAGATGAGTGCCATACTGCAAACTCTTTGTGACCAGTTC
Source organism: Tolypeutes matacus (assembly GCA_026826555.1). Lineage (NCBI taxonomy): Eukaryota > Metazoa > Chordata > Mammalia > Cingulata > Chlamyphoridae > Tolypeutes > Tolypeutes matacus. Next base: position 18,498,556 of record JAKSZT010010858.1, read on the forward strand.
ACAAGAATCAGTACAGGAACTAAGAACGAGCCTTTGGAAACTTTTATAGCATTTTGACCTTGGTGCAACCTTTTCATCATATTTTATGAAAATGTCAGTCTGCAAAGGATCAGAAATTTTAAAAACGTGCCCTTTACCAGGGATAGGTTGGAAAAATACTGCTCTACTACAATTTTTATCACTTTACTTCCTGCTCTAAAGAGAATCCCGTGGCATCACCTTATCCTGTATTGTACAGAGTATCTTTTCAGTTTGCTTGCATTTGTAATGGCATAAAGGGACAGTCAAAAATGCACTAGCAGACTGAACCATTCCATTACTATTTTGTGAAATATAAACCAAATGGAAAAATTGAGTTTACTCATTTACCTTTTGGTGATTACTTAAACATAGATCAAATATATACCAATGCTGAGTTTTTCATCTATCCAGCATGTTTAACTATAGCTAAAGGGAGTTTCTGATAAGAGAAATGAGTATTTACTGTTCCTATTTAGCTACAGTGATACCAGTATTTTATAACAAAACCTTTTTGCCACGCACCCCCTTCTATCTGTCCCTTTTTTTAATTTCAGGGAGTGGTTAAATGTTCTACTTGGAATCACATACTATCTCCGAAACTTCTAAAACACTCGAGCAGCTTTTTAGGTCTTCACCCTAATCACAACTCAGTGTGCACCCAATGCTTCTCTCCACCTCACCCTGGCGTCCTTTCCATGACGCTTTCAGTCCAACAGAAAAGCCCAGAAGCCAAAGAAAGTTGCTGTGCACACCGAGCAGAGGACAAAAGTTGGAGACTCGACAAGGACTTGAAGTAGTTCCCAGTTGCTTCCCAGAGTTTGTTTTTGGGGATAGCAGTATTAGCAAGAAATGGGGCCAGGAAAGCCTCAGGCTTCTGTATTCGTCCTAATAACTCTGTTGATGCATGATGAGGTGCAATGGTGTAAAGTTACACTGTCTCTAAAGCATTTGAGCGTTAAGGCTTGCTGCCTCATTCTACCTTTTCAAACTGGTGGAAGAGCAGAACAAAGTCTTGAGATGCTATGCTGATACTGAGTTAACTACCAACCTCTATTTACATGTTGAGTTTTCATATATTAGGAACAAGAAAATATACTTTGTTTACAAATGCACCATTTCAACAGAAAAAAGATTTCTCTACTCCAAGAACACTTCTTAGAACACATTCCTGTTTTAAATAAACTCCTTGTACAGAAATGGGCTTTATACCACATCTAGGTTAAGATGAAAACACTTAAAGACAGCACTTTTTTATTTTAGGAAATTCTCTTGATTAAACTTTCCAGTAGTGACACTCACTGTTGGCAGCAGAATGACTTAAATAAAACTTTGGACCTGAAGACATGACTGTAAGGACCAATGGATCAATTAAATTGTATACAGAAAGTCGATTTTTTAAAACAGAGAATGGTATTTTTCCAGAGATATCAGCTAAGAGTAAAACTTTAAAAACTCTTCATACTGTACCGTCACCCAGCACCCATCCTTGCTCTGGAACTGCAGCTCTTTCCACCCACAGGTCTTGTTTTTTCAAACATATCTTAAGGCCTTCGAATGCGGAGACGTGGTACTGACTGCCCCCCAGAGCACTTCAGTCTGGGGGTTACTGAATATATAGATGGTTTTTCCATTCATTTTTGAATCATGTTGGCATTAGGCATAAATGTAACCAAGATAAGCTCCAGTTTTCTTAGCCTCATGGAGTGTGAAGGATTAAAGCAAACATGAATTAACCCAAGTCCCAGCTATTTTGAACAAATACTATGGAGGTGATTCTACATTGGACCCACTTACATTTGTGTCTGGCTTTAAAACAGGTGCTGTGGACAAAAGTAGAATTTGAAGGAAACTGAATGGCTATATAGAAAAGTATGGCTAAATATGATCAATACTTAAGATAAACAATATTCAACTGATGACAAACAATATAATAGGTAATTAATATTTTAGATCCATGAAAGTGAATATTATAGATATATATATTTCTTTACACAGTAACTAGTCTTACTTAGCAGTGTGAAATATATTCTTGTACAATGAATCATATCACTTTAGGAACTTTCTATTTAAGACAAAACTTGCTAATTCTGGAATTTGTAATCCCTTTATTGATATTTTGTATAATTTTTCTCATATCAAGTTAGTTATTAATTAAAAAACATTTACTTTGTTATGAAATCCTCAATATTTTCAAGGTATTCAGAAAAATCAGATTTTTTTCTCTCTCCAGGACCAGCTTGAATAGAATTAAAATTATTTTCCTTTGATCTAAAAAAAAACATGAGAAAATCAGGTGCTTTAGGAGAACATAAACATTTCCAGCCAAAATTAATTTCAGGAAAGCCCTTGGAAAAATGGTGAATGCCACATGGCCTGTGCACCTTCTTTCCTGGAGGCTGGGTGATTCTACTACCCCAGCTCCATTGGGGATCTCCCACACGCTAGATAAGGGCCTGGGGTTTTTACCTGGCTCCCCTGTGGGTGGAACAACTTTGGTTCAAGACCATGAAGGCCCACATCCAATTCAAGTCACCAGGATGGCCCTGAATTCTCATGGTTCATTTGCTGACCTTTTACAGTGGTCCCAGGATGATAAGCCATCTATAGTTCTTTCATCGCCTGCTTTGGAGATGAAGTAGGACATGATTTGTCCAGTCCATCTGGTCACCTACCTTTCCTTGAATTGGACTTCTCCACTGAGGACCTTTGAAGCCTTTAGGAAGTGCTCAGATTAGAAGGGTGTGATATCAAGATGGCATGAAAAAGAGACCCATGTACCAGGAGGTACATGGTAAAAGTCAGGTTGTACTACTTAATTCTTTGTACAACCCCTCAGTATAGACACACAAGGTCAAGAGTTAAGAGAGAAACATTTAAAAATCTAAATAGGACAATGTCATCTGTTTTCATTTTTGCTCTAGCTCTCTGATTTAAAATATTTAAGGTTAGGAAGACATTTCAATCTTGGCATCACACAGGAAGTTCACCTCCAATTTATTGTTGGCATTTAAAAGTGGGCTAATTCATATGAAATTCCTTCCAGCTAATTAATGTTACATTCATTAAACAACTGAACAAAATTCAAAATATAACAACAACAACAAAATACCCAATACCTCCTACCTACAAACCTTCTGTTTTGATGTCTTCTCAAAAAAGAGCAACTATTGAAATGTTTGCCTATTTTTCACGTTCATGAACTGCAATGTCCTTTTTTCACCATTTGGTTTTGACCACCTTCTTGAAAGAATTCTTGCCCCATTCCATACCACCCCCAATGCACAGTTAGGGATAAGCACAACAGGTGTCGATATGTCCTGTGACCTAAAAACTATAGGCTGTCAATCCCTGTGAAAGTTTTCTCTTTCGGTCCTGGGTTGATATAGAAATAAGGACATGAGGTGAGGAGATCCAAGGGGACTGCCAGGCAGGTGCCCTGGAAGCTCGGTTGGAGCCAGGCCTCGGAGAATGCGCCACACACTGTCAGCAGGCTGTCATCCCCAGAAAAGGGAGTGTCCATGCCTTCTGGTCACAGCGATATGCCCCAGGGGACCGCTTCCAACAGCGCCAGCTAAATGGCAGTGTAGGAGATCAATTAGGAATTCCTGTTGTGTGTGGCTGGCAAGGTAAGGAAAAGGCCCCTCATCAGAACTCATTATAACCAGACAGCAAAGCAGCAGTGGGCACCAAGCACTGTTGGACATCTGGCTTACCAATGACATAATATTGATTAAGCCTTATTGCAAAAAAATCTAACTCACATTTTTATACACCATAGTACTGAACATACCTCTTTTTTATTTAGAGGAGAAGTAACATGAAAATGTGGGAAAGCATTAGCACCAAACATATCATTCAGTAAGTCCCTCTTTTTTTTTTTTTTTTTTAAGATTTTATTTATTTATTCATTTATCCCCCCCTTGCTGCTTGTGCTCGCTGGGTCAGCTAACCACGCCGTGTGGGCGGGCCTGCCTTCACCAGGAGGCCCCGGGAAGCGAACCCGGGGCCTCCCATATGGTAAACGGGAGCCCCACCGATTGAGCCACAGCCGCTTCCCAGTAAGTCCCTCTTAACTCAGGGGTTTGTGATAATTGAAGTAGTATGCCAGTAACAAAATTCTAAAAATTATTCTGTATTTACTGACATTCAAAAGAGTTTAGCCAAGTACTTTCAAAATAAAGATTATAAAAAATTAGTCAGTCTGAGTATATTAGTTTTTTGTTGCTGCTGTAACACATTACCACAAACGCAGCAGCTTAAACAACACATTTACTCTCTTACAGGTCAGGAGGTTAGAGGTCTGACATGGTTTCACTGGGCTGAAACCAAAGGGTCTCCTTCATGAAAGTTCTAGGGGAGGACCCGTTTCCTCTCTTTTTCCCTTCTAGAGGCTGCCCTGTCTTGTGGCCCCTTTCTCCATCTTCAAAGCCAGCCACATAGCATCTCTCTAGTCTTCCTGATTTCACATCTTCCTCTGGACTCGCTCTTCCTATTCCCTCTTCCACTTTTAAAGACCCTTGTGATTTTATCAGGCCTACCTGAAGAATCCAAGATAATCTCCCCCTTTCAGAGTCAGCTGATTACTTACTATAGCAGTTTGATATTATTTATGACTTCCCAAACAGATATTTGATTATTTGTAAACTGGTCTATTCCTCTGGACATGATAACCCTTTGATTATATTAGATACAGCTGAAATGTCTGATTAAATTATGTTAAGATTAGGGCTTTGATTCAACCACATCATAGAGTATGACTCAGTGCTGAGTCCCTACCCACTTGGTGGGCTGATAAAACAGACTCTCACACAGAAGTTGATACACAGAGAAGATATACAGAGAATCCTGCGGCCCCAGGAAGAGAGATGAGCCTTATGCCAGCCTACAGCTGAGATCGGAAGAAGCTGGGACCACAGAGCCTTAAGAGGAAGAAGGAAGGCTGAACCCTTGCAGACATCGCCCGTCATCTTGCTTCACAGATGGCCAATGACTTTGGATGAGAAAGTACCTCTTACCGCTTTGTGACTGTAATCTTCAACCGTGAATACCCTTTATAAAAGCCAACAGTCCTGGTATTTTGCATCTACACCCCTTTTGGATGACTAATACACTTATCTTAATTCCACTTGCAACCTTAATTCCTCTTTGCCATGTAACTTACATATTCAGAGGTTCCGGGAATTAGGACGTATTTTCTAATTCTATTAGAAATAGAATTAGGCTATAATTCTGTCTTCAACAGTGAGATTCCACATTAAATACATATTAAATACACCACAGTTTAATATTTGGGGGACAGTTCAATAATTGCCATTCATTTGCCTTAATCTACAGAATTCATCTTTTTTTATCTATATAAAACACATTAAACTGGCCAGACACAAGAATAACGAAAAAACATAAAAAGAAATAAAACAAACTGTACAACATTACAAAGTAGTGGTTATATGTATGTGTGTATACATATGTATGTACAAAATTGTACATGCATACATGTGTGTATATATACATGTACGTACACACACATTTTAAAGTTAAATAAGTGGTTCTAGAAAATCAGTTTTCCACAAAGATTTCTGGGAAGATAATGCTTAAAAAATAAGGCCATGTTTATGCTGATTCAAAATCAGCCAATGATGAGATTCTTAGTGAACTTAAAGGTTGGAGATAAAGATATTCTTTCTTTCCAGGTTAAGCCATTTGTCCCTACTTGTTTTCCTCTAATTTCTCTCCTGTTGATGTCCATATTAAACTTTCCTCTGTTCTTAAAGGCAGCTGTTGTGTGAAGTGTCCAGAGTCCTTATGGATAAGGTCAAACCACAAATCCACAAGTCAGCGCAGCTGCTTTGGAGAAAATCACTGAGAAACAAAGACAAGCCCTAGGTGCACTGCTCCCTCCCAGGGTACCTGGAACTCTGGAGAAGGAGCCCTAATTCCTTCAGCAGCTGAAACACTCGCTTTGGTCTTTAAGAGAAACTTCACTTGCAGGCGAGACTGCTGCCCCTGGTGAGCTGATGCCCGGTCCAGCCTTACAGGACGGGAACGTGGTAGTGGCAGTCATTCTCAGTCAGCAGGCAGATCTCCGGCCACTCCCTGAGTGGCTCGTCTGGATAGCAGACTTCAAAGTCGCTGGAGTTGAACTTGAACAGTCTGAACACTTTTATCTTTACTTCAAGGGAGTATCCAAGTATAAACATATCAATCTGGGGACGAGATGAAAGAAAGGTCACAAATACGCATTTTCAAATTCCTGCCCTCCCACCACACTGGGGGAAAAGTGTTCTTCTGCAGCTTATGAAATAATCCACTTGTTTATGGCGCACACATAAACCACTGAGTGGGCACAGGGGTTGGAAGAAATATCGACTACATAGAAGAAAGGGGGACAAGCTTAGGGACATCGTGTTCTCTGTTCTCATCTGAGAAGAAGCATGGAAAGCCCCACCCAGGCTCCCAGAGCTGGTGCTCCTGGGTGGCAGAGCTGGGGAGACACTCAGCAATCACCCAGGGCAGTGAGGCCTGGACATCAACCAACCATTCTCTGCCGTTGGAAAGTAAACCCCAAACTCCTCTGCATTCAAGTATCCCCAAGATGGTCCCAAGCAAAGGCACATGATTCTCTGCCCCAATTACCTGCTCCAATCCACATGTGTCACCTACAGAATTCAGGTGATTTATCATGAAGCTCAAAGGATCCGTTGACGTTTCCCTGGAAAACAGGAGTCTAAAACGACTGGGGACAACCTTTTTAGTCTTCATTTGTTCGTACACTTCAGTGACTTGATACAGCATGATGAATTTTAAAGCTTCATAAAGTTTATATTCCAGAATTGCATCAGAAAAAAGGATGTTGCACATACTGCCTCTCTTGTGATAATCTTTAATTCCACTAAATTCAGTCCACTAAAAACACAGATATGAAAGGGTAGAGGTGAATGCATACACAACTGCCTAATTTTAAAAGTACTTATACATCAAAGATCAATAGCGGGGAGTGAAACTTTAACTTGTCACTTGATCTTTGGGTGGTTTGATCTTTTTAAAAACCATGTTTATGTTCTTTCTACAATGACAAATTGGTTTGAACAAAATATATTTTTTAAGGTAGCACCTACTAGGTATGTTACTAAGCAAGCTAGTTTCCTAAAATTGCTTAGGACAATTGGGCTCTACAAAGGATGTTAGAGTGAAGAACAGTGCTAGCACTCTTTAGCACTCACCGTAGGTCAGGCACAGCCTGAAGCTCTCTAGATGTTTCAGCTCATTGACACTCACAATAATCATACAGGGCAGATATTATTCTATTCATATTTCAGTTTTACAGATCACAAAAAAACTATGGCACAGAAAGGTAAAGTATTTACCAAGGTAACCCAGCTAGTATGGTAGGCTCAGGATTAACTCTAACAATCCGAAATGTGTCTGTATTAAAAGGCAGGGAAACCTCTTGGTCAAATTACTATATCTGTGATATTCCCAAGTTATTAATAGGGTATGTCCCCATGGCATATATGACTTTGCATTTTCTCCCCTAACCCTTCCAGCTCTCCCTCCCACCCCCCAAATTGCAGTAGCATTCCTGAGTAGTTAAAACAGCAAGCCTGGGGAACTGGTGACTGGTGAGTAAATCTTGTAGCACTGCATTCTGTAGAAGTCCTGCTGCCCCTCACATGCCTTCCCCATGTGCACATGGATGTGCAATATAAAATACCCCCTCTTGTTTTGCAGTGAGGGCAGACGCTTGAGCTTGGAAAATGCTGTCTCCTCCCACTGCCAACAATACAGACCCCACATAAGCCCCCTAAATAAATGCTTATTACTCGCCAAGCTTGGCTTGTCTGAGTCTTTCTCTGGTCTGATGTCTCCACCTCAGTTTGGTAGGAAGCTGTCGTTTTACACAGCTCCTGGCCATACTTGAGACAGGTCCAAAAGGGCATTTCGGAGCACCTTGTCTGAAACTTGGGCCAGCTCACCAAAACATCCTTAACCCACAAAGGGCTTCAAATATGGGTTCTAATTATCAAGTAGTAGAAAGCTGCTCTCGATTGTTACTTGGTAGGAGAAAGAACAAGGAAAGGAAGTCAGTTATTAGAAGCAGTGTTTTAACCTGCATTTCCTATCACATGAAGTAATACGCCTCCCATGAGAGAAAAGTGGTTACATGTGAGATGTATGTTTTCATTCCCAGTCTTTTATCCCCCAAATGCTCACCTGCGTTTTCAGTAATTCCACATATTTACGTAGTTTTCCAAACACGTTTGAACCTGTATATTTCTCAGGACCAAAACTGTATTGTTGGATCCAATTACAACCTTGTGAAAATAGCAGTTTTTCAGGAAGCTTGAAAAGTAAGTAGATGCCAACAATAATTAGTATCTCAATGTTTATTATACACACTTTTGAATATGCTATAGCACGTGATCTTATCTTATTTAGTAATCATCACCTAAAAATATTTTGATTGTTAAGTGAAAAGCATGTAGTCATTTTTTTTAGATTTGTGGATTAAGTGATTTGTAAATCATATTCTTACTTCACAAGTTTACAAGTGATGAGAATCAAAGTATCTTATATAAGATTATGTCTACAGAAACATTCTTTTAGAGAAAATACTTCCTGAATTTCCTAGATGTATTTCTTTAGAAATTATTTTTAACCAAACAATGTCAGGGCTTTATGGCACATCAGAAATGCATGGTATTTAGAATTATGCACTCCAGGGCACAGACTAGGCTCTACCCCTTACCAGCTGAGAGACCTTGCACATAGCTTATTTTGCCTCTAAGCATCATCCTTAACTGTTAGTTTACAGTAAGACATTTTACAGGGTCTCTGTTAGGTATAAGTAAGACTACGATATAGCTAAGAACCTGGTCCATTGAAGGTATCCAGTATATTTTTCCCACCAACTCTATTTCTTGAGCCCAGGATTAAACTGGGTATGGCTATCTTTCTGAGATGGTTTATTTGCAAACTTACATGAGAGACAAAGGACTGTGTCAAATGACCTCTCAGAGTTCCTTCAACCTCAAAATCCCCGGTACAAAGCAGCCCACAGAAGATCCAAGAATGTCACCACACTTGGCCTGGCCCTTCCCAAGTTCCAAGCGTGGAGGCATACCTTAACTATGTCTTTTTCTTTCATCCAGGATGGAAAAGGGAGGCCCTTGCTGAATATCTGAAATAACACTGATCTCAGTGCATCGTAGTTATCTCTTTTCACTTGTCGAACACATTTAATATGATGCCGCCAAAACAGTTCCTCATAAGCCTATTGGCACAAAAAAAATATATATTTCCTTTTTAATCCCATGGATTAAAAGAATAAAGAAAGCAAATTAACTGTATTTTTCAGTAAGGGATCACTTCTAACAAACATGGACAACATAAAAGCAATGATAAATTATGAATATGACGGGAAGCAGATGTGGCCCAGGCCGTTGGGCACTCGTCTCTCATGTGGGAAGTCCTGGGTTTGGTACCCGATTCCTTCTGGAGAAGGCGAGTAAACGATGAGCAAACAGACAAGAGAACCCTCTAGGGGAGGGAGTGATAAATAAAAGAAAAATAAATAAATCTAAAAAAAAAAAAAAAAAAATTATGAATATGACTGCATGTACTTTTAAAGCAGAGGTTCTTAACAAGGGGTCCGTGAGCTGGAATTGAAATTCAAAAGAACATTATTCTTGTGGGGACAGGTTGGTGTGGGTGTGATATATTTATTAAATAATACACAGTATAGCATGGACTTAGTAAAGGGTCTGTGGTTTTCACCTGACTGTCAAAGGGGTCCGTGGAACAAAAAGGGTTAAGAACTCCTGCTCTAAAGTAGTTCGCGTGTACAGAGTCATGTTGTTTAACACGATAAATTCTTGGAAGCCCAGGGCCAGGGAATGTCAATTTGGGGAGATGATGAATGCAACTTGACCACAGTGAAAAGTACTGCATACTTTTCAGACGATGCTAAGGAGGACTTTAAATGTACCTTTTGTTTTGCTTTGGCGAGTGACAGGGTTGGGTAGCACTGCTGGAAATGTTTACCAAGATTGGTCTGATGGAAAATTCTAAAAGTCCTTAAAATATTTTACATAAAGGCACCTGAACTTTCCTGGGCAGAAACCTTCACTATGATGCAGAAATGTAAGAGGCCGGGCCAGGAGACGGCTGAAAAGAGTAGCAAATCTCAGGTTTTCCAAAATTACAGGCCTAATTACAGAAGGTTCCGGGTGGAAGGCCCTAAGCCAGTATCTAGAAGCCATCTGGCTTTTGAACTAGAGCCTCAGCCGTTACATGTATCACATTTGGGGTTAGCTGGCCTTTGGATTTAGTAGAGCAGAATGGAATGCATGTTCTTCCTGATTTTCATGGACAAATTCTCTGTCCTTCCATAGCTTTTCTAAACAGACACACCTTCCTCATCAGCTTGGCGTGAGGCATCTCTCCTTTCCATTCTCTTGCACAGTAACTGAGTAAATCGACTTCCGCTTCCACACTGAGATTCCCTGGACCAAGTCAAAAATAAAAGGCAGTTAATTCTCCCTTTCCTCTCTGCATCTTCTTGAGCCCTCTCCACATCTTAGAAATAAGGAAACATACACATGAAAATAATTACTTTTGAATTTTCTCTGCAGGTAGCCAATCCACCTGAAAAATAAAAGGAACAATGGCGTGAAAATTCTACTTTGAATGGTGAGGGCAATTTTGGAAACTTAAAGATGACACAATGACCTACCACTTCAGCCGCTGCCCTAAATAGAAACTCAGCCTTCTGAAGCAACAGAGGGCAGGCATCAGAAACGAAACTGCCAACATCACAGACCCCTTCGCAAATCTCCACACAGTATCGAAGGCTTGGCTTGTAACTTGTGTCCAGCAGCGAACTTTGTCATTTCCTACGAAATTAAAAAACAGTACACGTCAGATATACAACCAGATGCTTTGTTTAATAAAAATAAGACACACTGGATTATATTACCTGCAAAATAGCTATTGCTGATTTCAATAAATATTTTTAAAGTGGTCCAAAGTTCAATCTAAAATAAGACCTACCTAGTTCTTCTATATCAGTGTGTCAGGTATGAGACCATCTTTTTCCACAGAGTTAAAGAGGGGTAGGGTGCTCTAGGAAGTGTGGGCTTCACAATCAGCCAGACTCAAATTCCAAACCTGTCTCTCCCACCATCCAGCTGCGTGACTGCGGCCAAACTGACCTCCCTTGCTGTGGCAGTTTGATGTAATTATGAATTCCAAAAATATAATTGGATCATGCTTGTAAACTGATCTGTTAATCTGGGCATGATTAGGTTAGGATTAGGGCATTGAGCCCCACCCCTTGGTGGGTGGGGAATTGAATATAAAAGGCAAGGCAAAGGACAGTTGAAGCAGTCTTCTGAGAAGCAGTTTTGATGTTGGAAAGAAGGCCCCAGGAGAAGAGAAGCAAGCCGACTGCCTGATCGTCTACAGCTGACTATGTGGAAGAAACAGGAGCTAAGCCGGGAGAGAAACGCAGCCCCGGAAGAGAGGAACCCCAGAAGCCTGAGCCCTGGCAAACGCCAGCAGCTGTCTTGCCCTAACACGTGGCAATGGACTGTGGTGAGAGAAGAAACTTAACGCTTTATGGCCTGGTACCTGTGGACTTCTACCCCAAATAAATACCCTTTATAAAGACCAACCCAGTTTTGGTATTTCACATTAGCACCCCTTTGGATGACTATTACACTTGCCTTGACTTTTCTTGACTGTAAACTGGGGGTAAAAATACTGACCTTGCTGGGGAGAGCCTAAATGTGCCAGTAGAGAGCCTGGCACCTGGCTGGCTCTTGTTGAATACTCGTTGACTCGAGGAGCAGATTACACACGTGGCACCACTAGCCATCCCTCCCCCTCCACTTCTGCCCACTCGATGGTTTTGAATCATCACAGGCCGTAGCATATGGCATCACTTTAACAACACAGAGCAAGTGAATCAAATGGCAGGCACATCAACATCATTTCCAAAAAGCGGACCACTCAAAAGAAAAGATGGTGGTGAGATGGTTTAGATATGCTGTTTATGATACACGCTCTCATTCCTGACTTGGCAAATAAGAGATAAAACCAATAAGCCTACAGAGCCCAAGCTGTGTGCTTACGTTATTTTATTATGTTCAGAACACTCCTAATTATATTACATTTGAGCCTGTAAAATTATGAAGTACAAATGAGGAAGAGGACTTCTGAACAAGGGCCAGAACTCCCGTAGTTCACTGCAAAATCATTTCCTCCACAACACACAAGTAGGTAAAATTCCAGTCATCAACTGCAGTAAAAACCTCATCGATTTGGAATCTAAAATTCTAGCATTTCTGATCATTTGGATATTTGATATGTACATTCACATTCTCAATAAAGAAAGAATTTACCAGCAAAAAAAAAGAAAATAAAGCTTTCTAAGAAAATATTTACAATTATTTAAAAGAACGTTTTCCAAAAAAGTGCTATTATTAACACAGTTGACTAGTGATTCAAATCATTATATATTCACTCCCCTTTGAAACTTAATAGACTCAATAAGTTTTTAAAATGTAAATCTATACTGTCTTAACATCTATGATTCATACTTTTATTAAGTTCAAACTGATTTTCCAACTTTGAAAATTCTGTCACTAAATCCTTAAGCTCATGGAATAGCTAGAATTTCATCTCTTACATAATTCCAATTTTACTGTAACCATAAACATTTTCTCCAAAACTGGATTCTTTCATAATTTTTAAACATGATTTTACAGTGCATTTTCTTCTTCAGGCAACTTGGACATCTTTTCTTATCAGTTTGTACAGATCTACATTATTCTTTTTAAAGAATTCGTAATATTTCAGCATAAAAACAGACAAAAGTAACCATCACCTCCCGATAAATATTTGGATTGTTTCCCACATTTTTTTTCAAACAACACTGTGATGAACATTCTTTTCTAGCAGTTCTTGGGGAGCCATGGCAGTTTTCCACAGGGTCATTCCAAGCAGTGCAAACTCTGGGTCAAAAGGTGGGCACTTTTTAAAATTTTGACAGAAATGGCCAAAAGTGCCTCCCAGCACACTCTGCCATGCACACTCCCCTGGCGGTGCCTGAGTGCTGGCCCGTAACTCCATCCCTGCTTGGCTGCTTTCTGCTGGTCTGACAGGTGAAAGTGACTTCTCCTTTTGACCTGCACTGCTGCAGCCTCAAGCGAGGTGGAGATTTTCTGTATGTACTGGCCGTGGCTGCTGCTTCTGGGAGAGCCTTTCGGATCATCCGCCCACTTCCCCTGGTGGTGCCCGCTCCCCGGTGGACCCACAGGGCTCATGGCCACTGAGGTGGGTGCAGCGGCTGCCCTCTCGGCGGGGCCCATGTCCTCTCATCTGTCACGGACTCCTTTCATTCGCTGGCCCGGCCCCTTTCGGCAGAGCCTTCTCTCCGCGCACGCGGCCCCTCCTGCTGCTGCCCAGGGTCTCCATGGGACACTCTGCTCCAGAGACCCACAGCAGAGGACGGCTTTCCTACTCCTACACACACTCCCACACACATCCACACATACTCGCAGCACTGACACACTCTTGTACTGTCACACTCACACATCCTCTCACTCTTACACATACTCACTGACATACACTCTCATACTCTCACTCACAAACTCTTCCCTCATCCTCAAAATTAAACCCACTTGCAACAGGAAATAGTGATGGGGTCAACTTATCAGAAATAACGCGGAGGGCGCCATGCCCTTTCCACTGCACCCCTGGCCCCCCTCTAACTCGGGCTCCCCCTTTGTGGGTCACTCTAGCCACGAAGGGAAGGGAGCTTAATCACTGGGTGAGGAGGCCGGTGTGGGCACGAGGGAGCAGCTTGTAGAGGGCGGTAGGGTCCCGGGGAGGCGGCTGCTGCTCCCCGCTGCAGCAGGCAGCTCTGACCCGAGACCCTTTCTGTTACGCGCACTGACTGTTGCTCACTGATGATTCTGAGAACTGATTAACGCTGACAATGTGTTATCAGGAGCGAGGCTTCTAGATAGAGAGGGAAAGTACAACATGTTAGTGGGAAAAACTAGAGCTGCACTGATAATTAGCTACGATTTGAGCTTCTGCTATGTGCCAGGCCCTGTGCTAAGCGTTTTCCGGGACTCATCCCATTTTCTCTGGTGAACAACGCCACGGAGTGGCTCAAGGCCCTGGAGTTGGGCCCCAGCACGTGCCTCTCGGGGCGCCACCTCATCCCTTCCTACGGCACATGCCAGGCCTGACACTCAGCGAGGCTCAGTGCGGGCCAGGCCTTGGCAACGCTCGCTGCGCAGACGCGCACCCAGCGGGCCTCTCCCAGGAGCCACGGTCAAGGGAAAGCCGGCAGGGAGCTTAGCACCAGATCTGGCACACCCAGGTTCCCGGTAAATGCTAGTCATCGTTTTATTGCTATGATGCCCGTCACCCTAATCTGTAGATGAGGAAATTGAGGGAAAGGGAGATTAAATAACTGTCCAATGAGACCCAGCCGGTATCTTACCCCTTGCCTACCGTGCCCCTGTAGTGTGGAGTCAGATAAATCTTCAAATCAGCTTTTGTTACAGCAAGTGGAATCAAGACTCTTTAGAAACAGAAAAAAATTTCCTCCTGCATGTGCACATAACTGGATTAATTACAACTCAACAACAATGGACACAGAAGAAATCCAGTCCTGGGCGCCTGGCAAAATAGCGCCAAAACAGCTTCTACAATCACGCTCCTGAGTTAGATCTCATCTCTGAAACACAGCTAAGAGGGGCAACGTTTCCACAGCCAGAATATGCACAGGGGGCCCTTCCGCCAGCCTGCCCAAGGTCTCTGCCAGCCCCAGCCCGACTTCCCATGCCCTGTCCCTGAAGCCCCTGCCTCACAGGGTCCTGGCCTCAAGAAATGCGGAGGAGGAAGTTTCCTGCACCAGGGATCCAGTCATTCAACCAACAGAAAGAGGGAGAGGACGGAAGGGGGCGAGAGACAAGGGGGGTGCCGGAGGGGGAGGCTTGGGCAACAGAGAGCCTCCAGGAGCACACTGCACACAGGATGCAGAAAATGGAAGAAGTGTTGCCAGGAGTTATGGATTTGATCCTCTTTAATGTCCTTCAAGAGACACATAAAAATTTCTTTGTAATCCTTTTAGACTGAACCACTTGGGCTGAGGCTGAAAATAAGGTCACATGTGAAGCTCCGGACATTTCTAGTCTATTGGAAAGTGTATTAATTAGGTCTCATGCAAGCCCTGGGCATCAGTATTGAAGCATCCAGAGACCCTGACCCCATACAAGCAGAAAAAATAATACTAAGTAGTTAAGATAAACTTGAGTGATTACACTCCTGAGAGCAAAAATGTGACTATCTGAAGCTAAAATCTCACCGACGACTGCTCAGACTATATATGGCAGATGAGACCACTGACTAGAACTAGGAAAGAAAACACCATCATTTTTTTGTGTGTGGTAAACTTCTACTTAGAAATTTTTTCCGTTCTCCAAAGTGTACTTAAGCTGAAATAATTCAAACATTAAAACAGGAAACCAAAAAGAGAAAAAAAAGCCTGAAAACAAAACTAGACGACACTTAAGGGCCGGAAACCACGTGACTCTGCAGGCTGCGCTCCCACCGCAGCCGCCGTGGCCGGCGGGTCTCCCCTGGAAGCCCAGGGGCTTCTGCTCCCCGGAACCCCCTGCATCCAGGACAGCCCCGTCCTTCCCATCTGGCTTCAGCATCACCTATCTCCTCCCCAGTCTCGGCGCAGCCCAGCATGGGGTGCTCCGCCTTCAGCTGCACCCACCTGTGAACTTCACCTACAGCAGAGGGGGGGCAAGCACCACCAAAAGGACCTCAGCAGCACTGAATTTAGATCTTGAGGAGGGGCCGGGAGGGAAAAAAGGCACAAACAGTGCAGTGTGCAGTCGCCCTGATAACAAAAGATGAGGGTAAAAACACTGATTTAAATTGGATAAAGACAATAGATATTTCTATCTGCTTCTGTGTGAAGAAACTCTGGAGCTGGGGTGGCTTCTGAGGTGTCAGGCTGACTCTTCACACCTTTCTGAGCTCAAAGAGGCTTTCGGTGAATTCCAGTCAAGGGTGGGAAGTGCTGCTCAGAGAAGCGAGCTGAAGCCCATGGGGGCCTGGGACCCTCCGCCAGGCACACTGAACCATGTCCTGCGCTTCTGGGGCTGGCACATCCGGGCGTTGGGAGGCGGCAGAGTGGCAGACAGGCCTGTGAGCCTGATCCCAGCTGGCAGGCAACCCCTAGCCCCGGCAGAGTGCCCCCCTCAGAGGGCATTAGTGGCTCCTCAGGCCTCAAGGGACTCCGGGGAAAGGCCTACACTGTGGACATCAGTTGCTTACTGCTGAGAAATGGAGTGGCTCAAGACTAATGCAAAATATTGTACCTTAGTCCAAACAAACTAAGCACTACGCAACAGAACAATAAACACACAGACCAAATTCTGTTAGGTCATCAAGGTTTTTAAATCATTTGGAGCTCTTGGAGACTATTAAGATTTTTAAAAGGTCAGCACAGCAGAGTGAAAGAGAGAAGGTTTAAATGAAATGATCTTGGTTCCTGTACAAGTAGAAGTTGGTTGGTTGTTTTTTGTGTTGTTGTGTTTTTTCAATCAGATATGGGGGAAATATTCAGAAAAGTATCCTCCTAATAAAACTTGGAAATGATGGGGTCAAAAGACTTTCTAGGGAAGCGGCTGTGGCTCAATCAGTGGGGCTCCCGTTTACCGTATGGGGGGCCCCGGGTTCGGTTCCCGGGGCCTCCTGGTGGGGGCGGGCCCGCCCGCACGGCGTGGTTGGCTGGCCCGGCGAGCGCAGGCAGCAAGGGGGGGATAAATGAATAAATAAATAAAATCTTTAAAAAAAAAAAAAAAAAAAAAAAGACTTTCTATACTTTTGTATAGAAAAAGTATAATTGTATAACTGCTCGATTATAGTCCTTCCACTTAAAATGTTCATAACCAAAATGATGAGAAGACTGGTATCACTTTGGCAGAGAACCAGTAAGTGGAGGCTTTTAATCCTGAAAGTCATGGCCATGGGATGTTCAAAGGGACCCTTGTTCTCAATCTGCTGAAGCAACGCATGGGCTGGGCAGGTGCCAGCCAAGGCCCCTGGTAAACCGAGGGTCAGGAAACTGCTCCTTGCCAAACATTGAGAGGATTTTGTGAATAACTGTTATTTTAAAATAATATCATAATCCAGAGGGTTTTTTTTTTCCTTTTTATCAGGAACATCTTAAAGGATTGTTATATGCAACCCATCATTTTAGAAGGAAGACTAATTTTCTACATATGTGGGTTTAAAAAAAAAAAAAACCTACCTAACTATAAAAACACCAAAGCTGCAGGTGAGTGAGGCTACTATTGCAGGGCAAGTTGTGATTCCTTCTCAATGTATCTGCGGAATTCAGGGCTGAAAGGAGCCTCATGGAAATCATTTTAACAACAAGGCAGGCCTCTGGGGCCTGGCAGAGACACGGGTCTGGTGGAACGAGCACTGGGCTGGGAGTCAGGGGGCCTGGCCTCTTGTCAGCATTCTGCGTCTTTCTAGCTGCAGGACCTCAGACAAATCACTTAGCTCAACGAGCCAAGCATTCTCCCCAAAGGCCACAATGCAGTGACCACAAGGGTGAAACAAAATTAAATGCAGGAAGTCACAGCAAAGTGCTCCGAAAACGCGAAAGCGCCATCCACGTCACCTGCCACAATTAGCCTGCCATCTTGTCATCCAACCAGAGCTCACATACCTTGGGGCGGAAACCCTTTTCCTTTTTCTAGAATGTTTCTTTTATTGATCAAAATCTATCATTATTCTATAAATATGGATTGCGCTCCTCCCGTGGGCGAGGCGCTGTGTTAAGTGCTGATGCTACAATCATGAACGCAGCAGACACAGCCTCTCCTGGCGGGGATTTGCAGGTGGACCCTCCTGCGCAGGAAGAGAGCACCAGCGAGGCAATGCCCCGGAGGAAAGGAGCGCCCGTAACACAGGACTCTGACCCTGACAGACCAGGGTCGGGTAAGGCTTCCCCAAAGGCTGGAGGCTGAGCTGAGCAGGAGGACTGGCAAGAAAGAAAGCAGGGGGCAGCGGGGAGCCCAGCAGGGCGCAGGACAGGAAGGCCAAGCGCAGCCCCTGAGGGCTGTGAAGCAACAGGCCAGCGGGATCACATCTGTAACCACAACTTCAGTCATCACTGCTTGGGGTTGTGGAGAACAGGTCTGATTCCTCTTCCATATGACAACCTTTTCCTTTTCCACAGAGTCAAGGAATGCTCTGGGCTGTGGCAGCTGGAACTCCACTTGTTCTCCAGGCTGGCCTCGAAGGTCCCTCGGGCCGGAGGCCTTCCCAGCCCCTCGGGCAGAACTAACCCTCCTCCTGGTGCTCTGACCCCACTGCTGGCCGGTCCCACACCCAGGCACACACACTCATGCACACACACGCACACGCTTCACTTCTGAGGTGAAAAAATCGAAGCCCACTTTTTCTGAAGAAGGCCGGTGTCCCTTGAGGTAACTACACAAGTGCCTTCCCCTGAGTAACTCTCTTCCAAGAACGAAAGCCATCAACGAGCACAAACTTTGAAGACAGCTTCGTTGCCGCTCTGCGTCTTTTCCTCCTTCACGTTGCACACGCCCAGTCCTCTTGCCCGATCCTTACGTGATGTGGTCTGGGGTCTTAGGGCACCTTGGTGGCTCTTCTGGGAACCCATTCCACACTTAAAGTGAGCTCCCAGGTGTGACTCAACCAGGAGAGAACTTAACAAGGCGACCACCGTCTTCCTTCTAGATCGGGGTCGGGGCATTTTCTGAGAAGGGCCAGAGAGTAAATATTTTAGGATTTATGGGCCACACAGTCTCTGTTCCCACTCCTCAACTATGCCATTGCAGAGTAATGTCGGCCACAGATGACAAAAAGCGCGGCTCTGTTCCAATTAAGACTTTATTTACGGACAGTGAAATTTGAATTTCATATAATTTTCATGTGTCAGGAAATAGTATTGTTTTTTTTTTTCCAACCTTTTAAAAATGTAAAAATCATTCTTAGGTCACAAGCCATATAAAAACAGACAGATTTGGCCTGCAGGCTGTTTGCCAAACCCTGTTCACTCACATTAATGCAGCCTGTGAATGTATTGGGATTTTACAACTACTAAAAAAAAAAAGCCCCTGACTCACATTCAACATGCTGTCAACTTAAAGCTATTTAGGCCTGTTGCTGGGATATATCTGCCCGTCTTCTTAAGGGAGAAAGGGAGACAGAAGCTTTTGACCTGCCGTCCTCAAGTTTCCAGAAGGGGCTTTCCTGGAGATAAGCTCCTGGCCTTCCCCCGCCCTCCCCACTCTCACTTTACTCCTTCCAGAGGGAGACTTACCAGGGTTAGAATGTGCACACAACTATGACGCATGGATTTTCTGTCATTGAGCTGGCATTCTATATCTCCCTCTCAATCAGTACAGAAATGGGAAGGGAAGAGCGTATGCAGGTTATATGTGCAAGTTCTCTGCCTTTTGGACCCAGGACCTTACATTTACCCTTCTAAATGTCACCTTGCCAGCTCTGGCTCATTGCTTCAACCTGCCAGGGCTTTTGTGGCTCTCTAAATATTAAACCTGTCTTCCACATCCCAGAGCAAATCCTTTATGAACACGTTGGCCAAGACAGAGCTACGGGCACCTCTGAGATGAGACACTCCCCATTTCTCCTTGGTGGTGCTCCTTCCATTAATCAGCATCTTAGGTGCTGGTGCTAAAGTTTCTAATCCTTCTAATTGGCCTTCCGTTCTCAATCCATTTTCCACACTGTAGCCAGAGTGACTTTTTTTTTTTTTTTTTTTTAACCCAATGGACTGTGTCATCTCTTATTTAAAAACTTTCAATGGCTTTTCTTACTCATAGGAAAAAGACTCAGATCCTGGCAGCCACCGTGGTGAGCTGAAAAGGCCCTGAAACAAGGTGCAAGAAAGGTAAGATCACCTGTTGGACCACCCAGAAGCTGCAGGGAGCTGGTTCTTCTGTAACTAAGCCAGTCAATGCTTGCTGAAAGGTGGTGGTGAAACAAAAGGTTAGTCCAACTGCAGAGATCTATTCAATGATTATTCTTTGCAGTGAAAGCAGTGCTTGTAGAACAAAAAGTCTTCCTATTCTCAGCAAAGTGGAAATCAGAGACAAAGTCCCACCGTGTAGCAGGAATGGGCAAAAACGACCCTTATGGGTTCAAAAGAAAGATGGCAGCAGGTGCTGCCAAATTTGGGCAAAGAAGGGTGAGGGAGAGAGCAGAAGCCAAGCCTGGCTGCCCGCTGTCAGCCTGGGTGAGGTTTCAGGACCCTGAAACACCACCGGCCCATTTGGGACCGTGGTAGTACCACACGTGGATGGTTCTCCAGCAACGGGGGCTCTGCAAACCATCTCCAAGGTCCCAGAGGTGACACCAGAGGTCAAGCGAAAGGGACGAGCAGGAGGCCCAGTGGAGCAGTATTTCTGACAGATGCCTCACACACTGACGGTGCAGGGCCTGAAACAAAGCTGGTGGGGCTCCCCAGGACCCACGACTAAGGCCTTACCGGAAGAATGTGGACCAAGCTGACCCTTCACAGAGGTGTAACCCACCACATGGACACCAAGGACTTTCTCAACAAAACTACTCATTTTATGCAGATAAAACAGGTTTATGCAACAGAGAGCAGCCAGCCCCTCCTCTCTCCTCCACAAACCAAGGTAAGCCTGAGTGGTGGACCTGAAATTTGAGTACAATGATACTGGGACCCAATTTGGCTACCAGATGGTCATGGGTCGAGTTATGCCGGGGTGCTGGGCACTCCACGTAGCTCCCCAAGCCATGCCGCACCCCCAACCTCCCAACCACCTGGTCCCATCTGAGAAGTCGAGACGGGCCTGCCTCCAGGGTTCAATGTGACATCACCGACAGGACACCCCACAGAAGCCCCCCATCATCACCGTCCCCTCCTTCTCATGGACCTACCTGTACTTAGACCTTTTGAGCTGCTCTCCAAAGAGAAACCAATGGCCTCAGACTCCAAAACCAATAAACACGAAAGCCTTGCTCCTCAGTGGCTCCAGACCAGCCCCATCAACACCCCCGGGCTCTCCTGAGAGACACAGACCCTCAGACCCTGGAGGCAGACTCCACTCCTAACAGATCCCCAGGGGCCTCTTCTGTATGGTGACATCTGAGAGGCACTGTGGCGGCGCAGAGCTTGCACCTCAGAGTCACCTGTGCCCTGGCTCCACCAGGGACTTTCATATTTACGGGGCTGGGGGACCCAAGTATCGGTCTTTTTAAAAGTTCCCTCAGCGATTCCACTGTATTGCTGTTGTTACAAAACACTGCTTTACAGTAAGGGCTCCCCCTCCTTGGCCATTTCTGTTAGGTCAAATCGATGCCAATTAACTTCCAAAATTACCTTCAGGGGAAATCACGCCAGATAAAAATGTCTTGGGTCAAGTAATTCAAGTACAAGTAAGTGCTGCTTCTGTTTCGTACCTCTTGCCCTTCGGCCAATGTGAGGGCCTGGTCTGACTAGTCAATTGTACTAAAATGCTTTTTCTCTCTGCTGGGAGTTAAGCCTACCTAAAAAGAAACTTTTCTGAAATTAATAATGAAGAAAGGAACTCAACCATTAATGTGGCCTCCAGGTTGGGTGACCAACTCATCCCGGTTTGCCTGGGATTTCCCTGGTTTTAGCACTGAAAGCCCCATGTCCTGGGATCCCCAGGTCCCCAGCAAACCAGGAGGGGTGGTCACCCCACCCCAGGGCCCCGTGCGGTATGACATGGACTCCCTCTTCTCCCACCTTTCACTCCTGCCCCCTCCTGTGCTCTACCCACTGCCTGGACACTCTTTTCCACCCACAGTCCAATTCACTCTACTCATTTTCCAGCTCTCAGCTCAAACGTCACTTCCTGGGGTGAGCCTTCTCTGACCCATTCCCAGCCCCAGGCTTGACCAAATCCCTGCTCTGCTCCTTCACTGCACACACTGTCCTTTTTCTTCCCAGCCCCAAACCTGGTTTACACAATCGGGTTTGCGTCTGATCTGTGGCTCTCCCTTGCAGGCAGCAGACTTCCTAAGCACTGGGGCTCTGTTTTCTCCCTGCGATCCAGTTAACAACATCTGTTGAATGAATGAATGAAATGAATACACGGAATCAGGATCCAGTCCCTACGTCTCCATGGCAGACTGCTGGCTCCCTTCAATATTCGTTCTCTCCTCCTCCCAGAGAACCAAACCTCTGATTTTCAGCTGGGCACACGACCCCTAAGAATAAAGGCTTGTTCCGGCCTCCCTGGGTGCTGGGCAGAGCCGCGTGAGTGACTTCTGGTCAAGAATGGTACATGCAGCTTTCAGCAGTCTGCTGAGAGGGGTGGATTCCTCGCCCTTCTACCTCCCTATTGGCTGGAATGTAAGCATGAGGGCTGATGCTTCAGCCGCTATCTTGGAGCAAGAAGTGATCATGGGAATGGACACTGTACACAGTGAAGAAAGAGAGAGGAAGGAGCCCGGACTCTTGGCACTCTGGAGCCCATCCCAGCCCTGGGCCACCCACTCTAAGCTCATTCATGAGAGAAGTAAATTTGATTCACTTATTTTAGGTTGCTCTGCTATTTCAATCATAGCTAATCCTAACTAACAGTCTCTAGTTTGGTGTTCCCTTCTGACTTTAAAAATGAGTGATTTGTCAGAAATAATGGCCCACTGGGGTAATTTCTCTCCCCTTAATTACAGCCCCGTAAATATAAGGCCAGAAGTGAGAGCTGACACCCTCACCTCACGGGTGGGTTTCAAGGCAGTGGAATGAACAAGCAGCAGGCGGTCAGGGGCCCAGGGCTGAGAGCTCTGGACCTCAGCTTCCTCCCCTGTGGCCAGGCAGAAGGAGGCTGGGCCATTAACCTCCACTTCCTTTTGTTCTCCAAAGTTTTATTTCAACTGGTTTCAGAGTTAGGTTGGAGAAATAGTGGCGTGGGGTGCAAGGCACAGGATTTTAAGTGGTTGTGAAATAAATGAAGTTCAACTAAACTCAAACCACGACTTACACCGCAGGAACAAAACCCTAAGTTGGTACCGAAGATTCAAACACCTTGACAGATACCAGCGAGTGCTCTGACCCTTAGAAGGTCATGCTTAATTCTAAAGAGCTATTAAACCAGTTGACCTGAAAGCACAGCTCTGATAAACAGCCTTTTCCACAAGAGCTTCCATGGATATGATCAGTGTCCAAAAGACTGCAAGAAATTTACAAAAAGGAAGGTTGGGAAGCCACGGAGGGAGAGAGAGGAAGAACTGTACCTTCACGTGTTACGGCTTAAATGTTTGAATAGACCAGTCAATGAGGTATATGGGGGAGAAGACACTAAGGAATAGGAAGCGTGCAGAACGAGGCAGTTCAAGGAGAGTCTAAGCACAGCCTATACAGGTTCTCCACCGTGACCATGAGCTACGGATGCAAAAAATGAGTTTAACATTTAAAAAACAAAATAGAGGGCTGTACCATGGATAAACCAATTTACTAACCCCACCCCCACCCCCAGTCCAAGTGGCTTTCCTCTTCGCTTCAGATTTCGGAGGAAATGAAGGCACCGATACGCCCACGTCGTGTGGGGACCCAACGCTGATATTAATAGTTCCATGGGCCACGCGCAGTTTCAAGCTGGACGGCCAACCGAATCCTTGGCCAGAAACTTTACTCCAAGTTCATTTTCTAAAATGCCAAGTACAGTGACAAAAAGCCACTGCTATTTGCTCATCTGCTGACCTCAGTGCCACCCAGCCCTCATTCCAAGATGGTGACTGATTACTCGCAGCCTGCGCTGGCACTGACTGCCATCTCTTCCACTTCCCCTCTCGTCTCAGCAGTTCTGCTTCCTCCGCAGCACTTCAAGCTGTCTGAGCGATCAGTCTGGAAGGCACAGAGCATCCCAGTTTTCCTGGAACACCAGAGAGCTCACGGGAAAGTGAAGGTCCTCTTGGCACCCCTGATGTGCCAGTGCTCTGGAGAGATTCTCTCATTACCAGCAAGAAGTTTGGTTCACTTCTCTTAAACGCCAGAGACTTAATTCTTCAGGAACATTCCATGTCCTGACTCAGAGGACAGACTCAAACTGTTCAAAGCATGCTCTCTGATGAGCTTCCCCCAGACCCATCTGGGAACTGACTTGTACACATCAAGGCCACTCCAAGCTGATGAGCAGGAAGCCCATCTTCCCTGGGATGAGACAGAAGAGCGGACTTCTCTGGCTTTGACAGCGACCCCTGGAAGTTTAATAAGATTTCACTTCTCTCTGAATTGAGGGAAGGACCCTATTGAGAAACTGACTTCCAATTACATAGTTATTTCCCTGCTAGAAGACGTGCCCTAATATTCATTAAAAACCAATTGACAGAGCAAGAGGAGAAAGAGCTAATACTTAATAATTACTGCACGTCTACTCTTCCCATGACTACACACACTCACAGTCATCTGCACGTGGCTGAAATAACAACAGAAGGTTTACTGTAAAATTCTTCATTTAGACATGCAGTGAACACGGCACTGGATGTGCCACCCTCTCTAGGGCTACGGTTATTACCTCTGAATCCCAGCAACAGCACAGACAGTCCTGTGTCTCCACGAAATGAAAGTAACTTCCTACCATCCTCTCAATGTAAACATGATACCACCTGCCTATTCTGGCCACCAACTAAATGGGAAAATAAAGAAACAGAATATGAAAAGAACAAAAGATTGTTGGAAAAATAAGAGCATATACAAAAACCTTTCTGTTGATTTACTGTGACATAACATTTAAAGTATCTCCCACTAAGTTCATTACAGATCAAATCAATGCATGCACAACCTCGATGCTTAGTTATTTCACAAACAGACTGTCCTGCTAAGAAACTGAACATTTAACAGCATGCTCAAGGGGACAGAAGAGAAAAGGCAGGAGTTGCTGGTCCAGTAACTTCTGTACAAGTTACACAGAAACCTTCATAGCCATGCATAGGGAAGCTTTCTAGCTCAGTAGCGATAGTTTTTTCATGTCTTTTCCACATCCCAGGGCTGGGAGCGTTATCTCGAACACCAAGGACAGTTTAACAATGAAAACCCAGCTTTAATTTAGGAAGTTTAAATGGGATGAGGTAACCTTGGAAACTACAGTGTGCTCTCCGGTTTGAACCTCAACTGTTTCAATAGGTAGATGGCTAAGAACCTGGCTGGGGATGGAGTCATATTGCCAGGATTTGAGTCCTGGCCACCACTCCCCAGAAGGAAACCTTGAGCAAATTCCATGACCCGTCCATGCGTCATGGAGATGGCGGGGGTGCAGATTAGAGAAGCGTCTATGTCCAGTGTTCAGCACCATAGTGAGAAAGCAAATGCCCACCGTCAGCGTGATGGGGACAAGCACCCGGTGCTACAGGCACATAAGACACACCCCACACCCCAACTCCAGGGAACAGGAACAGCCTCCTACATAAGCCAAGTCTACGCTGGGACCTGGGCCAGGTAAAAGGTCATTTTCAAGTTAATAATTGCACCAATCAAGAATTTCTACTTACACAAAATACATGGTACCAGAAAGGTTACATTTCTTTTATAATTTCTTAGAAATGTAAGGGTAGAAGTTTAAAAGTGGGGCAAATAGGCCAGCAAACAAACTACCAACTATGGACTATTTGTTTGTTTGTTTTTTAAATATATTTTTTATTGGACTATTTATTTTTAAGCATCCAGGTGTGTGTATGTTTTTAATTCCAGTGTGGTCCCCCCCCCCCGCCCTTTTTTAAAGAAGTAAAGTATTTCTCTCTAAGGTTACAGATGGCACTTGGGAGATCTGCAGCCACTCACTCCTCACCCCTTTGGCACAACTGTTCACTGCCAGTGCCCCCTCAGCTACGTGTTCAGCTCTTTGAGGACAAAGGCCTGGAAGGCACTTTTTTCCAGAACAGGCTCCCATTTCTCAGCACACCTCTGGCAATCTGTGTTGTAGAGGGAATTTAGGTGCCCACGTTTCCCTTGCCCCTAGCCGGCTCCTGGGTCCTTAACTGTTTCGATTTGCCTGCTCTCCCTTGAACACAAGAGGTGCTCAGGAGGTAAACTCACCTGCCTGCCCAGGGTGGGTCCTGTGATAATCTGTGGGACCAGACCAAGACTACACAATAATTCCAAAATTATCGGGGTGGGTCAGAGACCTCTGCTTCATCATAAAGTCAGCCTTCCTTGAACGGCTTTGGAATAACTGAACAATGCTACGGAGGGATATGCCTTCAAATTAGCCAAAAAGTCCACGTGGGTGAGCTTCTGCGAGTTGACCTTGCTGTGACGCATAAAGCGGAGATAAAAATAACAACCACCACACAGTATACGACCATGACGCTCGTCATCAGAATGAAAGCAAACATTTCAGTGCTGACTGGGGACCATGCGTGGCACAAGACACGTAACAGACGAGCTAAGGCAGAAGCAGCACGAAATAAATGTCAGCCATTACTACTACATTCAAGCGTTTTGTTTAGCATTAGATCCCTTCCCCACTCCACCCCCCAAAAGGCTCACCCAGAAGAAGAGGACACAAAAGAAAAACTACAGAGCAGCTCTGATTACAGCTGGAGTGGGGGACCTGGCCGAGGGGGCCCACCAGGCCAGCGCCTGGGTGAAAACCTCTCACCCCCTAAACCAATGCAGACGGATGGAGGTGGGGCCCGCCAAGGCAGGGTCTGAACAAACAGAACAGTCAGCGACTCCCAGGCGGGCAGGCAGCGGGAGGAGGTGCACACATTCCTTCCTCCTCGGACGGCCACAGGTCCCACGGCCCTGGCACTGCACAAAATGCTCTCTGACGCCCCTTTCATATCAAAAATGAGGATCCTGACAGTGTCTTTCCCAGATGTTTGCACAGATGTTGAGTCCATACTTCTCAATATCCAAACACTTAAAAAGAATAGTAAAAATGGCTTCCCCAAATATTCCTTCCATGCCTACTTACTCTGCAGGTTTTCTTCTGTTGTGGTCCATCTGCTTTTACTGTCAAGTATTACTTGGTCTTACCTGCTATTATCTCAAATGGGAATCTTGGTGCCGCTCTTACCCAGGGTACTTGGGAGTAGGTATCTCTAGCTTTTGCAACTGATTTTAAACCTTTTTTTTTTTTTGCCAAACATAACCGGCAAAGAAGGGAAACTATGCTCCTAAATCCACAGAGGTTTTGTTTTGGAGAAAAAAAATTTTCCATAACCTGATCCTGGAATCACATTCTTCCACTGCTGCGCATCGGCTGCAGGCCCCCCAGGCTGGGGCAGAGGAAAGAATTCTCTCATCCAGGCTTACGGCGCAGGCACACCTTGCAACTGGGGCAGAGGGAGGAAAAATTCCTGGCAATTACAGTAAGCCAAGACTAGGCACCTAAACCAGTTTTTTCCAGCTACGCCCCTACCTCCATTTCCAACTTTCCTTTCTCTGACGAGCGAAGGCAGGGAAAAAGAAAGAAAATAGCATACTAGAAAGTTCAAGTGAACACACCCACAGGAAATATTTGCACAGTTCTAGAATAATCCAAGATGCTGAAAGGTTGGGCCGTGAGTTCATTCTACAAACTTCAGCGAGTGGGCGGCAAATCAGTCAGTCACTGGATTCCAGACTGGAAGGGGCCTGACGGAGGGGCAGCCCGAAGCTCAGTTTCTGGAGGAGGACACGAAGTCCCCGGGGCCACCCTAGCCCTCAGGTCTAGGCCCGGAGCTGCCTCCACGACCCCCGGAGGCCTTGCTGTCAAACGTCCTGCCTGGAGGCAGAAGAGCAGTTTGAAAGCGTAGCCGCTGCCACCGTCCCCTCCCGGCCGCAGGCCCCGGCGCCCAAGCTCTGTGCTTGTGACCAGGCAGCCTCTCCAAAGTCACGGGGGGCCTCACAGCCCCGGGGTGACCACCGAGCTACACAGGCGGGGTACTGGTCCACGCAAACGGAGCGGCAGCTCTGTTCGCCCTCCCTGGAGTTGGGAGTGCAGCCGACAGGGCTGTGAGGCAAACACCCTTCACCTCGGGTCTTCAGAGCCCCAGGGGAGCCAGTTACCACGCAGGGGAGCCGAGTCCGGGGGGCTGTGGCGGGACCTGCCGCCACCCTGCTGCCGCTTTCGTCCTTGGGCAACTCAACAGAAAGCGGGTTTTCTCTGTTCAGCAAATCTCGGGCGCCGCGGGAAGGTGTGGGCCACATCCTCTGCCGGCTAGGCGGGAAGCCAGCAGCTTCCCCCAGACAACTCCGACTTCCCAGAGGGGCCACTGAGCCGGGGCCCCCGCGCCCCTCGCTGGCACACGCGGGCTGGCTTTGCAGAAAACCGCCCTTCCCGCCGCCGCGGGGCCTCGCATGGCTCCACGCGGCAGCGCTGCCTCCCTCGGACCTTCTGACCTTTACCCAAACGCGACCCCCGACGGCGGCCCAAACCCTGCGCAGCCGAGGAGGCAGGTCCTCCTCCAAGCCCGGGGGCGCGCCCTCGGCCCCCAGGGCTGCGCCGAGCGCGCGCACGAGACGGCCCGCGGCTGCCCCCGCCGCGCGGTACCCACCTGCGACGGCGGCCCGAAGCCCCTTCCGCTCTCGCGCCTGCGGGGCACTTCTCCGCGCCGCCATGCCGGCCGCGCGCTGCGTGGGGCGCGAGCCTCGGCCCGTGGGTCCCACAGACGCGGCGGCCCCCCGCCCGCCCCGGGCTCGCTTCCCCGCCGCGAGCGGGCGCGGGCGGGCCCGGGGCGGGGACAGGCCTCTGCGCTCCCGCCCGGGGCTCCCGGCGCGCGGACTGACGCGCCAGGCGGCCAATCAGCGGCGCCGCCGGGCGGCGGGGGCGGGACTCCGCGCGCCGTCGAGGCCCGCGCGGGGGCCTGAGCAGGAGGCTGTGCTGGGGAGGGCGCGGGGGGCTGCACGGGGTGGGGGCGTGGGGCGTCCTGTATTTGGCGGCGGGGCTGGAAACTGCTCCCGGCAGCGGGGCGAGGGTCCCGGGGCTGCTCTCCGGGAACATCCCGGGCATTCTATCTGGCCCGCGTCCCGCGACCTTCCTGTACCTTCCCATTCAGTGGGAAGCAAGGACTCGGGTGGGGTGGGATCGCGGGGGAGAGGGGCCAGGTTACAGAAAGGTGCCCTTCCCAGACCTCTGCGTTACAGAGGATAGGTCATGGCCAGAGGAGGGAGCGACTGGAATCCAGATGTGGCTGTGGGACAAGGGCCTCTTCCACAGGGCTGGGCAAACTTTCCGGTCTTCAGTTCCTCCTGGGTCGGCAGAAGGCTGTTCTTAAACTCACCGTTTACTTTGGGGGCGAGAATATGCGCATGATTGTCATAACTAACTCTCTGATAAAAGTTTATCCAAAAGGAAAAACATGGGAGTAGCTAATAGCTAAACGAAACAACCCAACAATAAAATGCGCTGAAAAAGCTTCTTTGCCGTTGGTTCCTTAGGCAGATGGATTTTTTTTTTTCCCAGAGGAAAAAGGAAGAAAATTAAATCCTGAACACTTCCTCTTTCACCAACACTCAATTCCAGAGACAAACAGACTTGCATTTGAAAATGGTTAGGCAGCTTTTGTGATAGAAATC
Organism: Tolypeutes matacus; assembly: GCA_026826555.1. Classification (NCBI taxonomy): domain Eukaryota; kingdom Metazoa; phylum Chordata; class Mammalia; order Cingulata; family Chlamyphoridae; genus Tolypeutes; species Tolypeutes matacus. The sequence continues at coordinate 18,528,170 of JAKSZT010010858.1, forward strand.
CCAAAGCTCAAAAAAGATATGGGAAACACCGTTGGATTTTACATGGTCTCATTGTCCTTTGGGCAATGTCTGCAAGTAATTGAATCACTTTCCACCTTCTTCTAAGCCTCAGAACAAAGGATTTGAAGACTCCAGTAAAATTCTGTGTCCAAGGCAAAGGCGATTAATAAAATACCAGGCACTTAGGGACAGCTGACATCAGGCCAGGCAATCTGTGCTGGGAAAGGGATGGACACAATCTAAGCCGCCATCTCCTTGCCCTGTCTTACCTCCCCTTCTCTTCTGTTGTGCAACAAGGCTTCAGTCAGTTTCCATGCTACAACCTGGGGGAGATGTTGTGTCTAGTGAAAACCAGGAAACAAGGAAGGAGCAACCCCAGATGCTTATCAGGTCAGAAACTCTCAGTGGCAGGGCCCCAGTGGCAGGGTTGCAAAACTCACCCTCAAAGAGCACGGATTTGTCTCACCCCTCCATTGCCCA
>JAKSZT010010858.1:18528659-18775668 GCA_026826555.1 Tolypeutes matacus
TAAATTTGTGCTAAGCCTATAGAATAATGCCTGGCACACAATAAACATATACATATTGATCAAAGGATGTGAATCACAGAGATTTCCGATTGACTTTCTGGTCTACCCTGTGTGGCCTTTCCTCCCCCTTACTACATGCTTTAATCATATGGGGTAATTGATTTTTTTAATAGTTATATTGTGAGACCTTTAAGGGCAAGTATTTTGACCCAGAATCCCTAGTGTCTAGCTCAGGACTTGACTATTTGTGCATGAGGGAATTGAGACAGTGGTGTGAGGTCGGCTAAGTTGTACCTAACAAAGACCTCTGCACCAACCATCCCAGCTGAAATGTTGACCCAAGTGACTTAAAATCGTCGCACCCCAAATATTGACCTTAAAACAAAACAAAGTCAATGCCTAACATTGTGTCTAGAAGCCCCCTCACTGTGACACTTAAGAGTTCAGACTGAGTGGCCGTAATTAACCACTCCAGTTAATTATGTGGAGGGTCATGCATGATATGGCCCGAATCAAAAGAAAGAAGAAGAGGAAACAACTAACCAATAACTTCTAGCAAAGCCTTTCTTAGAGTTTTTGTTTTCACAGAGTTTACTTGACCATTTGAGCTCTTGAAATGGAATGTGAACATCCACTGAAGACATTACAAAATGTTTTTTCCATTGCTATATCCAATCCTTCATTTTACTCAAGGGTTCCTCATTCAAATTCAAGTCAGCCTCAGGCTAGGACAAATTGACAGTTGCTCTGAGAACAGTGGAACTGTTATACCTTTGTCTGGCCAACAGAATTGCAATCGTTTCTATTAAGAGATTTCCCTGGCTAGATTGACCTACAGTTAAACATCCTTTTCTAATTGGGAGTTTGCAAACAGAAGTATTGGGTCATTTGCTTTAATTTCTACTCCAGGAATGGCACATGGATGACATTTATTCAATATTCATTGACTGAAAACATGAGTGAATGAGTGAGCAAAGGTAATGGCTGGACTTCTTACTAAAAATAAGTGAAATTTTCCAGCCTATACTCACTTTCAATTGTCTTTATCCAAATCCATTGTCTTTTAAAACTTTATGCCATTACTGTTAATAGCCATAAAAGTCAAAAGAATTTGAGAAATCCTTTCTTTCTACCTCAGCTCTGCATTGTATCTGGGCATAGGTTGCTTCTTGTTTATATGATGTCTCTGAATTATTACAAAAACTTATCCCCAAATCAGTCAGGGTCAGTTTTTCTAATAGAGGGCAGTCTGTAGAGGTCAATGATGGTGACAGTGACAGTGATGGTGATGATGGAGAGTTAGATGATGATGATGGTGACAATGATGATGGCGATGATGATGGCAGAGTTTTATTGAGCACTTATGAAGTGCCAGCCTCTATCACATGCTACAGGTTGCCAATGGAAAATACCAGAAGTGGGTTGGCTTTTACAGTAGGGATTTATAGGTTAAAAGCTTACAGTTCCGAGGCTGTAAAAATGTCCAAATCAAGGAGTCATCAAGAGGTGCTGTCTCACCAAGTTGCAGCTGTGAGCAATCAAGCACATGGCAGGGCATAATGGCAGCCTGCTCTACCCTCTCCTCCAGGACTGTGGCCAGTTCTGCTTCAAGCAGTTCCATCTGTGGCTTCTCTTTGTAGGTTTCTCTGTCTTTCTGTGGCTGCAGATAATCCTGGAGTCCTCCTTCATGTGGCAGGGTAAAATTGTAGCTTTTCCTCTCCTCTCGCCTCCATTTATATAGGACTTCTGTAAAGGATTAAGAGCCACCTGGGTTCTGCAGTCTAATTAAAGGCCCTTAATTGAAGCAATCTAATCAAAAGTTATCTAAGCAAAAGTTCCCATAACTGAATCTAACTAAAAAGTCCCACATAAATGGGTTTACATGCACAGGAATGGGTTAGGTTAAGAACAGTATTTTCTGGGATCCACAAAATACTCAGACCAGCACACATCCTCTACATATATTAATTCACCCAACTTACAACTCCCATGTGAGATAGGTACTATTATTATTCCCAAAATACAGATGAAGAAACTGAGGCACAAAGGGGTTTAAGTGTATTGTCCTAGGCCATCCAACTAGTAAAAGGCAATCAAGAATTTGAAGCTGGGTTCCAGGACCATAAAGCATCCCTAATAAAAATCACTTCCTGGGAACTCAGTGATTCTCAAAGTCAGGTCTGACCTTGCTCCTGGATAAGCAGAGGCTAGGAGAAGTGTGGTTGACCCTACAACATGCCAGTCCGGCGAGAAGGTGAGCACATGCTGCAAGTGGTGAACCCTGCATAAGGCCAAGATTCTAGCTGGCATTTTACAACCTACACTGAGAAATCCAAAGGGGCAAGGCAGGAATGGGGAAGCCAACATGGGAAACCTAACCAAGCAGGGAAAATAAGAGGGTTCTTAAGAGAGGGCCCAACGTGGCAGGAACAGAAGCATGTCTAAAGATCCCTGAATTTTGTCCAGTGGACACTGGTAAAGCTTCTGTGACTCCCTCGCTCGGCACTTGAAGCTGTCCAAGGAGGGTCCTCATGCTGCAATTTAAAACATATCCCTTGGGAGGCGGCTGTGGCTCAATCAGTGGGGCTCCCGTTTACCATATGGGAGGCCCTGGGTTCGGTTCCCGGGGCCTCCTGGTGGGGGCGGGCCCGCCCGCACGGCGTGGTTGGCTGACCCGGCGAGCACAAGCAGCAAGGGGGGGATAAATGAATAAATAAATAAAATCTTAAAAAAATAAAAATAAAATAAAACATATCCCTTGACCTGAGATTTTGTCTACATAACAACAGTACTGTTAGGATTAGATCGGCTAAATGTGCCTGGACAGGATTTTTTGGAGTCATGCTTCCATGATTGGTTGAGCTGTCTTTTGTCTGTTGTTTTGTTTTTTGAAGTTGAGATAAAGTTTAAAGAAATAATACCAGTCAACTAAATTACAACACTATCCTCCTAAATCACTTCCACATTAGTGTCAAGGAGCCTGGATGTTTCTAAGAGCAGATGTTGATGAGGGGGGTGCAAGGAGAGCTTAAGAGCTGGCTAGAGTGATAAAGAAGTCAGCTTAGAGCCATAAATGGGGAACTGGAAGTTGAGGGGGTGGTGTGTGGACAAGAAGTTCACAATTCTGTGTAGCTCCAGACGAGAACTGAGCAGTTCCTCAATTTTTTAATTCTTAGCAAATTAATGGCTTTCCCAAATTCTTAACATCTGTCCTACCTGCCGTTTGCATAGAGCTGTGCTGACTCACCGTCTCTGGCCTTTGAACTTGGTGGTTACAAGTTCACCTGGCTGATGCCCATGGGGCCATCCAGACTCTGCTCAAACCTGCTCGACCTTGAGAAGCAGTTCTGACCATCCAAGGTGAGTTAGCGCCCTGGCTTCTCTGCTCCTCCCCTGCTTTCCCACTGCTCCCTCTGCATCCGGTATGCTGCAAGGCACTTGTGGGAGTCCCTGTCTCTGCACTTGACTGTGAGCTCGCAAAAGTCAGGGACAAAGATCTCCGCCTCCCTTGTGTCCTCTGCACAATGTCTGGTGGACACTTAATGAGTATTTGCAGAATCTAGGAATTATTCCTCTCTTCAAGGGCCCACGGCCCACTGTCCTCTCCGTGCTCTTGGAGCCTGCAAGTACACTCCTCTCCTTCCTCTATAAATGGACCCTGAGTGGTCAGATGTCCTTGTCAACGCATTCGCCTTCCGACGGATGATACTTCCTCTCTCGGGCCTGGCAAGCTTTTTAAGATGGACAGCAGGAGCCTCACCACATGAACTATGCAATGAAAAGACAATCTTGCTGCATCATTTGACAATGAGGTTAAAAATAGGAGAGCTGCAAACTCTAAAACCTTCTAGATACTTTACTGGGCTTGCAGCTCTGATTGGCCAACAAAGTATGTATATATATTTAATACTTGGTTAAAGAGCCGCCAACAAACAGCAGCCTCTGTGGCTTTGTCTACTCCCACCCCACCCCATTTGTAAAAATAAATCCAGGAGTGAGGAAAAAACCAGACTGATCATTTTCTCTGACTCATTTATTTTTGAGGATCCCTGGGGCTGGCACAAGATGTTGGGTGACTGCTTTTCTAACCTGTAATCTGCCTCAGGGTTGACATTTAAGAGAGAGCAGCTGGTGGAGTGAACCTTGGACCCCTCTAGTCCTGGCTCCCTGCCATTGACGACATGAACGACAATGGGAACTTGCTTATCCTTTCTGGGCCTCAATTTCCTTAACTGTAAAAGGAATAAACTACACTGGATGATTTCCCAGACCCCATCTCATCCTACAATCATGATTCTGAGATGAAAATATCCTCAAACACTCTGGTTGAAAAAAATGTGGTGCATTTAAATGTACCAGGTAGTAATTCAAACTCATAGTCTCAAAAATAATTGATTGCCATTGGAAATACTCATTTATTTATTTTCTTTTGAGGGAAAAAATGCCCTCTTTTTTCCTGTTGAGATTGCTGCTGGGTGGAATTAGAAGTGTGATGGGGACTGCTGCAGTTCTTTTGTTACTATGAGAGAAGAGCCTGCCTGATGATGGGATGTGTATGGAGAAGGTGGTACTAAGAGATGGAGAAAGATGGAGAAAGGGCTTTGGTTCATTGTTTGAGCTCCTGGATTCAGCCATGCCTGAAGCAGCAACACCCTTGTACCTTCAGATTACATGAGCCAAAAAAATATTTCCCTCCACTTTTTTTTTTTTTTTAGCTTAAGCCTGTTTAAGATAGGTTTTCCAACAACTAGAACAGAAGTAATACTAATAGAGTGTATTCAGCCCAGTTTTGTAGAAAACAATATTTATGCATAGAAAATATACTGAAAAAATAAACCCACAAATATTAATAATTATTATATATTGTGATAGGATTAAAGTTTTTTTAAAAATTCCCTCTGCATACTTTTCAATATTTTCCAAACTTTAGAAAATGATTACATATTGCTTGTATCATTTTTTAGTGTTATTTTTAAATAGACTTTATATTTTAAAGGAGTTTTTGGTTTACAGAAAAATTGTACAGGAAAGACAGAGAGTTCCCGTATAACCCCTCTCACCCACAGTTTCTCCTGCACTAGTGTGGACAACTGATGAACCAATGTTATTAATAATACCCTTTAAAGTCCATAGTTTGCATTAATGTTCACTCTTTGTGTTGTGCAGTTACATGGGTTTTGACATATATATAATGTCATGTATCCATCATTACGGCCTCATGCAGAATAGTTTCATTGCCCTAAAAATATCCTGTGTTCCACGTCTGCACCCCTCCCTCCTTCCCCCTGAACCCCTGTCAACCACTGATCTTTCCACTCTCTCCATAGTTCTGCCTCTTCCAGAATGTCATATGGCTGGAATTATACAGTCTGCAGTCTTAAAACACTGGCTTCTTTTACTTAGCAATATGTATTTAGGTTTCCTTCACGTCTTTTCATAGCTTGAGATCTCATTTCTTTTATTGCTGAATAATGGTACATTGTACAGATGTAGCACAGTTTGTTTGTCCGTTCATCTGTTGAAGGACATCTTGAGTGCCTCCAATTTTTGGCAATTATGGTTGCCAAATAAAGCTGGCAATAAAGCTGCTATAAACATTCATGTATAGTTTGTGTGTGTGTACATTAAGTTTTCAGCTCATTTGGATAAATACCTAGGATAAATGTTATTTTAAAACACTATCAGGGGGACAGATGTGGCTCAAATGGTTGGGCGTCTGTCTCCCATATGGAGGGACCTGGGTTCGATCCCTGGGACCTCCTGGTAAAACAAACAAACAAACAAACAAACAACTCTATCAAAAAACAACAACACTATCTACTAAGAAACTGGAGACTTAGCTGTCATATAGAGAATGTGCCTCTTCTGGTTTGACCCTTTTATCTGAGACATGGTGGAGATTTGATGGACTGTTGATGTGTCTTGTGGAAATGAGTCATTGCTCAAGCTCTAAGTTCTAGAACAAGTTGGCAAATTTTTTGTAAAAGCCAGGGTAGTTAATATTTTAGGCTTTGCAGGCCACACAGCCTCTGTGGCAACTGCTCAAATCTGCTGTTTTGGCATGAAAACAACCATAGACAATACGTAAATGAATGAACACGGCTGTGTTCCAATAAAACTTTTTTTATGAGCACAGAAAATTGAATTTCATATAGTATTCTTGTGTTAAAAAAACAGTATCTTCTTCTGATTACTTTTAACCTTTATAACTGTAGGCACGGTTTATAGATTCCAGGCTGCACAAAGACTGGTGGCAGGCCACATTTAGCCTGTGGGCTGTCGTTTGCTGACCCCTGACCTATATTATTAGGATTTCCGCCATCACACTAGCCTTTGTTGCTATTTAAATTCCCTAACCTTCTGGGTTGAGTTTCCATTAGGAAAATCAGACATGTTTTTTGGCCAGCCTCATGGCCTTGGGAGTTGCTGATGATGTTTGTATCTCCGTTGGATTTGTGTTTTCCCTTTTATGAGCTGCTTAAATAAATCTTTGACCTTTTTCAACTCTTATCTGAGTTAGCATCCCTATACCTCTTTTCAAAAGAGCAAACATGTTGCAGTTCTTGGGATCATCAAGACCATATTTTAATTACTTAATTAATTATATATATAAGACCATATTTTAGAATTTGAACTTGAAGCCATTAATTGCCGTTAGATTGGCATTCCACTCCATTATGACCCTAAATAAGAATTTATCATTCTGTCAAAAATATTTAGTGAATGACCAGCCAATGGCAATTTACATTTTTAAGACGATTATTCAACTTGGGAACATTTTTGAAGTTTAATTTTAAGAAGGAAAAGAAGAGCACTAATTTGAGAGCCCTCTTGGTGTGTCCGTTAAGAATGTCTTCAGCTATGACTAACAACAAACCTAAATTATGGCAGATGAAACAAAAAAGGGTTATTTGGCTTTGGTCACAGGAAGTCCGCGGGTGGGAGTTTGCTGGTGATGCTTCTGCTTCTCTTTTGTGGATCTCTGGGTGGTTCTTCCAGCACGCTCTCAAGATGGCCGGTGAAGCTTTAAGCTTTGTGCTCAGGTTCAGAGAAGGAAGAAGGGGCCGAGGAAGCACCAGCTACGTGGTCCTTTCTATCAGAATAAGCAAATGTCTTCCCAGAAATCCCAGCAGACAACGGCTTCAGTAGCATTGCATTGAACAAGGTCATGGCTACCCTTACTGCAAGGGAAGTTAGCTTTTCCAGCCTCTGTGGCAGGGGGTGCCAAAGGAGAAGAGCATTAGGAATGGGTTAGCATAACCTCTCTGTGTCACTGAATAAAATTCCCGATGAGGGCAAAGCTACTTTAGCATCCCTGAAAGCAGGGACTTCATCAGTCTTGCTCACTGATGTATCTCCAGTTCCTGGCACATTGCAACTACTCAGCAAATATTTGCAGAATGAACAAATGAATGAGCAAGCCAATACAAGAGCTGCTGGAAATGCATTATTTGCAAATACCCGGTCATGGTATGATCTACACTTCTTGCACATGCCTCAAAGAGCCCTTTGGTTCACCCATCGCCCTCCTACCATGGTTTAAATCTGCACTCTGTAACAGAATGCCCTCCCACATGCACCACCATCTCTCTCTGCCCTACACTTAAACCCTGTGGAAATTCTGCCTGTTCACTGACATCTGTCTTGACTGGTGAGGAGGTGAACTACATTCGCCATCTTGCCCTGTTGAAAATGAAATTTATTTAATGGCCACTTGGAACAAAGAATCACGCTGTATGTATGAAGATAGCATGACGGGGGGTGGGGAGGGACATCACAAACATTTCCTCAGCAATTCTTTTTGCCAAACACCATGCTCAGGATTTTGCATCATGCTTTACTGATGAAAAGAAAGCTTGCACAATAAATGTGAGTGTTTTAGAAACAGCATGTATTACATAAAATGAGATGGGATAGAAAAATTCTAAATAACTAAAAGCTAAAAACTGGTAGACAGTAGTTAATAATAGGAAATTGACTGAGCACATTAATCTCCTGGTCTACCCTAAAGTGACCTGAGGAATAAAAAATGAAGGACACAGAAAATAAAAGAAGAAACACCAGTAGGCAAAAGATTGCAATGCATATTTGGATGAGGGAAGGCAGATGGAGTTAGCAGAGAAAGAAACTTCCCCCTAAAGTGTTGCTTCAGAGAAAACCAGCATTACAAAATAATTAATAATAATATTGATAGTATTTATTGGATGCTTATTTATATACCTGAGACTTAGTGTTTTACATTCATTACCTCATTTAATCCTCACAGAAACCTTATGAAGTAGGTAAGATTATTTCCATTTTACAGGTGAGGAAACTGAGACACAAAGATGCAACAAGATGCTTTGTAATAGGGTCAATCAGAGAACAAAAAACATTCAGCCCATAGTAAATGTAACCAATGCACCTATCATTTTGTACCATTTAATGTCTGCGTACACCTTTTTTTTTTTTTTTGAGGTACTGGATGAACCCAGGACCTCATATGTGGGAAGCTGGCACTCAACCACTGAGCCACATTGGCTTCCTGAGTTGGTTTTTTTCAGTTGTTTTGCTTGTTGTTTGTTTTTGTTTTCTCAGGGGCCACCAGGAACTGAACCTGGGACCTCCCATGTGGGAGGTGCTTGAGCTACAGCTGCTCCCCTAATTCCACTTTTATTTTCCGTTTTTGTTCTGTGAAATATTCCTTGGTTCAAGTCAGAGCACCCTTTATAGTCTAAGCTCTTACTGTGCTGAAGGTGAGATCTCTGAATCTTGGATTATACTACCAACTGTAACCCAGATCCCTCTTTTGAAGGGAACGGACATGGAGGCAGAGATAGAACAGTCGATTTTCCTAAGGTCACACAACTTCTGAGCGGGTGCAGACGAGATAGAACCCTGGTCCCTGGTTCCCAAGTCAATGCCCTTCTAGTCACATCAGCGCTGCGGTGGGTATGCGGGTGGGCTTGCTCAGCCCCTTCCCTTAGGGGAATGCCCACCCCACCCCATTCCTGTTGTCCTAGCGGGAGTGTCAGTCACAGGGCCACCAAAGCTCACCCAGCTCTCCCACTCAGGAAGGGGCCAGTGACCCACACAGAGCCAGCTGGAGCCTTCTCTGGGGTGACTATGGACATTAGAGGAAAGAAGTCGCCTTTCACCAGGGTTGCTGGGAAGGGAGGAGCTGCGACTCGAGTGGCCAGCAGGCACCTTGCTGTGTGAAGAGTGAGGCCATGAGGGCCCAAGGGAGGGAGGGACAGACAGACCGTCGATAGCACCACAGAGATTGGCAAAGGGAGTCCCTGGATGATGGCTCTTGGCAGGCCTAGAGGCCAGTCAGTCCAGATTGGGACAGAAGACTGGAAAGCTCCAGGGGAAAAAAAAATGGAACGGATTGTTGAAATAGCTGAGCATTTGGAAAATAATGGCATAGATATCTGGCAAGTCTAATGGAGCACTTGGGAAAAAATGAAATATAGGTGCACTGAAAACCAAACAATCTAACCAGATGAGGCAACAAACTCCAGGAAAAACAGTTACACAAGACGGGGCATGTATATTCCATTCCATGTCTTGGCTCAACAATGAACGATATTGACATAGTTATAATAAGGTTAAAAATTGTGGCATACTATATTGGTCAGAGAGAAGAGAGAAAAATGTGGGAGGGGAAGTTTCTGGGGTTCTGGGATCAGAGACTCAGGATGTGAACCCTGGTTCCATCACTAACAAGCCCTGCAATTGGCCAAGTCTCTCAGCCTTTTGAGCCCTCATGGTCTCATCTCTAAAACTAGGATCCCAGGAGTTGGGGTGTTAACAGGACTGACTAAAGTAGTGCATGCAAAGAATTGAATGCTGATAACTGTGTTCTCAGATAAAGAACAACACGTGGGGGCTAAGAGAGCCAGGCCTTGGGTAAAGGGTAGATGGGGCCCCCTTGTACTATTTTTGCAAATTTTATGTAAGTCTAAAATTATTTCAAAATAAATACTTACACATGAAAACAAAAAAATAAAAAAATAAAATAAAAGAGAGCACTAGGCTTTAGATACAGGGTACCTCGGTTCTAATCCAGACTCTACTATTTAGTAGCTAGGTGACCTTGGACAAGTCACTTAACCTCTTTATAACCTCATCTTCCAACTCTACAAAATGGGGATAAAAATAGTTCTTAGCCATAGGGCTGTTGTTAGTTAACTCATATAAATTCTCAACCCACTGCCTGGCACATAATCACTTAATGAATGTTAGCTATTTTTGCTGTAAACAAGTCCTGTATTTTACATTTTCAAGATTTTCCTGACTCATGATAGCTTGGCTATTGTTGCTATATCTAAAGGAATTGGTTTAAATTTAAGGCCAAAGACTAGGGTAGTGAGGGTTTGAAGTCATGAGGTGCCAGAAACACGTCATCTTCTCTCAGATACTGTTGCTGATATCTGTCAGCTTATGGTCTGAACTCTTAGGTCCTTTGTAACTGACTCAAAAATCATCATATCCATTCAATCATTTTGATTTAAAAAAAAAGAGAGAGATGCGTTAAAAAATTCTTGGAGCAGATATAGCTCAAGTGGTTGAGCACTTGCTTCCCATGGACGAGGTCCCAGGTTCAATACCCGGTATCTCCTAAAAACAAACAAACAAACAAACAAACGAAAAAAACAATTCTATTGGGAAGCAGATATAGCTCAGTGGTTGAGCACCTGCTTCCCATGGACGAGGTCCTGGGTTCAATCTCCGGTACCTCCTAAAAAAACTATTTTCATTTGTGTTACATAATATAAAGTCAGGTGCAAAGAAACCCAGACCTCTGCTCCTTCATGGGAGGTGAGGGCCCATCTGTTGATCTCTCCCCACGAGCACACCCTTTCCCCATTTCCTCCCTGCTTTGGTCATAGACTTGCCATTCTTGCCCTCCATCCTTTCTGCCTTCCCACATTTCTTCTTTATTCTGTGGTGCTAGGTTGGATACTGGCCACTACAGACATCCAGGTTCAATACCTGGAATTAGTGAACACTGCCTTCTGCAGTAACTTGGACTGTGCAGATGTAATTGAAGTCAGGATCGTGAGATGGGGAGGTTATCCTGGATTTCCTGGGTGGGACCTAAATGAAATCACAAATGTCCTTGCAAAAGGGAGGCAGAGAGAGATTTGAAGACAGAAGGCAGGTCATTGGACCATGGAAGGAGAGGGAGATTTGCTGCTGACTTTGAGGATGGAGAAAGGGGCCACGAAGCTGGAAAAAGCAAGGGACAAGCAAGACAGCTCCATCCGTCTACCCGATGGAATCTAAACCGCCTGTCAAGCAGAAACAGAGTAGGCATCACCATCCCCAAATCCTCAAGAATGAGGAATGAACAAACATAAAGGAGGAAGGCAACTATGGACTAAAGTAGACTTATTATTATTCTAGCAATGGAAGATTTTGTATATAAGGGCAGTGGCCACCAGAGAGGTTCTGAGGGAGGGAGAGGGAAGAATAGGTGTAACTTGGGACATTTTTAGGGACATTGGAATTGTCCTGCATGACGTTGCAATGACGGAGACGGGCCATTATACATTTTGTCAAAACCTATAAAATTGTGTGGTGCAAAGTGTAAACTCTAATGTAAACTATAGACCACGGTTAGTGGCACTGCTTCAATATGTGTTCATCCATCGTAACAAATGTACCACACTAATGAGGTGCTGTTAATGGGGGAAAGTGTGTTTGTGGGGTGGGGTACATGGGAATTCCCTATATTTTCAAGGTATCATTTATGTAATTTAAAGCGCCTTTTAAAAAATAAAAAAATAAAATAAAATAAAGCAAGGGACATATTCTGCCCTTGGGTCTCCGGAGCGAGTGCGTCCCTGCCAACACCTGGCCTTTAGCCCAGTGATCCCGACTTCGGAATTCTGCCTTCCAGAACCGCTAGAGAATAAAGTTCTGTCGTTTTCAGCCACCAGATTTGAGGTAATTTTTCTCAGCCGTCCTGGGAAACGGATACACCTGCCAAAGAACTAAAGCAAAACTGTGGATGTTAATTTGCCTTCCTGGCCCACTTGGAGGCCAGGGCACAGGCCCCCAGCTCCTCTTCCTCAGAGGATGAAGGCAGAGGAGACGGGCCTCGGTCTCCGATGGGGAGACCTGAAGAGGGCTGCAGCCACCTCCCGCCACGACACAGGCTTTCCTGAACGGGTTCTAAGTGAAGAGGCGCAGAGCTTATGTTTCATGTGGTTTCTACCCTAGGCTTGGCAACAGGAGCTTCTGCCTCCTGGGAAGTATTTCCACACCCGCTCTAGATCCCAGTCACAAGCTGGGCTCTTCATCGCACCCCTCTGCAGAAGGGGCTATTGTTCTGCCCTGGCCATCTGTTGTTTGCCAGGAGAGCCCTTTGGGCAAACAAAGGAGATGGCAGGTGGAGCAGGAAAAGAGACCTAATTAGCCTGGCTAGAAAACACAGACCAAGATGCAGCCCTTCCCTGGTTTGATCAGGGGGACGGGAGTGCCCGTGGGAGGGGGTGCAGGAGACAGGAGTCCCTCAGGGGGCAGGGCCCGCAGGACACCAGAGAGGAGCTGAGTTTACCGCACCGGGCACGGCGTTGGCGCCAGCGGGTTTACTTTGAAGCAACATTGTATGAAAGATTCCTGCAGTGACTCAAAGAGAAGAAAAGAATGTAAATGATGGAAGAAGAATTACTAAGTCTTCTTGCTGAATGTCCTTAGAGTTAAGCATGGAGACATTTTCTTCTTTCTTTTCATCCTTTTAAAAAAGTTAATGTCAGTGGCCATAAAATTCAGCTTAGCTTTAAAAAAAAAAAAAAAAAAAAAAACACTTTATTTCAAAATAATTTCAAACTTTTAGGGCAATGACAAAAATAATACAAACTCTGTACAAAGAACTCCAACTACCCCACCCTCCATAGCTGGATCCACCGATCTTTAACATTTTGCCACATTTGCCACATCATTCTACCTGTCTATCTGTTACCAGATTTTGTCTAAATTCTTGAAGAAGCTACAAGAAATGAATTTCAAGAGCACATCGGGTTAGTTAGGCCAGTAATTTATTAAGGTAGGGAGGGAAGAGAAATGGGCAAAAATAACAGATCATGGGTCCCAGAGAGAGGAAGGGGCTGAAGAGTGATAAAGAGGACCGATTTACAGGCTACAATTTCTCATTATAGATTATAAATGCCCAGGTTTTACTTGCATATCGATCCATGTGGGGGCAAAGAAGGACAGAACAGAGATCCAAAGGCAAGAGAGAGAGAGGGAGAGGGGGAGGGGAGGGGGAGGGGGGAGGGGGAGGAGGGAGAGAGATTCAGCCTTTGCACTTGCTTTTTAAACCATTAATTATTCCTCCCCTTTGCTAATGGCATGGGAGGGGTTTCAGCTGTTTGCTGTTTTGATTGATTACCCCACCCATCAATCCCCCAGGATGGCCCAATGATAAGGCCCCTGGAGAATATCCGGGGCTTCTCCTGGCTTCCAGAGGAAATCTCATTCTGGATGGCAGACTCTTGTGAGGGTCTTCCAGCAGCCAGCTTGGAGTATTGATATCCATGTGGACTTCTTGCCAGGTTCCAGATCTGTCTATTGATTCCCTATTTTACTAGCCTGCTTCATATCTATCCAGCCATCTATTAGCTATCTTTCTTGTTGTCTGTTTATCATCTACTTTCCAAACATTTGAGAGTGGGTTGCATCCATCATGCTCCTTGAACACCTAATACTTTCAAGTACATTTTCTAAGAACAAGGGTATTCATTATGTAACCATCTTAAATACAGTTATCATTTCAAGAAATATAACACTGATATAAAGCTCACAGTCTATATTCCAATTTTTTTCATATGTCTCAACAATATCCTTTTGGGCATTTTCTTCTCCCTTATTAGATCCAGTCCAGGGTCCGGTAATGCATTTAATTGTCATTGTCTCTCTTGTCTCTTTCTTTTTTAAATTGTGGAAACATATATATGACATAAACTTTCCCATCTCAACCATTTCCAAGCAATCCAGTAGGATTAATCACATTCACATGGCTGTGCTACCCTCACACTGCCCATTACCAGAACTTTCCCATCACCCAAAACAGAAACCCTGCATAAGTCCCCGTTCCCCACCCCCACCCTGGCCCTGGTGAAAGGTACTCTACTTTATGTCTCTATGAATTTCATATTCTAGCTGTTTCATATCAGTGGAATCATATAATATTTGTCCCATTGTGTCTGACTAATTTCACTCAACATGATGTCTTCAGGATTCATCCATGTAGTAGAAGATATCAGACCTTCATTCCTACTGAAGGCTGAATAATATTCCATTGTGTGTATAAACCACATTTTGTTTATTCACCCATCCACTGATGGACATTTGGGTTGCTTCCACCTCTTGGCTATTGTGATTAACGATGCTATGAAGATTGGATGACAAGTATCTGTCTGAGCTCCTGCTTTCCATTCTTTTAAGCATATACCTAGAAGTCAGCTTTGCTTTTCTGGAATGATTTGAAGCTTTTTTTTTTGGCAAATGAGCACACTCCCCAGAGTCACCCTTTTGCAGCCCACCTCTTAGGGTTGCCTCTTATGGTCAACTGGAGCTTTCTGTGTACAAAAACAAAACTAAAAACATCAACCTGCATAGGCAGAAAATGTATTATAAAGCCCACTTTCCTTCTTGGAGATCCTTTCTCCAAACTTTTACATGTGAAAGGCTTAGAACTTAGAACTACCCTGAATGTACTAAGTTTGAAAACTACAATTTGAAGATTTTCTGGTGGGGATTCACTCATGCAATGTGGAATGTCAGAGGCAAACTTCTATAATTTACAGATGTTTTTCACAAAATTGGAAGAGCCTGAGAAACACACAGTTCCCCACGTGGGAGTGGCTAGAGCAGTCTTTGTCTCTGCTGGTAAAGAAAGGCACAGAGGAGAAAGACTCAGGGTGTATATTGAGGATTGAATCATGTCCCCCACGAAAGACATGTTTGAGTCTTAATCCGTTTTCCCATAGATGAGAATCCATTTGTAAGTAGGACCTTTCAAGATGTTATTAGTTAAGGTGTGGACTCACCTGTGAATAGGATTTTCGAATATCCTGGCTAAGTGAGGCCACACTGGATCCACATGACTGGAGTCCTTATGAGCAGAGGACACCATCAGTCATTAGAAGCTGGAAGAAGCCAGAGAACCAAGGAGACAGATCCCCATACGATGGAAGGAAAGATGCCAGCCAAGGATACCACAGGCTTCAGGACAAAGCCTGACCTGCCGAGACTTTGATTTTGGTCTTCTAGCCTCCAAAACCATGAGTCGATACATTCTTGCTATTTAAGCCACCCCATTGTGTGGTAGCTGTTATAGCAGCTCGGGCAAACTGAGACAGCAGACCGACCAAGAGAAGGGAGCAGGGAGGGGCCCAGGTGTGTCTGTGGTCCCCCTTCCTCTGAGTCAGGTTTATGAAAGTCCGATTAGTCAGAATGTATTCAGTGGCTTGGTAGGAAAAGCAGTCTCCAAAGGGCAAACGGAGGGTCATATAGGAAGGGGAGTGAGGGGACCAGGCTCACCTTGGAAACCACGGGGTTTCGTGGGTTAATTGTACCCATAACTACCACTGTTCACTTGTAACATCTGCTTGACGTTCTGCTCCACCAGCTGCTTCCTGAAATCACCGGAGGTGTAAAAGGACGTGTGTGCAGGAGAGAGGGTTTCTGTAGATGGTGCTTCTTCCCCTGTGCCCTTGGAGTGTCTATGTTAATCCTCAGCATTGCCGCTCAATATCAATTATACCTCAGAGAAGAAACCCCAGCTGGGTAATAGTTTATAGGATATAGTGAAACCCAGATTTTAGGTGCTATATAGTGGGAAGTTACACAGGAAGAGTAGAACTGTTTCTCAAGGCCTTCTAATTTACGTGCTTTCCAAATTGGAATCATCTAGGGGGCTTGGGAAAAACCAAAATCAGATTCCAGGCAACCCCTTTCCTCCCCACCAGGGATTCCGGCGTGGAGGTTGGAGTCAGGCCAGGGTTTCGGCAGTTGATTCAGCTAGGCTGACTCTGTTTAGAGGCTGTATAAAGCTTGGATATAGTTGACATTCTTAAGGGTGATTTTCCAGGCATCATCAGGCTCATAAATCAGAGAGGGGTAAATATGCAGGAGGCTTGTGCTGCTGACGTTTCTGAGATGACCGCATGGGATGGTCACCGGGTCGGCTCGGCTAGGCCATGGGACCTAGTCATTCAGTCAAACACTAGCCTAGGTGTTGCTGTGAAGATAGTTTGTAGATGTGGTTAGCATCTACCATTGGTTGACTTTAAGTAAAGGAAATGATGTGGGCGGGCCTCGTCCACTCATTTGGAGCCTCCAGAGTGGAACCCACGTTTCCTTGGGGAAGAAGAAATTCTGCCTCACGACTGTGGCATCATCCTGACTGCCCTGCCTACAGGTTTCAGGCTTGCCAGCCCCCACGGTGAGGTGAGTCAAGTCCTTGAAATTAATCTTTATCATCTATAATCCTATGTATCTATCTATCTATCTATCTATCTATCAACATCTATCTACCATCATCTATCTATCATCTATTTATCTATGTATCTATCACTCTATCTATCTAATCTATCTCATCTACCTACCTACCTAGCTATTCTGTTTCTCAGGAGAACTCTGCTGATAGGCCATGTAAATAGATTAACAAAAATTTGCACCAAAAACTGGGCATGTATAAGGATAAACAAACCAAAGGAATCCGTTCTTCCTGCCTCGCTCAAGCCGTTTCCCACACGACCACCACATATCTGTCATCCCCTCAAAGACTGTAATTTACTCTTCAGTACCACAGTGAAATACAAGGAAGAATCATCATAGAAAAAGCATTTTTGGCTGGCCAGAAGTTATAGACATGAGAAGTATTAAAGAGAGTATCTTCAAAAAGAAGAATTTATTAAGTTGGGATATGGCATTGGGTATAATCGTATTCCCATAAATAAAAGTATTTATGTATAGGAGGTTTAAAATTAATTTTTCAGGGACTGATATTCTTCCTAGAAAGGTAAAAACACTGAGACTGAAGCTGGCTGCATTTGTCATCCCCACTGGGACGATGAAAATGCCAATGTTCTTGGAAAGCAAAACCCTCACAATAAAGAATCAAATCATGATCCCAACACTGTGCTAGATTTTACTTTTCAAAAAACTCAAGTTCAAAAGCTCAATATAATTTTAAATAATTATGCTTTGGGTGGGCAGGTTAAAGAAAACAGACGCGGTTCCCCTTCCTCTTAGACCAGAGAAACCACCAGCCTCTCTGAAATGGACCTACACTGACCAAATTTAAGATCATGAATTACGACAAGGGAATTTCTCTTTAACAGGAGCTTATGTTTGTTTGGTTGTTGTTTTTTTTTTTTAATAAACATTTCCCTCCTTAATTTTCATGTTATCTAAATGAATTTTCGAATACATAGACATAAATATGAATCTTCTGGGCTAATGTGTCAAAAATAAAACAGGCTGGCACTGTCATCACAAGCCCACTTATACAGAATGCATCTTTTTAACTCTACAGGGCTAAGCTACCACGACAGCATCACAGGCAGGCGGGATTGTTAAGTCCGAGTATGGGTAATCGAACCCTCTTCCTCCTGTTTCTTTCATTGGGCTCAGCTCCCATCTCCAGCCCAATAGAGTCAACCTCTCTTCTAAGTGACTTGTGGGAAAATAACTGGAACATCCCTAGAATTCTCCAGTCCTCTTCCCACACACAGGCAGGTGCTCCCAGCTGCTGCACACTCCCATCTGGGCTGCTGCCCTCCAGAATGCCAGGCACCTCGGAGCTCAGCTACACTTCCCAGGAATCAGAGCCAGTGCTTCCCAATCTGGTTATTGTGATTTTATAGTTAACTATTACATTTCACCACTGAAAGGAGATCACAAAAGGAGAGCTGCTTCTATAAAAATGAAGTTGAATGCTATTGGTTAAAAATAAACAAATTAATGAACAGGGCTATTAATTAGTATGAACAAGACAATGATGAAGGATTGGGGTGGGGGTGGAGAGAAGAGTCAAACAAATCTGTAATCATTCTGTGCTCAGACTGCTTGATATATTCATACTCGACTTAAACGAGGGAGTGAAAATCACAGGCAAGGCGTTTCGGGTGTGGTTATTTCAGAACAGTGATTAGAAGTCCAATCAGCTGACTTGTGTGGAAATAAAAGGCCTTGGAGTCACGTCAAAAGATAAGTGAATAAAGACACGTTTACGTGCTTTAATATGTAAGCTACGTATGTATCTTTTTGTTCTTTTTCAAGTCCCTGCTCTAATCAACATTTCTGATGAAGATGGCTGCTCTGTGCTTCCAAGGCACTTCCCAGCTCTGTTCTCACCTGACCTCCGGCTTCGTTTTTCCAACAACCCCAGGACCTTCCCAAGCAAACTCACTATTGGGTTGAAAGGGGAGAAGATGGCAGCTCGTAGTTGCTCTTTGCAGTCGAACAAAGCTGGCTCCAATTCAGGTTTCCTCCCTCCCAGCTTCATGGCTATAGGCAATCGACTCACTTCCCGAAATCTGAGTATTCTCATCAGTGGAATGGGGACAATAATAGTTCTACTTTATAGTGTTCTTGTGAAAACTGCATGAGATGGTGTGAGTAAAGGGTTTAGCCGTGACCAGAGCCCCATAAATGCCTAATGAATGTCGGCTATAATAATAAAAATGAACCACTAATTAGAATTAATAGTGAACTAATTGTTAATTAATAATTTAATAGTCAGTTATTTTTATTGTCAGCAGTTATTAATAATATCGTTGATAAGTATTGGTTATTAATAGTATTATCTATAACTCAATATGTATGTCAGGAACTGTGAGGGGTCTGAGACTTTACCCTACTTGGAAGCTAAGTGAAGCTTGCCACAGTATCACAGGTGCTGGCAGAAGACACGAGACTCCTGGGTCAGAGACAAAGGACACTATTCCTCATGGCACAGTAGGCAGTGTGAGCTTCATTTGCAGGTTCCTTTGGCCCCCAGAAGTCCCACCGTGGTGCTGCAGAGCAGGGCCAGGTGGATTTAATACAGTGGGTCTGTGTCATAGCTGAAGAAGCCCAAGTTTAGGAAGCCCACGGTCTTATAAGGGGACTGCTAGCAAATCTGCCCAGCCTTTGCCTCAGAGGAAGGCATTACCTTTATGATCTTGGCCAGGAGACAAATCTGCCCTCTGAAAAAAATGAGACACAGTATGTTGATCTTTTTCTTGAAGAGAAAACATGTAGAAATGCCACGGAGCACAGTCCCTAATAATGTACAAATGGCATTTGTCATCTCGATCTCAAGAGCATTGCCCTAGCCTTGTGGTAAATACAGAACGTATAATAAAGTATATATGTAAATGCCCTGTCTAGCGGAATGCACTCTCCTTGTCACCAGTCCCTTTATGCACATGCCCCATTTCAGAATGCTGGAACCTTATTCAGCCCTTTATAGTCACTGTATATGCCACCTCCGCCATGAAGACTCCCCTGATATCTCCATCCTAACCAGATGCTCTTCTCCTTCGTTGCACCCCCACATCATTTTGTATCTCTCTTATGGTTGGTTTTCCATGTATCTTATGCTCTTTTGTCATTAGACTACCTATTTAAGGATAGCAAGCTTGAGATGCCTGTGGTCCAGGTTTTGTTCAGTAGCCCCACCTTATCAGGGCTCTGGGTTGGTGCCTGCAAGTCTTTTGGCTATTCCTCTGCAGTTACAAGGTGGTTTCTAGAGCTTTGGGTATCAAGTCCTCCCATAATAGAACTCAGGCAGCAAGGAAGATAAAAATGGCTCTTCCCATAACATTTATTTTATTCCTGAGGAGACTCTTTTCTCAAAATATCTGCCGTATGCCTTGAAGAACTGAAGAATTCAGTTGGTTGCACCAGGAAATAGGCAGTCCTCCAGCAAAGAAGGAATATAGTAATGCAGAGGTCTGGACATGTGGTGCCTGTGCTGGGAATGGCAGGCAGAGGACACGTGGAGTGGCTCTCTGCCCTCCACTTCCTGGGTCGACTTCTCTAAGCAGTGGGCCCCCCTCGTGTCCACCTCTTTGTCTCCCATTTACTATTAAACCCACTGCACTGCTCCCAGGACACTGCATTTGGGGGTTTAAAATATGCACATTCCTCCTGTCAAGGGTGGGAGCTTAAGCCTTCTTCCCTGGAGCGTGGAGACTGGGCTTGGTGACTCTAACTCCCAGAATCTTAGCTCTGTCTTGCATCTTCTCTTCCCTTGATACCGTATCAGCCTCTGCCTGTTACCTTTGTCTCCAAGTGAGTATCCTTGAAATGTTGAGGATTGAGCCTTGAAATGTTGAGGAGGTAAAATTATCAGGGTTTGGTGATTATTGAAGATGGGGTGCGCCTTAGTTTGCCAGGTTGCTATGACAGATAACACACAGTGGGTTGGCTTAACAATAAGAATTTAGGGAAGCGGCTGTGGCTCAATCAGTGGGGCTCCCGTTTACCATATGGGAGGCCCGGGTTCGGTTCCTGGGGCCTCCTGGTGAAGGTGGGCCCGCCGGCATGGCGTGGTTAGCTGACCCAGCGAGCACGAGCAGCAAGGGGGGAATAAATGAATAAATAAATAAAATCTAAAAAAAAAAAAAAAAAAGAAAGAAAAAAAAAAACAAAAAACAATAAGAATTTATTGGTTCACAGTTTCAGAGGCCAGAAGTCTCAAATCAAGGCGTTGGCAAGGCTGCGATTTCTCCCCAAAGTCTTTGGGTACTGGCACTGCTTGCCGCAATCCTTAGGGTTCCTTGGCTTGCATCTCCGCCTCCCGTCACAGGGCGATGTCCTCAACGTCCTCCTGTGTTTCTCCTGCAGTGTCTGCTGACGTCCAGGTTTTTACAAGGCCTCCATCAATACAGGTTAAGACATGCCTACGTAGGACCTTTGAAGATCCCATTCACAAAGGAGTCCGCACCCTGGCTCACCTTAGCATAATCAAAGATGCTATTTAAAGGTGGTTTCACACCCACAAGAACGCGGATTAAGAACATGTATTTTCTTGATACAAAATTCAACCTATCACAGGGTGCTGGAGAGAGAACCAGGAATCAAAGATGGCTTGGATTTCTCAGATTGGGTGCCACCAACTGAGGGAGAAAATATTGGAGGCAGAAGTTGTGAAGGTTTCAGTGTCTGAGATGTTTGAGCTACATGCAATCCCAGGGTACTTGGATGTGTGACTCTTGCAGGCTGGTGGGAGACATGTAGAAGCTAGCAGCATACATATTGTAGTTAGGAGTCTGAGAGGGACCAAGAACTGGACCCTGAGGGACACAGCATATGAGGAGGACTTGGACAAAGGAACCCCATAAGCTAGGCATAGCACGAGCTCAACTAAACCACGAGCTCCCTAAGGGAAGATGTGTCTGTGTCACTCACGGTACCCTGCATAGAGCACATGCTCAATAAGTGTCAAATGGAAGAAAGGCAAAAGAAGAGTCAAGGTAATAGAGGGCTTAACCAAGGAAGGGCTGGTGAAGCGGGTCACGTACAGCAAAGAGATCCAAAGAATGTGAACTGAAAAGTGTCCTTAGATTTGGTGATTCGATGGCTACTGATGACCTCTGCAAGAGCAGTTGTGTACTGCTGTGTAACAAATTACCCCCAAACTTAGAACTGTCACCTGAATACCCCAGGTTCTTTCTCACCTGAGGCCTTTGTACCTATTGTTCACCAGGACTCCTTCCCTTAAATCTGCCAGGGCTCGCTGCCTCACTTCTGCTCAGAGTTATCTCAGAGAAGTCTTCCTCCACTGTCCTATCTAAAAAAGCAACTTTGCCATTTCCTATCCCCTTAACCTGCTTATACCCACCTGAAATTATGTTTTAAAATTTATTTGTTTATTGCCTATATCCCATGCAAGGATGTGAGCCATATGGGGGGAGAGTCCTGGTCTCTCTCATTGCTGAATCCTCCGTGCTTAGAATAGGGTCTGGTAGACTCATACATACGTGTTGAATAAATAAACCAAATTAATTGAAGATGCCTGGGTTCTTCTCACTTAAAATGTTCTCTGAAGGATTAACTCAACTCTCCCTGGAGTAAATACGAAGTCGATTTAAAGTTCTAATTCCCTGTCAAGGTTGTTTTTCCCTCCTCCAGGGGGTTTTCTGCCCTTCTCCCTTTCAAGATGGCGGGTTCAGAGAAGCTATAGCCACAAAAGGGTCTCTAGCTGTGCCCCTTCCTCTGTGTCCTCACTTGTCTCCTCTGCTGACTGGGTGACCTAGCTTGATGCCTGAATGACCTCCTCATCACCAGTCCTGCCTGGTGTCTCTGGAGGCCACTGTCACTGCCTCTTGCCTTGGGCTGGGCAGTCTGCATTCTGCAGCCTCCTTGTCCTGCTGGCCTGCTGAGCCACTGGTCCTGTCAGCCCGCTGTGTCCATCTGTCCCCTCCACTGCTGTGGCATGCAGACATCCCTGGGCTGCCCTATCTGAGGTCCCTCTATTTGGACTTCCCTCTACTCTTGCACCTTCCCTGCACTGTCCTCACATGCCATGTTGAATGTGGAGGGGAGGCGAGCACTGCCAGCATGTGTGTGATTTCCCTCAGCTTAGCTGCAAGAGGGGCCCTGCACGGACCTCAGCCCGTCCATCCGGGCACCACCCTCAGCCTTTTCCAGTTTGGCCGCATCTATATTGGGTGTGGCCCGATGCCCACTGAGAAACGTACATCTTTTCAGGCTGCACTGAGGGAAGCCAGGACCAAGCTTTCTGCTCAGGGCTCTCCTGCCCCACCTCTCTGCCTTCCTGTGGTATTTCTACTTGTCCTTATTCCCCTGGTATTTTGACTAAGAAGTCTTTCCCTCTACTTCCTGTTTGTTGGGACTTCCCTTACTGTAGATCTTCCTTCCTTATTCAGTCTTGTGGGGCTCTCAGTGGAGGAAAGGCTGCCAACAGAAGAAAAAAGAAAAGAAATCCAGAGAACCAAGAAGGAAAATCCACCAGCAGGTGTTTCATAAATAACGTCGTCGTTATATCACAAGGATGGAAACTCTCCTCCTTGGGAAGGAGAGGTGGGCAAGCAGGAAAGAGTGGAGCCCTGGATGCTTGTGGATCTTTCTCTTGTGGACCCGGGAAGATCTGTGGGCAGCTCAAGGTGGGAGAGCAGGCACTATCATCCATTCTGATAACCCAAGTGATCACGGTGACTACTTACCCCGCATCCAACACCCCAACACCCCTACTGGAAGGCTCAGGCATGGACTCTCTCTGGCCATTAGTACCTTGAGTCCCAGAACAGTTGGATTCCAACATGATTCACCACGTGACTTAGATAAGGAGGGGGCAAGTGATTTAATCCAAAAGATTTTCCGTTTTGGACATTGATAAAAAATTGGTTTTGCTTGAAGCTTCGAAAATTGTGGAGAGTAAAGAAAACTTGCTTTGACCTCGTCCTGCTCTGGACCCCTCTCCGCCCAACTGAGGTCTCTGTGGTTTCTTCCTGTGTCCAGGGCAAGCTGTCTTTCAGACTTTCTCAGGCATTCCCCACCCCCAGCCCTCTGGTGAGTTTCCCGCCGAAAGAAAATTGAGAAGTGTTATGTAACGTTGACTGCTGAATTTCCTCTCTGAGGGGCTGCCTGTTGGTAAGCAGTTACAATACAAGGAGGAATTCACGGTAATTTCCAGAACTTTTTATGGCATCGTTCAGACCTTTTCAAGCATCCCTACCTAACGTTTAGATCCTGGAAAGGAAGTGGGAATTATACTGGCTTGCATTGTCTGGGCCAGCATTGCTATTATGCCATAAATATTTGCAAAAGAGGTGAAGAAATATAATTCCTAGCTATGGAAAAGCGTCGCTAGGATGGTCATCCATAGTTAAGTATTGTATGTCATGGGCAAAATGTATCCATAATTTTACGTAATACTATACTCCACAAAACACTGGGCATGTAGCATTGAAGGTAATGCCTTTGGCCCACCCTGTGACCTTGATGCTTCTGGTGTTATCCCGGATGTGCCATGGAACAGTCCAGCAAACACTGTGGAGAAGGAGGTTCTGCAAACCCAGGTGGAATGGGACCCACAGAAGAAGGTACAGATGGTACTAGCATAGAGTCTGGGTTTATCTTGGGCACACCGATTGCCATCAGACCTGCAGTCTGGTTTATAACGGAAGCCGCTGAATAACCTTTGTAAGTTATTGTTTATATACACTTGTGAACTATGGGGGACTCTTGCAGCTGAGTGACAGAGACAGAACTCAGAGTGGCATTAACAAACAAGGGAATTCATTGGCTCATGGTGTTACCACATCTGGGATGCTTCAGGCATGAGCAAGGCTGGCTTTGGATGTTTAAGCTACGTCATCAGGGTGTGCTCGCACATGTGCGTGCTCTTGCTCTGTCACTCAATCTCGCCACTTCTCACTTCTCAGTTCCACGTCTCTACTTGGCCTCATTTGTCAAACCACTGGGACCTCTCCCCGTTTCTACTCCAGACTCAATTCCTCCTGGTTTAGTAACTGCGTAGATTGGCACAATGTCTTAGTTTGCCAGGGCTACTGTAACAAAATACCACCAGCTAGTTGGTTTAAACAACTGAACTTTATTGTCTCACAGTTTTGGAGGCTAGAAGTCCAAAATCAAGGTGTCAACAAGGCCATGCTTCCCTTTAAAGGAGAGACTCTGTTCCATGCCTCTCTCCTGATGAGTGGCTAGCAATTGATGCCATACCTTGGCTTGTGGCGGCATAGCTCAATCTCTGCCTCCATCGCATGGCACTCTGTGTATGTGTGTGTGTCTCTTACTGTTTCTAAATCTCCTCTCCTTACAAGGACACTTGTTATATTGGATTAAGGTCCAAATAAGTTCACATTCACAGGACAAAGGGTTAGTACTTGATTGTATCTTTTGGGGGGACACAGTTCAACCCATTATAGATAAGTTATCCCTGTTAGCCTTGGTACAAAATTCCTGCCTGGCTTAGTCTACATGCCTATCTCTGAATGAGTCCCTGTGGCTGGAGGGATAGGATACTCTGACTACACCAGGATCACGTGCCCATCCATCACCCAGGAGGAGGAGAAGGCAGAGCCAGCCATATGGAGGGGGTTTCCCACAAAATTAAGGGCTCTGCTGCAGAGATGGGATGCTGGACAGACAAAAACTAGAGACGTCTATAGAAAAAAAAATGCATTTATTTCTAATTTTAAATTCTAGGTTCAGATATTCTTCCCTAATTCATTTTTTTGGTTTTCTTTAGAATAAACCTGTAAGCTATGGACTATAGAGAACAGTAATAGTATGATGATGTTTTCTCATCATTTGTAACAAATGTGTCACAACAATGTAAGGTGTTGGTGTGTGTGGGGGGTGTGTGGGAATCCTCTGTGGTATCCATGATTGTTTTGTTAACTCACAACTTGTCAAATAAAAATAATAACAACAATAGACCACTTGGGTCCTGTCTGACCAACATAGTCAAGATTCAGGGCATGGACGCAGCTAGATGTTAGAGGATTTTAAATTGGAAGTTTCAGCTGAAGGGCCCAGATAGATAGGTACTGGATTTCAAAGTGAATGTGAAAAACTCCAAGAGGTGGATTTTCAAAGGCACTATCTGAGAACTGGTTTCTTGGCTTTTGGAGTCATTCTCAGGGTATAGACAAGGTGGGGATGTTGGAGAGTGAGGGGAGAATTTTCGAGGAGGATTTCCCGGGATCTTGATTCCCACTGCAAGTGCAATCTTACAGCTATTGGCTCTGACACTGGGAGGAGAGGGGGCTGCCTGGGCCAGAATTTATCAGGGCAAAGTTTGTGTGAGTGTTTCCTGTGGATCACATGTGAGCCACATAGGAAAAAGAGCCAAGCTGGAGCAATTTTTTTGAAAATAAAATTTTTATTGAAATATGGCTCCATTCCATAAATAAATAAATAAATGCACACAAGAGAAATAAATCTTAAGTGTTACAATTTGGTGAATCATTGCAGTGGCCACACCCATATAACCCCCACCCAGCTCAAGGAAAGGAACATGACCACACCCAAGAAGTCTCCTTCTAAATCCTACCACCGTTGCCCAAAAAGAACTTATATGCTGTCTTTGAATATCATAGATTAGTTTGATATATTTTAAATTTTTAAAATAAGTCTATACAGTATACTTTTTATGTATGGCTTCTTTCACTAATGGAATGTTTTGGGGATTAAAGTCACATCATTGCAGGGATCAGTAATTCATTATTTTTTATTTCTGAGTTAACATTCTATTGCATGACTATACTACAATTAGCTTATCATTCTACTATCGAGCAACATTTGGATTGTTTCCAGTGTTTGGCAACTGTAAAGAAGGCATCTGTAGATGTTCTTTTACATGTCTTTTAGTGCACATATGTATGTGTTTCTGTTGGGTAGATTCCTAGAAATGAAATTATTGAGCCACACGTTAGGCACATACACAACTTTAGTAGAGACTGACGGTTTTCCAAAATTGTTGTACTGAATATAATAAAGATAAGAGGAGAAATCCATAAAATTGAGAACAGAAAAAATCATTAGGTAAAAATCAGTGAAACCAGAATTCAAATCTTGGTTTCTAAATACGATTCTCTCTAATAGAAACCACGGTTCTTTGGAGGAATGGCTGATTCCAGGGTTGGCAAGGAAAAATACAAAATGAGCCTGGGACATCTTGCAGTCCCAGGAAGTAAAGAAGTGCTCAAAGTACAAAGGAAGGGGGACATGTCAGAGGGACCTGGGAGCCAACAGGAGTTGACACAGGAGAAAGAGCTCCCAAGAGCCAGAGTTGGAATGACTTGAGCCACAAAATAAATAGTGAAGTATTGGATCATATCCCAAAGTACAAAATAAATATATGAGTCCATACTGAGGTAAATAAATGATTGAATAAATAAACATGTGGGGGAAACCCAGAAGATCTCCAAATCTTGTATAGCTTAATTCCCCCAACCCCGCCTTGAGGGTAAGCTAGACTTCATGACTCACTTCCCAAGAACAGAGTATTTGTGGGGAGAGATAAGCACATTCCAGTGGAGCATCTGGCAAACCCTACCTTAACCAAGCTGTGACGGTTCACCTCATCAGTGATAGGAGGATGTCATGGACCCCTGACATGATGTGACGAGAAGAGGACTTCACCTGTGTGGGATTCTGCCCCCAAACTCAGAAACCCAGTCGAATCATTCTACAAAATACCTGACTGGTACTCCTCAAAACTGTCAAGATCACCAAAAACCAGGAAAGACTGAGACCAGAGAAGAATAAGGAGACATGACAGCTAAGTGCAGTGTGGTCCTCTGGAAGGGGTCCTGGGACAGAAAGAGGACATTAGTGGAAAAGCTAGTGAAATCTGAATAAAGCCTGGGGTTTAGTTAATAGTGATGTGCCATTTCTTAGTTTTGACAAATGTGTCATGCTAATGTAAACTGTTAATAACAGGGGAAACTGGATAAAGCATGTATGGGAATTTGTTTTTTTTTTTTTTTTTTTTTTTACCGGGAGGTCCCGGGGATCGAACCCGGGTCCCTCCATATGGGAGACGGACGCCCAACCAGTTGAGCCACATCCAACCCCCCATGTATGGGAATTTGTTGTACTCTTTTTGCAACTATTCTGTAAATCTGAAATTGCTCCAAAATAAAAAAAACAACTTTTAAACCTGTTGAATAACAACAGCAATGAAACCAAAAGTGCCCACGTGTATAAGAGTCTCTAATTTTTTCCCTTCAGCTTTTTGTCTTTCCTTTTACTAATACACACTGCCTGAACTTTCATAGCTTAATAGTAAGTTTTGGTATCTATTAATGTTTGTCCTCCATTTTGTTCTCCTTCAAGGTTGTCTTGATCTTTATATTTCCTTACTAAGTAATCCTTCTTTATGGTGTTCCTTGAATCAGTGGCTTGTTTTTCCCCCATGCATTTTGGCAAATTATCTTTTTAGCTATTGCCTTTTCCCCAATCTTGTTTCTTCCTCTTGGAGGCTTCAGTTACTTGTGTTTCAGACCTTTTAACCATTATCAATAAGCTGAAGTTAATTAAAAATTAGTTTTTTTTTCTGGTATTTTCTATCTGTTTTCCTCTGTAGCTTCAGTCTGGATATTTCCTACTGACCTATATTACAGTTAACTAATCTTCCTTTCCAATTTATTGCTAAACTCATCTATTGAACTCTTAACTTGTTTTTGCAGTTCTTAGTTACAGAATTTCAGTTTGATTCACTTTTATAGATTCCAGTTCTTTGGTAAAATTCTCCACTTGCCATCTATTTTCTTGAATGTGTTAATCAGAGTAATTTTTATATCTGGGCCTAATAAATCCAATACCAGGATCACCTATGGGTATATTTCTATTGCTTTTTTTTTTTTTTTGGTTAATTTTATGTGCCAAGTTGGCTAGATTATGTGACCCAGTTGTTTGGCCTAGATGTTGCTGGGGAGGCATTTTGTACATGTGATTATTTATTTAAAGTCAACTGATTGTTATCTACAGTCTGTTGACTTTAAATAAAAAAGACTGCCCTTGATAATGTGGGTGATATCATCCAGTTGAAAGCCTTAAGAGAAAAAAACGAGGTTTCCCAGAGATGAAGAAACTGTCTCAAGACTACACCATCTACTCTTGCCTGAGCTTGCAGTCTGCCTGCCTCCCTTATGGATTTCAGGCTCAAGACTGCAACATCAACTCTTATTGGAATTTCCAGCCAACCACCCTGCTTTACAGACTTTGGGCTTGCCAGGCCCCAGAATCATGTGAGTGAATTACTTAAAATAAATATCATGTGTATGTATGTATTATGCATCTATCTCTATCTATCTAGCCATTTATCCTGTTGGTTGTTTCTCTGAAGAATGCTGACTGATACACTTAGTATACACAGTTAATTCTGATTGAATACTGATCATTGTTCATGAAAAATTGTAGAGGATCTGGATTATGGTATCTTCTTTCAGAGCAAATTCATCCTATTTCCAAGCAGACAGCACAAGAAAGATCATGTCATTCCAGTCGGGGATTGAGCTGACTAGAGGCTGGGATTGCATCCTTTATAAGTCTGAGTCCACATATGATTCATCTTCATTCCTGGGATAGTAGACCTGTGATCCCAACTGAAAGCCTATGGTGTTTACAAGGAATTATCCTCTCAGCAATTTTTCATGTGCCCCCAAAACCAGAATCTCTGGTTTGTCTTTCAACCAAAAATCAAAAATTCTGGTTTGTCTTTCAGCCACTTTCTCCTTGGTTTCTTAGCCTCTGGCCCTATGTAGCTTTAAGAATCAGTAAATGCTTCAAGGGGACAACTGGTGCTGAGTGTCAGACTCACTTTTCTTTGCCATCTTGTTCACTCATATTTAAGTTGCTTGAAAGACCTGGACCCCAAAACTGGTCTTCCCAGGTTGAAAAGATTGTCGAAACTTTGATAGCTTCTCTGCATCTTAGCAGTCCCCTTCTTAGCTTTGCAGCCTGTATATCTGTTTCAAGAATAAGCCAATGACCTGAGGGGAAAAGGAGCCTGCAAAAAGTTGGGCTCATCTCCATGAACTTCCCTTCTGTTGGGGATCTTGGCTACTCATGTCCTAGCTGGCTCTTGATGCCTTCAATAGAGTTTTTAAAAAAACTTTAGTTGGCTGTTCTGACTGTTCTGTTACAAACCACTCCATAGTAGATGGAAGCAGCCTATATATAAATTTTAGAATCAGCTTCTCAATTTCCACACACACAAGCATAAAATCCTTCTGATTCAATTTCCAAACACACACAAACCTTCTGGGACTTTAAATCAATTTATAGATTAAATTGGGGGAAAACGAGCATTTTACAGTAGTGAACTTTCCAATCCATGAACATTGTATATCTTCCTTGGAGCCATTTTGACTTCTGCCAAACACAATGGGTCTTTGAGGAACAAACAGCTTAGAAACACAGCTCAGGGACTGAGGCATAGAAGGAGCCAGAGGAATAGAATATATCGTTTATGCCACAGATGTCACAATTAGAGGAGCCCAAGAGAGCCTACAAAGACGAGAAACATCTGAAAGTGAAAAATAATCAGCTGTCAGGTCCAGAGAGCCATATTACAACAGCTCCAGTCAGTAGGAATTTTTCGTCCTCCTTCTACAGACTCCCATCCCAAGGGGGATTCATAGAGACAACTGGGATAAGGTGAGTGAAAAAAAAAAAGTGATGATACTATCTACAAACCACAACCCAGAAGGTAGCTGGCTCATCTGATACCTGACAAAGCTGGAGGAGGAGGAGAAGTCTTAACTTTGAATGAAGATTAGCCTGTTGATTAATATATTAGACTGGATGTTTCTAATTACATAATTGAGACCATGTGTTTGTAACTTTATGGGCTCACAGGACTTTTTATTCCCTGAAAGTGAATGCAAAATTCATGGGAATGCCTGAGCCTTTGTCCTGGAACATGAAAGTGAGAAACAGAATTGCATTGACTATATCCTTCTTGTTATGCAATGTTCAATATCCTGGTGATACGTGAGCAGAATCTCTTAACAATTGTATATTAAGGGGACTCATTTCTGCCTGAGTCTACTACATGTTTCAAAACATTCATGATAGAGCAACTTCTGGGTAGATGGAGGATTAAAGAGACAGAGGGATTTCTAAATAGTTAGAGGACAGGCAGAGACTGTCTGGAGGGCTTCTCTGGGGCTTAGGATACCAGGGGAAGGTGAGAAGCTACTCAGAAGAGAATGGGTGAAGGAAAGGAGTCTCAGCTGGTTGAAAAACCCCATGAGTAAAGCTGCAAAAGCAGCAGTGGGCACCCTTCCTTCCACCTACAGAGCAAATAGAAGTCTGTGGACTGCACTGCTGTGGACTACAGTGGCTAGGGACTGAGGAGGTTGCAAGAGTCCTCTTCTCCAAGAAAGTGGAGACAGAGGGACACAGCTGCAGAATATCCAGATTTTGGCCAGCAAACTTGGTCTGCTGTTTTGAAGGGGTCATACATTTACAGGCCAGGTGGGGCTGTGACATTGTTTGCCCTGAGAGCTGGCAGGGAGCTAAAGATAACTTACTTTCTCAAACACCCTCCCTACTGCCCAGGGATGGCTGCTGAAGAGGCAGAGGGAGGGAGGGTGTATCTGGCCAAGGGTGGAGAACAGCCTCTGAGAAGGTTTGTTTGAGGGGCTTGGCCAGCCCTGAGGACATTGCTTCTGCACCCCCCACCCCCCTAGGGAGCTACACCACCCCCTAGCACCTGGGTTCTGAGCTGAGAGTTCTGCCAGAGCACCATCTGCTGGCCAGACCAGAAAAGTGCATGAAAATGGAAACATAATAAATAAATAAAAGAGGCAAGCAGGTGCCTTTACTGCCACCCCTCTCCAAGGCCCTTGGAAATTGGCCTGCAACCCATTACTGGGTCCTTAACCCTGGTTTGAGCAGTTAGACAGGTGCAATCCTAATTATCTAGAGCAAGTTGAACCAAGAGTCAAAGAACAGTGGTAGTACACAGTTACTTAACAGTAAATCCTTAGGCAAGAGAGAGAAACTGAACATCAGAGTAAACTCAGCATCAGAATCAGATGCCTAGACATCAGCAAAAAATTGCAAGCCATACAAAGAAAAAGGAAGATATGACCCAGGCAAAGGTGAAAAATCAAAGCTCCAAATGAGACACAGGACTTGAAACAGCTAATCAATGAGGTCCATACAAATCTCCTAAATCAAATCATGGAGTTGAAAGACAGCAAGGTTAAAGAAATAAAAACATTAGGAAGACATAGAATGGGCACAAAGAAAAATTTGAAATCTTGGCTAGGAAAATAATAGCTATGGGAAAGAAAGACACAATAAGTGAGATTAAAAATACAATAAAAGCACACAACAGCAGATTTGAAATCAGGAAAGAAAGAATCAGTGACAGAGAGGAAAGAACAACTGAAATGGAAGAAAGAAAAGAACAGAGAGAGAGTAAAGAATGGAAAAAATTGATCAGGGGCTCAGAGAGTTGAATGATAACACAAAGTACACCAACATGTGTGTTATGGGCATCCCAGAAGGAGACAAGAAGGGAAAAGGAGCAGAAAGAATATTTGAGGAGATAATGGCTGAAAATTTCCCAACTCTCATGAAAGACATGAATATACTTGTCCAGGAAGCACAATATACTCCAACTAGAATAAATCCAAATAGAGCTTGCCCAAGACATATAATATTCAGAATGTCAAATGCCAAAAATAAATAAAATACTGAAAACAGCAAGGGAAAAGCAAAACATCACATACAAGTTATGTCCAATAAGACTTAGTGTGGATTTCTCTTCAGAAACCATGGAGGCAAGAAGACAGTGGTATGATATAATTACGGTACTGAAAGAGAAAAACTGCTTGCCAAGAATTCTTTATCTGGCAAAGCTGTCCTTCAAATATGACGGTCAGCTTACAATGTTCACAGATAAACAGAAATTAAGAGTTTGTGAACAAGAATCCAGCTCTACAGGAAACAGTAAAGGGAGTTCTGCAGCCAGAAAAGAAAAGACAAGAGAGAGAGGCTTGGAGGAGAGTGCAGAAATGAAGACTGTAAGAAAGGATAACCAAGAAGGTAAAAAGATGGACAACAATAAGTTATGACATGAAAGCCAAGAATAAAATGGCTGAAGTAAGTTAGAGTAATAACATTGACTGTTAATGGATTAAACTCCCCAATTATAAGACATAGGCTGACAGAATGGATAAGAAAACATGAGCTACCCATATGCTATCTGCAAGAGACTCACCTTAGACCCAAGGATGCAAATAAGAATGAAAATGAAAGGTTGGAAAAAGAGATTTCATGCAAATAGTAACCAAAAGAGAGCAGGAGTAACTATACTGGTGTCAGAAAAAAAACAGACTTTAAATGCAAAAAGTGGTAAGGTGCAGAAGACCATTATACATTAATAAAAGAGACAATCCACCAGGAAGGAGTAACAGTCATAAATATCTTTGCACCTAACCAGGGTGCCCCAAAATACATGAGGCAAACTCCCGCAAACTGTAAGGAGAAATAGACGTCTCTACAACAATAGTTGGAGACTTCAACCTGCCACTTATATCAACAGATAGAACAACTAGACAGAAGATCAACAAGGAGACAGAGAACTTGAACAATATGATAAATGAGCTGGACCCGACATATATAGAACATTTCAAATCAGCAGGTTATATATATTTCGCAAATGCTCATGGATCTTTCTCCAGGATAGACCACATGTTGGGCCACAACAAAGCTCTAAATAAATTCAAGAAGATTGAAATTATACAAAGCATCTTTTCTGATCATAATGGAATAAAGCTGTAAATCAGTAATAGGCAGGAAAGGGGGAAATTTGCAAATAAATGGAGGCTAAACAATACACTCTTAATGGGTCAGTGAAGAAATTGTCAGAGAAATTAGTAGATATCTTGAGACAAATGAAAATGAGAACATAACATATCAAATCTTATGGGATAAAGTGAAGGCAGTGCTGAGAGGGAAATGTATAGCACTAAATGCCTATATTTAAAAAGAAGAAAGAGCTAAAATCAAATAACTAATGAGCAACTGGAGAAACTAGAAAAACAACAGTGAACCAATCCCAAAGCAAACAGAAAAAAAGAAAGAGATTAGAGCAGAAATAAATGTAATTGAGGACAACAACAACAACAACAAAAAAAACGTTAGAGAAAATCAATAAAACTAAAAGCTGGTTCTTTGAGAAAATCAATAAACTCGACAAACCCTTAGCTAGACAAACAAAGAAAAAAAAAAGAGAGAGAAAAAATGTAAATAAATAAAATCAGAAATGAAAGGGGCCATATTATGACTGCCCCCACAGAAATAAAAAGGATCATAAGAGAATATTATGATAAACTGTATGTCAACAAATTAGACAACCTAGATTAAATGGACAAATTCTTAGAAATGCACAACTTACAATGACTCTACAAGAAATACAGGAACTCAACAAACCAATCACAAGCAGAGATTGAATCAGTCATCAAAAATCTTCCAACAAAGAAAAGTCCAGGACCAGATGGCTTCAGAGGTGAATTTTATCAAACATTTTGAGAAGAATTAATACCAATCTTATTTAAACTCTTCCAAAAAATAGAATAGGACAGAAAATTACCTAACAAATTTTATGAAGCTAACATTAGCTTAATACCAAAGCCAGATAAAGATACTACAAGAAAAGAAAATTACAGACTGATCTCTCTAATGAACATAGATGCAAAAATTCTAAAAACAAAAAACAAACAAACAAAAAAACCCTTGCAAATCAAATCCGATAGCATATAAAAACAATTATACATCACAATCAAGTGAGTTTTATTCCTGGTATGCAAGGGTGGTTCAACATAAGAAAATCAATTAACATAATATACCACATTAAAAAACCAAAGGGTAAAAAAAACACATGATCATTTTGATTGATGCAGAAAAGGTATTTGACAAAAGCTAGCATCCTTTCTTGGTAAAAATGCTTCAAAAGATAAGTATAGAAGGAAAGTTCCTGAACATAATAAAAGACATAAATGAAAATCCCACAGTCAACATTGTGCTCAATGGGGAGAGGTTGAAAGCTCTCCCTCTAAAATCAGGAACAAGACGATGCCTGCTGTAACCACTGTTATTTAACTTCTAGCTAGAAGTTCTAGCTAGAGCAATTAGGCAACAAAAAAAGTAAAAGGTATCCAAATTGGAAAAGAGGAAGTAAAATTCTCCTTATTCTCAGATGACATGATCCTGTATTTAGAAAATCCCGAAGTATCTACAACAAAGCTACTTGAGCTAATAAATGAGTTCAGCAAAGTGGCAGGTTACAAGAGCAGCACGCAAAAATGAGTAGTGTTTCTATACACTAATAATGAGCAAGCTGAGGAGTAAATTAAGAAAAAATTCCATTTATAATAGCAACAAAAAGACTCAAATTATCTAGGAATTAATTTAACCAGGAATGTAATGGATCTGTATTCAGAAAACTACAAAACACTGCTAAAAGAAATCAAAGAAGACCTAAACAAATGGAAGGACATTTGTGAAGATGTCAATTCTACCCAAACATATTTATAAATTCAATGCAATACCAATAAAATTTCCAACAGCTTACATTACAGAAATAGAAAAGTCAAATACCAAATTTATTTGGAAGGGAACATGGTCCCAAATAGCCAAAAACATCCTAAAGAAGAAGAGCTAACTCAGAGGACTCACACTCTCTGACCTTAAGGTGTATTATAAAGCTACAATGGTCAAAACAGCAGGCTATTGGCATAAATATAGAAACATTGATCAATGGAATTGAATTGAGAGTTCAGAAATAGACTTCACCTCTATGGTCAACTGATTCTTGATAAGCCTATCAAGTCCACTTTTCTGGAATAAAAGGATCTCTTCAACAAATGGTGCCGGGAGAATTGGCTATCCATAACCAGAAGAATGAAAGAGGACCCCTATCTCACTCCCTATACAAGAATCAACTCAAAATGGATGAAAAACCTAAACATAAAAGCCAGGACCATAAAATTCTTAAAGATAATGTAGGGAAACATCTATAAGACCTTGTAGTAGGAAGAGGTCTCTTAAACCTTACACTCAAAGCTCAAGCAACAAAAGAAAAAATAGATAAATGGGACCTCCTCAAAATTAAACTCTTCTGCACCTCAAAGACCTTTGTGAAAAGGGTAAAAAAGCAGCCTGCTCAAGGAAGAAAATATTTGGAAATCACATCACACATGTCCAGGATGTATAAAGAGATCCTACAACTCAACAATAAAAAGAAAAGTGGCCTGATTAAAAAAGTGGGCAAAAGACCTGAACAGACATTTTTCTAAAGAAGAAATACAAATGGCAAAAAAACAAAACAAAAACAAAAAACACATTAAAAAAATGCTCAGCATCACTGGTTATTAGGGAAATGCAAATCAAAGCTACAATGAGATATCATTTCATACCTACTAGAATGACCTCTATTAAAAAAAAACAGAAAACTACAAGTGTTGGAGAGGAGATGGAGAGATAGGAACATTTATTCGCTGCTGGTGGGGATGTAGAATGGTACAGCCACTGTGGAAAACAGTTTGGCAGTTCCTAAGAAAGTTGGATATTGATCTACCACATGACTGGGTGATACCACTACTAGGTATGTACTAGAAGAACAGAGAGCAGTGACACGAACAGACATCTGCACACCGATGTTCATAGTGACATTATTCACAATTGCTAAAAGATGGAAACAACCCAGGTGTCCATCAACTGACGAATACATAAACTATAGTGTATACACACAATGGAATATTATTCAGCTGTAAGAAGAAATGAAGTCATGAAGCATATGACAATGTGGATGAACCTAAAGGACATTATGTTGAGTGAAGCAAACCAGGCACAAAAGGACAAATACTGTATGGCTTCACTATTATGAATGAAATATAATGAGCAAACTCATGGAGTTAATGGCTAGAATATAAGTTACCAGAGAAAAGAACGTGGTTAGAGAATGGAAAGCTGAGGTTTAATTTGTGTTTGGAAATGTTTGGAAATGAATAGAAATGGTGAAAGCACATTAAAGGATTTGTAATTAGTAGCATTAACATATGGGTATGATAGTGCTTTGTTTTTTGTTGGGTTTTTTTTGAGTAATGAAAATGCTCTAATATTGATTGAAGTGATGAATGCACTACTCGGTGATTATGCCAAATACTGCTGATTATACACTTCAGATAAATTGTATGGTTTATGAACAAAAAAATTATGGTGGGTTGGGGGGAAAATACACCAAATGTAAGATATGGACTACATTTAGTAGTAATACTTGGACGATGCTCTTTCATAATTTGTTACAAATGTTTCACAACAATACAAGGTGCTTGTGTTGGGGGGTGATGTATGGGACCCCTGTATGATGTTATGCATATTTGTTTTGTAAGTTCACAACTTTTACTATAAATGTATTATCTATGTATGTTCATATATGAATGATATACTTCAATAAGTTGTTTTTAAAATAAAAAAAGTTAATGATAATTTACATGAAATAAATATTTTATTTCACTAGGAGAGCTTGCTATTTCAATTCTGCAACTGAATACTCTTTTTCCTAAAGTGAAGACTTACTTTGTGAAGGAGTGGTAATTCTGTATATTGGGACACTTTGGAAAAGTAACTTGGTAATTTGAATAAAGTTATAAAATTGTTCATTCTCTTTACCCTTTAATTCTGTTCTTGGTAATCTTTCCTAAGAAATAGTCAAAATAGAAAAATAAGTGCACAGAGATGCTCATTTCTGTGTTATTTTAAATAATGAAAAATGTAAAACAATGTAAATGTTCAAAATTATGGGACAGTTAAGAAAATTAGGGTGTGTTCAATGGGTAATAAAATAAGCAGTCCCTGCAGATATAAATAGTAACATTACACAGAGCTTGGAAACAATTTACATTGAGTGAAGAATATTATATGTCCATCTATATAAAACATGCATATGATAAGTAACGAAAAGGTCAGGGAAGCAGATGTGGCTCAAGCAATTGGGTGTCCGCCCACACCTGGGAGGTCCTGGGTTTGGTTCCCGATGCCTCCTAAAGAGAAGATGAGCACTCACGGAACAAACAAGGAGAGCAGACAGCGAGCGCAAACAACCAGGGGGCGGGAGGAGAAATAAACAAATAATAAATAAAATTTAAAAAGAATCATGAAAGGTCATAAATACCCAAAATGTCAGGAGAGGTCATGTAGATGGTGGAATGCTTTTTCCAGTTTTCATAATTTCATACTACTTTTACATAATTTTAATTAATTTTTGTAAAGATTGACTTTTTATTTTATTTTTATTTTTTTTAAAGATTTTATTTATTTATTCATTTATCCCCCCCTTGCTGCCTGTGCTCCCTGGGTCAGCTAACCACGCCGTGCGGGCGGGCCTGCCCCCACCAGGAGGCCCCGGGCACCGAACCTGGGGCCTCCCATATGGTAAACGGGAGCCCCACTGATTGAGCCACAGCCGCTTCCCAAAAGATTGACTTTAGAATGCAAATGATCACATTCTTATTTATTTTAAAACGATAGCTTTCTTATATAAGATTTGCTTAAAGACATGTTTCCCTATACCCTCTCCATGCCACAGCCTTCAATATACAAATTTATGTTGCTTCTTATGTCCCATCAAGAAACTCCAGAAGTCTTCAGGATCACCTGTGACAACTGGATGCCATCTTTGTGACTGCAGGGATGGGTACTCCTTGGTTCAGGGGTAGAGTTGCTCATCAGAAATAATCTTTTGAAGTGGAGACAAGAATGTAGTAGGAAATAGTTTCCTGAGGCTTGAAAGGAAATGTGAGCCGTGACCCTACCCAGGAGACAAGAGTGTCAGGGGCTTGCCAGACACAGTAAGGAAAAGTCCTCTTCAAGGTTTCACAATGAGAATTATCTTAGAAGTCGAATTGTGTCCGCCTAAAGGATGGGTTCAAGTCTAACCCCTGGTGCCTCTGAGCGTGATCCTATTTGGAAATAGGTCTTTTGAAGAAGTCATTGGTTAAGATGAGGCCACATGGATCAGGTGGGCCCTAATTCATGATGGCCAGTGCCCATGTAAGAAAAGGGACATTTGGACGCAGACACAGAGAGGAGAAGCCCATGTGAACACGGAGGCGGAGATAAGAGCTGTGCGTCTCCGAGCCAACGAACGCCAAGGATTGCCTACAACCAGCAGAAGCTAGGAGAAAGGTGTGGGACAGCTTCTCCCTTAGAACCCCCAGAAGGAACCTACCTTGTCAACACCTTGATTTGGGACTTTTGGCCTCCACCACTGTGAGCTAACACATTACTGTTGCTTTAAGACACTTCGTTTGTGACAATTTGCCGACCTAGGACACAAATATAAAGTATAGCTCATAGGTTTCCATTTTTATGTCAAATGCTAAGCAATAAATACCACAAAAAGAACCTTCCTTATGGACTTTATGTTAACAGGAGCATATCATAAAAAATGCGAATCTGGCCTTTAAGGCATCCGCACACCGCAGGAAATGCAAACCAACATTTTAAAAATCCACTGGGACAAAGGAGGTCCA
Source organism: Tolypeutes matacus (assembly GCA_026826555.1). NCBI lineage: Eukaryota > Metazoa > Chordata > Mammalia > Cingulata > Chlamyphoridae > Tolypeutes > Tolypeutes matacus. The sequence continues at coordinate 18,567,695 of JAKSZT010010858.1, forward strand.
TTTACCCAAACTGGGTACCTGATATTCAGAGAACATTCTGCCAGGGAAGTGATGTTGCGAGCGGCACGTGGATTCCAGGCTGCCCCCAGGGGTGCATTTAATCTACCAGGAGTGGACCCGCCTGATGGGGTGTCCTTGTCGCGGCGAAGACCAGAAAGGACGCACAGACTTAACTTAGAAGAAAGAACCCAAAGGCCACGGAAGATGGAGGACCAGACGTCAGAACGTGGAACTTGAATAAAAAGAGTTGAGATTCACAGAGCGATGGCAAAGCGTTCTAGGTCGCTGGTATTCAGTCAAATGATGATACATCACCATTTCAGCCTATTTAATAGCAGTTGCTTAGAAGCAATGGACTACTGAATATTTTCATTAAAAAATCACTGACCAGCTGGAGCAGTTACTCAAGGAGAGCCAGAATACCTGCATTTAAAATAATGATAAGATCTAAAAATGTATTTATATATTATAAAATCCCCGTGGTGCAAAAAGGACATGCAGTGGCAAGTCCCCACCCCACCTCGTCTCCTTCCCAGTGTTCCACATTCTTTTATTTTTCCTCAGTGTCTTTGCTCACATCGTCAAATAAGTGTCGAGTCTCCCCATTCCTGTTATTCCCCCAATGAATAGGCACCCTCTATAGCCCATTCTATGTCTTGCTTTTTCTTTTTTCACCAAATAATATACCTTGGAGATCTTTCCATATCATCGATGACAAATTTCCTCATGGAATGAGATTGTCATGACAGAAGGTCTGTGGTGCTGGGGGTGGGGGGTGGGAGCCTGCATGAGACTCTAGTTTTTCTTTTTTTTTTTAAAGATTTATTTATTTACTTTATCCATTTTAAACCCCCCCCCTCCCCATTTGCTGTTTTGTGTCCATTCGCTGGGCAATTCTCTGTGTCTGTTTCCCGCCATGTCTTCTCATCCTCCTCCTCCAGTCTTCACCAGTATTCGATCCTGGAGACTTCCAATGTAGGAGAGAGGTGTTTTGCCACCTGTGCCACCTTGGTTCCTGGTTTTGGGAGCTTTTAGAGCATCTTGTCTTGTCTCTCCCCTGCGTCTCTCTCCTGTTAGGTCATCATCTTGCTGCATGGCTCCCGGGGCCTGGCGGCTCACCGGCACACAGAGCCTGGCAGCCCATGAGCCTTCTCTCTCTATGTATATTTTTTATTTTACCGGGAGGTCCTGGGGATCGAACCCAGGTCCCTCCATATGGCAGACGGACGCCTAACCATTTGAGCCACATCCGCCCCCCTCTAGTTTGTCTAAGGACACAGAAGAGTAAACATATTTATGGCGTATAACTAACTGGGACAGCTCAGCAATTTCTCCCAGCTACATTACTCTTAAACCTGACCAATAAAATGTGTTGAGATAATTATTTATTCTTTTGTAAACAGTGATCCCATAAAACCATGGGGGATATTTTGTTAGACAGCAGGGCTTTAAAATAAAAATGGTTAAAAAAATATTTATTCATGTGAAACTCAGGGCACTATGTGGGAAAGCCAAATGCTATGTCCACTTTGGACGACAGTCTGGCAGTTTCTTACAAAGTTCAACATAGGCTTACCATACCACCCCGCAGGCGCACTCCTAGGTATTTACCCAACATTGCCTGCGAATGTTTATAGTAGCTTTATGCATAATTGACAAAAATTGGAAGCAACCAAGATGCCCTTCAAGAGGTGAATGGACAAACTGGTACACCCCTACAATGAGTATTATTCGGCCATAAAAAGAATGAGCTATCAAGGCATGAAAAGATAGGGAGGGGCCTTCAATGCATATTGCTAATTCTGAAACGCCAGCCCGAGAGGTGACTGTGATTCCAGCCACATGACATTGAGGGTAAGGCAAAACTATAGAGACAGTAAAAAAGAGAAAAAGAAAAACCCAGTGGCTGCCAGTGGTTCAAGGGGAAGGGGGAGGGACAAATAGGTGGAGATGGGGGCATTTTGGGACCCTGAAACTCTTCTGTGTGATGCTGTCATAGAGGACCATGCCATTAAGCATTTGTCAAAATCCATAGACCTGCACATCACAGAGTGAGCCCTGATGTAATTACAGGGCATGACCAATGGCTCGTCAGTTGTAACGAATGCCCCAGTCTAATGCGAGATGTTAGTAACAGAGGAACCTGGAGGGGAGCAGGAGGGGCATGTGGGAACTCCCTGTACTTTCTGTGCAATATTTCTATAAACCTAAAACTGCTCTAAAAACACATTTTATGCTTTAATAAACAGGGGGTGGGGGTGGGAGATACCCTGAAAGAGCCCATGGAAATGTTCCATGGGTGGCCTTAATTAAACCCAGGGAGCATTTTCAAGGATTTTTAAAAAGAAGCCTTTGGGGCATAAAAGGGGGCTTTTAGAAACGCCACCTCTGTTGGCAGTTTCCACCAAGGGCTACGGGCCATTGTTTGGGAAATGACCCTCGTTCTCTTTTCTCCTCGAAAACTTGCGCTTCCTCCAGAGCCTGGCTGGGCTTGGAGGCCGCGCAGCCTCAGGCCCGCCATGTTGGCAGAGTGCCCGCCATGTTCCAGGAGCCTGCTGGGTGCTGTCCTCCACATGCAGCCAGAGCCGCCAGGTTTCAGGTTAGCAGGGTGACCAGTCGTCCCGGTTCACCCTGGATGGAGGCGTTTCTCAGGATGCAGGATTGGCAGTGCAGAAACTGGGCAAGGCCCAGGCAAACCCAGATGAATCGATCTCTCCAATATGAAACTGTGACAAATGACTTTCCACCATTTGTTGGATTCACCCACACGACCTAATCAGGAACACTGGCAGCCCTGCTGATGCCCTGCTCTCTCAAATCCTTGGCTTCCTGAAGTCCAACAAACTTCCTCAGCCAATTCGCACCTTGTGGCTGGGAGGCCATGGGGCCAAATTAGAACGGAAAGCTAAAATTCTGGTTTTAGCTGGTTTTTAAAAACATTCTTTACAACTCAAACTGATGAATGAGATATTAAACATTAAACGTTTTCATTTGGTTAGGCATTGGGCTTTTCTTATCAAACATTTGATTGCAATTGCATGACCAATTCATTGGAGAAAGGATACCGAGAGAGAGGGGCAGGTTTGGGGATATGGATGCCAGAGTCTAATGTGTTACCCCCAGGACCCTGGTTCTCTGTATATTCTGGTGACTCATTTCTTGAGGGCCTTGTCCCTGCCAAAGGCCTAGATTTCCTTCCAAGTTGTTGCTGAAATTTTTGGGTGAAAACTCTTTCCTCTTATAGGACACTGTCGGATGTGCTGTAGGGCTTTGCTTATAGCTCAGGATTAACTAAGTGTGGTGTGTTCACTGCTCTTGGAGAAACGTGGCTGCAGAGAGATGACAAAGGGTACGAGGCTCACAGGCACCCTCTGACTCATCGCCACTCCCCCAAACTGACTTGATTCTGTTTCTAACCCCTGCTTCAAAAAAACCTCCAACTATTTCTGCAGGGATATACACACTGGGGATTCTTTATGCCATTCCCAGCGAACTTCCCACTCTTCCCTTTGTCACTTTAGAAACTCTCGATTGGCAAGTGAGAAATAAGGCTTCGTCTTTGTTTCTGTGCTTCTGGTGAGAATGACCCAATCCCGGATCCCACACCAAAGAGCAATGCGAACGCCAAGGCGCTGCCATTCACCCACACCTCAGGCTTCAAGGAGGGGTCTTGTTAGAATGCAGGGCCGGGGCAGGGCCTGAGCTTCTGCATTTCTAGCCAGCTGTCTGGTGCAGCTGAGGCTGCTGATCCAGCCAAGATGTGTTGAATGACAGATGCCTGGGCCTGGGGGTCCTGGGTGACGCTAGCACCTCTCATCACGCTTCAGCCCATGGGTTCGTTGACTCTGAGCTTCTCTTTCTTCATGGGTTAAATGGGAGTAATTATATGTAGTTATGAGGATTAAGTGAAAATAACATTTGAACTTCTGCCCAACATTCCCTACCATACCTACTGTCTTGCACTGTATATTTTTAAAAAGTTTATCCAAGTGATCTTTTGAAATACGTACAAAGTAATGCACTTTATTTATTTAAAAAATAGCACAGCATTCCATCGTTTGAGTGCACCTTAGTTTAGTGAGCCAATCCTCTGCTAACATTTGGTTTGTTTTCGATTTACCTTCTGAGGTTTTCGGAATGCTTTGAACGCAAGCATTGTCCACTGCCCAGGAAACATCAGTCAAGGCCTTCAGTTCACGGCCACTGGGACAAGATGTTATCCTAGCCTCACGTGTAGCGCTTGAATGTTGGCCTCGTTTTAGGGGTCCCCTAGATCAATGCTAATCTAGCCAGTTGCCCAAACCATACATTTTTTTCCAACAGGAAGTTAATAAAAGAAACAGAAATATTATCACTTTCTGAGTAACTAGCTTGTGGCTTCAGCCTCACCTACCAACCTCTGCTTCCTTTACTTAACAGGAAAGTGTTAACTACCCCTGGCTGGACCTGGGGGTCCAGCCCAGACCTTTCTCCTAAGTGCCAGTCATTTACTGGCACTTACTTCCAGAACCTTCTCCTAAGCAATCAGGGTCTCTTTGAATTCTGGCACAGCCTAGAAAAATCGATGATAAATTAGGCTGACAGGGATTTGGGCAATTTTAAAACTTCATTAAGCCACATCGCTCCAAAGGAAATCAAAGTAGGGGTGTCTCATGGTTATCTTAGAGGAATACATTTTGGCACTGGTTTATAAACCTCCGAGCAATCCTTTCTCCTACAATGTCCAGCAATTGGGGAAGCTTTTCACATCTGTCTTTTCCAGGCCTTGTCTTCTTATCTCTCCTGGCAACAGCACTGCCGGGTTCGATTCTGGACATTTTGGACCATCCCCAAATAGTTAAAGAGTGCTTCACCACCTAAACTTTGGCAAGGTGCCTAGAAGTCTAAGTTTCCTCATCCGTAAAATGGAAACAATAATTACACTGGTAGGTTTGTTGTGAGGAGTAAAGGCAGTTCACAATGAGTGAATTTTGAGTCATTTCAAATGAAGCCAAGCCCTCCTAGTGGGGTTTTCCAAGAGGCTGCCAAACAGTCCGATAATGGAAATTCTCTGGGCGTGAGGTTCTTGTGGGGCTTCCAGACACATTTTGCTCCCTCCAGGGACTGCTGGCTTCATTGAGCTACCATGATTGGGAAGCTGCTGGATCTCGAGGCTCCCGCGGAGCTGTGGAGAGGGGGATATGAGCAGAGCAAGTCAACGTGCCACAGGGCTCGCTGCTCTTACTGAGATTTGTCCGTTTTTCCTGAAAAACACTCCTCAAATTGCTGTGCTCCCTTGGAATTCACAGAGTTCTGGAAGAGTTGTTTTGATCATTGTTGCCGGTGCCCTTGCTGCTTTGTGGGCGCGTGGAGTTTGAGGGGTCCCTACCCCTCTGTTCCAGAGGCGCCGCCACCTGCTGTGGGTTTTTCGCTCTCCCTCTCTTTGTCCTGTTTTAGTGGTAGCTCTGGGGATTGCAATGTGCACCTTTAACTTATCCCAAGTAACTTAGAGCTAATATCAAATGGCTCCAGGTAAAATAGAAGAAACTTGCAGCAGCCTATTTCCATTAGTTCCTAGCGATGGTGGTGTCCTGTGTGAATCAGTAAGTACTATGATTCCAACAATACAGTGTTAAAATTTGGCTTTAAACAGTCCCAACTGTTTAGTCTTTCACACACCCACACCCACACACACCCAGATACACACATCTATAGCTACATATCCTTTTACGCTCACCTACACATTTACCAGTTTTATTGCTCTTTATTCCCTCTTCTAGTCTCACAATGCCATCTGGTAATATTTCCCTTTAGCCCAAAGACCCTTTTTTCTTTGGAAGTGCAGATCTGCTGTTGACAGTCTCTCAGTTTTTAATATGCAAATTCCTTTATTTGCCTTCTTTTTTGAAGGATAGTTTCACTGAATGTGGAATTCTTTGATGAACAGATTTTTTCTTTTAGCACTTAATCTCATTCCAGTATCTTCTGGCCTTTATCATTTCTAATGAGAATTCAGCCATAACTTAGGTAGTTTTTTCTTCTTTGTTACATGTACGTTTTCTCTGGATGCTTTCAAGACTTTCTCTTTCTCTTTGGCTCTCATCAAACTGACTCTGATGTGCTTAGAAGTGATTTTCTTCGGGTTTATCTGCTTGGCGTTCATTGAACTTCTTGGATATGTAACTTATTGGTTTTCTCCAAATTTGGGGAGTATTCAGTTATTAGTTCTTCAAAAATATTTCTTTTCCTTCCGTTCTTTCCTCTCCTTTTGACACTTCAAATAGATATATGCTGTGTTAATATTGTTCTACAGATCTCTGAGGCTCTCCGTTTTTTTGTTGCTTTTTTTTTCACTCTTTTTCAAATTGAATACATTTTTATTGAGCTGTCTTCTAAGTTCACAGATTCCTTCTGCTGCCATCACTAATAGGCTGCTGAACCCATCTAGTAAGTTTTTAGTTTTAGTTGTTTTCCGCTCTAGAACTTGCATTCTATTTTTATAGTTTTCATTTCTCTGTTGAGATTCTTTGTTCACAATTGATACCATATTTTTTTTGAGGGGGGGTGGCGCATATTTATAACAGCTGCTTTGAAGTTTTGTTCTGTTTTGTTTTCTCTGTGAAATACAACATCTGGGCCCACTGAAAGTCAGCCTATGGCACTGCCTTTTTTCCAGTATATATCATAATTTTCTTTTTCTTTGCATGTCTAGTGATTTTTGGTTTAACACAGGATATTTTAGAGCAGTGGTTCTCAACCATTTTGGCTGCCCACCTTTGTAACACCCTGTAGCTCCTTGTGGCTACATCGACAACCATCCTAATGCTGGGATGCAGGGAATAGTGGTCCTCTGTGAGGCACTTCCCTCCGTGCTACTCTTGCTTCCAGACTCAAGAGCCACAATAGGCTCTGAACTTGCAATCCTCCCTCCTCTTCCCACTGCCCCAAACATAGATTTTGGAAGACCAGGAATGGTCCTTTCTAATCTGGGATCTTCTCCAACCTGAGACTTTGCATGGGAAAGGGACATGGAGTATCTTCTTAGGGACATTCCAGAAACCAAATTTTAGTCACATCCCCTTCAAATCTCTTTCCTATGCAGTGGTCTAATGCATTGGCTTTTTGGAAGTGAGGGAGTGGGAAAACTGCTCTCACAGCATCATGTCTTCTTCTCTGCTCTGTGATTCATTATGCAGACTCTACACCCTGGAGTCCTCAGGTTTTAGTTTGTGTATTGTGAGGTAGGATTCAAGAGATTTTTATATGGAGGTCCTATTGGCTCAGTACCAATAAAACCATTCTTTCCCTTCTGCACTGAAGTGTTACCTTTTTAACAAGTCAGGTGACAGTATATATGTATATCTGTCTATTCTGTCCTATTGGTTTGTTTGTTCATCCTTGTGCCAGTGCCTTACTGTCTTGACTACTATAGACTGATCATATAAATGCTCCAGCTTCATCATTCTTCAATGTCACTTTGGCTTTTCATGGCACTTTCATTTCCATATGAATTTAGAATCAGCTTGTCAATTTCCACAAAAAATTCCTGCTAGGATTTTTACTGAGATTGCATTGGATCAATAGATGAATTTATGGAGACATGACATTTTTACAATATTGAGCTATCAAGTCTATGAACATAGTATGTGCTTACATTTCTTTAGTACTTACTAAATTTCTCAACAATGCTTTGTAGTTTTCAGTGAAGAGGTCTAACATGGCTTTTGTTAGCGTTTTCCTAAATATTTGATTTTAAAAAATATTATTGTAGTTGAGCCAGTTTTCTTTTATAAAGACCCCTGGATGCTACCTCCAAAAGCTTTGCCTTCATGACTATTATTTCTATTGACTGTAAAAAATTTTAAACTCAAACTGAGCAATATCTTCCTTGTTTTGGGCTTATTCAACTTCCATGAAACATGAATGCCTTGGAGATATTGAGGACTATTGATAGAGAAGATAATATTTCACAATAACACCCCACTATAGATGATTAGAGTTTACTGAGGAATCAAAGTACCGAATTGGGGGGGGGGGATACAAAACTGTGAAAAAAGCCCATTTGTGGAAGACAAAGCAAGGGCAGGAAGATTCTGCCAGAGGACATGCACAAAGATTGCATCATCCTTGGCCCTCTCAGTTTCTTCAAGACCTCTTAGAAGGTATTCTACAGAGACATTTTTAGATTTACCTAATATTCAAACTTGGGAAGACTTGAACAAATGAGCCATCAATGATAATTGGAAATGCTTGCCTAGAGTTAGGACATTGGTATCACTCTGTTCCAAGTCAAGCCCAGAATCCGTCAGTTTTGATCCTGGAGCAGAGCTGGTAAAATGACCATGACTATTGCTGGTTGCAGTGAGACAAGGCAAAGAGAAGAGCAGATGCAGCTGAGCTTGTAATGGATAGAAACCTATTTCCAGGTCTCTGTTTAGAGACTGAAGCTATTTGCTCAAGCAATTTTTCTTGTAATTACTTTGCTTATCTTCCAGACACTGTTTTCATTCCCAGTCTGGGTAATGGCAGTCATTTAACTTAGAAGAAACGACCGCCAACCTCCCTGGCAAAAGCCCACATGCCACCTAAAGTTAATATGAGGTCAGATTCATTCTCCTTGATGCCATTTAAAAGTGAACGACATTTAAAAGTAAAAGTCGGAGCTGGTTCAGGTGATTGAGCACCTCTCTTCCATATGGAAGGTCCCAGAAGACGAGTAGACACAGAGAGCACACAGCAAATGGACACAGAGCAGACAGTGTCGGCAAACAACGTGGCCGGGGGATGGGGTGGGAAAAGGATAAATAAATAAAATAAATCTTTAAAATAAAAAAAAGTAAAAGTCATTTTAAAGTGTTATGTTGTAAAATGGCATATGGAATTTACTGTGAGGAGGTGTTCTTTCCCATTTAATAGTATTTATCTTAGCATTAAAAAAAATAAATCCATGCTTTTATTTTCCTGGTCCATCTGCATAATGATAAATACCTCTATGAAAAATATTTTTGAATCATGGCAATTTTTTAACAAACATTTAAGCATTTTAGCTTAATCATGGAAGCAAGGAGTCTTGCAAACACAAATACGAAATTTCAAGTTGATACCTTCATAAAATACTTTTCAAAGCCACTGTGCTCACAGAGTCAGCATATAATATACAGTTGGCAGATGGTTTAAGGAGGTTTCTTGATGGGTTTATGTTAGGATAAGCAAGGCCCACAATTCCTCCACCTCAGCATAGCACAGCAGGTCCCAACTTCTAAACTAGGTTGTGGTCCAAAAGGAACCTGGGGGCCATAAATAAAATTTCCCATATAAGCAATGTCATAGGGGGTAGTGAGCTATTCAGGGACGTCTCCAGCCTACTGAACCCATAAAGTACCTGGAACTCTGTTTCCTATTAGCTAGGGGAAGGCAGATGCCTTTTTGAACTAGAGGTTTGAACCCAAGCTGTGGAAATTCAGCTTCCTTTTCTATTAAGAAAGTTTGTCCTGGCTTTGCACTGCCGGGGTTGGGCCTGGAGCAGGTCTCGGCTGTGACGCACAAGGGGACAATGAAGTGATGGATGGCCTGCAGCCTGGGCTGTGATTGATGCACCTTAGCACAGAGGGAGGTGCCCCTGAGGATTGAAAGCCCTGTGCTCCCTCCCGGCCCCCACCCTGCCAACCCTGTCCTGGACTTGCACTGGCCTTGGAATGGAGTGATGGTTAGTTTGATGTGTCAATTTGGCAGGCCATAGTACTCTGTTATTCCATCAGATACCAATCTAGGTGTTGCTATGAAGGTATTTTGTAGATGTGGTTACCACCTATAATCAGTTGGCTGATTAAGGAGATTATCCTTGGTGACCTGGGTGGGCCACAGCCAATCAGATGATGGCCTTAAGAACAGAAACTAAGGTCTCCCAGAGAAGAAGACTTTTCTGCTTCAAGACTGCAACCGCAATCCAGCCTATAACTGACCTGCTTTGCAAATTTCGGACTTGCCAGCTCCCACCATTGTGTGAGCTAGTTCCTTGAAATAAATCTATCAATCAATCTCCCTCCCTCCCTCCCTCCCTCCTTATCTACCTACCTACGTACCTATCTTCCATCCATCTTACTGTTTGTTTTTCTGTAGAACCCTGGCTGATGGGAAGGGAGAAGAGGCATGAAGGATCTGGTGTTTGGGAAGGGCTGATGTGGGCGAGCCCCTGGGACTAGGGGAGGGACTTCCTAGGCTGTGGAATCTGGAAGGGAAGGATATTCTTGAAGCTCTGGTCCTTGCAGCTGTTTGTCTATGGGATGTTCATCAGGCCATCTAGCCTGTAGTCAGTAGCCTGGGAGGGAAAGAACTGGTCACCCAACAGGAGACCTGAGTCAGCTCTGCCACCTGCTGGCTGTGAGGAGGATGGCCTTTTTCCCTCTTTATTTTTAAAGAAGCTTTAGATTACATAAATGTTACATCAAAAATATGGGGCGGGGGGTGGGGGGCGGATGTGGCTCAAATGGTTGGGCATCCATCTCCCATATGGAGGGACCTGGGTGTGATCCCCGGGACCTCCCGGTAAAAATTTAAAAAAAGAAAAATATAGAAGTCACGCAGGCTGCCAGGCCCTGTGAGCAGGTGCGCCGCCAGGCCCCGCCGAGCCACGCAGCAAGATGATGACGTAACAGGAGAGTGACACAAGGGAGAGCCAAGATGAGATGTGCCGAAAAAAACAGGCACTAAGGTGGTGCAAGTAGTAGGATGCCTCTCTCCCACATCGGAGTTTCCCAGGATCGAATCCCAGTGAAGACAGGAGGAGAAGGATGAGAAGGGAGAGCAGGAAACAGACACAGAGAATTGCCCAGCAAATGGACACAAAAACAACAAAAACGGGGGCGGGGGGAATGGATAAAAGTAAATAAATCTTAAAAATATATATATATGTATATATAGGGCATTCCCATATACCCCACCCCACCCCTCCCACACTTTCCCCCATTAACATCTTTCATTAGTGTGGTACATTGTTACAATTGATGAACACATATTGAAGCATTGCTACTAATTCTGCTTTATAGTTTACATTATGGTTTACACTTTGCGCCGCACAATTTTACACGTTTTGACAAAGTGTATAAGGGCTTGTATAAGTCATTACAACATCATGCAAAACAATTCCAATGTCCTCCAAATGTCCCATGTTACACCAAGTCTTCCCTCTCCCTCCTCTCTGAACCTATGGTGACCACTGTCTTTATATCAATGTTACAAGTTCTTCTATTACTAGAATAATAATAAATCTACTTTAGTCCATAGTTGCCTTCCCTTTTTATGTTTGTTCATTCCTCAATCTTGAGGATTTGGGGATGGTGATGCCCACTTTGCTTCTGAGCAAGAGGGGGCTTAGATCCAAGGGGGAAAATGGATGGAATTGTCTTGCTTGCAGTTGTAGATACTCTGTTTTTTGGGATGGGTGTTGTCCATCATCATCCTTTTATTAGTTGTCCTGGGTGAGTTGGATGAACTGGAGAGTAGGTGTTGGCTGTGACTCTGCTGAGATTCAGGGCTCAACTGGCATATGAACAGCCAGTTCATTTAAGTCTCTGGGACATCTATTTAATGGGTGTAGTGCTATTTATAGGCTCAAATAAAAGGGGCAGGAGAACCATATGTAGGAAAATTATAAATGAGTCTAACTCTGATACATTGGGGAGATGGGTTATCATATATTCCAAGGTAAGGCCCATCGTTGGATTGCTGATTTCCTCGGGTTGTCTGCATGGCCTGTAGTATCTAGATGTCTCTAGAGCCCTCAGGAACACCCCTGCTTGAGGCACTATTTACTGTGGCAGTCAGTGAGATCCTCCTGATACATACGTAAGTGTAACCTCTTGAATGACCTCCCAACTCACTTTGAAATCTCTTAGCGATAAAAAGTCATTTGTATTTAATGTTTCCCCTTTTGGTCAAAGTCTTTTTCCCAATGCATGGTTAGTTGGCACTTGGTAATAATCCCTCCATGCCAGGGAGGCTCATCCCTGGAAGTCATGTCCCACACCGGGGGGAAGGCAGTGAACTTATATACCGAGTTTGGCTTTAAGAGAGGCTACATTTGAGCAACAATGAGGCTTTCAGGAGGTAACTCTTAGGCAATACACATTACTAGGCTAAGTTTCAATTTCACCAAAACTATTTTAAAAGTAAAAAAAAATTGTTTTAACTTTTTATTTTTGAAATAACTATAGATCCACAGATAGTTGTGAAGATAGTACAGGGAGGTCCGTTTTCCCTTTCACCCAGTTTTCTCCAATAATGACAACCTATGTAAATATAGTGCAATATCACCCTAGGAAATTGACATTGACATTCATACAGTGCTTGCATAGTGTAATGCCATTTTTTTTTTTTTTTTTTTTTTTTTTTGGAATTCACGGCTGTATTAGTCAGGGTTCTCTCGGGAAACAGAATCAGCAGGAGATATCTGTGAATAATATGGAACTCTAAAAGAGTCTCTCATGCGACCATGGGAACACACAATGTAATGCCATTTTGTTCCATGTGTAGATTTATGTAACCATCACTGCAACCAAGAACTATCCCATCACCTCAAATATCTCCTTCTTGCTACCCCCTTGTAGTCATACTCCCCCTTTCTCCCATTTCTAACCACTGGCAACCACTCACCTATTCTCCATCTCTGCAACTTTGTCAATTTGAGAATGTATGTGACCTTTGAGACTGGCTTTTTTTTTCCCCACCAGCAGCATGCCCTGAAGATCCATCCAAGGTATTGAGTATGTCAGTAATTTGTTCCTCATTATTGCTGAGTCATGTTCCATGGTGTGGATGTACCACGGTCTGTTTACCACTCACGGTTGTAGGACATTATGGCATCCAGGTTTTAGCTATTACAAAGCCTCTGTGAGCATTGTGTACAGGCTTTTGTGTGAACATAAGTTTTCATTTCTCTGGCATAAATGTCTGGGAGTTGATTGCTGCATTGTATGGTATGCTTAGATTTTTAAGAAACTGTTAAATTATTTTCCAGTGTTATGTATCATTTTATATTCCCAGCAGCAATGTGAGTGGCTCAGTTTCTCTGTGTCCTTGCCAGCATTTGGTGTTGTCACTATTTTACATTTTTGCTCGTGATAGGTGTGTAGTGCCATCTCACTGTGCTCACAATTGGCTTTTCCTTGAAATTAGTGATGTTGAGTCTTCTTTGTGTGCGTCCTGCCATCTGTGCCTTTCCTTCAAGGAAATGTCACTTCCTGTCTTTTCTTCCCAGGCAGGCTCCTTTTCACCCCTTTTGACATCATCTCTCATCCAGGGAGGTGGAATAGGCCAGGCCCAAGATCCTTTGGTTTTTATGACTTTTTTTCTTCTGATGCTGGAGGGAGTACAAGGCTGTGTTAGTCATCTTGTGTGCTGTTTTTTTAAGTCATATTTAAAAGCAGCTTTCAAATTCCTAACTAGGAGCCCGACTACAGTTTAGGCACAAGCTCCACTCCACCTAAATGGAAGCCAAATCGAGACACCACTTCACATTCACTGCTCCCACCGAGCTCACGAGGACTCAGAGACAAGGGTTCTCCTTGGAATTACTCATTCCAAACTAAGAACTCCATCTAAAAAAAAAAGTATTTCAGGGAAGAGAAATAGGGAGCTGCTTTTCCCATTATTTGCTGATTCCCCACTTGGAACAATGCAAGTGTCTGGGGACCATATAATAAAAGCTGCCCCTGGGACAAAGACAAACATGGCCCCGAACTGTATCCAGGTGAGAATGACAGGCACAAAGACCTGTCGTACAGAAGGCCTTGGCTCTGGTTAGCAGACTGCTAGTACCCTTTGCCCTGTCATTTCTGAGAGCTAATGTCCTGTCTCCTGAAGGCATACTTCTCTCAGACTCTGCTTTCTTCTCCCCTTTGTCTGGTTTCTCCTCACTCTGCTGCTGTTCTGCGGATGGACTCTCTCTCCCTGTCCCAGACGCTGAACTGTATGAACTTTACCAATGGGCTCCCTGCCTTCTGGCTTCTGGGTGGAATCTGCCAATGGGGAGCACGAGCAGGAAACCAGCAGGGGGATTAGAGTGAAGTGGCCTTCCTTAGTTTCTGGAGTTGCCTAAGGTCGGCTGCCGGCATCCACCAGAGGCCTCTACTCCTGTCAAGGGGGCCCTCTCCACATAGAGACCTGCCCTGGCTATCCCTGCCCACACCTTTCAACAGTCCCTTTGTTAAACTCTCAGCTTCTCCAATCTGAGTGAGCATGTTTCCAAGCAGATCCTGACTGATGTGCCACTTCCTTTCCACTCCGTAAGAAAGGATATTCTGTTTTTGAAGTTGAAGGTTTTATTATTATTATTATTATTAAGTGATTTCTTATTTTGCTACAAGACTATTGCTTCATTGTATGAAAATAGCACCAGCAAACACAGTATATTGTAAAATTAAGATAGTCCTGTTCCTCATATGACACTGTACAACAAAAACTTATTTCCACTCCCAGTTATTTCCAATGACGATATCACTAAGTATTTTGACCTAAATCCAGGGATGCATGTTAGGAATAATTACAATATTATATAAAGCTTAAGATAATAATGTTACACTTGAATTACATAATTTTTACAAGTAATTTTTACCTCAGATAGTTTCATGAATTCTGAATACACTGACTAAATCCTAGTCTAAACCACAGGGTGATGTGAAAGAGATGCATATTGTGTTTACAACTGCTATGATTAGAAAGTTATGGGGTATTTTCTTTTAATAGCATAATTAGAATGAGTAGTTTCTGTTTTTTATTGGTATTGCTAAAAGTTGTTTTTATAAATCTCTACCCATCAGTAATTTAAAATATTGCTGCGTTAAGTTCTTTCAGACTAGGTTATTTAGGGGTTCCATTTTCACTCCTCAGTAGATTTTATGTACTTCTCATCTGCATCTTCACTCATTAGTTTATCAGGTTCTGCAGGATTACTCAGTGTCGTCTTGATTAGCCAACCATTTTCATTACAAGATTTGTTGACAAGTCCTGGCATCATTAATTTCTGTCCCTTCTCCTGAGGAGAATAAAGCTAACTGGTAGCTTTCACACTTTCCCAAGCACCAAACTCATCTTGCTTGTTCAACTTTGTCCCAACCTCAGGAAGACTACAGTAAACGTCTCCCAAAAATTCCCGTGCAAAATTGCTGATTCCCACTGTTCCAGTACCATTTCTGTTGTTATTCATTCATGTCTGTCTGTGTATTTTCGCACTGAGAGCAGTGCCTGGCCTGGGTGCAGCATTGGGACAGCGCCCGCCCCCAGCCCCCAGCCCCCAGAGCCTCAAAAGCAGGCAGGAGGAAGCAGATGTGGCTCAAACCCTTGGGCGCCTGCCTACCGTATGGGAGGTCCCGGGTGTGGGTCCGGTGCCTCCTAAAAGAGGACGAGCAGACGAAGCGTCCTGCCACAGGGAGCCAGATGCCGCCCCTGCCACAACAAGCAGGTGCCACCAGCCAGCAGACACCGCAGCTCGTGGGGAGCAGATGCTGCTCAGGCTGTTGGGCACTTGCCTCTCATGTGGGAGGTCCTGGGTTCAGTTCCTGGTGCCTCCTGGAGAAGGTGAGCAAACAATGAACAGACAGAGGAGAAAACCATCTGGGGGAGGAGGGACTAAATAAAGAAAAATAAATAAATCTTAAAAAAAAAAAAAAAAAAGCAGGCAGGCCGGGGCAGGTGCCGAGGCCACGCAGGCTGCAGGCTGCAGTCTGCACGCTTCGTGTGCTCCCTGCCGCATGCCGCGCCACGCTCACAGGGGTGCGGAGGGTCACCGCGCAGTGACTCTGACACCCAGCCTGCGGGGACTGGGCTAACTTTTTTTTTTTTTTTAAAGATTTTTATTTATTTATTCATTTATCCCCCCCTTGCTGCTTGTGCTCGCTGGGTCAGCTAACCACGCCGCGCGGGCGGGCCTGCCTTCACCAGGAGGCCCCGGGAACAGAACCCAGGGCCTCCCATATGGTAAACAGGAGCCCTACTGATTGAGCCACAGCCGCTTCCCGTGGACTAACTCTTTACAGCCACTGGGTCAGTGGGCACCTTCCTCTTTCAGCATATACACATTCAAAAATCTCATCTCTAACTGTGGAATTCATTCATTTATTCATACCAAGAGGAATGAAATGGATTTCCCATTGGTGGCATGTGTGTGTGAGGTGCTGGGTGGGCCAGGGAAAGCAGCAAGCCTTGTTTTAGAGGGTGGGTTTCCCCAAGCCCTGTTAAATGCCAGCACCTCCTGAGCAAGCCGCACCACTAGAGACGTCTCCTGTGGTTTCCCCAGTCCTATGCCCTTCTCAAGACCCAGAGCCATGTTCCCAGGGCGCTTGGCCTGACTGCCCACAGATTTCCCCAGCAACTCCATTTCTCCGGCCTGTCTCTCTCTGCTGCTGCCCTTTCATCCCACCCAGGTCGGAACTTCACCTGCTGTCTGCCTCAGTAATCGAGATCTTCTCGTTTGTTTATGGAAGCTTCCATTCACATAGATCATGGAAAAGGCCACTCCCAAGGTCTCCTCACACCCCAAGACCCTATCTTAAACTTCTGGTATCCCACTATTCTGACAACACTTTATGGAGAAGCGAGCCACGCTGTGCTCTGGAATCTCCAACGGTTCCCCAACAGGATTGTCCCTCCATATACCAAGGGGACTCTGGCTACAGCCACCCACACGGAAACCACTAGCTACATATGGCTACTTCCACTTACAGTAATTCAAGTTAAATAGAATTAAAATTCGGCTCCTTAGCCATATTTCAAGTGCAGCCTAGCCACCGGTGGCTCCCGGCTACCACTGGGACAGCACAGCTATAGGGTGTTTCCAACACGGCAGAAAGCTCTAGCGGGCACACTCACTTAGAGGAATCTTGGTTGTGGGGCTGCAGAGTCTAACAGATTAATGGGGGAAAAAGCACTACAATCAACCCAGGCTTCCTGGGTCTCTTCATGGAGCAGCTCCGAGGGTGCAGGGCTGACACAAATCAGAGCCGGCAAACAGTGCTCAGCCTCATGGTCAAAGGCAGGGATGGTGTCCTTGCTGAAATGAGTGCTTTGCTTTGGCTGAAATGAAACTTTGATCTTTTTATTAAAAAAGTTCCTAAGCTTGGATACTTGGAATCCTAAATGATGTTTCTCAGTCTTTCATTGTTACAGAACCGTCAAGAGCCAATGGCCCCTGTGGGAAGCAGAGAAGGGCACAGAATGATTTGCATGACATGTCCTAAAGTTGTCAGAGGGGAATTATTGACTGAGCACTAAGTGCTGGGACACAGTGCTGAGTAAGACAGACCAGACTCCTGCCCTCATGGCACTCACCTTCTGGACAGGGAGACAGACATGAAACAAGTCAACCCCAAATGCGTCATTGAACCTCTGGAAGTGCAATGCAGGGGCAGAACAGGGGGTATGAGAGAGAGAGTAGTGGAAGCCACCCCTTTTATTCAGGGGCATCTAACCTAAGGTTGGAAGGATGAGTAGCCAGTCAGGTGAAGATCCAGGTGGAGGTGAGGGCTCAGACGGCCTTGGCAGAGGTCTTGGAAAGAGAAGATGGGACACGTTTGAGGGCCTGGGCAAAGTCATGTGTTGGAGCAGGAGGAGCATGGAGCAGAGTGCCATGTGGTGGCGCCAAGCACCGGCATGGCCAGATGGTGCAGGGACCCGTCATGCCACGGCAGGGGGTTGGGCATTATCCTCAGGGCACTGGGAAGCCACCCAAGGGGTTTCAGCAGGGTGGGGATATGATCCAGTTGGCATCTTACCAGAATCACATCCACAGGACCAGGGGTTAGGACTTGAACATGGCTTTTGGGGGAACACAATAAAATAACAATAATGGACTGAAAGAAGGCAGAAGTGGAAGTCGGGAGGCAAGTTAGGAGGCCTGTGTGGGATACTTGAGGGCCTGGGATAAGGTGATGGAGAGAGAGAGAGGCAGACAGACAGATAGAAGAGGGCGTTTTTGAAGGTGGACTTCCCAGGCCCTAGAGCTGGATGAAATGCAGGAGGCAAGGCAGAGGCAGGGCCCAGCATCTGGATGATAGGTGGCAGTTTGGGGGTTAGATAGAAATTAAGTTTTGGATGCCCAAATAGAGAGTTGGGTATGTGACCAGGAGGAGAAGACTGCAGAGTAGACAGAAGAGTAGACAGAGAAGTAGAGGAAAGTAGACTTAACATCTGCAAAGTTATTATGCCTATTTTCGTTTGCCCTTTACCAACATAGCCATAACATTGAAAACAAAAAAAGTGACTTCTTAGTATGTAAGGTGAGCCTGCTGGGATGGCTCCTTGCTTGGCCACAGGGAGGTAATTTCCATATTTGCAAAAAATCAGTGCTTTGCATCTTTTCTCTTTTGGTATAGGCATTTAAAAACGAATATGGAAATCAGGTCATGGCCATATGTTAACAATCCAGCAGTATAGGCAATTCCTAACTTATCAGTAGGAAGTGTCTCAAAAATCTGCTTTTATGTGTACAGGTCACTTCTGACATATTCTTTCCTGTATTAACATGTATTAATATGAAGTAATTTGTTCAGAAAGAAATTGATGGATTGAGTAAAAAGGAGCAAAAAAGGAGGTTTTCACCCTTCCAAAACAGAACAGAGATGAGTGTGCTTAATATAAGCAGTAATTATAAGTGAGACTATTTTAACATCTTTTTTCTTGAACTTTCCCCAAAGACTTTGCCTTGCCAACTCTTCCAGTTTCCTATCCTATGGGAGGAGAAATCAGGAAACATATTGGGAAACCCAGCAGTCCTGAAAATAAGCCCCTGAACTAGGGTTTCAGTAGGATGAGAGCCACATACTGAAAGATAAACCTCTATAAAATTTTTGAATTGCAAATCGGAGAAGGGCAATGGAATAAAGAGATATCTGAGGAAGCAAATGTTCTGCCGCTTCAGATGACACCAGGACCCTGCCAGGTGCTCTGGACCACTCAGCTGTTGCTCCAGCAACTTGCTGCTCAGACCCAATCAGGTGCTGCCTGGAAACCTGCTCTTCCTCCAAGGCCAAGCTCACCACTAGGTTCTGTTTCCTCAGAACTTCTGTCAGATGCTTCATTGTGTTCGCTTTCTAGATGTTATCTGAGTCAGTACTTCCCTCTTGCTTCCCACCAGATGCTCCTTAAAATGAGAGCTGAACTCTGCACCTGCTGCCTCCCCGCTGAGCAGCTGGGTCCTGCACAGGCCAGTCACTCTTGGCAGCCTGAGCATCCCACCTCTAATCAGTGATCTCTTCCTGGGTGTTCTGGACCTGGTTATTGTAGAATAGTAGTAGAATATTAGTGTTGGTTAGACTCAAACAAGAAATGAATCAGTAACTCAGTTAAATGTGTAAAATACTTAAATTCTGACAATTATTGGGTATGTATGTTCCTTTTAGTTGGTCCATTTAAAAAATAAGACTAGGCAGTTGTTTTTGTACCTATGTCAGGAGACCAAAGACAAATGATACTAAAACTAACAAATAAAAAGAGAAGCATTGATACTGGACTTCCATTTTGGGGAAGATAAAGTAGACATACTTTTCTTAATTACTCTTACTAAGTACAACTAAAAGCCCTGGACATTATATATAAAACAAATATAAGAAAACTCTGAAAGATGGAGAGAAGGCAGACTGGCTAGGGATCCTGGGGCCCCAGAATATGGTGAGTTCCCTGGGATTTCTTTTAACCTCATATATCCCAGTCTTGGAGGTGAAGAAGCCAGTGATCCAAAGTCACCAACAGATGTAGATTGAAAAAAAAAGTACAAACAAAACCCTGCTCTTTCTAACCAAATGACCAGAAAAGGGGCTGCCTAGCAGACAGGAACCTTTTAGGCAATAACTACTCTACTCCATCCAAACACCACAGGAAAAACTGTGGCCCCATCCCCTCCCCAACCAGCAAAGATTGAGTGGGAATTCAAGACTTCTTTTCTTGCCAGGCTGAGATGAGGCTCTCCCAACCCCCCACCAGGGTGGTATTAGAGAAGGCCAAGTAGGAAGCCAAGACTTTCATCTCTGCCAGGTGGTAACAAAATCCCCCAACTCTATGGGACCAGTGGAGACCATGTGGGGAGACTGGACTTCTACTGCCACCTGGTAATAACAAGGGGTTCCTCTCACTCCTTGCTGAAATAGTGTCAGAAGAGGCCTAATGGATACTCAGGAGTTTCATCATCACCCAAGGGTAAAGAGCCCACCTCTCTGTGGTATCAGGGGAGGCTTATAGTGAGTAGTAGTGAGAAGCCCCTTCTCCCCTCTAACCCTGCTTGGCAGAAATGAGGCATCATTTTCATCCCACTGAGATGGTATCTGAGGAAGCTAGCTAAAAGAGGTTTAAATAACATCCAGAGTCTTATAATACCCAAAATATCTGGGTTTCAAGTAAAAATCATATCAAAACCCAGGAAAATCTCAACTTGAATGAAAAAAGATACTTAGTTGACACAACAATGAGATGACAGGGATGTTAGACTTACTTGGCAAAGATTTTAAAGTAGTCATGATGAAAAAGCTGCAAAGAGCAATTATGAACATGCTTTAAACAAATGAAAAAACAGAAAGCCTCAGCAAGAAATCAAAAGTCTCAGCAAGGAAATAGAAAATATAAAGAAAAGCCTAATGAAAATTTAGAGCTTTAAAATACAATAACTGAAATAAAAAACTCAATGGATGGGTTCCACTGCAAAATGGAGGGGTCAGAAGAAAAAAATCAGTGACCCTTGATTTGGCCAATAGAAACTACCTAATCTGAACACAAAGAGAAAACACATTGCAAAAAAATAAAAATAAAAAAGAGCAGAGCCTTAGGGGCCCTGTGGGATTATAACAAAAAGATCTAACATTTTATGTTACTGGAGCCCTGGAAGTAGAGGAGAAAGAGGACAGGGCCGAAAAAGCACTCAAAGAAATAATGGCTGAGACATAAACCTACAGATTTAAGAATCTGAGTGAAGCCCAAACAGAATAATCCCAAAATATATACATTAAGACACATCATAGTTAAACTTCCGAAAGTAACAAAGAATTCTTGAAAGCAAGAGAGAAACAACTTATTACTCAATAAGGGAAAAACAATTTCAATGACAGGGATTTCTCATCAGAAATCATGGTGGCCAGAAGGATGTGGCACAACATTTCTCAAGTGCTGAAAGAAAAGAACTGTCAACCCAGAATTTTATATCTGGTGGAAATGCCCATTAGGAATGAAGGGAAAATCAAGACATTCTCAAATGAATAAAAATGAAGAGAATTTGTTGCCAGGAGATCTACCCTAAAACAATGACTAAAGGAAGCTCTTTAAACATAAGGGAAAAGATAAAAGAATAAAATATATTTTCCTTCTCCTTAATTTTCTAAATTACATTTGCTGGCTGAAGCAAAAATTACAACACTGTCTGAAGTGGTTCTAAATATAGGTAGAAGAAATATATAAACTGGGGGAGGGTAAAAGGATGTAAAGGGAGGTAAGGCTATTATACTTCACTCAATCTGGCAAAATGAAGACAGCAGTAGACTGTGATGAGGTATGTATATATAGTGTAATGCCTAGAGCAAACACTAAAGCAATACAAAGAGACATGCTCAAAAACAGTATAGATAAATCAAAATGAAATTCTACAAAACGTGCAAGCAATCCACAGGAAGGCAGAAAAAAAGCTATGGAAAACAGATAAGAAAGTGTAAACAAAAAATAAAACAGCAGACTTAAGCCAGAACATAATAATTACATTAAATATAAATTATCTAAATACACCAATTAAAAGAGATGGACAGAGAGAATTAAAAAACATGACCAAGGGGAGCAGATGGGGCTCAAGCAGTTGAGCACCTGCTTCCCACACGGGAGACCTCAGGTTTGGTCCCTGGTGCCTCCTAAAAACAAACAAACAAAAAAACAAGCAAACAAATGAAAAAAAAAAACAAGAAACAAAACACTCAGAGGAGCCGATGTGGTTCAGTGGTTGAGCGCTGGCTTCCCACATACAAGGTCTCAGGTTCAATCGCTAGCCCCGGTACCTCAAACAAAAACAAAAACAACCCCCCCCCCCCACAAAAAAAACAAAAAAACTCAAAACAAAATGAAAAATGGCCCAACTATATATTGTTTATAAGAAATTCACTTCAAATATAAAGATATAGGAATGTTGAATGTAAAAGAGTATAAAAAGATTTATCATGAAACAATAATCCAAAGAAAGCTAAAGTGGTTATATTAAAATCAGATGAAATAGATGAAGTAGGGCAAAGAAAATATCTAGATACAAAATAGGAAATTAAATAATGATGAAAAGTTTAATCTACCAAGAAGACAAAGCAATCCTATGCATGCATGTGTCAAACAACAAAGATACAAAAATATGTGAAGCAAAATTGATAGAACTGAAAGGATAAACAGACAAATCCATAATTATAGAGTTCAACATTCCCCTCTCAACAATTGATCAACTAGACAAAAAATGAGACTGAAGAACTCAACAACACCCTCAACCTACAGGATCTAATAGATATTTATAGAACACTTCACTCAAGAACAGCAGAATATGCATTCTTTTCAAAAGTCCACAACAACAAGCAACTATACACACACAAATTTGACACCTTTAATGAAATTAATCAATTGTTTTAAAAGCACAAACTATAACACTTAACATAAAATAGATAATTTGAGTAGCTCTTTAACAGTTAAGGAAATTGAATTAGTAAGTCAAAACACTTCCCCAAAATAAATCTCCAGGCCCAGATGGTTTCGTTGTAGAATTCTATCAAACATTTAAAGAACAATTAATACCAATTCTACATAATCTCTTCCAGAAAATGTAAGAGGAGATAACACTTCTCAATTCATTTTGTGAATGTAGTATTACCTTGATACCCAAAGTAGACAAAAATAGTACAAAAAAAAAGAAAACCACAGACCAATAATGCCTCATGAATATAGATAAAAAAATGTTTAATACTAGTAAATACAATTCAGAAAAATATAAAAACAATTATACCAAGTGGGATTTGTTCCAGGATTCAAGGCTAGTTCAAAATTTGAAAATCAATATAATCTATCACATGAATAGGCTAAGAAAAACAATCACTTGATTATATCCATCGATACAGAAAAAGCATTTGACGATATTCAACATCCATTCATGATAAGAATTCTCATAAAAACAGGAATAGAAGGGAACTTCCTCTACTTGATAAAGAACATCTACTAAAAACCTACAGCTTATACTGTATGTAGTTAATGGTGAATACTTTCACTATCTAAGATCAGGACCAAGACAAAGATGTCTGCTCTCATCACTTTTATTCAATATAATACTGGAAGTTCTAATCAGTGCAATAAGGGAAGAAAAGATAATAAAAAACACACAGTTTTGAAAGGAAGAAATAAAATTGTTGCATTTTGCAGATGACATGATTGTTTATATAGAAAATCCCAAGGAATCTACTAAAAATGCCTACAACTAATAAGTGAGTCCAGCAAATTTGCAGGATACATCACCATCCCAGAATCCTCAGGATTGGGGAATGAACTATGGACTAAAGTAGACTGACTGGTATTCTACTATAGACTTATAATGATTCTGGCAAGGGAAGAAATTATATCAATGATGTGGAGGCAGTGGCCAGTGGAGTTTCTGAGAGCAGGGAGAGGAAAAACAGGTGTAATACAGGGGCATTTTTGGGACTTGGGAATTGTCCTGAATGACATTGCAATGACAGATACAGGCCATTATAAATCTTGCCATAACCTATAGAATTGTGTGGGCGAGTAAACTACAATGTAAACTTTAATCCATGCTTAGTGGCAATGCTCTAAAATATGTTCATCAATTGCAATGAATGTACCTCACTAATGAGGGATGTTGTTAATGTGGGAAAATGTGGGAGGTGTGGGGAGTGAGACATATGGGAATCCCCTATATTTTTTATGTGAAATTTGTATAATCTAATTATCTTTTAAAAAAATGTAAAAAAATTAAAAAAAAAAGTGAATTATATTTCTATATAATAGCAACGAATGCATGACCACCAAAATTAAGAAGACAATACCATTTACAGTTGTGTACACACCCACACAAAAATACTTAGGTGTCATTCTAACAAAACACGTACAAGAACTTGTACAACTATAAAACACTGATGAAAAATCAAAGATCTGAATGAATGGAGGGACATACAATGTTAATGGACTGGAACACTAACCGAGTACAGATGTCAATTCTCCCCAAATGGATATACATACTTAATGCAATTGCTGTTGAAATCAGCAAGAATTTTTGTAGATATAGACAATAGCCTAAAATTTGTATGGGAAGGCAAAGGAACCTAGAATAGTTAAAATTTTTTTTTGAATAAGGATAGAGAGAAGACCAGTTTACCTGATTTCAAGACATATTATTATATAGCTACAGTATTCAAGTCTGTGTGGTATTGGGGGAGGGACAGACATATAATAACCCAATGAAATAGAATAGAGAACCCAGAAACAGACCTGCACAAATATGCACAACTGATTCTGGACAAAATCAGAAAAGGGAACATTTTCAGCAAATGGTGCTGGAATAATATGACATCCTTGGCAAAACAAACAAACAAAAAAATCTACCTTGACCTAAACCTTAACTCAACATGAATCATGGACTTAAATGTAAATTAAGTCCAGTAAAG
This sequence comes from Tolypeutes matacus, assembly GCA_026826555.1. NCBI lineage: Eukaryota > Metazoa > Chordata > Mammalia > Cingulata > Chlamyphoridae > Tolypeutes > Tolypeutes matacus. Next base: position 18,592,342 of record JAKSZT010010858.1, read on the forward strand.
CTTTTAGGAAACAAGGAGAAACATTTTCATCCTAGGGCTTGGTGAAAAGTTCTTAGACAACACCAAAAACAAGATCCATAAAACAGGAAAGCTGATAATTCGGATTTCATTAAAACTAAAACCTTTTTCTCTGTGAAAAATCTTGTTAACAAGATGAAAAGACACACCATGGAGGGGCAGAAAATATTTGTAAACCACATATCTGACAAAGGACTACAATATATAAATCTACAATATATAAAGAACACTCAATACTGAAGTTAAAAACAACAACAATCCAATTAGAAAATGGTCAAAAGACATGAGGACAAATTTCACCAAAGAGGATATACAGATGGCAAATAAACACATAAAAATATGTTCAACATCACCAGCCATTAGGGAAATGCAACTAAAAGCCACAATGTGATACCAGAGAATGGCCAAAATAAAAAAGTAGTGAAAATACCAAATGCTGGTGGAGACAAGGAGAAACCGGATCACTCAGGCATTGCTGAGGGGAAGGTAAAATGGCATGGACACCCAGGATGTGTGGCAGTTCCTGAGAAAAACTACATGTGTAAATACCATATGTCCCAGTATGTCTGGCATTTATCCCAGAGAAATGAAGGGTTATGTTCACACAAACACCTGAACATGACTGTTCATAGAAGCTTCATTTGTACAAGCCACAAGTTGAAAACAACCCAGAGGGCCCTCAGTGACTGAGTAAACCAGTGCTGGTGCAGCCATCTCATGGAATATACTCAGGCATAAAAAGAAATGAATGGCTGATACACACAACAATCTGGAGAATCCAGAGAATAAGGCTGAGTGAAAAAAGCTCACCCCAAAAGGTTACATGCCAGTTGAATCCATTTACATAACATTCTCGACAGGACAATTATGGAAATGGAGAGCAGATGAGTGGCTGCCAGGGGTTAGGGAGAAGTGGTGGCAGGAGGGAAGAGGGTATGGCTCTGGAAGGGCAGCATCGGGGATCCTTGTGGTGATGGAAACGTGTTGCGTCCTGACCCTATCAGTGTCAATTCCTGGTTGTGACATAATATATAGGTTTGCAAGATGTTACTACTGAGGAAAAAACTGGGCAGGGGGTGCATGGAATCTCTCTGTATTTCATACAACTGTATGAGAACCTACAATGATCTCAAAATAAAAAGCTTAGTCTACTTTAGAAACTACACACGGAGTCTACTGATACGAAGCTCAAAGGCAAACTTGTCTATGGATGCTAAAGTCAGAAGGGTGATGGCCTCTGGCAGGGCGAGACTGACTGGGAATGGAAGGTGCTCTGTGGGGCTTCAGGTGGTGGCCACAGGGAAAGACATGCACACAATTTTTTGAGCTATATGCTTAGGATTTGTGTACCTTATGCACTTTATTTTCTACCAGGTAAATTATTTTATATAAGTTATATAGCTTTTATTTCTAAGATATATAACTTATACGAAATAATGTTTATTATAGGTTGAATAGAAAAAGAACAGTATTCCATCAGTCCTATAAACTATTTTTGTCTCAACCTTTTCATCACAGCAAAGTACAGCTGAAATGCTCTTTTCCTTCCAGTAGGCTACTGTGTGGTCTAATATCTTGCAGATTAATGTTTGCAGTAAGATGATGGTCATCACCTTCCCTTGCTAAAATACTGATTTCGCCCCCTTTAAATCCAACAGGGCATTTCCACCTTTAAAAGGTTTCTAAGTAGTAACACGCAGAAGATAAAACATTTTGATATTTGAAAAAAAACAATCTAGGTTTGGCTTATCTTACAGGCGGAACCACTTCATTCAAGAGTCCACTTAAAAGTAAAACCTCCAGCCCTGGGCTCCTCGGGTTGCTGAGGCGCGGGTCTGCCGGCTCCAGGCGCTGCTGTCCCTGGGACTCCCGAGATGAGACCCCCATCTCAGGGACAGTGAGCGTCCCAGGTCCTGTCTCGGCGCAAATGCTGTGCTCTGACACCTGTCTTACCTTCAGGATTTCAGCAAACAAATGAAAAATAAATCCTGTTCATTGTGGTGTGCTGAACAATAAAAGCTACCAGACCAGAAGGGAAAAAAAAAAAAAAAGAATCAAAATGAGAGCCGCTGTTGGTCATCGATGTTGGGGGACAGTGGAGTTTCAGAAGCCGTGTCTGGTGTGAGAGCTCCGGGCCCTGGTGGACCCCAGGTGTGAAGGAGGCACGGAACCACCACCACTAGGGAGTCTTCTCGGAGGTGCTGGATCCTCGGTTGATGAGCCACAGCCGTCTTGTGTCTTTGGATGCATCTGGAAAATGTTACTTTTGCATTTCTGCAGTGGCAGCGTGAAATGGCTCTCACTGTTGCTCGATTCTGTGCTCCAGAACTGGTCTTTCCGCTCGCCTGAGGTCAGGGGCTGCCCCTGTGCACAGTCGGCTGACATTCTGGCTTGTGCCTCGTTGTCTGTGGAGTTGGGTTCCATGAGCAGGCCGCAGGAGCTGGGCCAACCCTGCCTCCCCCAGGGGATGGCGGATTCCCCACGCAGGCTGCTCCGTGCCCCCACTCCCTGAAGGTTGCTGCCTCACCCTCTCCCCCAGTGAGCGCTCTCCTTTCGATTCCACAGGTGACCAATTTAAAGAAAAGGCCTAACACAAAAATCAGGCAAATATGTTTAATTTTTAAAAAATAACCGATGGCAAAATAAAATATTTACATCACATCATCACATCATACTGTGTAAACATGAAGGTCTCTGTACAAAGAAATTTACATGCAAAATAATGTAAAACTTGAACTGAAATAAAAGAAACAATACACAAATAAAAGTTATGAGGTTACGAATACACATCCAGTTCTGAATCCAATTTCTTTTAAAAAGTTTCTGTACAATTTTACAAGAAAAAACAAAAACTCAACAAAAGAATAAATAAACTACACTGGAAGCTGCAAAGCTTAACTACACCAGTGGATGGCTCAGGACCCAGCTGTCCCGGCTGGCCTGGGAAGCGGGCTGGTCTCTTTCTTAGTGTATTTCACACAACAAAGATAAAAAGACACCTAGAAAAATTCAAATGCGTCCAGAAACCCAGCCTCTCGTTTAGAGGCCTCCCTGCACCAGTGTTAGCTCTGCCACAGTGACTCAGGCGTCGGGTATCAGCCTCGGGGCGGCTGGTACTTAATTGGCCTTTATTTCTTACCAAAAGCTCAAAATCCAGCCAATTTTTGTACAGAAAGTTGAACGTCAAAAAGTCTAAAAAGTAGTAAATGTCCAGACTGATTTTGGGGAAAAAAACAATACTTTGGCATTCTGAATAATAGCATAATAAAATTTAAAATATTACCCTATTATCCAGCTCAGTATTCAGAGTACGAAATCACTTTTTACAGTCCTCAAAACTGACAAGTTTCACGAAGAGTTCGAGCTCTTTGAACGGATTGCACAGGGCTACGACCCCACCCCTCCCACCCCGCCCCACGCACAAAACCATAAAGCTCACCGAACGAAGTCTGTGCTTTTTCTATATATTTATTACAGGTACAACAGAGGTCTTCATAAATAGTTGCATAAAATGTTAAAGCCACAACATTGCACATGATATGAAATAAAACCAAAAAAAAAAAAACCCCAATGAGTGCATTTACAGTATTTTCATCGGACTGTATACTGCTCAACAATCTGACTGGGGATTTGGGGGTGGGGAGTGAGGGGGAAGGGGCGGTGGGGTGGGACCCGACCCCGTGTCCTCTTGGGCGGGCAGAACCCGCTGACGGCCGAAGGAAGCCCCCGGCGGTGGGTTCAGGGGCAGTGGGCAGGAGGGGACGGTGGGCAGGAAATGGCAGACCGAAGGCAGGAGCAGTCTTATATACAAGTAAGGCCTACATTTCATCAGAGCAAAACGATTCATTCTATTTTTATGCAAAAGTTTGAGGTTGAATGCACGTTTCTGAAGCCCGGTCAGGTGTTCCAGGGAACACGTGCAGACGAGGCAAGTGGAGAAGCTCTGAGCCGTCGGGGAGGCTGTGCGGAGGCCCCCACGTGGGTGAGTCTTCCCGAGATGTACAGTATCTGGGTTTTGTTCGTTAACACCAGTGGTTGAACATAGGCATTTCATTTCCTTGAATAAATCTTGAAAATGTTAAATTTGCAAAATTCTATCCATGTTCATTTAAAAAAGTATCTTTTTATTTTTTGCAGAAACCTGAATAAAACACTGTGACACAGCAACGCTAGCTCTGCCTCGTGCAGAGTGACGAAGGTCCTCCACCCCAGTGCAGCCCGCAGCTCTGAGTCCACGCAGTGCTGAGCGCAGCGCACTTGGAATGCAATTTCACACGATGAACACACCGGCAGCTGATTGGTTACTTTTTTTTTTCCTCCCTCTTCAAAATCAAATTAACAGCTGATTGGCAGGTGAAAGAGAATGAGAAAGAACTTCACGATAGGTCAAGCCCTAGGCAAAAGCCTGTTCTGCAAGAAGTTTCTAATGCTACGGATAGGTCGAACATCATTCTGGTGTTTGCGCCGCTCAGTGAAGGCGATCAGTCTGGACGTGTCGAGGACGTCGGAGCTTTCGCCGTTGCCCGCCTGCAGCCAGTGCTCCTGGAGGGACAGTGCAGCCGAAGGACGCTTGGCAGGGTCCTCTTGGAGGAGGAAGCACACAAAATCTTTGGCCTTCTGGCTTACTCCTTGAAAGTAGTCATCTGGGAAGCTAAAGTCTAAGCGGCAAATGTTCAGGCAGGTCTCTTCCACGCTGTCGTCCAGGAAAGGGGACACGCCGCTAAGAAGCACGTACGTGAGCACCCCAACACTCCACATATCTGAGCTCAGGGAGACAGGGTTCCCGAGGACGACTTCAGGGGCTGCGAATTCTGGGTTCCCCAGTAGCTGGTGGATGTGGTAGGTGGTGTTGAGTTGGACAGCGTCCCCAAAGTCGGCCAGTTTGATTGTTGGCTTGGCTACGCTCTGATCCACCAGGATGTTTTCAGGCTGAAAAACAGGATAAGAAAACTCATTTGCAAACAGCTCCCTTCTTAAGCTTACTCATCATGGTCACTGGGAATCTGCGGCGAGTTAGGAGGAGTCCAGGGGTCGACGAGAACAAACTGTGCACGTTTAAAGCAGGATAAATCCTTGGCATGGAGGCTCTGTCGGAGGCCGAGCTGAGGAACCACTGGTGCAGTCAGTGCAGACCGGCCCTCTCTGGAAGCCTGAACGTGAAGTGCCCTGGTAGACGAGGGCGGCTCATGGCACTGGGTGCTGAGCTCCCTTCCGGCACAAAGAGCAGTATCCCTTTCCTTTCTACGTTACCTAGCAACACTCACGGAGACTTTCTGAAAGTCCCACGAAGTGTTTGAAGACCTCAAGGTGTGTCTAATATTTTACTGATTGTTTATATCACTTGAAGGCAAACTCTTAAAAAGCAGAAATGAGAAAATCCATGTTCTGATCTCCCACTTCCTCCCATTTGTTCCCAGCTCCCTGTGGCCCCTGGCCCGGCTTCAGAGGATGAGCCTATGGCAGGGCCGTGTCCCGGGAGGGTCCCGCTACTCCCCAGCCTTGGGCGTGCCACCCACCTTTAGGTCCAGGTGTGCTATTCTGCAGTTGTGAAGGTACCGGACAGCTTCCAGAACCTCCCCCACGTACATTCTGATCTTGCCTTCCGTGAGGTTCCCCCAGCGCACCACACAGTCCAGCAGGCGCCCCTGGTCAGCCCTGCAGAGGGAGGGATGTCGACAAAATGATGCCAGAGCAAGGTAGAGACCTCTTCTCGGGCTAATAAAAAATAACCACGTGTATCTCGCCCCCGTTTTTAATATGGTACTGGAATTTCAGGATTATAGCTCCACCTGAAAGTACAACTACAGTGAGCGGTGATTGTTTTTTTAAAAAAACTTCATTGTGAAGATATCAGTACGAGACAAAGTATCTCACTACTGAGAGGGAAAGCTCAGGGCCCCACCCAGCTGGCCTGGATCTGGACCCTGCTAGTTGACATGGGGAAGCAGCTGTGGGCAGGCTCCCTGGGCATCCTGTAGGGGCTACCGAATGAAGGAATGAAGTCCTGCCACCTCCCTGGGTCTCAGCTGGGTCACCTGTAAAATGGGTGATGTGAAGACCAAATGAGATCATGCTTAGTGCTGGGCTCAAAAATTCTCCTTTTGTGAAATTCTTCTTCATGTTAAAAATAAACACTTCTATGGCACTAATGGAGTAGTTGCTTTACGTCAGCTCATTTAATCCTCATGGAACTCTCTGTGAAAAGTGCTGTTATCATTTCCATTTTTCAGCTGAGAAAACCGAGGCAAAGAGCAGGCACACAGCTTCCCAAGCTCACCAGCTCCTAGGTGGAGGCGTTGGGGTGGGGCCTGGGTGGCCTCTCTGAACCACTCATCTGTGCTGCCCTCCTTATTTGCAAAAGAGAAATTTACGGGAAGACCTGCCACTTGTCTAGAAATGAATGGGCAGGAATCAATGAGAATCTGGTAGTAAGTCATTTGTTAGAAAGGAAATCTCATTCACCAGCATAGTAAGGTCAAACCATTTAGTATTCCAGTGAAAGGAAATCACAGCAGAAAGCACCCACATTTTAAACCAGAAACAGGGGCCTGCTGGGAATGTTTTGACCAGGACCCCAGCAAGAGGGCTTGTTAAAAATCCCTGGGGATGCTAGGCCTGGATCTGAGCCCCTTGAGCTCCCAGGGCCAGAAAAGAGCCACCCGGGTGCCTAGACTCACAGGTGCGTACCTGTGCTTAGATGTTGGCTCTTTCACACAAATTACCTCATTTTACCCGACGGCCCTTCAAAGTCATGATTTTAAAGGAAACCATGGTTGAGGGCTGATGTCAGGCAGAGCAGGGACTAAAGCTGCCCCGGGCTCTGCCCGAGCTCACCAGCTCTCCCTGAGCATGCTGGTGGCCTTGAGGAAGGCTCGGGGATGGCCCGCCCACCTGCCCTAGTCTAGCGAGAGGGACCAGAAGACAGGCCTCACCACTTCCCAGCGGGAGGTTAGACTGGGCAGCACTGGGCAGGCAGAGCCTTCCCATAGCATCTCCCACCACCAAGGGCACTCGCGCTGCTGGCAGAAGGCGAGGGGTAGTGGCATCTGGGGCTGCTCGGGGCACGTGGCAGCCTTGCCCTACGAAGGGTATGTGGTGGAAGCATTTAAAGTTTCTTTTAAAAAAAGGAATATAATACATGGAAAGTTAGGTACAGCCTTGGAGGAGCCCAGGGGTGTGGGGGCCCTGTTGTGTGAGCCTGTCCCTGGGGAACCACACAGGGGATCCTCCTGGACCACCCCCTCTTCCTTTGAGGAATATGGTAAGAATTTCCAATGGTGGCAAAAGGTTTAGCTTATGCCAGTGGAAAAAAAGTTGTAAATCTTAGTAAATGTATGAAATGACTTCTCCAACAATGAGGAATAGGAGTTTAAACACACTTAATGCAAAGCTGTTGCAGAGATTTTAGAAAGCGGCTAGACCAGGGTTTCCTGGCCACCACGTGGGGCTGCCTGGCAGCCTCTCCCTCTGGATGCGGGCAGCACTGCCGAGGCCTGGCAATCACAGTGCAGACACTGCCAAGTACCCTCTGGGTGCCAAAGTGCCCCTGGCTGAGAACCACTGCCCTAAGGTCAGGGGTTTCCCACTCTCTGCCAGCAGTGGCAGGAGCCTTCACGGGGCCCTGGGACGTGCCGACGCCAGGCTTCGGCCGTTCCTTGTCACACAGCACATACTGAAGACTCTGCTTCTTTCTGCCCCTGGCTCGAGGTGCTACATTGTGGTCTCTCACAGCAAGTGTCTCAGAAGTTCTGTGAATTCTAAACTCCCAGGTTCTATCCCCCTTTCGTAGACGGTCCCACGGCTGAGGCTATAGAGAGGGGCGGGCGTGGCGCTACGGGGTGCTACGCACATCTCTAGAACCAGGACGTAGCTGGTGGGGGTCTCGAAGGTGTCGAGGAGGCCCACGAGGAGGGGGTGCTGGAGGTTCTGCAGGATCCCAAGCTCATGGGTGACCTGGTCGCGCTTCATCAACTTCTTGTTCACAAACTTCGTGGCCACGGTTTGCTTTGTTCCCTTCTGATCGCATTTCTTAACGACAGAGAATCTGCCCCTGGAACACATGACCAGGAGGTAATTTTCAGAGGACTCAGGTATATCGAGGACAAAAGACTGCGAGCCTCGGGGGCTGGATAGGGGCGGCCCCCAGTGGTGGGCGAGCCATGTCGTCCTGAGCCCCTGCTCTCCCTGGCCACCTCCAGGGAGGGCTGGCCCTGGGACTGCGGCGCCAAGATGGCCCCAATGTATCACGCCTGCACCTGGCTCTGCACCCTGGCAGGCATGTGACTCCCCCTGACCACGGAAGGTGACAGCAGCGACAGAATCAGCCTTTCAAGGGCAGGATGCACGAGGCAGCCTCCACTCTCTTTCTCATGGAAAACCGTGGCCATCACGTGAAGAAGCCTGGGGTGAGCTGCCTGGCTGACACCCCTGCCCTGACCTTCGTTTTGAACAGGAAAGTCTGCTGCAGTCACCTGCCTTGATCTCGCTGTACCTGGTGGACCACACCGCAGGGGCCTTACCTGCACTGGGTCTGGTTTAGACTAGATCTAGGATCTCCAGCCTGAGCCCACTGCCATAACAGAATGAGATTTTATGGGGTCTGCAGGGGGATTTGCACGTGGGAGGAATGTAAGTGAATCTGCGGCTAGAGGGCAGGCAGGGGCAGATGAAAGAGAGCTTCAAATTCTTTGCCATTCCATCCATCAAGAGGTGGGATCTTGTCCCTCTGCCCTTGACTGGGGCTGGCCGGCAACTGGCTTTGCCCACTTGTATTCACGGGGAGTGCAGATGTGTGACTCTGGGCTGGGCCTTAAGAGGCCTTGCAGCTTCTGGCTCTCTTGTAATGCTTCCGGCATCACGCAAGAAGCCCAGGGGGAACCACGGTGGGCAGGGGGCCTTGCGTGTAAGGCATGGGTCAGCCGGTGGTCTGAGCCCAGAAGGGACCAGCTAATAACCAGCCAGCCACTCCACAGCAAGTACTGGTGCGACTGGTGACGCAGCAAGGTAACTGACCTGGGGGTCATGTGACCCATTCATGGCCAATGGACCCCGCTGGCGGAGGGTTCTTGGAAAGCTTTTCAAAAGGGACACACTCAGCCAGCATGTGTCTCTGACTTTCTCTTCTTGTCCCATAGGACGTGATGCCAAAATATGGATGAATGCTGGGTGTTATGGATAGCAGAGACAAAATCTAGAAAAGGAGCCTGGGTGCCCGAGTGAGCTACTGCTGAACCCCAACCCTGGCCCCAGCCTCCTTGGGAGAATCCGGCTCCGCTCTGTGGAAGCAATGGTAGCCAGGTTAGCTTGTGCAAGCGGCTGCTTCTGACAAGCCATCTAGTCCTAGCTGATGCGGCATCCAGCTGTGCTGGAGCCTTCTCAACCCCCACACACGGCTGAGGCGTAAAGGCCACCAGCAGTCTTGCTCAGCTGGGATTCCACAAAGGAATGGGGTCCAACAAAAAAACCAGTTTGGGTGATGATTTTCTTAATTCTCCCAGAGATGGTACCTGGCTAGTACTGTCCTAAGATGCCCGGAAGAGTTGATAGATTACACGCCATGGGCGGTTCGTGGCCTGAGGCCTTAATTCTCTCCTGGAACCCTGGCTTAAAAAAGACTTCTTAAGATATTAAATAGGGGCTGAGTAGAGGCAACAACAGGCTGCCTCTCAGATCTAACTCTAGAACTTCCGCTGGCCGGTCCACCTCGGAGTGTGCTGCGCCTCGTATCCCGTTCCTGCCTAAGGCTCTGGGTTTCGCATCATACCTGCCAAGCTCGGCCACTTCGCTGTAGAAGGAGTCAAAGCCGTCCTTCCAGGTCACCATGATCCCGTCACTTCCTGGACCTGCAACGAGAGCAGCAGCCTCTCTGAGTGCGGTCTGCAGGGCGCTTCCTGCGGAGGAAGTCTCCAGACCTGCGCGGTCCAATCCAGCGGCTGCACATGGCTGCTGGGCGTTCGAAATGTGGCTGGTCTGTGGGAGGACGTCTGTACGTTTAAGACACGCACTGAGTTTTGAGACTTGTTAAAAAAAAGAATGTGAAATAGCTCATTGTTAATTTCTTAATATCGATTTCACGTTGAAATAAAAACATCGTGGGTATAATGGGATAAACTAAAATTACTGGTAAAATTCATTTCACCTGTTTCTTTTTTAATATGGCTACCAGGCCAATTTAATGACGACACCCGTGGCTTGCGGTTTATTTCTATGGACAGCGCTGCTGTGGACTGTCCCTCTGAATGGCCCGGCCACATTGGTGCGAAGCTGGGCAGGTCAGACATTACAATGCTGTCCTTCAAGGCCATGAGAAATCCAGGGGTCACTTTGTTAAATTAATTAACTTTCCCATGGTTTTATATCATTAAACCATAAATGTGCTACACACACGGAGAGAATTTTATTTACTTAGACAAGTGCCACTGTGGGCAGTGAATGCAGTATTCTAACTGTCCAGAGGAAATTAAAGTTGTTCTTTCTCTGCTCTTCCTGCACAAGAAATAATTAAGGCTTCTGGTCCAAAGCAGAAGAGCCAACTGTCAGACACGCCCTGGGCAGCACAGCTTTGATTGCGTTCGCCAAACCTTCTGTGGCTTCTGAGTACTCCTGCCACTCACTCATTGAGCCCTTTTCTCAACCTGATACTGGGCCTGAGCTTTCTCGCCTATGCCCAGGTAGTCACCTGGAATAGCATTTCCTTAAGCTGTGCCCAATCTAATTTGCCTTTCAAGGCTCTGTGGGGTAAAGTCACCTCCTCTGTGAAGCCTTCCCTGATTTTCTCACAGGTGAAATCATCTCCTCCCACAGCCATCGGCACTTCTTTTGAGGGGCTACGTGTTTTTTACCCAGTAGGAGTTATTAAAGCATTTCTTGCCTCTCCTCATAAACTCCACAAGGGTCACAGCTATGCATGATTTGTCTCCGTATCCTCCCAGAAACTGGAATAGCACCCATCACACACAAAGTGTATAACTTCTCACCAAAGGACACATAAACAAAGCAAGGGACTTTGCTTTAATCGCTTGAGCCCCAGGCCACACGTCACTGCGCTCTTCCCTGCTGGCGCCGGCCCACTCCTCCACTCCTCTGCAGAGGTTACGGCTGGCAAGGCTGGCAGTTCTGACCCGCGTGCCTGAGGGCTTTCAGCTGCCCGGCTCCCGCCGCCCGGACCAAGAGTCACAGCCGGCGCCTCGTTTATAAAATGAAGTTACTTCACTTGGCAACTGTGAAAACTGACCAAATCCCATTAAGAAACACTGGGCTCATGCCTACACAAAGACAATATTTTTCCCTCCTCTTTTTTAATTGAAAGGTTTTGCTTTGTAAATGTTTACACACATGCTTGCAGTCGATCGAGTATTGTATACATGCAGAGAAGGGCACACGCTTCAGTGCCAAGTCCGGCACCAGCAGCCAGATGGGAGAACCAGGACGTCTCAATGTGCAGCAGCCCTTGGGCCGCCTCCAAATCACCCCCCCCAAAGGTCACTACTCCCCTGCCTTGTGACCCCACGGGGCACTCTTCTCACGGGGCTTTCTCTGGCACAATTATGGGGCCTTGCCCATGTCCTCGTGGCCACAAGACTCATTGCTCTAGACTCGGAATTCCCTCCTTGAGCTGAGACTTGAAGGTCCTCAAAAGATACCCTCCGCCCGCTTCCCTGCCCTAACACAGAGGGATTCAGAACATGCCTTCTGCTCCCCCAACTTCTGAGAAAGTACCGCGGAACCAGGAGGCAGAAAGGACAGAAAGAAGTAAGGCCTGTGGCCCTGGACAGCTTGTGGAAGGGGGGGGTGGCCTCTCTACAGACAGCGCTTATCACACGTGCAACTGAGCATGGAACCACCAGACTGCTGACGACTGCGGAGAAGACGGCTTCTCACAGAGGACAGCTTGGAGACAGCCTGTGTGATCAGGTGAGGTGAACTTCTAAAGACCTCGTGGGGTTGCAGGTGGATCCTGAGAGGGAGATGAACTCAAACACACTCTTCCTCTTCCATCATCTTCCCTCTCACATTGCCAGGGGAGGGCTAGTCTTATACCTCTCTAAACTTCCTTTGCTTTTGTGATTTGTTTTTAAATAGATTCAACTGTATAATCTCTGTAATACCCTTGTACTGAAAATTTTAAATGTTTTAAATAACGTGGAATCTTTTTTCAAAGTAAGAAAATCAGTGAACCTCAAATTTGAGATTCATTTTCCTTCTTGTGCCACAATCCCCAGACCAGAATTCTTCACTGCTATGATGTAATGAGGTTAAAATACATGGGACGAATTCTGCTTACTGTCTACACAGGGCGCTCCTTCTGGTGGGGACTTTCATCTCCCAAATGCGGAGCCGCTGGAGGGTAGCTGACCACTCTCAGCAGCCCTGTGCAGCCTTGCTGGTCTTGCAAAGTGGCGGCTGGAAAGCCATCAACGAGCGCCGTCTACCGAGCGCCTACACAGGTCAAGCTGAGTTGCAGGGAATTAAAAAGGCCTTGCTGGGCAGTGGAGCGCGGGGTCCCTCTGTGGACAGGGACAGAACCTGCCTGGGCGGGTGGCTGTTAGGACAGAACATGCAGGCAGCAGAGTCCACGTGTGTCTGCCCCACGTCACCTCCTTTGCCCCTTTTTTTCACTTGTGTGCTAAATAGGACCAAGTTAGATTAGATTCTCTCGGAGCCAAAGTGTTGCCTGGACGATCTGGTACGAGGATGGGTTTTCAAGTGCTAAGAGCAAGGAAGGCCCTTTGTGCCAATTCAGTAACGGGGCCTCCGAGGGCCACCCCTGGCCTTCTGAGAGGACTGGCCTGCACGTGCAGCGCTCTTTCGGAAGAACCCAGAAGCGACTTACTGCTGCTCATCGGGCCACGTCAAGTGGGGAGGTCCTTTGGACTCGGGAGGACACTGCTGTGCCCTTGCCCAGTACATGCCGCAGCTCGGGAGGCCTCCTCACCCAGGAGGGCTTACCTAGAACCCTGAGGCTGGCTGAGGATGAGGCTGAACCCATGTCATTCACAGCGATGCACGTGTAGATGCCGTCGTCATCCGGGGTCACGCCGGCGATCCTCAGGGCAGCCTCTCCCAAGTCACTGCCGTACAGAGAACGTGCCGGCGTCAGAGGGCTCGGAGCCCGTTGCCAGCTTCCCCTGGTGCCCTGCCCAGCCCCTCGCTCCAGGTCACAGGAAATGGGAGCGCATGCCCTGACGAGGCATTTTGGGAGGCTCCTAATGCACACCCAGGTGTGGCCGTGCTCCCTCCTGGGGCCAGGCTGGGCTAAGGGCAGCCGTGGAAACCACTCACGCCGGCTCCGGGGGAGGCTAGTTTCCTGGTCACAGCCCAAGGCTCCGCTTCCGGGCAGCCAAGCCGACCGAGTGGGGCTCCCTCACCTGTGGGAGAGGCCGTAGTGGCCATCGTTGGTCAAGGTGTTGTGCTCAGGGCCCTTCCAGGTGACGGAGACCTTGGGGCGGCCACAGACGCGACATCTGAGAACAACGGTCTCCCCTGGCTCACACGTGACCTCCCCCAACGGAATGACAAATTCTGGGGGAACTGGAAGAGACAGGAGCAAGGAGAGGCAGGTCACGCCCGGCTCCCCTCCCTCGCCCACCAAGGCCTCCCTGGCACACAAAGAGGAGCTGTGCCACAGCCCGAGCCCAGAGATCCAGAGAAAACCCACCTCCCTGCGTCACGATGGAGTGTTCCGGAACATGCCCCACAGGCCCACAGGCCCCAAGACTAGAAGGAAAAACAACAGGACTTACCATCGTAAATGTAGTTGGGATTGAGAAGCTGAAATGGAAAGAGCAGACAGGGATCAATCAAAATGGCAAGGCTTTTTTTTTTTTTTTTTTTTAAAGATTTTATTTATTTACTTTATTCATTTTAAACACCTCCTTCCCCATTTGCTGTTTTGTGTCCATTTGCTGGGCAATTCTCTGTGTATTTCCTGCCATCTCTTCTCATCCTCGTCCTCCAGTCTTCACCAGGATTCGATCCTGGAGACCTCCGATGTAGGAGAGAGGTATTCTGCTGCCTGCGCCACCTCAGCTCCTGGCTTCTGGAGCTTTCGGAGCATCTCGTCTTGTCTCTCCCCTGTTACGTCATCATCCTGCTGCATGGCTTCCGGGGTCCGACAGCTCAGCGGCACACAGAGCCTGGCAGCCCATGCGCCTTCTATATATATTTTTTATTTTACCGGGAGGTCCCGGGGATCGAACCCAGGTCCCTCCATATGGCAGACGGACGCCCAGCCATTTGAGCCACATCCGCCCCTGGCAAGGCTTTTTAAAGCATATCGTTTTCAAATGCAGGGCTGCGGTTATTGCTAAGAGACAAGGAGGAATCTAATTTGGCCTGCTTGGGTATAATCTAAATAGATCACCCTTGTGCCCACTGCCTTAAAATGCAGGTGAACAGTCCCTGCCGTACTGATTTGGGTGGTTTTTCTTCCCCCTCCCACGGCAAGTCCCGCTGGCTCCCACACCCCCCCTCCTGCTGACCTGGGGATGCCCCACAGGTTCAAGGCACCGTGACACAGAGGACTGAGCTCATCAAAGCTCAGCACTTGCCACACTGGTCCCAGCGGGACCAGGCCTCTTCCTGAGGATGATGCCTCTGCTCCACCGAGCCACCTGTGGTGCTGCATGAGACACCTGCATGCACACCTGACTCCTCCCCAGGACAGCCAACCTGTGCCTGAGGGCCCTGCACGGACCAGGCAAGCCGCTTCAAACGGAGCAGAGGCACTGGGGGGCGGAGGGGCCTGGTCTGTGGCGCGCTCACCCACCTCGTGCCCCCCCTGGAACAGCCCAAGCCCCTCCTGCTCACAGAGGACCAGTCCCAGATCCCTGGAGGCCCTACCCACCTTCACAGATACCTTGTTGCTGAGTCCTTCCCGTGATTTTCGATAACCGTTCTCTAACTTGCCTTCCCTTTTGCCGTCTTTATCTTTTTTCTCAGATTTTTTCCTTAAACGGAGTGCTGTGTGCCAAGACGTTGACTTCCTAGGGGCAAAATTACACAGTTAGAGCCACGTCTTTTCAATGTTCCGCAAGTGACAGCTGAAAGCACTGGAGAAGCAGCTAACACTAAACTTGGACGTTCGAGGGCACCCAGCATCCTTTAGGGAGGGTCATCCCTGGAGAAGAAAACTTGACTGCGGCTCTCCACAGCCAGGAGGCAAAACCCACAATTTCTTAAATCAAATCTTAAGGATTAAAATACAAAGAAATCTAGGAATTTTTTTTTTTTTTGTTGAGGAAACTGTATAAATTGAGATTCTTAAACAACATACTAAAATAAAATATTTCTACATGTTGTGGAGAAACAGGATGAAGGAATAACCATAGGAGAACTGGAATGCCAGCCATGGGTCTCCTTCGGGGCCCAGGGCCCGGGTTGCCCCAGGAGCCCCTGCTCAGCCTGGAGCCTGTGCAGTGCCAGGAGCTTCCGCCCAGCGGAGCCGAGATGCCAGGGCAGCCTGCCCAGCCCACACGGCCCGGGGCGCCACCATGCTCAGCGAGTAAATCCTTTGGGTCTGGGGAGGAGCTCAGCCTGCTGGCCCTCCGCCACGGCACGGCATTTCACTTTCTCCCCTTCTCCCTCTAGGAATGGTTTTAGAAAGGGCCTGCGGTGTGCTTCCCGGCTCCTCCTCCAGAACCCTGTGGCCAGGCCCCTCTAGGGCTGGGGCCCATGGGAGGGAGGCAGGTCCTATGACAAGAGATGCCACAATACTGACTTCTGTTTTCTTTTATGCTTACTGTGGCAAAATGGGTTTCAAGTTCCTTCAGTGGGTCTTCAGGATGTGTGAGGCTGAGCACGTGCTGCCGGGCAGCCCTAATCTGGAGTTTATGGACCGAGTGCCTTCACTGACAGGCCCCCAGTGTGCCCCCGAGGAGGGGGGTCCTCACGCCCCACCCACGATTACTGGGATTCTCAGCGCAGCTACCGGAAGGCCCTGTCCGCGCGGCCCAGACACCAGCGCCGGGCCCCGGCAGCGCCCTCAGGCCTTTGCTGGCCCGAGGCCTCGTGCCCGCGCCGGGCCCTCACTTGAGCGTCCCGTCGGGGTTCTCCATGACGACTGCACTGGTGTGGCCCAGGACAAAGCCCGGGATCCAGCCCTCGGCTGCGGGGCACTGCTCGGTGGCGGCTCGAAACACCAAAAACATGTTCTGCTGGTTGCTGGCCAGAATCTGAACGACCTCTCCTTGACAGACGTTGATCTCATCCTCCTTCACTGCCGTGTAATCGTGTGTCACCAGCATGGTGGAGATACTGCTACTGCTGCTACTTTCACTCTGCAGAGGGGGAAAGGGGACAAGGAAACACAAGTGAAGGAGGCGCTGGCCTTAGCGCCTCGTCATTTGTACCACTGCTCGACGGCCCAGAGGAGGGCTTACCAGGCCAGGGTGGGGGCACTTTTACCTTCTCCTTCAGATTGCCTTTAGCTCACTGTGTGTGCTAACAAATCAGCCTCTCCCTAGAAAGCAACTGGGAACAAGCTAAAAAAAAAAATCACCTCGATGAGGATGCTTCATTTTGGAAGCCTGATAATTTTAGAGCCCGATCTTCCTTGCCCCTTCAAAGTTACCAGCTCAGTCCTCGCGTTCATGTCTTGGGTTATTCCTAACTCAAACCTGGTAATATGACCGGAAGCATCATGTTTGCTTGGAATGAAGGGTTATTAACGGTTGCAAAGAGTAGTCCTTTGACTCACTGACAGATTAGATGACAGAGACGGTCCCAATTCTGCTGGATAAGCCCTTCATCAAGGAAGTATATTCCAAGAGTACGCTGAAGTGCTGGCCTGGCTAATCATTTCCACCTCTTTTCTCTTCCCAAAAAGGATGCAGAATACTGGAAAGCTGAACCGACAGCTGTTCTGCTTGTAAGGAGAGTGCTCTGCCCGGGTTAGGTGTCGTGGCAGGAAGGAGCTGCTGCCGTGGGAACACGCAGCCTCGCGATGCGGTGCAGCCGCTGGCCTCGCTGGCACCTGAGACTTACAGCACATGGTTTCGGGGAACAGAGAGCAGTGTGGGGAGCCGGGCCCACCCTCGCCCTGCAGCCTGTGGTGCGGGTTCTCTTGGGAGCTCGGCTGTGCCTGGAGCGTCTGTCACGGTGACTGGCAGGGAGCGGCATTCAGTGGGCGCGCAGTGGCTCAGACAGAGGCAAGGTCCCAGACGCAAAATGACAGTGATTTCTTAAGGCCACCTACCTGGGCCCACAAACTGAGCAGGTTCCAGCTGCTGAGTAGAAGAAACACAAAGGCTGGTATCTGTCCCAAGCTCTCACTTAACTAGTGACCTCTCTGTTCCAGGGAAGGAGGAGAAAGCAGAGACCACTGCCAAATCCCATCCCAAGTCGTCTCTTGCCCGGTGCCCAGTCAACATTTAGGTTGTGGGAAATGGCGCCGAGTGCCCCTGCTCCGTTAGCTGGCATGTGGAGGTTTCTCCTGGTGACTGTCGAATGTGCTCACGTGTTCCCGGGAGTCCGGCGACGTTGACCTCTGCTGGGGTCTCGGACTCCTGGTGCAGGTCCTGGGCCGAAGTAGGTGCTATTGGTCAGTCGAGGCTACTGCGCTTGCCCTTTGGCCCTGGGGTCACAGAGCTGGCACGGGGACATGGCTGGGGCAGACACCTGACTGGCTGTCCTGAGCCAGGTGATGGGCTGGGGACATGAGCCTTTTCCTTCTTGCCAGTAGAAGCAGCCTGCGTGCCCCTCATCTGCTCTCCTCCCATGACACAGAGCCTGGTAGCACCAAGGGCCCGTGTGCTGGGACATCCAGAGGCCAGGTGTGTCAGCTAGACCCACGGCTCCTTGGATCTGCTGAGATGTCCGCTTGCTCTGCCTCAGTGGCTGCTGACTGTGGGCCCCTCAGCTCAGAGGGCCCGGCTCATGGTGGGCGTGTGTGCGTTTACGTAGTTTTATAGTTTTCCAGTCTGCACCTTAGTATTTTACTCACATGGGCACACCTGTAGCTTTGACATTTCAAAGGCAAATTTGCTAGAAACCTTAAATAAGAGCCAATTTCTGTGGCATAGCTGCTTTTGGCAATCTATCATACCAGGCTGAGAACTGAGCGTAAAGTCTCACAATTTGAGTTTTGTAATTTGAAGATTTTGCCACAATAATAATAGGTACGTACTAGGCGGTATATTAGACTTTGAAAATCGACTTTGTGGGACTTTCCCAACACCTGGCCAGGGGCACAGCGTGTGGAGGTTAGCTCGCCAGCCAGGCTGCGGGCCTGGGGTGGGGGGCAGGGCACTTTTACCACTGCCAGATGGGTGGGCCGAGAGGACAGGCCACAGAGCCCCACGAAGGCCGTGCACCCCACTCCTCTCCCTCTCGGCAGAACTTTCTGTAAAAAAGTCCATGTTCAGTGTGACCGCAGACAGCTCCATGGACGTGGTCAAGGAGGGAGGAGGCACCTGCGGATGCTCTGGGTGGGGAAGGTGGCCTGGCTGGGTGGGAGCACGGGGACCCTTTACATGGAAATCCTTCAGTGTCCCGGAGGCTTCAGGCCTCCGGCAGTCTTCCCAGGCCCCCTGGGGCACCTCTGTAAGGCATTGTGACTGGTCTAAAACACTGGCAATTTCTCTTTTCACGTTACCCACCACATCAGAAAAAGTGAGAGGAAGAAATATAAGGCAACTCTCCCATCCTAATACTTGCTGGAACGAGTGTCACACAGACGGCCTTTAAGTGGGGGTGAAGCACTGGGGACAGCACCAGCCTGCGGCCCTAACGTCACGTATATTCAGGAACACTGAAGACCAGCACGACACTCTGCTGGGAGCACTTGAGGTGTTAATTCTGGAAAAGACTCTGAAAACTCCTCTTTTTCTTAAAGGAAATGGTCCCAGGTAGCTCATGCTCAAGAGATGCCCACAGGCAGGATCCACCAGGTGGCGGCGGGAAGGCCACGCTCACCCACAGAAGCGTCTACCGAGGGGACGCGGGCGCTGCAGCCCAGGGGGCTTCACTGCCGTCTGCCTCGTTCTCGGCTGGAAATCCGCGTTCTGTTGCCTGCCTGCCTGCCTACCCACCTGTGTTTGAAATCTACGTCAGTACCTAACTGACCTGGAGGACACAGTGACATGAAAGTAACAACTCTGCAAAGGATGCCTGCCTCAGCCACCTATGTCTATGAATGACTCAAGTATAAGCAAATGTATCAAGACCCATTTTGTAATTTCTTCAATTAAATATAAAGATGGGGTTTAACAACATATATAATTAAAAAAAAAAAAAAGAAGGAAAGGGCAAAAACAGGTCAACCCAAATGAGGCATTAATAGAAGTTAGAAGAAATAAAAATACATGCAAAAGCCAGATTTATGTATATACGTAGAGAGACACAGACCCTTTTAGGGAAATTTCATGTTTATAAAGAGCTCACGTCTGCACTCAGGTAAACAGTCCTATTCACTCATGCAGGCCTGCAGGTGAGTGCTACAGGCAGGCAGGAGAGCGAGGAAGACACAAAGTGAGCCAAGACCCGCCACAGCAACCCTTCTGCTGGAGAACAAGGTGCGCGAAAGGCGAAAGGGCGGGCAGCGAGCCCCAGCCTGCACCGTGCCCCCTGCCGGGCACGCAGACACCCGCATCACCCGCTGCCGCCTCTGCTTCCCCAAGTCTGCGGTTGGCTCGGCCTCCAGATGCCCTCAACTGTCTCTCTCTTCCAGAGTGAAACTTTGGGTGGAGCAAATATTTCCACTGGAGCAAATATTCCCCCCATTGTGTCAGCTTAGTTTGCTTTGAGTTGCTGTTGGAAGTTTCCTTCAGGGATTTTTTTTCCCAGCAGGTGAGTCAAAAATGCTGCAAAGATAATTTTAAGGCATAAAAGAGCAAAACCAAGCAATGAGCAGAAAGTTTAAAGTGTATAGATTTTAATTTAAACGGGGGGTAGGGAGCAGGGAAAACGACCCCTCCGGAAAAGAAAAAAACTTGTGTGTGAAGAAGGGCAGGGGCTGAAAAAAGAAGTTCCGAGATATTTTGCTGGCTGGAAAATTGAAAAGACGTAAAGCTGGTGCTTTCAGAAAGTCACTGATTTGCTTTCTCTTGTGAAGGAGACACAGACAAAGCAAGGAGAGTTAGTAGACACTGGGTGGCGATCGCAGGTTAGAAGGCGCGTGTGCTCACAGCCACGTGCCGGCATGTCCACTGTCCAGCCCGCGGCCACGCGCGCACGCACACAAGCTACACGTGTCTACTTGGCCAGTGCAGAGAAGAGTTGATTATTGCAGCGCAGCGCAGCCCCGAGAGCCAGGAGTTAGTAGGAGAGCGACGGCCACACGAGGTTTAGAAGAGCTGGCGCGACAGAGGCAGTGGGGCGGGCGGGTGGCGGCCCCGCGGCGCGCTTACCCCGTTGCTCTGGGTGGACTGCACCGACTGCTCGCTGGCCGAGGAGCAGGTGCTCATGCGGTCCGTGTCCTTGCCGGGGGCCGCGTGGCGCTGCGCCTGCCGCTGCAGGGAGTCGCTGTCCCCGGGGAAGGTGAAGGAGCCCGGCCGGCTGGCAGGGGAGGCGGGGATGGCGCTCCAGAAGGAGCCCCCCTTCTGCAGGGGGCTGCTGGGGGGGAAGGGCTCCTTGCCCAGGGGAGAAGGGTATGTGGAGGAGAGCGGCGAGCCGAGAGGGGAGATGGCCCCAGGCCGCGGCTTGCCCAGGGGCAAGGCGCCCAGGCTGCTCCTCGGGCGGTCGTCCACAGGCCCCCGCGCCTCCTTGGCTGGCCCGTCCTGGCTGGCCCCGGCGGCGCTCCCGGGGCACTTCCGGGGGCTCTCCAGCACCTTCATCTTGGGAATGGGCTCCGCTTCTCTCTCGGGACCTTCGCCTTCTCCACCGGCCGGGTGCCTGCCCGCCTGGCTGGGGCCGGCCTCCGGGGCCAGGCTGCTGCTGGGGGGAGGCAGCGAGGGGCTGGGGGTGCACGTACCTGCCGGCTTGTCTGCCTCTGCCTGGCTCGCGGCTGCAGAGGAGACCAGCACCGGGGAGTGGTGTCGGACGGGCTGGGGGATCCGCGAAGGCCTGCTCCGGCTCGAGCTGGGGATGCTGCTGTTGCCGCCGGGGCCCCCGCCGCCGCCCCCGCCGCCGCTGCCGCCGCCCCCACTGTGATTCCTCTGATACTCAATGGGTGATGTCAAGGCTGGAAATAAGCAAGACACAGGAGAAGAGATTCAGTCAGGGTAACCAGGAAAGAATAAAGGAACCTAAGAGAATTGAAAGGAAGGGCTGGATGTGAAGGTCCCATAGGCCAGAGGGAAACCGAGGCAACTTCTAATCCTGATGATCTACCAACAGTCCAGCTTCCTAGAGCCAGCAGCTTTTTATCGTCCAGCTGTAGGAAGAAAAGCAGCAGCCCTGGCTGCTACTCTCCTGTTTATTGAAGAGTTAAAATAAGACTTGACGGAGGAAACCAGGTGAGAGTGAGGGGCAGGGGACAGTCCACTGAAGGCAAGGCTGGAGTGGATGACGTCCAGGCCCACAAGGACCTCACCTCCCGGGAGCTGGCAGCAGAGCCGTCTGCACTCCTGCCCCGAGCAGGGCACAGAGCAGCCCAGGCTCACTGCCGCGCCAGCAGGCAACAACTGGCTCCCAAGTGGTGGAAAAGGTCAACCCAGCTTCGAGAAATGTCTTCTTGGTACCAGATAGCAGCTTAGGTAAGCAAGAAGCTGGCTAAGAGCCGAGGAGCTTTTAGGTTGCCATATGTGCAGGGGGTTTGGAGACCACCTCTGTTTTGCAGATTGAACAAAGGAGACACAGGAAGTTAGAAAACTCGAGGAGCTGTCCCATTTCTCAACTTAGTAGAAACATAATCACCTGCACAAAAACATAGGAAACTTGCCAGATAAGATCTATGGAATACACCTGAATTCTTAAAGTGTCAACGTCTTTAAGAAACAAAGGCAGAGACACCCCACTCCCGCCTGGGAGCACTGGGAAGGTGTGAGAAAGCATCCTGGAGTCCATGGCCGTGGTCTCAATTGCAACAAGGGGAGGGAAAGCAGGGAGCTGCCTGCAAGGCTGCATTTCACGCCCTGGGATAGATGCTACCTTACTACCTAGACTGAGCAGGGGGTGTCAAGGAAATTTCATGCTTGCAATTTTGGTGGCAGTTCATTTTATTTTAAAGAAAATGATAAAAGTTTAGCTATTTCCCAATAGCTATGTGCTAAGGATTGGTATTTAATGCCACGTCTTAAGAAAGCCCCATTTAAAGAGGCACATCCAGTCACAGCTACAGCAGCGAAAGCTTCTTCTGCAGGCACAGGAATCACTCCCCACCCCTTTTCTCCCCAATGCATCCGATTCTAACTGCCAGTGTGAAAAACGACCAGCCTGGCAATCTGGACAGGAACCCGGAGCCAACACCGGGCGGCTGGTTATACTTGGTCAGAAACACTGAGGGACCCTGGCTTCTCACTGAGGACCTGAGCACCTGATTCCCAGATGCTCTGCAAGGGTGCCGTGGCTTTACTGCGACTGGGAGCAGTGAAACACCCTATTGGGCTGGGAGGCAGGCACCAAACAGGCACGAAGAAGAGGACAAAGAGAAGCCAGATTAAGTACGCATTCACTTTCTGACTGAAGTCTCAAAGCTCTTCAACAATCACCCAACTGAGAGCAAAGACACAGACGTCAAGAGTTGAAGTGAGCACCTGCCGCCTAAGGTCTGCCAAGAGGACGTCTCCCCTTAGCTGTTCTGTAACCCCTGTCATGGCTCATGTCAGGGACGCCAGGATGAAAGGGCCCTCGGGCTCCTGCATGGAGAAGGGGGTGTGGGCTTGCAGTGTAACCCAGCACCGATTCTAAAGAGGGACACCCCATGCCTCTGGCACCTCGGGCCACTTCCATCTCCACCGTACCTTCTCTTCTTCCCAGGACGGAGGATTTCTAGGCCCGGGACACACAGGGCATTAAGACTGTGGGCACAGAGGAAGAGTCGAGGGGCGGGGCTCATGCCAAGAACCAGGGGCTTGCTCTGATTCCTGACTCTGCCACGAACCACCTGTGGGACTCTGGGAAAACTGCCAATCACTCTGTGCCTGGGCATCCTCATCTGTAAAATGGGCACAACGCAGTGGCCAGAGGGGACTGCTGTGAGATGAAATGAGGGATCAGACGGGCCATGCTCAGCACAGGGGCCGGGCCACCCTTCGTGTGCCACTGACTTGAGAAGAGAAGGAGAAATGTGCACCTCAGGGGAGGAAAGAGCCCGCAGGGACAGGACATGTGTTACCATTTAAAAAGTTGCGCTGGTTTTCTAAAATTTGGTTGATTTCATGGATCCATGCTTGCCGGACACTTGGACTGGATGAATGCAAAATGAAAGTCTCCACCACGTCACCCGTCCTTGATGTCAGTGCAAATTTACAGGGATCGTTTTCCACATTTTCCTCCAGGCAAAGGCAGCTCACCTTAAAAAAAATTAAAGCACCTTGATTTCCACTGGTCAAGTAAAAGGTCACCCAGCGTTCAGCTTCAAAACCACTTCTTGGCTGAGCTGTCATTGCTGCTGCTTCAGAAACATGCAGCCTGAGGCTTTGAACGCTTCCTCTATCAGGTATGTGGTGATCAGCAGGGGTTGAGCTGAGTGCTTGGACACTAACCAGAAATGTGGCCAGCACTGTCTGCTTTCAGAAGCCCTATAAGGAACACCAGTGCTTATGCCTCACTTCCTTTCCCCAAGAGTCCCTTGATAGCATTTAAAAAATCTTGACTATAAATATAAGATGCATCACAAAGTCCTCTGTGCTGTCACAAGAGGACTCTATGGTGATGGAGCAGTTTTCTGTTATGAGAATGGGTGAAGAGCTGATGTGACGGAGATGCCGCGAGGACCACAGGAGACCCTTGCCTGCTCCCTGGGCCTGACGGGCCCCGATATGGCCATAGGGTGAGGCTGGTGTGGGCGAGTGGGGAGGGGAAGAGTAGACAGTGAAAGATGTGGGCTGGGCAGGGGCTCGTGGCCTCACTTTCTCCCCACGTGCCTGTCTCGCGGCAGCAGTGCCCAATTCTCCCCAGTCCTGGGGGCTGAAGGGCCTCCCCCACTGCAGGCTGTGCCCACGGTCAGACCTGCCCAGGGCCAGGCGCAGGCTCAGGAGGCCGTTGGAGGCACCCGCTGAGGCCAGAGACGTCAGCTGGATGGACCAGGGTACAGCACACGAGGCCTGCAGGCTCAGCACCCAACTATTGGGGACTGCCTGCTGGGACCCCAGGCCTCCCCGGCCCCACTTGTGGTCTGTCTCCTTCAGGACTCGGGGCCACCTGCAGAACTTATCTGTCCTTTGTGTCCTCCTCCATCCCATGCCTGCTGGCCCCGTGCCTGGCACTGACTGCACAAAAAATCCTTGCTGAATGGCTGAACAAAAGATGCCGAGTTAGTCTTTAATCTGGTTGTGGAGAAATACTCCAAATTTAAATCAGTCTCACATGGTCCTAGAGAGGGTGGAGCACAGAGATGGCCCACGAGGAAATCTTCCCCTGGCAGAGAGGAATGGCTGTGCTTGGACCGAGATGGCCGAGACCTGGGCCACCTGAGAATTCAGACAGGAGGAAGAGACAAAAAGAGGGAGGGGGCTGGACCGATAGGTCCTGCAACGGGTTAGAGACTTCTCTAAAAGGCTAATGAACAAGGGACCGGGCTGTGGCATTGCTGGAAAGGAACATGTCTCGGTCAGCACACAAGAAACGCACGAGGACACGCGTTACCTTGATGCTGTTCTTGAACAGGAATCCTGGCATGGAGAAGCCCTTTTTTTTATCCAGTGGTTCGCTGAATATGATGATTTGCTCAAAGAGGAAAACCCGCCTCTCCCTGCAGCGCGGCAGGAGTCCCGCGTCCTGGTCTGTGACCAAGAAAGTGTCCTGCAGGAGCAGCTTACCCTGGGCGACAATTTTACCCTAGAACAAGGAGAAGGGGGTGGAGGAGGAGGAGAAGAGAAGGCTGTAGTCTAAGTTAAGACAGCTCATGTTCATTTTCCTCCAGATTTCCTCCCAGGGAATAATGGTTTTTCTTCTACTGACACATAGAGCTTAAAAAAAAACAACAGCTTTTCTTTTACTGTAGTGAATTCTTCACCCCAAACAGAACAATTTTTGAAACAAAATTCTTGGCACTCTGTGTGTAAACCACTGGCCTCCTTGGCAATCAACGATGAATTGGGACCTGAACGTGGCTCATGGCAGAGCACGAGCCCCCCAGGGGGCAGGCCCTGGACCAGCGGCACCGGGGCGGGCACCTCCAGGTGCTGCTGACGTATGTTCAAGTGCGAGAGCCACAGCTCGAGAATGTCAAACACTACTTCTCTAGCAAAAGAGCCGGCAGCTCCTGACTCTAGTGTCAAATTAAAAAAAAAAAAAAAAGGTTCTGGCTGTGGTTATCTTTCGGGTGGACAGAGTGAGCAGCCTGGCAGCTCCACTAAAGCCTGCTCGACTAACGATGAACGCAGCACCCTGAAGTCGGGTTCTCGGGGATGACAGCTTGGGAGCTGGAAGGAGCCTCCCTGCCTCCTACTACGTGTGGAGTTAGCGGGGCCTGAAATGCCAGGGAACGGAAACTCAGCTCTGACAACAGTTGAGGCCTGAGACACATCACACAGCCCTGCTTGTCTCTGTAAGGAGGCCTTGGGCTTGGAAGCAGGGGAAGGCCCTAAAAGAGCAGATCAAATGCACAGGAAAGAAATGGAAGGAATCGGTCAGGTTGGAGTAAAGTGAGAGAAGAGAGAAAACTGAACAAAGAAGATCCGCTTTCCACACGTGGAGAAAAATAACCCCTGACAAAAGAAAGCGATGGGGACCCGGGGGCGACTTTAAAGCGTGTGTATTACGTCAAATCCTTGCAGCCGGCCAACGTTCATCATGTCGTTGCAGCGCTTCGGCACCGTGCACATGACCTCCACGGCTCTCTGCGGGGAAGCAGGGGGTGGTCAGTGGCTTCTGGGGAAGGTCTCCAAGGCCAATTCCTCCCCTCCTGCCCTCGAGCGTGCAGACTCTGCCACCACCCACGGAGACGACCCCAACCACCCCTCCCTCCCAGGGACAGCCGAGCTTCCAGGCATGGGGTCTAAGAGGGGGCCCTGGGGGGCTCGGCATGATGGTCAGGTACCTCGAGCTCTGATGTGTCCAGGCTAGCCTTTTTGGAATACTTGAGGAAGTCCTGCAAGGGAAAGGAGAGGAGGGGGTGAGCCGTGCCAGCTCTGTGCTAAGCACTTCAGTTCCCTCTTCTCATTTTACTCTCCCCAGAACACAACCAAAAGGCACTTGGACATGGATTTCAAGCTGTGGCCCAGCAAAGGAAGCCCAATTGATCTAAGCAGGTTCCTATTTTACTCCAAGATAAGCTCTTGTTGCTCTAGATCCAGTTTTTGAGTTTCATAGATGAAGGAAACTCAGTCTATTTAAACAGTCATTTTATATCATGGAAACATGAGTGATTCTGTCTTTAGTTTTGCTTAAGAATTAAAACCAGCCAAGGGCTATTGTGATGCCAACAGAAAGAGGATTAAATTTTTTATTTTATCAATGACTCCAAGAAGATTAGAAAAATTACTTAAGATTAATAAAGCCAAAGAAAAACCATTGGTATCCAAAAGTCTGTGGTGGGGCGGAAAAAAAAGCTTACTTTTATTGACGTTTTGATTCAGAACTTAATGTATACGAAAAATTGAGAATATAGAGCAAGGCATTATATTAAAAATTTAAAAATTTACTTTGACATGTTTAAAAAGAAGAAGTAACAAGACTGCTTTATGTTTTTTTACAAAAAATATTCCCCTCACTCTGCCAAAGCCCTTCTTTTCCCTCATCAGGAAGGGTTTGTCTGCTCCCCAAATGAACTCTGACACTAGAATTTGCACCTCCCATTTCCTTACCTTCAGTAACAGCTGATACTTCATAATTCTCTGCACTGGTTTTATTAGCAAATCCGTGAGCTGCAACCTGTGGCCAAGGCGTTGCTTTAAGTCCTGTGGTTTTAAAGGAGAAGACAAGATCTTAAGTCTTATTTTTTAAAGAGCGAAGCTTTAGCCCTTGCAATTGTCCAAAAGGCTAACTACAGCATGGTCAGTAAAAGAAGCCACTGCACTGAAACCAACCAGGGAATTCTACGTCTCAGGATTTTCAAGGTTACACTTCAGCCTTTCTGAGCTGTTTTTCAAAACAGTCCTTAAGGCTTATTGAAAGGCCTTCTTTCAATTGCTTTCTTTCCTGCCTCATTGCAAATACATATTTTATTTCAATCTCAAGGAAGTTAAAAGAAGATCAATGAGTTATTGTGAATTTGTAAGGAGCCTTAGGTTTAAAGCTGATAAAACCCCTCAAGTTTCAAATGCCAAAGGATGGGATCATAGACTGAACTCAGAGCTCTTGTCACTGAGGTTGATTTTCTGCGGATTGCTTAATCTCCTGAGGAACAAATGATATTTTAATTTTGGGAAAGCAAAGATAACAAAAGATTCAGAAATACTTTGTTTCTATCATGGGTCTTACCTCAAAAAAGGTATCAATGTATTCTGAGACAATGTGTTCAGACTTTGGTTTATTTTGACAATAAACTATGTACATGTGCAACCTTCTCTCCTAGGAATGAAAAAGGCAAACAGATGGGTTAAAACAATTGGAAGTTCAGTTGGAATATAAATGTGCATGCACATCTCAGCACAGTAAAAGAGGGAATTTTCTCAAAACAAAGCAGCACTGTAAGGTTCTTGGAAGCATGTCCCCAAATCACCGTGCCTGTCAGCATTCTGTGCCCCGGCTCCACAGACCTCCTTGGCCACAGCTCCCCCAGATGCCAGCCCCCCACTTCACACAGCAAACAGCGGAGGCAGGGAAAGAACACGCTGCCTGTTATTAAATGAAGAATTACTGCTCCCGCCCCCACCCACCCCCACAGTCCCAGGAAGCCTGGCTCACTAAAGAAACAGCTCTTTAATCTCAAATGTCGGGAACAGAGCAGACCAGGAGCAACCCCTTAAATCCAGTCATCCTCAGCCCTTTGAGGGGACCCATGAGGGCCAACCTATTTTCAAAATACTAAGACGCCATGTGACCTTTCCCCTGTGCTGACAAGTGCAATGGTGGGCAAAACTGCTGGGCCTGAGCAGGCATTCTTCACCCACCACACAGCTGTAGTAAA
The DNA here is from genome assembly GCA_026826555.1 of Tolypeutes matacus. NCBI lineage: Eukaryota > Metazoa > Chordata > Mammalia > Cingulata > Chlamyphoridae > Tolypeutes > Tolypeutes matacus. The sequence continues at coordinate 18,620,471 of JAKSZT010010858.1, forward strand.
AAGTCAGTCTCACTTCAGAATGCCCTTGATAAAGTAACAAAACATTTTCATTTTATGACATCTCAACCACTAAGGACGTATCTTTTTAGCACTCCTGTGACAAAATGGGAAGTCTGTGTACACCTCAGCCATCAAACGACGCTTGTCTCAGGAAGAGCACCGGTGTGACTGACTGTGGGCTGAACCAACTGCTCTTTTCATGGAACATCATTTTTACTGGAAGGAATGATGGACACCAACTATAATTACTTACATGTGGGTATCTGGGAAACATTTCCTTAAAAATGAACAAAACGAGCCTATCACTTCAAGATAAACAACAGCAGTGTTTGCTAATAAAGTAAGATTTGAGCTTTCAAGCAAAACATTAGAATTTTGGAAAACATGTATCTGCCACTGTGAATGGGACCACTTCCCAATACTTAAAGTGTTCTGATGAGATATGTGGCGCATGATATAAGCCAACATCTGGAAGAGCTGCCTGAGTGAGTGAACCAATAGTTTCCAAAGGACCAGTGCATGACGGAACAAAACATGCAACCCGGGCAAGATCCTTTCCAAGTGCAGAGAGTCTGGTGGATTTTAATATAACAGGGAGGGAGATGTTCACTGATAAGATTTCAGGTTCCACATTGCAACTAACCTTTAAGAAACGTTGCAACTAACCTTTAAGAAATGACTGGTGGTTGAGTTTTGGCATAGTATCAAAGAGAAGTAGCCACAATAATCTGAAAAGGCTATTTAAATACACCCCCCTTTCCAACTGTATCTGTGTGAGGCTGGATTTTCTTCACATACTTCAATCAAAACAACGTATCACAGTGGACTAAATGCAGAAGCATATTTCTTGTATATATTGTTATACACAATGTTGCCTATCAAGCCAGGAATTAGAGATTTGCAAAAATGCAAAAACTGTTGTCACTATTTTTTTCCCCTGAAAATATAGTCATTTTTTAAAAAGAAAAAGATCTTTACTATTAGCACACCTATTTCAGATGTACACATGCGTGGCTATCACATTCAACCCGTGCATGTGTCGGCCTAGGCCTACCTCCCCCACCCATCCCCCCACAGGCGTTCCTGCACGTTCCTGCTTCGGGCTGCTCTGATCTCACTCTGACCAGCCTCTCCTTACTGTGGTTACCAACTAAATATGCAGCTGGGCCAGGTGGCTAGAAACGCACAGCATTCATATGGAGACAAGCAAGAGGGGATTTTAATTTCAACTCACTGAGAGGGTACAGCCTGGATCATTCTTAACACATGCCCTTTAATAAACTATAAGTAAGTTCTCCTTAATGTGACGAAACAGCGACTAAGTAGGCTGACTTCAGAACTGAGTATAAATAACGCTATTGGGAGGCGGCTGTGGCTCAGTCGGTGGGGCTCCCGTTTACTATGTGGGAGGCCCCGGGTTCGGTTCCCGGGGCCTCCTGGTGAGGGTGGGCCTGCCCGCACGGCGTGGTTGGCTTACCCAGCGAGCGCAGGCAGCAGGCGGGGGATAAATGAATAAATAAATAAAATCTTAAAAAAAAAAAAAATAAAATAAATAAATAACGCTATTGTCCTTACATGTTTAACAAAAAGGGATCCTAGTTTTTCTGGATCTTCAAGGCACTTCTCCAACTCTCCTAAAAAAAAGCTGAAAACAAAGGGGGAAGATATTAGAACCATTTCCAACTTGGTCTTCTAATTTTAGAGTTAGGTTTACATTTTCAAAATTCTCTGTTTTGACATGAGCAATTTGGAAACACCAAAGTATATACCTAACACTTTGTTAGGACACAGCCCCCCAGCTCATAAAGCAAAAAGACACACAGCTAAAAAGCACAAGGCAGAATTAGAGTAGTCCTTGGCTGGAACCTTCACTTCCTTTGGAAAAATAATGTTTTCTCTCATATTTTTTTAAGGAAACAAGCACTGATATGCTTGGCTGAATACTGAGTGAAAAATAAATGTTTTAGACCCAATGGTCATTTTTTGTGATTGTTAACTTGGTCCCTGTACCTATGAATTTCATATTCATTCCAGGATAATTTCTAAAAGATGCAAATGGGATAATTATAGATATAAAATACTGGAAATGTTACCTGTACCATCATTACAAAGTTTTCTCAAATATTGTCAAAATCAGTTTCTAGGATACAAATATTAGTCCCATTAAGACTGAAATGAGGCACAATCACAGTAATGAACCAGCTGTAGGTCCCCTGCTCTTCTTTTCTCCTGGGCTGCAGCTGCCTTTAAGACATACGACTACCTTAATTATCACTTACATGTGCTAATGTTTATGTTTGGTATTTTATTAACCTGTGACCAAGTGTACCAATTAATGTGCTGTTGAGTTTCCTAGCACTTAGGGTTTCAATGCCACCCAGCTCTGCAAATGCTGTGGCAGATGGAAGCACACGCTATACCCCGACAGCCAACTACTGAACACAGTTTCTGGGACTTGTGGTCCCAGAGGAGTTGGGCCCCTGCCCTGCCACAGCCTAAAAAGTCAGCCCTGGGAGCAGAAGCCTAAATAATAGCTGAAAATATCCCTTTTTAAATCGGTTTCACTGAAGACTTTAGGTAAAGGCTACGGTCTACAGACCCATAAACGTGAGGGCTCCTGCTAAAGTTGGCCACTTCTCTGAGTCCAAGTGACTCAGCCATTACAGGGGCTACAAAAGTGAAAACCCTATACCTGGGTTCAAGGGTCTCACATTCTATTGGGAAAGATGTGACAACTATGGAAGTAATAAAACAAAACACTACTTGACACATGTCATGATAATGGCCCCTTATTGCTGAAAAGTACTTTACAGTTTACAAAGCAACCACCTATGTTACTCAGAAGAAGAGAACATGACCGATTGGACTGTTGCGGTTTTCGGGAGATGTGAGCATCGGCTGGGGCTTTGGAGAGCGGGCAGGACCTGGAAGGTGATGGCAGCAGGCTCCAAGCTGTAGAAGCAGCGGGCACAAAGGAGAGCAGGAGGCACACCCAGAACACACGGTGCAGCGTGTGGCCGTAACATCCCCTGGTAACCTCAATGACCGGCACTAACCAACCCACAGATGAGCAAGGACTTTTAAAATTGAGAGCTCAGCAACACACAGGGACCAGATGTGCCACAACGGGCTCCTCCTGCTTCGTTAGGACAGGCTGGGCCATGCTAGGACCCAATCTGAGTTTTCACGGGAAATCATATCTACTTTTTCCCTTAAAACTGAGTTGGAAAAAGGAGTATCTCCAAACTCCTGCAATAGAAACTTGTGTTTATTCAAAGGGTGGCTGGAATTCTGAAGTTACTTAAAAACATTTATCGAGGCTTCCCTATGCAGATGTCATTCTAAGCGCTTTATTGGTGCTAAAGTAGACACTCCGCACAAAAGCCCACGAGCTGGGCCAGGTTAGGGCCCACGCTGTGCAGATGAGGAATGGAGGCACCAGGAGGTGCGGCAAGCGGCCCAAGGTCAGGACGACGCTGCAAGCCCAGGCAGGCTTGAAGGCCTGTGCTTTCCACCGCTCCCCAACTCTGCCTCCATGAAGAGACCAGTGTGAAGAGGACGGAGAGTCTTTCCTATGCTCTGAGCATGAGCACAAAGCTACACGGCACGGCAGCGTCTCCTCTGTACCAACTACCTGCGTGCGCTAGACGGGTGATGACATGAGATGAGGCAATAAACACCCTGGACCGTCTGCCCGACATGATGCAGTTTAGCAAGCGATAGGCTTTGCCCACCATGGAACATTGATAACCACTTTACGTACTCTCTGTGCCAGTCATAAATCTGATGGATGTTGCCAAACACAATCTTGTCTTTTCCTTTCATGTCATCAGGAACACCATCTTCTTTCATAAGTGCCATGTAGCCCTATAATTGGATATTTAAAATTAAGTTTATTTTGTATTTTGTTACATGTTTGAATTGAGTAGTTGCTGATTGCTTAACAGTCAAAAGGACAAAATAAATGTAGACTGTCTTGTAACCAATTCTTATAATAAATTTTTTTTGAGGTACCAGGGCCAGGTATTGAACCCAGGACCTCATATGTGGGAAACTGGTGCTCAAGCACTGAGCTACACTGGCTCCCCTGTATTGGATTCCTGGCTGCAATTTCTTCTCCCTGAACTGTTAGCAATCATAGATCAAAATTCTTCTAAAAAACTGAAGGAGTTTAAATAAATGTAAATGGTTTCATAAAACACATCATTTTATCACTTTGTAAATATTAACTATTCAAAAATTTATTTCCTGTGCAGCATTTAATATAAACAGAAAATTTTCATTTCCTTTCAGATTCTTTTCATAATCTGTTAAGGATTTAACAATATTTTTTTTATAGATTGATTTTTAACAATTAAGTTGCTAAAATGTGATTTAAAACTTCTATTGAACTCAAATGGAATTCAGCTGTACAAGGATCTCTTAAGTATTCCAGTTACTTATTTTCATGTTAACAGTGACAACTACAGTCAAATCAAGTATGTTAAATCTTTCATGTTACATAGTTAACTTTGTCATTACTTTTAATGGGATGTGCACCCTAAAACTCTCACAATATATTGATATTCAAAGCTGAAAGAATACGTGATGGAATTCAATATTCTTAAACAGCTTTTTGATGAGTTGAACTTATTAATATGATCATGACTTGAACTCAATAGCAGGGCTAACTTCTGATCCAACGCAAAGGCAGTGGTTTTGCTATGGCTACAGAGCACGTGGCAAGTGCTGATGAATCAAAATGGTGAGGCACGTGGTCTGTGCAGAGCCATGAGCCGTTGACCAAGCTCTGAGCACAGGTGAAGGGGTTCAGTGTGGAACTGAATCTACAGCTGGGACACACGGTGTTGTGTCAGCCATTTATATTCTCATTTCTGTGGTGACACCCACTCTTATAAAATAATTAAGGGCAAGATTCCCATATGATTAATACAATGGTTGGATATCACAGATTTAAAAACTTAGCTGCAAAGAAAAAGAAAAAAAGATCACATTAAGATGTACTGTGCAAAAAAGAAGCTTCTGCAACTGAATACAGATTGTTAAGAGGAGAAATTCTATGTTTCAGAAATACCTTATTGGTTGTTTATTTTGGTCAAAAAAATGTAAAGACTTTTGAGAAGGTATCAGTTTTAAACTGTTTAAAATGATACCTCTTTGGACAGCTCATGGGGTTGCTATAAGGCTAATAAATCTCTGAAAATCTATACCTCAACCACATAGCCGAGGTCCCGGACATAGTCGCGCTCTGTCTCCACTAATTCTTGCAAAACATAGCTGAAAGAGAGAAAAAAGTGTTTACAACTCAAGTGCTTTTCAGGTTTCTAGGTGAATTCTTTTTCACTTTTGCTTTTGTCAGGATAGACCTCTACTGGGACTGTGCATTAATATATCAAACTCGCACGACTGGGTCTTAAATTCTTGTGTGTCCCAAATGACTCAGAGGTTCGCACATGTGTTGGACTCCAACCAAATGTACGATGACGAGAAGCTGATCATGAAGCCATGGCATTAAAGGGAGCAGTTTTGTTTTGAACTCAGATGTTGAAAGCCTTGGGACTGATCATATCATTCAAAAATGTTTATTTTTTTGTAAGGTTCATAACTGTTTAAAGCCACACGGCTATTAGAAAACAATTACCTGGCAGGACCTTGACTGGCCTAAAAGGGTTTGCTGTTTGCTCCTTCGTCTGCTCAATCCACTAGCGCCGATGGGCACCCCCTATACCCTAAAGGCCATTCTAAGCACGGGAGATGCGGGAGACACAGCACTCAGGAAACAAAGTCCCCACCCTAGCACAGTTGACAAACAGTGCTTCCCCTTCTCCAAAGGCAGATTTAAACATTTTGTCCTGTTTTCAGGTCTCTTTTGTCATCATAAGCTGCTTTACTGGGACTGAGGACTTCTACCACTAAGGTATGTTTGAAAAATATTCATGTTTTTGGGTCTCTCTCTAGTTTGACATGGCCTTCTTTTTCCTTCACAACTACATACACAACAGGAAGTTTAGCAGCTCTTCACCCGAAGATAGGTTATTTTTAAGTACAAGTGATGGAAGGCAAGAACAAGAAACCAGTGGAACAAGTGACCGCAGCTACGGCTCACTGTGCTCTCAGAAGGTCCCGAGTACTTTACAAACAAATGTACAATTACTCAATGGGAGACTCTGATCTCCTCATCGTGCTAATTCAGACACGAGTCCCAGCCCCATTTCTCAAGTGACAGACAGGAGGGCAGGCATCAAACAATCACAGTGAGAACAGTTCTGTCTTACTGCCGTCTTTTTAAAGAGCTGGATTTCCTTTCTTCCATCTCATCGATGGGTGAGGAGGAGGAGAGAAGGGAATTGTCTGAAGGGTTGAAGGACGGGCTGCTGCTGTCTCCCTGGTCAACAAGGAGTGAGCTGGGGCGATCCTCCAGTGCCTGAAAGAAAATCAGATAATCAAGAATGCTTCCTGCTCACAGTCTATGAGAGGCTGAAGTTAGGATAGGAAATCTCAGAAAATACAGGGCATATGTTTGTAAAACTGTGAAATCATCTGTTTGTGAAATTATACAGCATTTGACCAAAAAAAAAAAAAAAAAAAAAAAAAAAACAAAATAAAATCTGAATGTAAACAATTGAGTAAGAAGAGCCGGATAAAAGAGGAAAGGTAGAAGGAAAAGGATCCATGGATTTATATAAATCAACATACTGAAGTAAATATAACTGGTTTATGTCAGAGCACTGCAGCCATCTCTGGATATAATTAGCAGTTTAAAATAACATATTTCTATTCTAGCAATTTTCTGTTTTCTTCTTGGTTGATTCCTGTCAAATGAAAGCATGACCACCTCAGAAGTGGCTGGAATCACCTCTTCAGGCCAGAAAAATGGCAGTCATATTTGTTGTTGGTGGGCTATCAGCAATGCCAGCAAGCTATATTTTAATTTAAACAAACTTGGCTTGTTTCCTAATTGCCCATGCAGCCTTCGCTTTCCTACTTCCATGCGCAGAGCTCATCAAGCTAAAATTCTTCTCCACCCATGGGACACCTGCAACTTCCTTTCTACTGGAAAGAATAGTTATGCTTGTATCAAAAACTTTTCCAGAACTCTCTCCTCACACTGGACGTTAGTTTCTGAGGTGATTGTTTTCATCGGTATATCCTTGTAGAACCTTTGCACAAAGATTTGCAGGCATTCAATAAATCTAAGAATTGAATATGGATGACTTCTCTCCTTGAATTACTATGATGATGATTAGTAATCGATTACCTTTTAGTTGGTACCTATTAGTTTTGTTTCTTTACCTGGATTCACAAAGCTACTGGGGCAAAGGTTTATATAGCTCTTTTAAAATTTCCAAAGCATGTAGCTGGACATATAGTGATGATCCAGAGGTACTGATTGACTGAACTGGAAAAATGTGACTGACTATTCTTTGCACAAAAAGCACAATACAAACTAAGTACTCAGTACTTCAGATCAAATTCAAACTGCTAACGCTGATCCTATCTTCTCCCCATAAAGTAAGAGCCTGAATCTGCCTTTAATACCAAGCAGCTCAGCTAGAGCTTTGAGAACAAAGTCTATACATTCAACCTTTTAAACAAAACCCACGGAGTGGTAAAAACATACCAACTGCTGCTCTCACTTATGAATAACTTATCACATTGGTAAAGGAACGGATTTTGCTTCGAATATAGTGCTATTATGAGTAAATAGATATCGACCTTTACTGGAAAAAAACACATTTTACTGTAAGTAGCAGAGCTTGGCTCCTGCTCGTTGGGACATGTAGGAGAGTCAAATTCTGGGAGAATGACAAGGGGAAGCTTTGCACTGTACTCTGTCTAGATTTGCTGGGAAACAGCTGACGTTTATTTGATTTACTTCTGTTCACTTTTGGGGGTGGGCATGGGGGAGGAAAAGAAAAAGAAAGGCTTGAGATCCTCCCCTTAATTCAGAGAAGTGAGGAGGGGAAGTCAGGACTTCCCTGGTGCCTGTGAGGACCCTTCTTCTGTTGTGGATGGAGTGGCTGTTTGGACTGAAAACGGCCGAGCCTCGAGGCCCCACTCTGGCTGCTTGTCCTCAGAGGTGACTTGTCTGGACCAAGACGGGCATTAGCGAGGGTATGGACACCTAATGAGGGCGCAGGCACGGCTCAGTGCTCTTGTCACATTTGACATTCACTCCCTTGATGCTGCCCATTTGCAGGTACAAATAATGTGCAAGCAAAAAGGCTACCACAGCCCAAAGCTGCCTCTTAACTGGAATTATTGGGACTTAACTGGCTTGGATTTATGAACTCCTTCGGGTTTGGCTGATTTTTGAAAGCAAGGTCCTTGGCAACATTCTCTGTTTCTTATATGAAAATAGGTCTGCAAAGATATTCTATCTCTTCTGAGGTTAAATTTTGGTAAATTATATTTTCTAAGGAAACTGCCCATTTCATCCAGATTTTCCAGGAAGTTGCACTAAGTAACATCTTACAATTGTTTGAATGTCCTCAGTTTATCCTCCCCTGCCCCAATTTCTTAATCTGTGAACTTGTGCCTTTTATTTTCTTAAGGTTAGATAATGCCTATTTTTTCTGAGTGGACAAACTTCGGGTTTTATTTATTATTCTGCTTTCCTGTTTTCCAATTTTAATTTCTCCTTTTATCTATATGAATTCCTTCCTTCCACATTCTTTTGGCTTATTTTGTTATTCTTCTAACATCTTGAGTTAGATGTTTCATTCATCCATTTTCATTTTTAAAATCTCTTTTACACTTGAATCAACAAAGAAAAAGAAACCCCAAAGTCAAGTTCAAATGGTCACAGTGGCGACAAGCTACTATAATCCTATTACCAATGCTTAGGAAAGACATACACCTTTAAAATAACTGGGTGGGTCAAGAATGTGGAAGTAGGGGACAGGAAAGGATCTCAGAGAACAGTTTTCAGGGTGGTTTTAATTTTTCATATCCCCCAGGTTCTAGGTTTAGGAGTTTCTGTTCTTTGAACAACATACTGCATAACAAATGATCTGTCCCCTCTCTTCCCCAATTTTATGAATTTAATACATAGCTTTTGGAGGACGAACGATGCAGTGTACAAATCCAATTACAAACGTGCCGTGGCCTTGGAGATTACCCACGAGGACACATGCCCTGATGGCTCGGGATCTATGACACACGGCAAGACACGCAAGAGCAACTCAAAGTCCCAGGGAGCAGGGTAGGTTGAAGGGTGTTAAAATGATTCACTGAGAGTCATTCCCATTTGACATCAGAGCATTAGTGACAGGAATCAATGCATGGGTTATGCTTCCCTGGAACCACAAAAAGGGGAGACTCCAAATTACCTTCCATGGCAGAAGGAAGAAGGGACGTATCCATCATGCTAAAGCAAAGATATGGTTTTGCAAAGAGGAAGGGAAGGCATTGGTGCATGACCATATGGATGGATGCTTGTCACAGGCTTAACAAACAGGTTTACACAGCTGAGACATGTAGGCTCAGAGTCGAAGGAACTTGTCTATAGTAACTTCAATTTGTAGGAGAAGATTTGAACCCAAGTCTGACTCCAAAGCCTATGCTCTTTCCACAACGCCAAGAGCTCTATGCCTCTTGACTTCAGAAGAGCATAATGTGAGTAGAAATAACTTACTTTCACTCTTAAAAGTTTAATTCCTTAGAAATGAAAAGGGGGGAATAAGCCAGTAAAAGGCCACAACAGAGATCACAGCATAGATCTCACTGTTTGGGGGAAGCTGGCCTAGATAAATTACAAGTAAATCAGACATCTTGACATGGAAAGCAATTTAAACCCTTGCAGAATGACTGGGTTAACAACGTGTTATCTCATAAAATTCTTTGGGAAAACTATTTCAATTATTAAGAATGACTTGAAATGATCACATAATTGATATGGAAAAATGGCTGTTTTTAAAGTGTTTAAAGGTGCTTGAAAAGTCACTGAATCAGAGTTAAGCAAACATCCTTTGTTTACACCATTAGTAGAATAAAAGAACTGCCTTTAAAGAGTGATCAAGGATGTGGCTATAACTCAGCTCATTTTGGAATAATTCCAAATTTGTGATCCGTGGAGTTAGAGCTATCCACCAAGTCCTAGCAACCTTCCCACCTAACTCCAAAGCCCATGGGGTCTGCTCCAGAACACAGTATACTGCTTAGCAACATGTGTCCATCCAAATTGTTCTTTATAGAATTCCCACTCAACCTAGTCAATCAGTTTCACTGGAAGCTGTTCATAAAGAAATGGACATGATGTATCAACTACCTAGTTAATATCCGATGGAAGAAAGAGAAATTCCTAATTTTAAAGAAGTATACTTTTTTTTTTTTAAAGGTACCAGGACTGGGGATTGAACCTGGGACCTTGTATGTGGGAGGCTGGCACTCAACCACTGAGCCACATCTGCTCTGTTGAGTTGGTTTTTTTGGTCTGTTGTTTTGATTTTTTTTTTTTTTTTTCCTGAGGCACCGGGAACCGAGCCTGGGACCTCCCATGTGTGAGATGGGTGCTCAACTGCTTGAGCCACATCCGCTCCCAGGAAGTATACTTTTTGATTTAGCAATTCCAATCCTGGGAATTTATCCTACAGATACAATCTTACACATGTAATGAACATGGATGCCTACAACAGGGAAAAACTAGAAATAGCTTTTAAATGTTTCACAAGGGGTTTGTTTAAATAAATTAAAGTGTAACCATGACTCTGCCACTTCCTAGCTGGTCAAGTGTTTAAATTTTCTGCATGCCTTGGTTTTCTCAACTGAAAAATGGGATAATAATTGTGCATGCCTACCCCTCAGGGCTGTTGTGAGGAATACAAATTAATACAAGTTCAGGACTTATAATAGCGCCCGGCTGAGAGTAAGCCTATGGTGGCCTTACTATGAATGCACCCACATAATGTAATTTTATACCGCTATTAAAAGGAATGAGGTCAGTCTGAATATACGGCTGTGAGAAGACCCTCAAGGTATATTAAGTCTTAGAATCTTAAAATGGAATGAAGCCCTTTTGGAAGAACAACGTGTGTGCCCCATGCACACCGTAGATGCAAAGCAAACGTCTTGGGGAAAACGTATCATACTGCTCAGTTACCTCTGGAGAAAGGATTAGAGAGGCTTCAGGCTTTTATTAGGGGGACCCTGAACATGTCTTCAGAAAAGACTGGAACTGACCACAATTGTACTATGGCGCTAGCACTGCGGTCAATATGTGTGCAGTAAAGAGGTAACCTTGCCCCAAAAGGAGCTTGACCTTTGCCCTTGGCTTCTGGGAAGTAACCTCTATGCCCTTGGAATGCCCTGCCAGTCTCTGCTCTCCTGAAGGCCTTGGGCCAGCCCAGGGGGTCTATGCTAACCACGCGATACATGGGAGGGGGCCTTGGGCCACATGGGATATTGACCTCTGGAGGGACTGGAGACTAAGGGAAGCCATGTGGGCACTCAGCCATGCGTACGTGACCACACCCCAGTAAAACCCTGGACACCAAAGCTCGCTGCTGAGAGGTTAGTGCCGTCTGCACAATGCCACTGGGAGAGGATAACTAGCAGCTTGAGCCTGAAACTGTCCTGGACCTTGCCCTATACCCCCCCTTGTTCCTTGTCTGATTTTACTCGGCATCATCTGGCTGTAATAAAAAGTAACTGTAACTTTAATGGCTTTTCCGAGTCTGAGAGTCCTTCTGGAAAATGACTGAACCTGGGGGCGATCTTTACGACCGCCGGACGTGCAGTGGGTATCAGAAGTGAGGGTGGTCTTGGAGGCTCCCAAACTGTGCACTACGCCCCAGCCGCATTCCACAGACCAGAGCAGCCCACGGGCCAGGACCATTTGCAGGAGCACATGAGAGCAGCTTCTACAGCTCAGACGCTCCTTGGGAAGCCTTACCATCTTGCTTTTCACGAGTTCCTCAATTGCACTGACAAGTTCAGCTGCGCTCGGCGTTTCGGAGCTGGTGGGGCGGACTAATAAGCGAGAAGAGGCCTAGGGAAGAAGTTAGGAAAAAGAGAGGGGGAGGGGGGAAGCCTCGCATTAGTAACTGGACAATAAGTTGCCCTGCAAGCTCCATCTCTTTTTGAAAGTAATTCCAGACAAAAAGACCACAAGTTTGTCTTTGTTTGCATTTATTTAAAGTCATCCATTTTAATTTACAATACTCTGACATGAAACATTAAATAAAACCTGTTCTGGGATACATGTGGGAAGCAGACAAAGTCTGTTTTTAATCCGCAGTCATGTAACATCGTAATGTTTTTCAAAGAGGGGACCGGGTACCCTAACGGTAACTTTCCCAAATGCTGGCTCGGCTAGGGCAGAGAACAGATACAGAATCTGACCAATGGAGGAATGAAAAGCTGAAGGTCTAATGAGTGAACCCTTCAATAACCAGGAAAAGAAACAGTAAAATAAAAATGGCTTTATTGTGTTTCAGGGTGAAGAAAAGAAAGAAAGGAAAAAGAAAGGAAAGGGGAGGAACCAGGGCGCACCGACCAGACGGGGAAGAGGGGGACAAGCTCACCATTTTCTGTGCCATCCATTTCCCCAATGATTAGTGCAGAGTACAGAAGATCTGTGGCCTCACAAGCTACCAGATGCCATTTATGGCTAGGACCGAGGGTGCAAAGGAGTTGACAGGAAAGGAGCCTGGGTGAGGGGCCACTAAATTTAAGTCTCAGTAATTAGCAAACACAGTGTGTTTGCGGATTACTTGTGCCATCAATTAACTGGAAACTAGGACAGGGGTGTAATATGAGCGATGCTTCATATTAAGGACAGCAGAGATGCACGCAACACGGGACGGCCGTCCGTGGATGCGCGTCTCATGGTGACAGGCACAGATTCAGACATTTACAATGAGGCTTTACATAGGTGGGTCCAAGTATGTACTTTGCAAAACAAACGTTGGTTTGGTCTAATGAAATTTGGAATATGGGGTGAAGAAAATCAAGAAAAAATTCAAATGGAAAGGTAAGGAAACTGAGCCAAAACGGACACAGAACACAAATCAACATAATGCTGCAGTGAAAGTTTACAAAAAGAGAAAACAGAACAAAACCAAAAATTAGTCACAAGATAATAGACTGTCTGGGAACATCACTATAGCTTTTTTTTTTTTTTTTTTAAATGAATTGCTATCAATAATACTCAATGAAGTAACACAATAACCAATAAAATTATTCTACCAAACATAAAAATATAGTGCAGTTCCTTTTTTGAATGGAGTCAAATACTCTTTATGCAGTGAGCAGGTTGACCTGGCTCTGGAGAACCACCCAGATGCAAGCCTTGCAACTTCTCCGTTCAAAGACGGCCTAGCTTAGAATGTTACAAACCAGCTTAGGAATGAGCAGAAGAGAGCACAGCCCACGCTGCAGCTCACTGCTCTAGTGCATGAGGCGTGCAACAGGCTCGGGTCCCTTCTTGTCAGGGGTCCGCCCTGCCTCTCCACCCGCGACACGGCGCGGGAGCCGGCACCAATGGCAGGGCTCAAACCCTTGAGCTAGAGGCCTCAGCTTACGACCTCGGCCCTAAGACCCACCAGTGCCCTCGCTGTGGACGGAGTGTCAAAAAAGGAGGAGGAAAGAGACCTCTACAAGAAGGGGCTGAAGAGGTGGCTGGCTCTGGCCCAATCTAAGGCCCGACTGGCCTAGCCGTTATTCTCCAGCCTCAGGGTCGTCAGGTGCTAAACTGTGGCAGCTCCAGTCAGCAGAACACAGCAGTCCACCAAGTGACTGCTTCGTGCTGGTGACAGTTAAAAAGGGAAGGAATGGAGAAAAAATGTTGAACACATCTGCTGTATTCAGAAAACATTGTTACTGCCAAAAAACAAAAACAAAAACAAAAACACCACCAGCAACAACTTCACACATCACCAGCAACAACTTCATACGACGGTTCTCAACACCTGACAATTCTGACGCACATGATGGGGTCAGAGTGTTAAGACAGGTTGTGCAAGTGACATTTTCCATGTTTTCTTTTTGAAAATTTTGGGGTTAGGGTTCTGCCACTGGGATGTACAAAATAATTTTAGATTGTAAGAACTCAAGAAAAGCAATGATTTACTTGGCTTGAAGCTCTGCATATATACAAAGAAAAGATTCAGGATTCTCAACTTGTCCCTGGGGCTCTAACATTGCCCACACTCCAGCACGCCGATCCTACAAACTATTGTTTGGCATGTTGGAAAAGGTAGATGGCTAGCAATACCATCTCATCTTTAAATAAGGCCTTGTGCACAAAGACGCCTAACAGCCAGAACAAGAAGGCCTAGAATTTACTTTAGACACGCAACCGTGAGGACTGTATGAGATTTCTGTTCTCTCAAGGACTCTAGTCAATACATTAAAAAAAATTAAAGTTACGTCAAAGTAACGAAGACTGAAGGATTATTAAAATGCATTGAACCTATTTACATACCCACATGTGTACGAAAAACTGCATATTGCTGGCCTAGTCTTGACTTTAAATGGATCTTATTATTCATTTGTTGGGGTGAAAACTGGCCGAATCTGCCTGGACAAGCACCACGTTCGGCTCCTTGCAGGAAGCTGGTGTGCAGCGCTGTCCAGAGGACAGGCCTGCTGCCTTCCAGCGGGCAGAGGCCACCCTCCGCTGCCTCTGCCGCCCGCTTACCTTGTCATCCTGCGAGTCCGGCTGAAGGAGGCTGTGCTGCTGGATGGCCATGGGTGGGGGGAGCGGCACGGCGTCTGCCCCCTCCTCCCCTTCCTCTTCTCCGCAGCTCTGCATCCCCGAGGAAGAGGATTTGGAGAGGGTGCCGCTGCTGAGGCCCTCGTTTCTGCCTCTCTGAAATCAAAGCGACACTTGCTCGTTATCTCCTAGGCCACGACTGCCAACATCGGTTCACAGAACCTGAGCTTGACAGTCGGCAAGGGTGGACCTCGAGATGGCAGAAACCAGAAACTTCCAAACTTGACTGCTCATCCCCTTCCTTCTTGCCGATGTGGACGGGAGTAGGAAAGCTGAGTGTGCCTTTGGAAGGGACTGCCACTGCCATCACTGAGGCTTTCAGCTCGTCTCATCTTCACCAAGCCAATTAAAAAAAGGTTTCAGAAATTTCAACCCTAACTCTCATGTCAGTTCAGTCCCTCTGTCTAATGTTCTTTTTGGTATCTTGCTAGAATAAAATTCACTGAAATAATGAAACAAGGGAACAGAGGAAAATACGATTCAAAATGCACGTTAAGAATCTGAATTATGTGTCACATTTGTTTTCTCTATTCTCGCTTTTGGAAAAAAAATTCAGTTTTATTTCTAGTAAAATGACATAGATTTATAAAATAGGTACATAAGAACTTAATGACCTACACACTCCAGTGGAAACCAAAGGTAAAAATATGGCCGGGAAAAACATAGCAGAAAACATGTATTGGCAAGATAAATTAAATGATGCAAATGTTATCCTCATGCCTTTTTCCTTTTCCAGAGTGTGAAGAACTTGGAAGTACAGTCAAAACTGCTGAGGGCATCTCACCAATGAGACCCACACGTCAGGAGCACCTATCTTGGCTCCTGGGGGAATTATGATTCCTTCCAGTATGAGTTAAAATCCCCCCGAACAAAAGGAAATTAAAAAAATTCCTGCCTGACTTACTTTCGTTCGTCTTCAGTGACATGGGAATAATCCAGTGTCTACTACTGGGTTAGCAAAGTAAGTTCACTGCCTATTTTCTACTCACAAGAAGAAGCAAGCAAAGATATTGGGGGAAAAAGAAATAGGAAGAAGCAAATATTCCAAATTCCTTCCTTGTCTAAGACTGGTGCTTTCCTTGCTAAACCCCGCCAATGCGTCTTGGTACCCTGCTTCGGCTCGTTGGTGTACCAGGCACCCAGCACTGAGTAAAGCTTCTGCAGCACGACTGGCCCTGCTGGCCTTGCCTGCATGGAGAAGGGAAAGACGAGAAGGCGAGGCACACGGCACCCACTTCCTAGCAGCAGCACGAGCGGGGCCGGCCATGCTGCATGGGCACAGGTGTTCTAGTCACCTTTCAGGTCTCGTCCCCACTGAGCCCACAGTCTGCCAGGCAGAGAACTCAGTGGGGACCTATCCACTCCTGAGACAAGCAAGTGTTCTTACAATCCTCAACAGAGGGAAGGAAACGTTAGGAGGATTCCAGTCTTTGCCCCTCTATAATTGACGCCTGGCCCCGCAGCCCAGTCGCAGGATCGCCCGCCAGACTCTCACCTCTTCCACGGTCTCGTCCTGCGGGGTGGCCGCACTGTCGTCCGAGTCCTTCTGCGAGCCAGCGTCCGCGCTCTTGCGGACCTCCCTGCTCTTCTTGTGCTTGTGCGCCAGTTTCTTCACGTGTCCGTCGGCCTTGCCGCTGCTGAGACGCCGCACGGGGCTCGTGAGCCACTTCCTCAGCGTGTTGCCTGGACGCTTGGGGCCTGGAGAACTCTGTGCCCCCATCATGTGGGGCTGAAGAGAAGCCACAGAAGCGGGGGGACTGGCATCGTTACTGGAGACAGAGAGCGAGTCTGATGGGACAAGGAAGAAACGGGAGGTGTTAGCGACACACACAGAAAGCCTGTGCGTTCACGGTGCCATCGGGCCAACAGGCTCTGGCGCTGCACAGCCATGTCAAGTGCAGATGGACCGCCAGCTCTGTCGACTTCCTTTAATTACAGGGTAGAAATGCTAGAAGAGGTCATCCTTCAAACAAGCATGTGCGCACACACATACCAAATGAGTTTTGCTAGAAATGATCTTTCTCAAGACGTACCCTCCTCTAAAAAACCCAAAGCACCAATCCTGAAAACCAGTATCATCACCACAGATTTAAAACGCCATTCACCACTCAAAATGTCTCAAAGACATTGGGGGTCAGAGTTTTTAAATTTTACATACCGATTTTCTTGAACAAAAGTCAAGAAAAAAGAATTTAAAGGAAATTAAATATTTTAGTTACATCAATTGGCGTACTTATCGTAAACTAATCTTGTCAGATAAATATTTTATTTTGACTCTTAGTGAATAAAAGTACAATTCTGTAACTTTATATATAACTGTACAGACTGAACTGATGTGACCTGCTCAGACAAACGACATGCACCTGGAAAGCTGCTTCTTTCAACGTCAAAGATGAAGACTGTGACAGGAGCAACCAAGCCTGTGGAGCGTAAAGTCAGCTGCTTCACTGGGGATGAAGCTTGGCTTTGCTCACGGCCAAACTCCCTTGATGCATGTGGCGTCTCTGCTGTCAGCCACAGCAATGTGACTCACACGCCGGAGTAAATAGCAACAATTAAAATAACAACAGCACATGTTTAAAAGCAATGCGAGAAGAAATCCTTCTAAAGTAACCAAAACGCTATATAGAAAATAGATCCAAGTGAACGTTGTCACTTGCTCTCAAGCAAATTATAGTCAAACCTGGGTTGATGATTTTTCAAGAGAAAAAAGGGATACGTAATATTTAGGTGACATCTGACACTCAACAAGTCCATAGTTACACCGAGGCATTGACAGAGTGAAAACCTTTCGCTGAGCACTTGCCTCCAGATCTCTACCACAGATAAATGGACAACGCTTTACTTTAGGAAATGGGATGATGAAAAAGAATAAAGTCATTTGCTATGCTTATTATTTTCTTAAGTCTATTGAAGCCTTAAATGTAATTAAAATTAATCTTTGGAAATCTTCCTTGATACAGACACTTGCCTTAGCTGTAGTTAATGCTGTGGCATTGGAGACTATTACGTGCTGCAGTTGAAAAGTAAGAGAGCTAATTCCTCCCAATCCCATGATTATACATACAGAATAGTTTCACGCTCATGCTCCAGGCGCTGGGACTAGACAGCATCTAATTGCCATCCCATTCCTTCCTTGGCCCAACCCATGAATCGGCAGAGGTATAATCTTCCATAAACAGATGACGCATTTTAGGCAGGAGCACTCATTCTAAAAAATCTATTTTCTCAGAGGCAGACTTTGGTTTACAACTGACTGATATCGCATTTCAGTTCCGAGGACTAACCTCCTCTTAGCCCTTTGTGAATGTGTGTGGAGACATATTTTTAATGAGAGTTACTAAAATGTTTCCACATCCATAGATGTCTTGTTTTCCTTTGGTACCACCTGGAAGAGGTAGCAGAGACTGAAACCATTAAGGTAACAACATTCAAGCAGTAAATACTTGCTAGGGACGTTCTTAGGTGCTGATTTAAGATAAAGGGCCGAGGAAGACACGGTGCCTGACCTCAGGAGCCCCTAGCTGACAAGAGAAAGCACAGAGAAGAGGAGAGCTTGGATAATCCATATGTCAGATGATAATTTAATCAACTAATGATGTTTTTAAAAGCACCAACTATTATCAGGACTTTGTGCTGGGCTCAGCAGGTGATATATTTCCTGGTCATTTACTGGGCTGTGAATGCAGAGCCAAGGCCCACACTTGCCACAGGGACAGAAATGAAGAGAATCTCATCTCTTCATGTATGGGACCCCCACATAGTGTTTTCCCATAATTATCATACATGTTATAATATGACATGTGCTATGGGGGCAGGTTGAGAAGGAGAAACAGATGGAAGGAGCAGGGAAGGCTGCTTGGAGGAGGCAGCACTGAACTGGCCTTGGAAGGAGCTGGGCCTGACTAATCCATGTACTAGATCGCTAGACCATAAGCTCCATGAGGACAGGGGCCTCCTCTGTCTTGTTTCTTCATGCCAGGGCTGGCACAGTGGTTGGTATATAGGAGATACTCACTAAGTATTTGCTGAATGGAAATGGCAGAAATCACCAGCTGAATGAAAGAGAGCAAGATGATTCATAGCCCGTATTTTAAGGACAATCATTTCTTCAACGTATATTCATGAAGCCAAATAACTGCACACAGCAACGACCGAAGGAGGTGGCACCAAGGTGGAGGGGGGAGATGCCCCACATGGGTGAAGAGGCGACGAGCAGTCACTGATGGAGGCTCACCTACTTTAATAAAGCTAAACTGTAGGTCTTAACATCCATGAGCAGAATGCTTGCACGTCACAAGTAATGGGGAACTAAGCTTACCAATCAACTTCACATGTGTTTTTGTGCCTAAACGTGAAACTCTGGAGGGATCTGGCATGGGAGGAATGCAGCACACTGGATGCCTGTGGGGAATTCTGACCCAGTCTCTCTGTCCAACCCAAAGGTGCAGGGTTCAGGGAAGTGAGAGCTCCAAAGGAGGGGGAGGTCTCGTGGGAAGGGACACAGGGCCCTCTCCCTAAGGGACCACTGCCTCTGCACTGCTCAGCAGAGCCAGCAGGCCTGGGGAGGTGTGAGTAAATGAACCGCAGCCAAACCACAATGCTTTGCGGGCCCTGGCTGGCTTTATGAGGATGCTTCTCTGGGCATTTTAAATCTTGCCTGGGAAAAGAGCTGGTTATTTTAAAAAAGAAACTGGATACATAATTGCGTAGCTTCTCTCTGTGAGCCTGGCTGCACAAGGTTTGGTTCTTTGCACAGCTGCAGTCTAAAGGTTCCATCTTTCAGCTGGGAAGGACGCAGGGCTGCTGGGAGCCAGAGCTCGCCAGCCCCAAGACGAAGTGCCAAGGCTCTGTGGACCTGCTGGCTCCTATCTGTCAAATTACTTAAGTGACATTATTTCACTTTACTGGAATATTCATGGCTTAGAAAAATGCTAGCAGCAACTGGCAATTATGAATTAAGAATGGAATTTTGTTGAATTTTTTATTTTACCTTGAACAAAAAAATGTCTTTTCAAAAGTCTGAAAACATAGAGGGAAAATTTCCCCATCTGTCTCTAAGATCAGCATTGTGTCTAGTGCAAATTTGACACATAAGCCATAATTGTTTTGTGATTAGCAGTTAAAAAAATATATAAAAGTAAAATAGATAAATGACACCTTGTCTTTCTACTTTATTTTCTAACAATGTCATGTCCAATTCTTCATGCAATTTGACACTTTAAGAAAATGCAATATATTAGATTTTTTTCTTTTCAATAGAGGAACTCCTCTTGCCTAAATCAATGGATTGTGTAATAGTCTGTTTATATGCTCTTTGCTGGAATGTGATATAATGCACAAATCAGGAGCTTAAAAGGTTTAAGCATTATTTAAACTTAATATATTCATTAACAGAATGAAACATGGTACCTGCTGTTATTTTTAGTTACCAGAAGAACAGACTCTGCTCACTTGACCAAGCGCTCTGTTGCAATTTTAAATTAAATCACAAGTTCCACTGGTATCTCTAGTAGAGTTCATGTAACCAATGTTCCTGGGCACAAGATAAGCAGAAATAACGTAAAAGAGCTTCTGAATTCTTAGGTCTCCTTGGGAAGACCTGAAATGACTGGCCTGCACGTGGCTGTGCTTCCAGAAGAGCTCCTGATGGCTGGCGCGCTGGGCCTGGGGAAGGGGCCCGAGGGTCCAGCCCTGCCCCCACCCCCCAGCTCCTCCTCATCTCACACCTGGCCTTTGGCTCAGGCTTGGACTGTGAACAGCTCAGTCCACAAAGCAAGAACAGTCCTCAGGGAGAGAGCTTTATATTCACATACTTCCCGAGGCGGTAACGAATGAGGAAACCCTGCCTGCGAGACAGGAAGCTGCCCTGATGCTTGACTCCAAGCTTCACACGGGCAGGGACCCTGCCTGGCCTGCTCACAGCCACATGCTCCGCTGCCACAGGCTCCTGGTACATCCTCAGAGTGAAAGCAACATAGGGCAAACGGACGATGAATGAGTGAGTGAGCGAATCAATGACAAGTTGTTAGCTCTTTTCCAGTTTCCCCCTTCCCAAGCCACACATGCTCAGGTCAACCCTTCCTCCTTGTTCGAGAAGGTGCTTTCCTCTTTTCCGCCTGGAGAAACACCACAGACCCAGGGTCCAGATAAAAGACCACTGTGGCTATCAGAAAGAACCCTGGACTGTCAAAGGGTCTGAGCTTGAGCCTGGAGATCCCATTCAGGAGCTGAGACCCCAGGCAAACACCGTGCCATCTGAGTCACCTCAGCTCCCCAGGCTGTAGTAAGAGTAAATGAAATAATGGAATGAGCGAGACTTATAAACTATGAAGTGCAGTTTACAGATGGAGGGTGGCAGTAAAGAACTTACTACATTGCATCTATTCATACTGTGAGTACGGAGAAAGCAGGAGTTAGGGCTGAATAATTTCTGTCATCGCAGGCCTGGCAAAGTGTCTGGAAGGCGCTAAAAGTCATTCTTTGATGGTATGAATGTAGCCACTGAGGTGAGATGAATTACTTTACCCTGTTCCTACTGTTTTAATGGCTTGCCCCTTATTAACAGGTAAAAGCAAAGTTCAGCTAAAGAGACACTCTCAGCACATTGGTCATTTAAAAAGATGCCTCATGAAAAAGCCATTCCTGATCTGCTTGAAGGGCCAAGAGTAGATCATTTAAAGTTTATCTCCTCTCACTGTGCAGGAACAAAAAAAATCCCACATAGATGGTTTTTTGCTGAAGTCAGAGTTCACTCAAAGTCCACGCTAGATTTTTTCTCAAAATAAAGAAAAAGCTCAAGAAAAAAGGGGAAAGCTGGAGTCCTGCCCTTCAGCCCCACGCAGGAAAGAGGTTCACCAAGTGAGCTCACACCATGCTAAATCTGCTGGGGGAAGAGAAATCCCTTTCCAGCCCCAGGCTGAAAAGCTGGGACATCTGTGATTAATAAAGCACTTTTTTTTTTTAATTTAAGAAAAAAAGGCAAAGGACCATATCCTGCTGGCTGTAGACTAAGAAGGATCCCATTTCATTTTAACCCTTTCCTCATTTTCACAAGCGGAAAAAGTCTTAAAGAAGTCTGTAAGTGTGCTAGAGTGAAACTGGATTGTTGAGTGAGGAAGTAAACAGAATAAAGGACTCCAGGCCCTGGATCTGAAAACACTTCACCAAAGTCTATGCAAATCCTCCAGCACTCAGCTGGACTTCTTCCATTTCACAGGCTCAGCAGAATGGAAGTTCCAGGAGGGCAGAGGTCTTGCTGGGAGCTTAAAGCCTGCCTGGCGCACGCAGGTGCTCAGTAAGTATTAGACTGAGGGACATTCACGGGCCACGGGCTGGAGCTCAGCTCCCACCTGCTGTGCCTGGCTGTGGGTATCTCACAGTCCTTGACCTTTTTTTTTTTTTTAATTTATTTTTTATTGTGGGTAAAAATCAAAATTTTCACAATACATACCAATATTTGTAAACAGTCCTTGACCTTTAGCTTCAGTTTCCTGACGGGTATAGCGACAGTGATTCTTCCCTTGCCTTGCTGGGTTGCTGGGAGGATTACTTGGTGTCTGTGTGTGTGTACAAACAAAGGTCTTTGTGAACGTAAAGCTGAACACAACTATGAGACAATACTCACAATTTTGTAAAGAAAAAGAAATGACAAAAGGCAGAGAATAAGAAAAAAAAAAAAAAAAAAAAAATCCATGGAACTAAAGTAAAAAGTGAACCCTAAATTGCATAGTTAATAGGACAATTATAAAAATGTGCTTTCGTCAATTGTAACAAATGTTCCACACCAATGCAAGGTGCTTATAACAGGGTGGTATATGGGAATCCTGTATTTTATGAATGATTGTTGTATAAACCTGTAACTTCTCTAATAAAGAAAAAAAATCTGTCAAAAAAGGCACTGAAGCAGGATAAAGTGGAGATGAGGTGAGCAACCTGCAGCCGTGGGCCAATCGCAGGAGACGGACCAGCTGGGCAGTGAAGGCTGCTGCTGCAGGGCCTCCTGTGTGCCGGGGCCAGGCCCAAGAGCTGGGCTGCTGTCGTGTCTGATGAGGTGCCACCAACCACACAGATGGATACTGTGAGACGTTCCAACAGGGTTCGGCCATTTTCAGTCATGAAGTTCCCCACCATACCAGAAAGGCAGAAATCTTATCTAGGGTTTACTTATAAAGCAAAAAGTAAGTAAGCGGTAGGCTCATGACTGCTGACGGGGTTGGGTCTAGTATTCTAGGGCAAATTTTTTCTGCATAAATGATTGTCATCTCTATGCTTTTCTTTTTTTTTTTTTTAAAGATTTTATTTATTTATTCATTTATCCCCCCCTTGCTGCCCGTGCTCGCCGGGTCAGCAAACCACGCCGCACGGGCGGGCCTGCCCCCACCAGGAGGCCCCGGGAACCGAACCCGGGGCCCCCCACACGGTAAACGGGAGCCCCACCGACTGAGCCACAGCCGCCTCCCTCTATGCTTTTCAATACTGGATTTTAATTTCCTCCTTCTGGAATCCAGGTAACATTTTTTGATTAAAAAAACAGACAGTAACATACTAGAAATTCTCTTGGAAGTCACATGAAAAAGTGAGCTAAGCTGTAAATTGCTCTTCCAGACACGTCTCCTGAGGATTGCATCTTCAACTTGCTTTATGCAGTGACTACAATCGTCACCTCGGGCTAGGGATATTGGTTTAAGACGATGATGAATGAGATGAAGCTGGGGTGTTACTTGGGGAATTTTAGGTAGTGAGAAAACTGACCTGCCCAGTGAGAAGTTACCCCCTTTGATGGTTCTGAACATAGAAGCAAGAAATATTTACAAATTTTTTCCAAGTTTAAATCTACATTCTATTTGTGAATAAGTATCTGGAAACTCTGCTTGACTGAGTCCTAATTTTTCACACCAGTTACTCTGCTCTTCATATGCCTCATCCACCTTCTGTCTTTGAGAATTAATGATTCTTCATTTGTTCCTTAACAAGAACTGAGTGCCCCTCCAACCTTAAAAGGACACTACATCCAGCCCCCCTCGTTATTTCTCTGCTCACACTGAGGATTCCTGGGCTGTATATGATGATCATTCCTGTTAAGCATGGGAAATAAAGTTAAAAAAAAAAGTGAAAGTGGTGCAGGCAGTGCACACTAATTTGGGGGTAGTGACTGAAAAGCATGGTAAGAGAAGATTAAAAAGCACATTTTACTCTCACCATTGGGTAAAGAGTGGGTCCTTCACATAAAAATGTGAACTTTGTATTTTGCCTGCAAATAGGGATGGAACATGGAGGCGAGCGATGAAACCCCAGTCCCCCCTGCCCCCCAATAACCCCTCTTGCCACCAGGCATCCAGCACAGCATCGCTGGCTGCGTTGTAATGGAGAACACAGGGCCTTGGCTGCCTGAGGAATGCCCACGGAGGAGCAGTATGCTCCCTGCCCCCGTGCAGGCCCTGTGCAGCCCCCTGCCACAAACTCCCACGGGGGCAGTCGTCCTCACGTGGGGTCCCTGGCACTGCTGAAAACCAACCCAAGGTGAAAGCTGGGCTCCGCAAAGAGGGAAAGCACAGACACTCCCACGCAGCAGCATGCGGGGTGCTGCTCTAGGCTCGGCAGGTCACGTGGTGAGGAGAGACTGGCCTTGGCATCCCCATCCAGGGCCGGGAGTCCTGGAGCTGCAAGGCTTGTAGTCCCCTCAACAGAGAGGAACGTGCTCCCCAAAGCTGTGCACGGAAATTTGCTCTTTTGACTCTTAGAGAATCTCTAAAATGGGATTTATTGTTAGTGTGGTTTCTGAAAACACTTACGACATTACATAAACATTGGAAAATGTGGCTATGTCAATAAATGCAAACCTTCAAGCACCATTTTTCCTCTCCAACTTATTCTTGAGAGGGGAACACTAACCTGTCAGTAATTCTAGTCAGGAAACTATCTCATTTTAAAGGTCTTTTTCTTTTTCACCACTTGAATTTCCAATAAAGAAACATGAGGAAATTAAACAAAGATTGCAGCAGATGGCATAATCCTTTACTTGGTTAATCAGATGAGCAGGATCTCACATATTGCCAAAGAGGAAATTTAAAAACACCTCAGCAAGGAAATAACGAGGAAACAGTTAGTGATGAGAGTGAATAACAGGAGCGATGGCATTAGTTTGAATTGCTGCAAGGAACTGAACAAACATTCAGTGAACTGAGTTACACACACCCTGGCTCCTTTGACGGCTGAGGCCTGCTCTAGGTACAAGAGTGCCAGGGGCTGCTCACAGTTTAGCGTCAGGTTGTTGGTCTCCAAGGAAAGATGAACTTATTAACGGCTATGCCTTGAACACTCGGGAGGAGGGCTGTGGTGACACGAGGCAAACAATTCCTGCCTCCCCAGAACTTTCTCTCTCTCTTCACACCCTATCCCCGAGCGGTTTAGGAGGACCCAGGTGAAGTGTGGCCGTGCGGCTGAGGAAGGCCTTTCCCTGCGTCTGCCAGTGATCGGCTGGGGGGCACAGGGGCTCTTGGGTCAACTGCTCATCTGGCTCAGGCATCCAAATACTGCTAACACCTCACGTTGCAGAAACTGCATGTGGTACAGAAGTTTTCTTCATTTTTAAGTCAACTTTTATGTTGGGACTTACTTTTTAGGACTTTTGCTTTTTATTTGAGAAGAGTTTCTAGTTTATATTCCTGTCTTCTTGGAATGATGGGGCCATTTTCTTCTGCTTTTTATGTGAGGCAGCCCCTAAAATATGATTTTTGGGGAGATGAACAACAGGCTTTTTCTGCAAACCAAAGTCTAAGCTATCACACAGGGGAAAAATCCCCGGGGAACTATCTTGCCTGTAATGACTGAGAGAACTTGGACTCGTTCCTGACTTTTACAAAAGGACAAAAGCAGATGTTTCAAGAAATCCTTGCTGTGTGAAAGAGGCTTAAGAAAACTACATATGAATGATGCTGAAAACGTGTGTACACACACACACACACACACACACCCCGCCAGGTGAAGCTGCGTTTCCAGAACTTTCTGACACACCCATCTGCCTGGCCCCCTACTCCTAATGTGGAGTCTATGGCTCTTTGGCACCTGATGGTAAAAGGTGCCTGAGCATAGGCCCTCACAGCGAAGGCTTCCTGCTGCGGCACCCCCCACGGCACTGCTCCATCCAGCAGTCCTGGCAGCAGAAACGGCTGTCTCAGCCTGACAGCCACCGGGAGCTCAGGTCCAGGAAACTCACCAGTTCCGCTTCCCCCTCCCACACGCGAGTCCACAAGCACGAGCTGAAGAAAAGGCTGCTCAGGGGAGACAGAAGGCCCTTCTTTGGAGGCTGGGGAGGAGGGTGTGAGGGCGCACATCCACACCGCCCTCCGCGCAGGCAATTACCGACATCCTGCAGCGTGCTGCTCTTGGCTCTGCGTTGCTTTAATGCCCAGAAACCAAGCAAAGTTCTGAATGCTCCTCTATTGGCTCGGCTTGTGCAGATGCTTGGATCTTTTATGTTTCCCCATGGTCAAATAGCTGCTCTTTTCACAAAATTAAGATTAAAATCACTTGTACTAAAAAAGATTATTTCAAAAAACAATTTCTGCATGTTTACCAGATTACATTGCATTTAAACTCTGATTTAGAGATAATACGATTCTATTACAAAATAATAGGTTCTGGATTTTTATTTCTCTGTTGGGAAATTATTTCCCAAAGTAATACAGTATTTGTTATAGCCCTGAATGGACAATCATCATTTATGGGGTATTGGGGATCGAATCATGTTCCCCACAAAAGGCATGCTCAGGTCCCAACCCCTGGTCCCGTGTGAACTCATTTGTAAAAAGGGGCTTTGAAGGTGCTATTAGTTAAGGTGAGCCCAAATTGAAGGAGGGTGGGCCTTAATCCACGAGGGCTGAACTGCACAGAGAGAGAAGCCATGGGGCAGCCAGGAGCTGGAAGTCAACGGAACCCAGAATAGAAAAGAAGAAGCTGCTATGTGCATGGCCATGAGATGGAAAAGCCAGGGAACCCCAAAGATTCCTGGCCAATCAGAAGATACCGACCCCGGGAGGAAGCGGGTCTTCTAGCCTCTGAAACCAGGACCCAATAAATTTCTGAGCTGCCCCACTGGATATTTGTTTTAGCAGATAGGAAACTAAGGCATGGTTGAGAGAAAGTTGATTTGGGGGATGGGTGGGGAATAAGCCATCACATGGTGTCCACACAATGTTCCATCCTCGGATTTTGCCGTTTAGAGATTCTAACACTGTTAGGAAACATGAATGTTTAACTCTTGGGCAAAATAATTCCTGACAGTAAACATAGTATTGAAAGATGTAATCTCATTTGATGAAGGCGTACACTTGGGACTTTATATGAATATTTAGAAGTTTGGTTGTCTTTTCATTAGCTGTTGAAGGAAAAAAACCGAAATACCTTAAGTAGCCTTCTTAAAGAGGAAACCAAAGATTTTTGGGGGGTGGCGGTGTGGGTTGGGGTGCAATTTATAGATGTTTTTAAGTTGAAAATGACTTTTAAATGAAACAGGGGACACACAAAGACCCTCCTGTACAAAATGGTTTAAAAGAACATTCTGCATTTAGTGATTTAAACTCCATGGCTGATTTATTTCAGGCGGTGACAGATTTCTCCTCATTCATATATTATATATATTTTAAATTAAAACCAGATTCAGAGTACCAGCATAGAACGTCTTTTACCTACATTCTAGAAAATGTATGAATTGCGTAAGATCACACATAGCCAAAATATGCTATAAACTATGTAAACTTGTAAATGTTTTCATAGAGCCACATGAAACATTCATTTTTATACAGTATTAAGGTAAAAACTGGCCTTGGAATGTTGTGAAATGAGCCTGCCAAGCAGGATTACTCTTCACATCATCTGCAGGGTAGGTTAGCTAAAGTTTCAGAGTCTCAAGGGATGGAATATTAATTTAGAAAGAGTTACAGCTGTGGAGAATGAGGAAACTAAGATTTTTTCCTTCCAAACCACAAAGCAAATACCTTAGCAATATTGCTCATTAAAATATTTTGGTCTCAACTTTGGGGATATTTTTGATACATTGAGAGGCTGCTGTATCGTTATTTCCATTTCCCAAAGAAATAGTATATTCTAGGGTCCCTGGTCTTTTGGTTAAAAAATAAAAGAAACTAAAAGTCCTAACCAATTACAAATTCCTTTTCCAATTATATTTTAGTAATCTCTACCAAAAGCAAAATGCTGCTTCAGCTAAAGCTAAGTACCTTAAAGGGGGATTTAAGCGTTAGCCACGCACCTGAGGAGGTAAAAAGACCCACTGAGGGGAATGGATGTGGCTCAAGCAGTTCGGCGCCCACCTCCCACATGGGAGGTCCTGGGTTTGGTTCCTGATGCCTCCTAAAGAAGATAAGCGAGACAGTGAGCTGACGCGATGGGCTGGTGCGGCAAGCTGATGCAATGAAGAGACACAATGAGAGACACAACGAGCAGGGAGCGAATGTGGCTCAAGAGATTGGGTGCCTCCCTCCCACATGGGAGGTCCCGGGTTCGTTTTCCCAGTGCTTCCTAAAAGAAGAGCAGCAGACACAAAGAGCACAAAGTCAAAAAGAAAAGAGGGTTGGGGTGGCTGTTTCTGGAGTTATTTGGGCCCATCAGCGCTGGATCGCTACTGATGGCACAAGTCTTGTGCCTCAGGGCTGGTGACCGACTCAAGCCAGCTTTCTCCCAACTCCCCGTGCCTTCTCTCCACAAAGCTTTATGTTTATGCAAGTAGCTGAGACACTACAGGGAGAAGAGGAGGCCTGGGGTTATGCCAGGAAGAAACAAAGGTGGCTCCCAATGAAGAGAACGCCTCCGCCTGGACACCGATTAACGGCACACATCCTGCCTCTGCTTTAATTAGTGCCGTGGGTGACAAAATGGCACTGTCCTGGCCCGGGAGGGACCTGCTAGCATGAGTAACCACACGGCCCAAGCTGTGTAAGAGGGAGAGTGGGTGGAGAACGACCCAGAAAGTGCTGTATGCTGCCTTTCTTTTCAGCTGGAGGGAGACAAAGGGAAAACCATTCCATTTTCAGTTTGTACGTCATAATAAGCTCACTCCCTCTCTGCTATGGAAGAATCCCTTATTCGGCTCCACATGTGCTTCTGGGCCGCTGGACCACTTCTTACAGTGATCCATCAGCTTTAAGGGATAAAAGAGGAAGGCGCCTGACTACTTTGTCTCTGAAGTTTTCCAATGGCTATATACTTAGATATAGAATAACTCCAGCCTTTTCATGCTGATAGGTCTATTTTTATAATAGTATGAATTGTTACTAATTTTAGTAAGATGTAACAACTTTTTTTTCAATTGTGTACCTGAGAAAATGGACAATGGGTATGACTGAGATGATTTCTTATTGCCAATTCTTTAAGTCCATATAAAAGATGCCTCATTTTACATACAAAAAGACTAGAAGAGAGTATGTCCAATATTACCAGTGGTTGCCTGGTGACCACTGCTGCCCCACAGTGTCTGTGAACTTCCCAAGTTTTTAAAATCAATTAGCATAAAGTTTCCGAGAAAGAAATGAACATAAAGCAGCATTTAGGGATGATGCACTTTGTTCATGTTTGTATAGTTTCACGTGAGAACAGCAAAAAAACTAACAGGAGCATCTGGGTTGGGGGTGCCCCCCCGGGTCCCCCTGCCCCAGAGAAATGAGGAGGAAGTGGAGGAAGCCTCCAAGGGCAGATTCCTGGGAGCGCGGCTCCCCTCCCAGGCAGACTAAACTAATAGGAACATCTGGGTTGGGGGTGCCTCCCGGGTCCCCCTGCCCCGGAGAAAGGAAGAGGAAGTGGAGGAAGCCTCCAAGGGCAGATTCCGGGGAGCGCGGCTCCCCTCCCAGGCAGACTAAACTGCGTTGCTGGCCTTGCATATTCACCCCAGAGCCAACTGGGAGCACCTGGAGGAAATTCTTCAGAAATAAAAGCCATAAATTTGTGTTCCTCCTGAGACCAAGTTGAAGGGATATGTTAAGAAAGAGCACATACCAAAGAGAGATTACAACCAAAGATGAGGATGCCTGTTACTTGTCCAGAGGCAAGACAGAATTTCAGAATTAGGAAAAGTCCTTTCATTGGAGGCCCTAACCTGGGACCTTCAGGTTTCTGGGATCCTTTGTGGGGAGGTTTTATTCTATTCTCAACGTTAATTTCCCAAGGTCTTAATATTTAAACGTTGCATATTCACCATGAAATAGGCTATAATGCCAAATAATTTTATGTTTCTTTGCTGCTAGGATGATAAAAACTCAAGTGGGTAATGCTGGTTTTTTCTTTTTCCAAAATGTCATCAGAAGCTCAGAGTGACAATTAAATATTTCTTTGATTAGTGGAAAGTGAGAAAACAAATTAAAATTATTTTTAAAAAATGCAGTTTCCTTAAAGGAAAAAAACAGTCTTCCATGTCATTTCTGGAGAACCTAATAAGCATGGCAGCAGCTGGGGAAAAAAAGGCGAAGAGAATTCAAGAAGTATAAAGCACACAGTTGAGCTTGTACATGGTCTGTTAACTGTTAAGGGGAGTCACTACATTCTTTTTCCCTTGCTTTGCTTTTTTCCTTTATCAGGGGAATATGTACAGCACTGGAATAAATGCCATGTGTCCTCTAAAGGGGTATAACTTAGTTCAGGATGAGAACAAATTCAGCAGTTCCATTATGTTATCAGTACAACTGGACCCTCCCACTGGACACCTCCTAAGACATAATTTACAGTTCTTGACCTTACCTTCTCTTGCATTCTTCCCTAACAATTGCTTTGCAGTAAAACTCTCCTGGCTATGGCTGTGCAAGTTATGGGGGATGGCATCCTCTGCAAATAAAACAGGCTTCCATGTAGATTATTCCAAGTGATCTCAA
Source organism: Tolypeutes matacus (assembly GCA_026826555.1). Classification (NCBI taxonomy): domain Eukaryota; kingdom Metazoa; phylum Chordata; class Mammalia; order Cingulata; family Chlamyphoridae; genus Tolypeutes; species Tolypeutes matacus. The sequence continues at coordinate 18,651,065 of JAKSZT010010858.1, forward strand.
TTAACATTTGGCAAGGAGAATATTCCAATGAATATATTATAAAGCAGAAAATCTGCCTTTTCCCCAAGGCACACCAACAAATGAACCCCCAAGACTGCTTGTAGGTATTAAAAAAAAGTTTGCAATCACTATGATTTACTGGGTAGTTTAAAGTTACTTTGGGATTTATTTCTTGGATATCATCCATAATCATTTCTCCTTTTCAAATCTGATACATCTAAGTTCCCTTGAATCCATTTAGCAAGTGGAACCAGAATGTATGGTACTAAAATATCACTCTGATATATCGTGGTGATCCGGGAACTGTCTTGAAATTACTATGAAAAAAATCAAACTGCAGTTTTGTATTTACTCATCTATCCTTTACTATGAAGAGATTAGTAAATTTTTTTAAATGGAAATTGTGCTGGTAGGCCATTTCCTTTCCAAATTTGTGTTAACTTAAAGATTGTGTAGTGACACCTTGAATAGAATCACCTAAAGTTTTCTAATAGTTTGAGAATTAGCAGGAAAAAATTTATTTAGAAGAACCCAAAAATACAATAGCACAATTAAAAATTTAAATAAATTCCAATATATTTAAAAGTTAGTTTAATCATATTCTTTCAGAAGAATTCCTAAGAAACTAAAATATCTCCAGAATTAAAAATTCCCTCCACAGGAAGAACGCTGTCTTTTTAAGTTCCATTACTCCTTAGCAAGATTGTTCATTGAAATATTTTGGTCTAAACTTTGGGGATATTTATGATACACTGAGTGGGACCTGATTGCTATTCCCATTTCACAAAGAAAATGAAGTTCAAGAGGTAAGACCAGAGAGCGAGCTACTGGCTGAGACTTTAAATCAGTCTCCTAATGAGATCAATTTTTTTAGGAGGTACTGAGGATTGAACCCAGGACCTCATACATGGGAAGCAGGTGCTCAACCACTGAGCTGCATCCACTCCCCAATGAGAGTTGTTTTTTTTTTGTTTTTAGGAGGTACCGGGGATCGAACCCAGAATGTTGTGCATGGGAATTCCGCAGGTGCTCAACCCCTTGAGCTACATCTGCTCCCTGTAATCAGTTCTCTCTCTCTCTCTCTTTTTTTTACCGCACAGAAGTTATTTTTTGTAATAAGATCTTAGGGACCATCTACTTAAACCCACCCAGTGCAGGAAATCCTGGTCCTCAGTGTCAGGAACAGAGACGCAGGGATCTATCTCCACTGATCTATCTCTCGAGATAGAGCATTCTTGAACAATTTAAGTAACAGAGGTATGATAAAATATGGTCAGTGGATTTAAAAAATGTTTTTATAGCTCTGAGAATGAAAAACACACAAAAATTATCAAATACTATGTTCACACCAACACATTCAATATTCAGTCAGGCAACGCTTAACTCTTGAAGATACACTGTTGTTCTTCTTTGGTAGTTAATGAACCTACACATGGTTAGGCAGTGCCACTTCCTGTTCAGATGCCTCCCTTTTCCTCTGACCCCTCTTCTTTGGTGGGTGCCTCCATCCCAACCCTTCTTCTCTACTGAACTCACAACACTGGAAGTGCCCAGAAGGTCTCACCGGATCACCAGGACTCTCCCCAGTTCACTGCCCACTTCTGAAGACAGCACGTGAATAACGGCTGGTGAGGAAGTGAAGGCAGATGTTGGAAGTGACCCAGGCCAGGACCAGATTTCTGACAGAAACCGCTCCTGCTGCTGTGTAGCTGACAGCCTTTGAGAATCTCATTTTAATGGCTGGATGGTCTGGACAGATGTCAGAAGCCCTGACGGAAAGCTGTCCGCCTCCAGTGTACCCTGTGGGGACACACGCACATTTCCTTCCTTCACCTGTTCTTAGGCATTTTGTTATCTTTTCCCCACAGTTGAGCTTATTTACTGCTCAGAAGACCTCTGCAGGAATCACCGATTCTTTCCTCCAGTTCCCTGTATGCGGCCATAGTCTGGTACATGCACTCCCTTGAAATGTAATGGTGATTATTGGGGGGATTCCCCATCCCCTTTTAACCATATATTCTCTTCTTATACTGCTCCATTTCTTAAAAGAATGAACCAGATAATCTAAATATAAATGCCAGGGCAGTTCCATGTTCTTGAGTAGTCTGAAAAACCTCAAACAAAATTAAACCTGAAACAGACGAAAGACAACTAAAACATAAGAAGGCAATTTGCAGTACAGATTACACTGTTTACGTGCTATTTAAAAGAGAAAAAGAGATTGTCAAACAACCCCCACCTACGACATAAGCCTCGCACCCCAGCAATCAATCAACATAGAGCCACTGTGCCGAGACGGAGCTCAGGGGTCCCCTCACATTGACGGAAAACCCTGACCCCCCCCAGTCTCCCTCCCGGCCCCCTCCCACAAAGCTTACAACGCCTTTTGGGATCAGAGCAGACAAGAGCGCCCCGGCGGGGTGCTGCATACCTAGGTCGAGGATCCAGTACTTGCAGGCGCCGGCCTGCGCACCGCTGCAGTAGGGTGAGCTGACGGAGGGCAGCGGGTCGAGCGTGTTGATGGGCTTGATCCCGTTGGGCATGGTGAGTGGGTAGCTGACTTGAGGCTAAAGGCTCACAACCGCTGCCCTACCCAGCCCTGAGTGGCTGTAACCCACTCTGCAGCAAGATCAGAAAACGGTTCAGCAGACAGGCAGAAACAGGCGGGGGCCGAAACAGCGCTGGGCACCAGAGAGGGAGCAGGCAGCGTGGACAGGGTCAGCCCGTGGCCGGGCCCGGGCGCAGCTCCTCTGCCTGGGGACTGCCGCTCCCTCTGGCTCCGACTGGCTTCTGAGCAGGGCTTTACAGTGGGGCTGCACATGTGGGAAGAGGCAGGCGCAGTGGATCACATCCTACCACAGTGCCTCTAAGTGGAGCTCAAGGAAATTCTTAAGGCATACTGTAAACCAGATGCTTCTACTCTCCTGCACTAGCCAAGCTGCAATTTCCTTACTCGGTGACATGTGCACTGACAGCTGCCCTCCCCGCTCAGGCCCCCGGCCCGGTTCTCTGCCTTTGGCTCTGGGTACGTTCAGATGGAGGTCCTTTCTGAGACATACAGCAGAACAGTGCCTCCTGATGTGACTTGATAAAAAAATAAATGTAATGTGGTCTAATAGCCAACTGGTTACATCATTGTGCTAAAATGCCACTCCTTTCTTATTAAAACCATATCTTCATTCTTCCCTCCAGGAAGCAGCCAGACAAGTGAAAATAAACATCCTTATATGTGATCTGTAGAGTCGTTTTTAGTAAAGCAAATCTTAAAAGCTCCTTTTTATCCTCTTTGGAAACTGGGCATTTTCTTTTGCCTCCATAAACCCTTACTCTTTATGTGAAAGTTTCCTCCTCTGCCTCATGCAACACGATGGCTTCCTAGGAGAGCATGTGCGGCCCAAGCCTCGCGAAGCCTGGTGTCCCCTCTTACGTGGCGGGTGTGCACCCCTGCGCCCCACTAGTTCAAGACGCACACATGCGAGTCTGCACACTAGCCTCTGCCTGAGGCGCAAAGTGACCACGAGGATGGTCTACATATCGAAAATTGTCGAGTGGCCCTTAGTCACAGACAGTTTTTGAGGGCGTTATTCGCTGAAGCCCACTTTATCTTAATAAAATCACATTCTACTTTTCTTGAGTTCTTCATATTAATAAACTTCTCATTTCTGCTTTATTTAATCTGATGGCATAAAGAATTTTATTTGTGCTGTTTTATTGCTTTGCTAAGAATGTTGTCTTTTTACCCCCTCATTAGTTTAAGGAAAAAAAAAAAAAAGTTTAACTTTTGCCCCCACCCCCCATTTGCTACAAGGTAAATTTTAAAAATTCTTAAAGGAAACAATGTGAAAGCTGCATAGATTTGTAGTTACTTTCTAAATTTAAGACAACTACAAACAAGACAACAAATCCAGGGCACCCAGAGAAAACTAGTTCAGGCACAGTAATGTCTCCCTAACGCAAATTCCTACAAAGTAAGATTTGGCATTTATGGGCAGACATAAACTTGATATTCTTCTTCAAAAGAATAAAGCAAAGCATAAAGTTGTCTTCCCCTATAAATGCTCCTATGATAGATTGAGACCTGGAGTACATCGGCCAGGACCTAGGTAAGAGGCAGAATTCTGACACAGAGCACTTTTTAATGCAAGAAAAAAATTATTATCAAATAAATAACCTCATTTGTTGGCAAGGAAAAAAAAAAAGGCACTAAAAATTATGACCCAAAGGAAACAAAATTGACATTCTAAGGTTCCATTTACTTACAATCTTTAATAAATATTTTACTTTGTCCCTTCCCAAAAATACAGACTGCCAAGGAAGGGCCATTTTTTTTTTTTTTTTAAAGAAAGCTGTCATGGAAATTAATTATGTTATATATAATATTAGTTCTCTAATAAAGATGGAGGGGATGATGTTTATTAAATGAATAAAATAAGTTTTGTTAAAGATATATGAGGCAATGTCCCCAGTGCCTGATCTCTTGAAATTTCAAGTTCACATTTGTCAGAGATGTGAATTTTAGTAGGAATAAGGGCATCAAGGAAAGAAGTTTTTCTTATTCTCTCCTTCCTTCTATTCATGGGAGTTTGAAATAATAGAGGTTTAAATACGTAATGATATGGCACTTTGTGTATTAAGTAAAGATAAATTAGATCAATTAAAGGTACCACATGAGCCCTACTTTGAAGGGGCAATCATCTAATCACCCAGACTGATCACCATGGAACCAATAAAATGCTGAGGTTCTTAAATGAAAGTGATGAGGAAGGAGTTGAGGCAAAGGAGAAAAGGATAAAAGTTCAAACAACTGATGAAAGTGTCCCAGGATAAGCCCTGAACACCAGGGCTTATTTCTACCATGGTGCTATGACAGGAATCTGTTCAAGGTTCAGGAGAGGAAGACGAGGGGGCCTTCAGAGGCCATGACGAGAACAGCTGGTGGGGCTGTAAGGCTGGGAGGAGAATGAGAGGTGAATGCTGAGGGATGTGACTTCAATTAACCTGGAGAAAGGTTTACCGTAACCAAAAAGGGCCAAAACAGCAGCTGGAAGCTACCGAGCATGGGAAGAATGAGGTAAAGCCTCGGGCAGAAAGGGCCTCCGTGTGTGGTGTGAGGATCTGTGGTCAGGAAACGATGAGGAAAATCTGGTTTTAAGTGACCAGGATCTAGAAAAGGAATGCAACAGTGAGCTCAGTCTAGAACCGAGGTACAGGGATTTGCAAAGAAAGTACACGGGCATGAAAACTGACTAGATCGGGAGGGCTCAAGACAACCATTTTAAGCACTTGGAGGGAAAGGAGTTACAGAATGTAGAAATGTAAGAGAGAAGCTTGAGAAGGAAAACAAGAAATTCTCATTTTTGGTATTTTTGATATATTTTTGTTATTTTAGTATGACAGCTGGACATATAATTTAAAATGTCCCGAAGAGAACTGAAGGTCCAGTGCCTAAGACAGTGCTTTTAAAGATAATTATTGCTTTTTTTAAAGAGGACCAATGACAATTGATGCTGGGAAGAAAAAAAAAAGCTCTCTTATGCAAGAAACTTGAATGTTGACTCTTAGAACCCATGGTTATCGTCACACACTCCCAAAACAAATAACTGAAATCAACCGGGACATGGGGGAAGGATGCAAAATGGAGTATGAACAGTAACAAATGAATCCAGCTGAATTACAAATGAAAAACATAACCACACCGAGGAGGGTAGGGAAGAAAAGAACAAATCTAAGTAACTCTTAGATTTACAGTAGTTTCCGTGCTGTAAAACTAAAGACAAAAAAATTGTGAATTTGTTTCTCACAGGGTTAGGGATTAACAATTCTGAAACTAGTATAGTGAGAATTGTGAAGTTTATTTTTTTTAAAGTCATTTTTAGTAAAGAAAATATTAAATTAATAGAGGACAAAAAGGAGCTCTTAGACTAATGAACAAATAATTAAATATATTTTGGATAATGAGATCCAAGTGCTGTATTGTCAGAGAAAGAGACACAAATAAGGAAAGGGGAAGGCCAGAATAAATGCTGTATGTTGAATTGGAATTGGAGGGTCAGTATGAACTCACAGTTACATGCACACAACACACACACATACACACACAGATGGAGAATATAAAGATAGATGTGTGTGCACACATGGGTTGTTATACATTCATCTATGTTGAGAGGACCTAAAACTCATGCCACCCACATAACAACAAGCACACTTAGTACCCAGATCTTGGCTTCTAATACCATTCTCCAAAACAAGGAAACAGGCTTGGAGAAATGGCTGGTTCCAGGACTGAGGCTCACTCACCAGGTGAGCCCTGAACATCTTGTGGTGCTGAAAGTAAGGAAGTGCTCGAACAATGATCGGACATGTCAAAAATACACAGGGGCCAACCTGAAGGAGCTCCTAATGGCCAAAGCTGGAACTATTTGAGCCCTACCCCCACCCCCGCAAATGACAGTACTGGATATGATAAGCCATGGAATAACTTATCCATGACTCCAAACTGAAAGAAAGAAACAAATAAACAAGCGAGGCAGAGGGCCAGCTCTTCTTTACAGAATTCCAACGAATAAATTTGGAAGGAATGAGGGAAAATAGAAAAATCACCATTAAGCAAGCACCACAGTAATTGATCCACCATTGCTAGATGCTAAAATTAGTGGGCAAAGGTAGGATGATTAACAGAATATCTGCACAGTTTCAAAGTTTCTCGGAACAAGGAGAAAGATAAGAACTTTTGCAGCGGGAAACCTGCATATGCTACTTCACCTGAGTAATCAGGGTCACCGCCATGAGCACCTCCCCCACAAACGGGATAAACAGGGCGGGCGTGTCACGCCTGCCATACTCTTGCCAGAAATGCATAACCTCAATGTAACCATGAGACAACATGGATAAAACTACAAAATAAAGGACTACTGCCTCAAAAGTGTCAAGGTCATAAAAGAAAAAAGAAAAGAAAAAAAAAAGACTGAGGAACTGCCACAGATTGGAAGAAACTAAATACAATGCGGATCCTAGGAGGCATCCTGGGCCAGGAAGAGCAGGGTAAAGCACAGTCTGTGACTCAGGTAACAGGACCGTGCCAAGGTTAGTTTCCTGGTTTTGTACAATGGGTATGCAGGATGGTAACATCAGGAAAACTAGGCAAAGGACACTGTAGGAGTCTCTGAACTACTGTTTCCACAACTTTTCTGCAAGTCTAAAATTATTAAAAAAAAAAAAAAAAAAGTCTTAAGAAATAAAAAGTTGAGTGTTACTTAACTGCAAATAATTAAAGAAATTGAGTGTGTGAAAAAAGTTAACCCCCAAATGGGCATAAGTCAGAGAAGAACTTTTGTAGAAAAAGCTATGCATTCTTTATGGCATTGGGCAAATTAAGGATCTATTAATAAAAGGGATCGATAATTTATTTTAGAAACATACTGAAGGAATACAAAATCATTATTTTTCCACACATCTGTGGGACAAATGCAGGGGTAAAATTATAATAGCTGATCTCAGTCTCATGGAAATAGAGGTATTTTTATTTAGATTGGTTGAATAGAAACTCTTTTTATTAAAATTAATGCCCAAAATAAATCAGTTTTCATGTAACCATCTCATGATGACTTTTTAGACTATTCCTCAAATGTTTAAAATTAGGACTTTAATATTCAAGTGCCTGTTATAAATCTGTCCAAAAATATTTTTGACAAAGGAGGTCTCAAAACAAAACCAGTAAAAGTGATCAGTATAACGAGGACTAAAACTTTACTTCAAAGAAACCCAAAACTAAGATGAGCCAAAGTACCTGAAGTTTTTCTATTAAGATAGTGCTTTTTGAAGAGGAAACACACTTAATAATTAGGTACCTCATGTAGGATGAAAAGGACTCTGAAATTTTAAAGGCAAAAGATCGGATATATAAAACAATGCCGGCTGAATTTTGAGATTAAAATGTGAATGACCTAACTATGAGGAAAACTCTAATTTTCTCTAAAAATCAGTAGTGTTTTCTTGACTTGAACATCATCGTAACTACTCAGTGTTCTGTCTCCGGGTCTGCCCTCGAGCGCATTTCCTCTCCCCCAGCACAGCTGCAGCACCAGGGCTGAGTTTCTCAGGTTCCATGCACAAAGATACTCCTGTTCCGAGGAGGTTCTCTCGGGTTTCTTTACGCTAAAGATAACGCCGCCTGCTCTGGAGGGAGCCGAGTGCCTGCCTCTGAGGACCCTATTCAGCACATTACTTCCTGCTGCCCCTAGCACAGTTGCCAACCCACAAAAGCACCTTTATTGGGCATTCAAGCACTTCCTCTGGGTGCCAAAACGCTGATAGGCTCCTTTTTCATTGCTTTATTTACTATCTTTTTTTAAACAAACGATGTGCGTTTTTCTTTCTTTAGCAAAACCAACATTGAACTGCTCCTTTGGACATTGCACTTCAATGCACTGCGTGGCATTCTCTGTTTGCATCAGCTCTGTGCACTATTTGCAGAACTGCAATATGAGATAGTAGATAGTAACCTCACAAATGTGCTCCCCCCAATAACAATAACACCGTAATTAGAGCAGTGCAGCCAACCCTGGCAGCCAAGGCGTGCTCTGAGGCTCCGAGTCGGCCAGACATCAGAGAGCAGGTGAAGTCCGGCCAAAGAACCGCTTGCGAGGCTCAGAGGTGAGAACAGCTTCCAACCAGCAGCCTTTTACTTCAGATGCCACCTTTTCCAGCTCTTTCAAGGAACACCTAAGGAAGGCTGAGCAAGGGATTTTTGATTTTTCTGTTTTAAATAGGTTGTGGAGCAAAAACGTTTACTCCTGGATTCAGATTGATAAAGAAAAATATTGTGATTAGGTCTTCCATTCATTTTTGTGATTTTGAATTTTTTACTTTTGCCATTCATTCTTATGCTCATTTACTCAATACACCCACAAAGTAAAGGTCTCTGCTTAGCTGGAGGGGGAGAAGAGAGGAACAAACTACAGAGAAGAAAATAGACAGAGATCCCTTAAGGTGACTTCACGGGGCAGTAGAAGGTATCTGGAATTATTGCATTATAATTCAAATCAGAAAGTTGGAAACCTTCTTCTTGGAGAAAGGGCTTGTCAGTGTGGCGGTGCCTCTCGGGAGTATGGGTACATTGCTTCTGCTGCCAGCTCCATACAAATAACGTCGGGTCTTGGGCCATGCAGCTTCTTTCTTTCTAGTAAACTCAAAATTCTAAACATCAAGAAAAGGGGCAAGGAAGCACTTGTAATACACAAGAGCTACATTTCTTGACAATTAAAAATATCAAAAGAATCCCGGAGCTGCCTTGCAATGTAGCCAAGGCAAATGAGCCTGCTTACTGTCCTCTCCAATGTTTGAAAGGGCCCTTCAAATAATAAACACTCTGGGTCCCCAGCACTACATGTGGCTAGAAAAGTTTGGGAAAATGCTGAACCCTTGAATAGTCAGCAATGTGGAATGGCCAAGCTGTCTGAAGTCCTCCAGCCACTGCTGGCCAGGCCACAATGCAATGAGCCCCAGGCAAGGCAGAAACCGAAGGACCACAGAGGATGCCCAGGCAGCCCAGCTGCAACCCACACTGGACACCAGGAAGGGGAGTGAGAACCCGCTTTCTAGACAGAACTGGCTGCAGGGGTGAGAGTTCAAAGGTCAGCCTCCTTCACCTTCGGTCTGACCTCCAGCCCTCCCCCATCCCCTCCATAATCCTTCAGTAGTGCAGGGAAGGAGGTTAAGAGGGAAGGAAACTACATTTGGGAAGTTTAAAAAAAACATCATTTTTCAAAATTCAATGTGAAATTTTAGCGATAAGAAATTTAATCCTTCGTAAAGTACAGAGATTATATGGAGACTTTAAAGGCAGCACTGTCTCATGGATGCATTTCTTGCAGGTGAGGATGTGGTTTGGATTCACAAGCAGCTTTGCCTGGGTGGAAGGTACAACGGAGGTACCATAGGAAGCTGTTTGTAGGTGCACAATGATGAAAGTTACCTGTTCTTTGGAAATCACCCCCACTTACATTTATGTGGAGAACTCCCAAACTGTACCCCTTTGACTAAATCTTTAATAAAATGGCAGCAATCAGTGAAGTATTATTTACATTAGTATTTATATTAGTATGTAAATTAGCATGATCCTTTACAGAATTCTGTGGGAAAATGTCTATCAAAATCCCATCTTACAGTCAAGTCACACAGCTCAGATATAATTTATTTAAATGATTTTAAAGAGTTCTGTTATTTAAAGGGGAAATTTTTTTTCTGATTGAGTAAAATGAAATCTGAAAACTCAAGGGGTTCACAGTACAACTCAAATGTCATGCATCTTATCAAAATTAATATATACATATAGACACATAAATGAAAGCAAGGGTCATTCCATAGAATGCTTACTGTAATCTCTGCTGAGGCAGTTCATTTAGGATTCAGGCAGTTCTTCAAAAGCTGGTTTTCTCTAGATGCATTTACCCTTTAACCCATCAATCCCACTTTTAGGAATCTTTCTTATATATTTCTGTGTCGTTTAGTATGGCCACATTCTAAACGACACATGGGCTAAGTTATCCAGTGTGGCACCGTTTGTAATCGCAAAAGGTGGGACACAACCCCTGTGTCCATCAGTAGTGCACTAGTTAATAAACTGCTATGTCCACACTTGAGGGGTCGTGCATCCACGGAAAGGATGAGGAAGGTCTCTACATACTGGGATGGAGTCATTCCTAGAAGGTTTGGTTCTGTGAAAGAAGCCAGGGACAAAATATGCTACCTTTTATGCAAGAAAAATGAGGCTCGGGGGAGAGTGAATACATATCCATTTGTACACAACAAAACACTGGGAGCCTAAGCTGGAAACTGGAAAAAAAAAAAAAAAAAAATGGTTACCTATATGTGAACGAATGGGATTGTGAGACAAGATTCCTCAGTTTATACCTTTTCATGGTTTTATCTCTGAACCATGTAAACTATCTACAAATGGTAAATGAATATAAAAATTTGGGTATTCTTCTCTAAAAAAGCTCTTAATGTGGGGTCCCTGAAATTGTATGACAAAGTTTTGTTCATGTGTGCATTTTTCTGGGAACAGGTACCATAGCTTTCATCAGATTTTCAAAGGGGCACGTTTCTTTCAAGGCCCACTGCTTCAAACTAGCTGGAATCATTAAGGTATTTTCTTTTCTCCCTCATTTTCAGCTCAGCTATCAAGATCTATAGTTAAATCTATTAAAATTTGGTTAAAGGGAAAGTTCTAAGAACATGAAATAATGACAAACCCTCACCTTGTGCTTCTCTGAACAGAGAAAGGCAATTTGTCTAGGACACACTTTTGGATGGGTGCTTCATAGCTACTTCATCAGGTGTCCTCAGAGACATAATGGGCTAAATGGTCTCAGGACACAAGTATACTCACCCTGATTGAAATATGCAATCATTTTCTTACATATACAGCTTTAATTCATTTGCAAAATACTTAATAAGAAAACAGTACAGTGTACTTTTAAACAATCTATCTCTAATTTTTCATGGCTTCTACAAACACCAGAGTGACTATATTTCAAAGGGAAATCCTGGTGTATCTAATAATAGCAAAGTCTGCTACCGACAAAGATGTCACATGGGAGACAGTTTAAGGCACACAGGCACTGGACCTGCAGACCCCAGACCCACCCTCTGAGGCATCCTGAGCTGGGCATGCTTCTACTTTCTCTTTCCCTAAACACTGTGTCACGGTCATTTAAACCAAGTGTGGGAAGACAGTTTTCTCATTCACTGTTTATGACTTTGCTATATGTATATAATTTTGTGATTACCTAATAGGATATTATAAATATCTACTCATGTTTTTTTCATGTTTTAATAAACACTTTAATGAAAAGCTGGAACGTGAAAACACCTCAGACATTAAGCACTCAACAGGGTAATGGTCCACTCGTGTGGCTCCTTAATTATATGCCCCATAGAAAATGCTCCTTAATCACAGGTCTCAGATTGAGCATTTAAAAGTCTTGGATTGGGAGGCGGCTGTGGCTCGGTCAGTGGGGCTCCCGTTTACCATGTGGGGGGCCCTGGGTTCGGTTCCCGGGGCCTCCTGGTGGGGGCGGGCCCGCCTGCACGGCGTGGTTGGCTGGCCCGGCGAGCGCAGGCAGCAGGGGGGGAGATGGATGAATGAATGAATAAAATCTTAAAAAAAATAAAAAAATAAAAATAAATAAAAAAAAAAATAAATAAAAGTCTTGGATAGGTAGTGCTCAGGTCAGGGGCAATGCCTTTGTTTTTAATTCTTGGTGCAACTCCATGTTCCCTAGTTTTTCTTCCCACAGGGATTTACGTTAGTGGCTTTTCAAAGAGAATAAAAACTGCTCTTTTCTAAGCTAACTGAAAAAATGTACTGAGACCTTCTGTTATATTTCCTTAAGAATATGTGGGTAGATACTGGTTTGAAATGTCTATGCACTGGCACGCCTGGGCTATGTTTTCTGATAATAGTGGAGATCTGGTATTAAGCAAATTCTAAATACATCAGAATCACAATATATTCACTGAAACTTTTAACATCACTAAGGCCTTTTATTTTTTTTTATTTTTATTTTTTTTTAAAGATTTTATTTATTTATTCATTTATCCCCCCCTTGCTGCTTGTGCTCGCTGGGTCAGCTAACCACGCCGTGCGGGCGGGCTTGTCTTCACCAGGAGGCCCCGGGAACCGAACCCAGGGCCTCCCATATGGTAAACGGGAGCCCTACTGATTGAGCCACAGCCACTTCCCGGCACTAAGGCCTTTTAATGCCCTATATATTTTTTGAAAACCTAATAGGTCATTTAAAAGTGAAAAAAAAAAAAAAAAAAGTCAGTTTCAGTCTCAGATTCACCTTTGGGGAAGACAGTTCCATGATTTGGGAATGACAATATTTGGGCAGAACAAAGTTCCAACCAAGGCATCCCCAATATCCAGGGTAAAGCAGGAGGCTCAGACTGGGAAGCTCCGTGCTTGGCCACACAGATGCCAATGGAAGGTGGAGAAGCGCCCGGGTCTCCCTGTGGCTGCTGCTGTCCTGGGTGGGGGCGGGGTGTCTTCTCTCAGCACAGGGCTGTTCTTGGGTTGGTGGCCAGGTGGATGTGTCCTGGTTTGAGTGGCTGCCCTGGGACAGGGATGCCCGAGAAGGTAGGTCTGCGGCATGGGCCCTTCTTCCACCAAGCAGGCACCAAGAAAGGACCTGGGCCTGTGGGCCGGCTCAACCTGGACTGACCACATGTCACCTGAGGATTCAGATGTGACTGTCCAGTTAAGGGCAGAGGACAAGGCCACACCCCTGGAAGGAGAAGAGAGGGCGTGCTCACTGTCACAACGGGGTGATGTTGCCCTGGGAACTGGGAAAGGGCTTTGGGTTGGGTGAGGCAGTCTTCTGGCAGCAACCTATATTTTGTGGAGGGGAAGAGTCCTGGCATATCTCCTGTGCGTGGCGAGCTATCCCCCGACGGTCTCAGGTGGGCACAATGCAGGAGAGGAGCCACACCTGAGCAACTCTGAGTCATTCCCTCACAGTACGTGTGAGCCTCTGGTAAAGCCCTGTCACCTGGTCTTGTCTGTACAGTACAGGGACAAAGGTGACATGGGAGCACGGGGAGAGCCCAGGCCTCCTCCCAAAGCCAGGGACAGGGAGCAGCTCTGGCCACCAGCAAACAGGCAGGCTGTGACCTCATGGGGCCCAACAGCAGCCACAGTCAGACACCTGGACCCGGACGCTGGAGAGGAGATGGGTGAGGAAAACGGGCTCCAACACACCGCGACTGGCACTCGGTTTATACTCACACTGGTTACCAAGGACAACCAGGGGCAGAGCACATGGCCCAGCCCCGGGACCTAGGCGCATCCATTCATTCATTTGAAAACCGAGGACGAGGAAGCTTTGATGTAAACAGTACATCCCTATCTCTGAACTTTGAGTAATGGTGTCTGTGAATGAATCTATATAAAATGTCTCTTTGAAGTTAACAACAACAAAACCAAATCAAAGCCTGACAAATAGGATGACAGATGGCACGGCCTCCAATTGCTGGCTATCACCCCCACGAGGCGGCATCCCAGCTGGGGAAGTGCCACCCTGGCCGTGGTGCCCGCAGGCCCCCGTGGCTCCTACTCAAGGGCCTCCCTCCCAGTTTATGGCTCTCTTGAGGGCGGGGTGGAAGCGGTGGTTCTCGGCTTTCCCCCACCAGCCCTGCTCTTTGAAAACTGGGCTAGCTGTAGCTCCTCTGTGGGGGAAGTTTTGCAGTCTCTTCCACAGCTATTTTAGAGTACTTTCTCGGGAGCTCCCATAGGCCCCCTGGGGGTCTTTTCCAGGTTGCCTTACAATGGCCTTTGTGTCGAGACACTTGTAAACTGGACCAAGATGTATTCCCCTCTCCCCTCAACTCCTACCTGCTGGATACATTTGCTTTCTCTTTTTCCTTTCTTATTTATTTGAAGAGATGCGGTAGGGAGCGTCAGGGTAGGGGTGAGTGAGCAGGGAGCGAAATCCTCCTCTTCTCGGAGCACCATGCCACTAGCAGAGTCCATTTATCCCTTCGTGGATCCTGGTTTTCCACCCACCGTGTGCGACGCACAGAGTCAGTAGAGGAACGAAGAGCCTGCCCTCTAATTTTCTCACGAGTGGGGGTGACAGGCAAGCAAAACAGCACCTAAATGTGATGGCTGCCACAAAGTAAACCAACAGTATGCAAGGGTGGGGCTGGCTGGGAGGCAGGGAGAAGTCGGCTTAGGTGGTGACCTGGGAAGCAAGGGGTGGAGAGTCCCAGATGGGGAAGGGACTTGGTTTGCTCCAAGAACTGAAAGAAGGTCGGAGGCGCTGGGGACTTAGTGTGGGTGCTGTGCACAAGTGGTGCGTGTGTAAGACACGAGGCCGTGGAGGACATGTCAGGCAACTTGGGTTTCACTCTAGGACCAATGGAAAGTGGCTGGAGAAATGGAAGCAGGGGAGGAGTGTGATTGGACTTGTGTTTTAGTTGCAATGAGAGACGGCAAGTAAAGTTGGGAGATGAGGGAGACAAGAGGTAATGGTGGAGAGGGACAAAGAACATATTGAGAACACGTCCCTGAGAAAGCCTCACGTGTACTGGCTATGTTTTTGGGTGAACAAGTGGGCGCTACTTCACCTTCTGGGGAGACGGGTAGAGAGGGGATTTGGAGAGTCTATGTTTGAAAAAGCCAGTAACACAGTCAAGTTGAGAAGTCCACTTCAGGTGGAGAGAGGAGGATGGACAAGAAAACCTCGAGAGGGCGTCTGGAGGGACGCAAAGTGGAGGCCTGTGGTGAGCACAGGGAAAAACCTACATTTCAGGTGGTTTCTAAAGAAAATGTCTCTCTCTTCTAAGTTTACCTTGGATAAAAAGCAAACGCCCCATTTTATTAAAAACATTGTGTATCATTGCTTCTGTGAAATATGATTCCTGGGTCTTCTGTCTAAAGACTGCAGGCTATTTAGTTAAGGTGGAGATTGCATCTTGACGAGACCACATTTCTGTATGTGTTGTATTAACTGAAAAGTATGGAGGATTTTTTGGTCCTGTTTTCAGTAAAATGCAGTGTGCCCCTGAGTTTAGAGGCTCAAGTCACGAGCAGGCAAGAAGTCTTGGTTCTCAAGCTTTTGTTCCCCGTTTGTCTCATGAAGAATTCACTGCAGCAAATCACGTTTTTAATGACTTCAAAATAAATTGCAGGTACTGAGCTATACACTACCCCAAGGAGAAAAGAGGAGAAAACACATTACAGTTATAAACAACTTTTAGTGAGTTTAGAGCTCATTTTTGTAAGTGGGTAGTTTCTTCTAAATATATCAAAATGCTGGCAAAAAGACCACCTGCCATGTCATTTATTTGTTAGCATAAGGATAAAGGAGAAGTTCTCAATTGGCCTCTATTCAGGCAAGAAACATCAAGTTAGAACGTCAGAGCAAGGATAACAGAGAACACCCATTTCTCTTCTCTCAGGTCCAGGGGTTGCCAAGTCGCCCGAGAGAGAGAATCAGAGTTCATGTCTCCTGAGATGAGTACATACCTTGCAAGTTCAACAAACCGTCTCTTATCAAGAGCTTTAACCACAAAAGCAACTCAAACTGAAAAGTCTTTTAGCCAAAAAAAAAAAAAAAAAAAAAAAAAGAAATATGCAGTTCAGTGGAGGCTGACAGTGACTTTCAAATCTGACTTATTTAAACTGCTCCATCTCCACATCTCCACGTTGTGGAGGAATTGAGGGAAGGGGTACTGGGGTGACTCAGACACACTGTGGCTTTTAGGATGCAACGAGTTGGGTGAACAGGATGGGGGAACCATGTGGAATTCTGCCCTGACTCCAGAATCTAATGACTTGTTCTTGTCTGATCCTTACAACAAGCTGAGAGAGGAGAAAAGGCTGATGCCATGTCCTGCAGACATGCGTCCCAAGGAAAGAAAGCTACACCGATTTGCCTGCTCACTTTTCAGTTTATGCTCCATGTATTAGTCAGCCAAAGGGATGTTGATGCAAAATACCAGAAATCTTTTGGCTTTTATAAAGGGTATTTATTTGGGGTAGAAGCTTACAGTTACCAGGCCATAAAGTATAAATTATTTCCTCACCAAAGTCTATTGCCACATGTTGGGGCAAGATGGAGGCTGACGACTCCCAAGAGTTCAGGCTTCTTGGGTTCCTCTCTTCCTGGGGCTCCATTTCTCTCTGGGCTCAGCTGCTGTGCTCTCTCCACGAGGCCAGCTGTACACTATCAGGCAAACAGTTCTGTTTCTCTCCTTTGGGGTTCCATTCTCTCCAGGCTCAGCTGTTCTGCTCCTCTGCGTGCTTACTTCCTGGGGCTCCAATATTAAAAACTCTCAACTCTGTCCTTTGCCATGTCTTTTCTCTTTGAGTCCCCACCCATCAAGGGGCAAGGACTTAATGCCCTACTGATGTGGCCCAATCAAAGTCCTAATCATAATTTAATCAATTACAAGTGATACTTCTGACAGACCAGTTTACAAACATAATCCAATATTTATATTTGGAATTCATAAACAATGCCAAACTGCTACACTCCACCCTCTGAATTCCAAAAAGACATTCAATATTCAGAAAACCTTAAATCAGTTACAATACTAAGTACAAAATCATATCATAATCAGTTTAAAGAAATACAGTTTGTCTTGGGGCAAAGTCCTGTCTGCTGTAGACCTCTGAAACTTATAAAACTATTTATCTGCTTCCAATACACAAATGGACAAAGGATAAACATTCTCATTATCATAAGGAGAAATTGGGACAGAAACATCAGTCATGGCTCCTCTACAGTTCAGTAAACCTGCAGGACATTCTTCATTAGATGTCAAAGTCTGAGAGTCATTCTTAAGATGATGGTTTCTTCTTTCTGGGGCCTTATGGGGATCCACCCTTTCCACAGGCTTGCCCAACGGCCATTTTCTTGGTTCCACCCTCATCAAGCATCTGGCTGGTGACCAAGGTCCAGACCGCACCCTCCAAGAGTGTTGGGGAGATGGCCACACTTTACCCAATCTTTGGTTAGAGTCTTAACCTCCCTAGTACAGTGACGTGAAGACAACACTCCCTAACCTTTGGCATACAGGCTCAACCCACTCAGAGCAACGAGTTGACCATCTGGCCTTCCCTAATCCATAGGGGACAGGCGCACCCCTCTCAGATCTAGGGAGTGCTGACCTTAACCATCCTAATCCTTGAGGAATGTGTTTCACCTTCTGTACCCTGTGGTGGCAAAACTCCCTGAACATTGGGTGGGAACATCTACCCTCTTCAACTGCTGGGGCAAACTCACCCTCTCTGTACACATGCATGGGGGTTCCTCTCTTGGCCCAAGGTGATGTCTTTTAATTCCAGATCTTAGCTTCCATGGTTTTCCTCTTCCATCTCTCCCATCAATGTCCTTTTTTTGCCCAAGCTGACAGTGGTTTTGTTCATACAGCTCTCTCAAAAAGTTTGTTGGTTTAACATGCAGGAACAGGGGTCCAAGCCATCAGACAGTAAGATTTGCCACAAATTTTTCCTAGATAACTGCATTTTCAATCCTGATTTACAAGTTCCAAATTTAGGTAAGTATTCAAATGGGGCACTATAGGCTGGGAGCTTGATTTCCAGAGGCTTGGAATGTATGGAATCACTTTCTATTTTTTTTTGTGCCCAACAATTCAGGCCTCAGCTTATCTTGCTCATCTAGCATTTTGCTATAAACTGCAAGGAGAAGCTAATTTGGAAAGTTCTTCAGCTAAATGCCCAGGCTTACCATTTTCAAATTCTGCCCTCCATAAAATACTAGGAGTTAGTTTGCTAAGTTCTCTATGACTTTAAAACACAGATTGCCTTCCTCCAGTTTTCAATAATAGTTTCATCATTTACTTCTAAGTACTCATAAAAAGTCTCTTTAGAGTCAATATTACTTTCAACAGTCTCTTCAAAGCATTGTAGGTCTTTTCTACCAAGCATCTCACAATTCCTTCAAAAAATATCCCTCACCCATTTACAAAACCTTTCCAGCATTTTGGTAATTGCAAAAGCATGACCCCACTCCTGGTACCAAATTCTGTATTAGTCAGCCAAAGGGGTGCTGACGCAAAATACCAGAAATCTGTTGGCTTTTATAAAGGGTATTTATTTGGGGTAGAAGCTTACAGTTACCAGGCCATGAAGTATAAGTTTCTTCCCTCACCAAAGTCTACTGCCACGTGTTGGGGCAAGATGGCTGCCGACAACTCCCAAGAGTTCAGGCTTCTTGGATTCCTCTCTTCCTGGGGCTCCATTTCTCTCTGGGCTCAGCTGCTGTGCTCTCTCCACGAGGCCAGCTGTAGACTACCAGGCAAACAGCTCTGTCTCTCTCCCTGGGGCTTCTGCTTTGTCTAAGGAGCCGTCTGTGTTCTTCTGTGTGTTCACTTCCCAGACTCTGGCTCAAAACTCCCAACTCTGTCCTTTGCCCATGTCTTTTTTCTGTAAGTCCCCACCTACCAAGGGGCGGGGACTTAATGCCCTACTGTCGTGGTCCAATCAAAGTCCTAATCATAATTTAATCAATTAAAAGTGATATCTCTGACAGACCAGTTTACAAATATAATCCGATAACTATTTTTGTAATTCATACACAATGCCAAACTGCTGGTGGAACCATGTAGAACTCTGCCCTGACTCCAGAAGTCTAATGACTTGTTCTTGTCTGATCCTTACAACAAGCTGAGAGAGGAGAAAAGATTGATGCCATGTCCTGCGGACATGCGTCCCGAGGAAAGAAAGCTACACCGATTTGCCTGCTCCCTTTTCAGTTCATGCCCCCCTAATACTGCACTGCTCCTCACCGAGTGCTCACTGGGGCACTACCTGGACCTGGACCTACATGTCCAAATACCATCATGGACAGCAGCTCTTGGTCATGGGGTAAAAGAGAAGCCCAAGGTGGGGCTACCAGAAGGAAGGGGTGGTTTTCAACTGACCTTGTCGGAAAGACAAAGGTTTCTGATATTCCTGTTTGCTCTCCGTGACCAAAAGTACGTAAATAGATAAATGTTGTAAGTTTTATAAGTTGAGACAGTGGGAAAGAAAAATCACTTGAATTTCATGTGAGGTTAAAGATGATTACATGACATGTATTTCAACAGTAAACTAATGCATTATACACAAAAGAGTGTCACAGAGGCCAGTGGTTCTCAGCCTTGGCTGTGTGTTGGGACTCACCAAGGGCACAGACACAAAATCCCCATGGCTATGCCCCGGCCCCAGAGATGCTGCTGTAACAGAAGAGGCACAAACCACAAACACAAATCAGACTGAAAGAGCGCAAGGACTTGGTGACTGCTTATTCTATTGTAATTACTTGTCTGTTTATTTGCGACTAAGGTGTGGTGGGAAAGGAAGGATGGTAGCCACAGTAGGGCAAGAATGCCATGCCACCATCAAGCCTGCCTCTCTACAAAGACGCCTGGAGAGCAATCTTTGTGTGCAATTCTTTTCCACAAAACAGAAAATGGCTTTTTATGGCATAATGTTCACACATCTCCTTGAAAAACAATCTGTGCAACTGAATTCCTCATTTGGCTTAATCAGGTTTTATCCCTATCCCCTCCCCAAATCAGGTTATACATGTACATAGCACACAAAAAGAAACCACGTCCCATGAACTCCAAGTATTCTCGTTGCCCAACAGACTCTTCCATTCCAGCCATTCTTCAAAGCCACCAAGTAAAGCTGAGCACAATTCAGAGTGAGCACGGAGCCCTTCTTGGCTGATTTGAATATTTATGCTCATAGTCACACTGCAATTCTTATAATACCTTACAAATTAAATCTAGATAGACATTTGACCTTAACAGACATGCTTTTTACATTTGAACTCTCAAAACAGATTCCTTCCACCGCGTTTTGATAGCTTCCGAATTCTCCTTTGTCGAGCTGTGGTTCCCACACTGTGTGCTGAAGATCCTGGGCTCCCCAGCAAGCTTGGGGAGGTGTCACGGAACTCAGGGGCAGCCACAGCTTAGGTTTTCAAGGGACACGCAGCAAACAACTGCAGGCCAGCACGTGGCCTATAAGATTAAGTTGCTGTGCAGAAAGTACTGAGGGACTAACACACTGTGGACAGAAAAAGTTCTGGAACCTACGGACTAGAGAGTAGTGAACGGTCCTTCCTCCTGCTTGGAGGTCAAAGCAATAAGAATCAAAGGCATTTAAGAACTACCCTTAGACATTAACAGAAAGTGAGCCCACAGACAAATATGTTCCTTAATTTCCTGAGTTTTACAGTGTACAAAACCAAAGGCACCTTGTTTGTTTGATATTGCCAAGAGGATCTAACATAACTGTAAGACTGCTGGGTATCAGGTTCTGGGAGAGGAGGGACCATGTTTAGCTCACGCACTGCAAGCCTGGCATGGGCCTCAAAGTACAGAGCCGTTGGACGAGCGAGCAGGTGAAATACAGATACTGACTGCCCAGCACACACTAATACCGTAACAGCCAGAAGGGCATGCAGGCCGCCTTCCTACACAGTGGGTAGAAGAAGGGCAAGGAACTGCTGTGGGCTGTACAGAAGCACATCGAGACCTCCTGCTTCCCAGGGTGGCCTGTGGCCTCTTGCTCCCGCCGTGTTGTGTTTCGCTCTGGAACCATTCCTAGATATTCCCTCCTTGTTGCCAGACTACTTGATTTAGGCCTCTGGTCTCCCCTAGACAGAGACCCTGGTCAATGCTGCCCAGTGTTCTGGACTTGAACACATGTGGGGCTCTGTCAAAAAGCCTGAATATGGATTTCCCTGCTCCTGACTGCTGTCCTGTTGCTGCCGAAGTCCTAACACTGCAAGGGACTGAAAATCTTAGAAGACTCCTTGCATTAGAAGAGAAAGAAAAATAAGGTTTGAAAAGGTGGAAATGGCAAAGTTCAAAGCCCCTGCCACTGACTGGTTGTCAGTCCACAACAGGCCTTAGTCATTGAAGAAACACTTTTCTGGTAAAGACAGAGTGTTATAAGGCTTATGAGGGCCAGGGGCAACTTGTAGGAGCTATAAATGTGACAGGATATCTGAGGGAAAAAGAATTGTTACTTAAATTTAAAAACTGGCAAAAAGCCCAACACTCCTTAGAAGCTTCCAGCACAAAGTCAAGTGTGATAAATGCCATGCATAGTTCTTCCCTCTTGGCTAGTCTACAATTGAGAACAACAGGAAGTAAGGAACACACCATGGGAGAAGCACACATAAAAAGAAAGCTCTAGAACATGTGTTATTTGTAGCATATTTAAGTTCACCAGGGCTCCTCTGCATAATAGATGAACTTTCAAAGAAGTTGTACTTTATTTTCAACTTAAATTCAAGGACTTAAATATATTATGCAACTTAAAAAACACCCTGACAATAAGCTAAAAGGTAGCACGGCACAGATCTACATTTGAGCTTAAGTGCCATATTATGTGGAAGTCCAAAGTGGCTCTAAATATATGGACAGCTTCACCAGAAAGGAAAGCAGGCACGCTGGCTTTTGGCTGAAATCTGAAAATGCTCCACTCTCTCTTTGGCTCTATGGAGAAACAATAGCCTAATCCTTCCAGTTTCTTACTGAAGTGATTCTAAGTCCATACTGAGGTGCTGAGGGATCGTTGATATGGCTGGCCCCACAATCAACGAGGTGAGCTAATCAGCTGCTCTACCCCGTGCACTTCATTTAGCTCAAGGGGACAACTAACAGCTCAGGAGCCAGAGGATGGTTTCCACCCCATGTTGAGACAACACAGAGGACAAAGATGGTAAACGAAGGAGGCCCTGGAAGGTCCACCCACAACAGAAAAGAAGTTGAATATGGCAAAGTACAGTTCTCTCAAAGGGAAAACAAACTACACATACCCCTCATCTGGAAAAATCAGCATTCACCAGTCCTGCAGAAAAACGAGGACCATGGCACTGTATGGGTCAAAGAACATAAATATCCATTCTGCACTTTGTAGAAACTATAGACCAATGCTTCTTAAAAGGTCTCAGAGTCTCAAATTAGTTTTTCACTAAGACGAATGATTAAACCAATACTGCCTGATAGAAATACAATGTGAGCTGCATACGCAGTTCACAATTTTTAGCAGTCACATTTTAAAAAGAAAATAAGAAGTAGGTGAAATGAATTTTAGTAACATATTATATTTAACCCACTTCATCAAAAATATTACCATTTCAACGTGTAATGAGCATAAAATAATTACACATCTTTTTTCATACCAAGTCGTGAAATCCAGTGGGTACCTCAACCCTGCAGAACATCCCAATTCGACCTAGCAGTGTCCCCTGAGCTCGATGGCCACATGCTTAGCGGCAGCCGCGGTGGAGCGTGCAGGTAAAGAGCTTCTCGCACCTCCTGCGGGAAGCCACTACTGGGCATCTAGATACACATGCAACAGCACCCTGCAATAGCGACCCCTCTCCAGTGGAGCCGCCAGGAGTGCCAAGGGCCACTCCGCACAAATGCCGTCACTTCTGTTTAAAAGCACTTCTCCCAAACTCGCAGCTGCACTGCCGTCGTACGGGGAGCTGGTGGAGCTGGGGCGTCTCTTGGTATTCTACTTCCCTCAGCTATAATAACGGAGTGGGTAAATGCTCAGGGCCCACACAGCGGAATTTCTCGGATTTAACGCTACACGAAAAAGAGTCTACAACATGAAAATCTGATTAAGAAGATGCTGATTATGACCCCACCCCCTTTTCTACTTTCAATATGGCTCTGAGGAGAACTGCAGCTTCTCTTTCTTCTCTAGTAATGGATGAGACTGGTCCAAAAAAACAGCCCCCTTCTCCTTCCCTAAAGTGAGGCCATACCTTATTACCCCATCTTGGGAAATGAAGCGATTGCTTATTATTTCTGAATAAAAGGTGAACTCCTCATTTCCACATCAGCTCCTTAGAAGGTTAAAAATACCCAGAGACGGTGACAGCCCCGAAGGCACAACTGCCAGGCAGCAACAGGGGGATGGCTGGGGAAGGGGCGGCGCAATGCCTCCTTCAGCCTACCTTTGTGGTTGAAGATGCCTTCCATCTCCATGCTGCTTCGTGAGTGGGCGATGCAGAGCGAGCCGCAGGGCACCAGGCCCTCCGCGGCAGGAGACCGGTCAGTGGTCCGCACCAGACACCAGTCGGGCTTGTCCTGGGGCCGCTCTAAGACCTCCACGGTCTGGCCCCGCCGAATGGTGAGCTCGTTGCTGTTGCAGGCCGTGAAGTCGTGAATCACCACCGTCAGTTCGCAGCCGCCAGACAGCTGGGGAGGGAGAGAGGCCGCATGAGCAGGCGCAAGCTAGGAGGCCAGGGGCATCGTGGTCCCCCAAGTGGGGGTTCGGAAGGTCTGTGGCTCCTGATCGCCCCTGTGACATCGTATGGATAGCTGCTTTTCCACAGTTTTATGTATGATCGTTATTTTCCAAATGTTTCACTATCAGAGTCGGATACTATTTTTCATAGGAGGTCCCAAATCTTTTCGTATCTGAGACATTTGATGTCCGTTCTCATTTTTCAACTTTTGGAAAAATAGTAAGAACTCTGCTTCAAGAATACTTTGTTCAAAATGAGGGCTCCATACTTTTACAGTGTGTGGGCTCTTTCAACATCACTCAGATCAGGAAGGAAGCAGTCACAAGGGCAGAAGATTGAAAAGGCGAAGGGAACTGTGATCTGGAAACCCAAGCCGGAGTACCTGTTTCTCTCTCCAAAATGCTCCCAGGGCGCCCTCTCCTCTGGGATATGCCTCAGGGAAGCACTCCCAACCCTCTGCCTCTGATCCCAGACCCTCCCCAGGTTCTCCTCCCACTTCATGTTCACTGGGCATGTTCCCCACATGCTGTGTCTCTTCAGGCCTCCCCCACATTTGCTCATTCAACCTGAAATTCCTTTCCCTTCTTTTCTCCGTACACTCGAAGCTCACTTCCATTTCCTGTCTTTTGAAACTCTACTAATTCTTAGGCCCTTTGAATTCAGCCTATCACAAGCCCCATAAAGATACATAACCCCATGACCTCTGCAAGTGTGGAACTGCTATCTGCTTTGAATGGAGATGGGTCACAGTCTCATCAACAGCTCTCCTGCCTAAGAACCGTGTGACCAGCTCCCCGTCTCTGGCCCTTCAATCCAGGCAGCCCCAGGTCTGTCTCCTCTCTCTCACTCGACCCTGGGTGGGCTCTTCAGTGGTACCCTCCATGGGGATTATTCCCAAACGTGCACCCCAGCTGACAGACCCACCATGGTCCCGGTTGCCTGCTGGGCACCTCAGCCTGCTTCCCCTACCCCTCCAACGAGTGTGGCCTATTTTGGGTAATGTTATCACCGTATGTCACCCAAGCTAAAACAATCTCATTCTTTTCTGCTTTCCAAATATTGTCTTGTAGCCTCTGGAGCATCCCTCAACAGCTCTCTTGGACTGTTGCAAAGGCCTCTAGAGTGGCCGCCCCAACTTGATTCCAGGCTCCCCTTCCGAGCCAGCTCAGCTCTGCTGCCGGAGTAGCCTTCTGAAAACATGGGTCCATGTGTGCCCTTTTCCTTTTCAAACACCTTAGACACAAATTCCTTGCCAGAGGATTCAAAGTTCTCCACAATCAGGTCTAACAAACTTCCCAGGCTTAGCTGCTTCTCCTCATATGCTTTACAGCCCAAAGTGACTGTCTCCCATTTCTGAGAGGGGTCCTGTTTAGAGCCTCCCCCCCCAACTTGTCTACGCTATGCCCCCCTCAAATCCCTGAGCAGTTTATCCTGCATCCAACCAGACTTAGCACTTTGCTTTTAAACAACTTCTATCACAATTCTGAAATGAGCCACATCTTGAGTTCTACGAGTGTGTGTCTGTCACCAGAAAGCACAGTTTGCGTTGTTCATCTGTGAGCTCTGCACGGCCGGTCTGTGAGGGCTGAGATGGGGCCCTGCTCACTGCTGAGTCCCCCCCATGCCCAGCAACAGCAGGCACATGGTTTATGCAAAAAGACAGCTGAACGGAGGGGTTTCTCTTAGAGCCACTCTTGCACAGTGCCTGTATTCAGCACGTCTTCAAACACTGACTGAACTGGAAAAAGCTAATATGTTTGCTCTAAAAAATGAAAGCACTGCTTTTGAAAAACTGAAACAAATCGTGGTCTTTACTCTCTGACTTTGAAGCTAACTCTCTGTCTTGTGTTCAAGCTGCAATAAGCCCAGTCTTCGACTGTCCACCCTAAAGGGTATTAGCAGGGAAATCACAAGGACACAAGAGAAAACCAGCTGGGTGTGCAGAGCTGGTAAGTGTCTGCTGTGGTGGGTAGGGGGAGCCAACTCTGAGGAGAGACAGGAAAGGGGTGGCCCAGCCTCATACTGGGAACCAATCAGGCACACAGGGCACCCCCCCCCAAGCCTGCCCCCAGAGATCAGGGGTCTCATCCCCCCACGGCTCCTGTCCCTGAGCAGTCTCCGCGGGCCTCCTGCCCACGCTGAGGGCTCTGTCTGCTAGCCCCTGTCATGCTCTGTGCAATTCATTTCCCTCCTATTCTAAGAGCCGGCCTTTCCAGAAAAAGGGGACAAAATTTAGAACAAGAAACAGATGTCCATTAGACAACCACAGAAACAAAACTAAACTCTTCCAGAATAGCGCACAACCATTGACAAAACTATTCTCTTCTAGGCCATAAAGGAAGTTTTCCACAAATGTCTAAGCCCCTTCAAAATTTTACCAATTTCTGTGTGAAAATTCAAAGATGCTAATGTAAAAAGGTTAGAGGTAGAGGCCCAGCCTGGAAATGAATTTTCCTCAGAAAATCCCACGTTATCGAAGTAGTTAATCCCTGTAACAAAAAGGAGGAATGTTTCCTGTTCCAGGGAAAACACGAGCTGTCATCACGCCGCAATGTAGAGTGCAGCCTGCCAAGGCCCCCTCAGGACTCTTTCCTCTGGACCCTTTCCTGCCTCCCCCCGAGCCACAGGAGAGCGTCCCGGCGAGCGCGGCCAACTGCAAGGCTTTCCCATGACCGCCAGCTGCCAGGCTCGTTAACTGAGGCTGCTCAGGCATGTGAGCGCCCAGCGTGTCACCGCCGCACAGAGGGACCCTCCGCAGCCAGCCACCAGGCTGCCACGACGCTTCTCCGTGAGCCACTCGTGCAAAACACACGACCTCATCGCCAGCCCTGGGCCTGCTTCATTCTTGAGAGGTTTATTAATTTCCAGGCTGCTCAAAGCCACACGATGCATTTAGCATGTGGGGGAAGGGTGGGAAGGGGAGAATTAAGCTAGACTTTATTTCTGGCAGTGATATTTTAGCCCCTTGCAGAGTAATCAAAAACTATTGGAAACATCTGTGTGCTTAACAGAGCCTAAGAAATAAAACTCAAGCCTGTTCTCACAAAGAATCACATTCTAAGTTAAAATTCTTTTGCAAAGGCTTTACAGAACTTGTTAACAAAATCCAGTTTATGAAATTTTCAATCAGTGCTAAAATGACCATTTAGAAAAGCCATTATATATCCTAATCAATTGCATTTACTCAGAAGAATGTCCCATGCGTATTTTTAAGGAAAGGCTTTAATGGATGGTTTCTAGTCCCAGTACAGTGTCCCATGGATTTCTGTCTCTGTGTTCACATTTAAATATTTTAATTTTTTTATGAAACATCTCTTCAAAACTGAATTTGCTAATTTAAAAACACACACCTTTGAATAAAAAACATAATAACTATTTTGAGGAAGCAATGTGAAACATTACTGCCTTTAAGAGAATTAAACTCCTAACTAGGAAAGTTCACATAATATGCTGTATGTCATTAAATATGGCTGATGTTTTATTCCATTTCAATGATAACATCTACTCCCAGTGATGCAAAAGTTCATTATGTCAAAAGGGTTACCATTTCGTTTATTTAGTAAAAATTTTACCTTTCTTTTCCAACCATATTTCATGAAGGTTTTTACAGTATCTTTTTCACTTACTATACATTTAATGGACTTCTACCATGGGGTCCCAACTACATATTTAGTTTAGGATCCAATTTATGAAAACCTCATTTTCAATGAATCACACCAGAAGACAGATTTTTATCTTTCAGCTCTTCATCTATTAAAAACAAACTTGGTGACTAAGACGCATGCAGGTAAAAATGGACTTAACTGACCAGGGGGCCTACCACTGACGTGCCTTTCGTTGGCGTGGCTGCCGGGGAACTCCAATCACCCCTGTTCTCACAAATGCACATCAGCAAAATCAGCAAAATCTAACCAGGGCTCCTGTGCCCCAATTCTCTCCAGACCAAAAACGAAAAGCTTGCCATGTTTCAATCCAGAAAACGAAATTCTCACCTCTGGTCAGAGGCAGGCGGTACCTTCAACAACTGCTACATAGAACAGAATTTAAGGCCTCACGGCTGCCTGTCTGTGAAAACCACGCGGTCCGGTACCGGTGGTGCGCCTGACCCCAGCTAGCGGGAGCAGCCAACGGGCCTGTTGCCAGGGGTTTCTCACCCCGGGCTTGGTCCCACCTGCCCAGCTCCCTGGCGCACCCCGATCCCGACGCACGCTAAGGAGGCAGCTTCGTGCCAACGCGCACACACAGTTCTGGACTAACAACAGCCAGCACTGGCTTTGAGCTCTGTGCTCTGGACGAGTTCCGGGGCAAGTCCTGCTGGCGGCGGTGAGGGGGGCGGGCGTAGCAGATGGCACAGGGCTTGCTGTGCATGACTGTACTTCAAGAATCCAACTTCGAATGTGTTAAAGATCAATTGCAGGTGGGCATCTGGCCCATTTTCTGAGAGCAATTCAAAAGGAAATGAGGACTATGGTCTAATAAAAGCCATTTTCCCTTAGGGAACAAAGTGTGTCTGCTATTGTGAGAGGCGCCATCCTATAGCTCAGTTATTCCGAGACCTCACAAAAGGGTCTTGTGGTTTTGTGAAGGTTTCACGGAGAACAGACCAAAAAATGATTACTTGGTTAAAAGGGATTAGGGAGTACAGAGCCATTCCTGGCAATGGTTACAAAAGCAGGGCGACCATTAGCAGCCAGAGCAGCTCCCCAGGTCAACGCTGGGACACGCCCCAGGGCTCGACCCACACGAGCTTCTGCTGGGCACATAGGCTTAGGCCACCCAGTAGGCGGCTCAACGCCCTAAGGAGCGGGGCCTCCTGGGTGCACGGCCAGGCCCAAAGGAGTAGGGCTGGCGAAAATCTGCTGCTTAGGATTCAGAAGAGAAGCTCTGTCGTAGCCGTTATACACTGGGGGAGAAAAAGAAACCTATGGCAAAAATTTTGTCAAAACCAGGAGTTTACTCTACCCAACCTCAACCTTTTACCTGGACAAGAAAGAGTAAGTACAGTATTCAGGGATACTAATTCTCTTTGCTAGCATGATCACACACTGGTGTTCGGATGTGAAAATCATCCTTGGAAGGCTTCCTTGAGTGTTACAAATTTGAGAAGTTAAATTTTAAAGACTGAACAGGACAGGCAAAGTTCAAATGGAAAGGGTCAGGCAAATCGGAGGCCGGCTAATAGGGACCGGGCCGGGGCCTGCGGAGGCTGACCGGGAGCAGCCGTGTCTGCCCTCGCTGGAAAACCACCAGAGTGAAAACACTCTGACCGGGCACTGCAGCATCTTAACTAGAAGCTCCTCCAGTTATAAAGTGGAAAAAGAAACGACAGTTGGGAAGAAGTGGACGGTTGAAAGCCACCTGCATCGCTTTAAGTACACTCACCAGCCCTGGAAAGCAAGAAACTTCTAAAGACAATTTAACCCAAAGAAACCTGCTGGCTGCATTTCCTGAGTGACCAGGACAATCTATTATTCAGGCAGCTTAATTTGAAAATGCCTCTTTTTGTCTTAACAGAGGGACACTAATCTGAACAGCTAAACCCTAACAGTGAAGTGACGAGCTGGTTGGGCCCCATGCCAGGAGGTTAGAGAAACTAGAATAAACTACCTGCCTTAAGTCTGAATCAAAACTGTATCATCGGCAATGGTACTTTGATGACATAATGTGAAATGCACATTAAAAAGCACTTTTCAGTGCTCTGCTAGTTTTACAAACACTTTTAATTTGTTACATTGTTAACTGAACTTTATTTTGTTTTAAACTCTCTTTTCTAAGAACTCAGGCTTTCTACTTTAGGGGAATTTTGTTTTCCTGATTGGGTAAACTAAGGTTATTAAACATTACATTTATTTTGTGGTTTTATGAGAGCACTTAAAAAACTCAGCCATCGTCATTCAGGAAAACAGAAAACACGGACTAGCAAAAAGAAGGAAATCCATGCCACGGGCAATCTGTCACCCAAAGCAGCAGGGAGGGCAGCGATTTTTGTCTCTTTTGTTCTTAACATTCATAAGCCCCTATAATTGCAACAGCATGCAGACGGCGATCAATAAATAACTGTAAATAAGTAAACTGACCTTAGCAAATATTATGAAGTCATTTTGGAAGTGTGGCCAAATGCAGCTAATTCACTAGGTTAAGATGAGTAGCTGGAAAATGCTTTAAGCAAGAGTTTTCTGGAAACTATACCCATTCAGTACTTATAGCTGTGCTGCTGAGTCAGCAAAATATCTAAGTCCAAGCACTGAAGTTGAGCAGCGTATTCTCATGAGAGCTTGCAGCTTTCACTAAGCACAACTCTCTAGCTTCCAAATCACTGCAATCAAGAGTACCCAAATGAGAGAAGTGTAAGCCCCACATGGACAGAAATGTGCAATTGGCTAGTAACACAGGAAGCAGCTCACGAGGGAGGGAGGAGGAATCAACTTGGAAAACAGACACAAAAGCAAACAAACAAAAACGTTTACTTGGTGCTCAGCACCTGGCACATCTAAATCCATCACACGTTTGGAATGCTCACAGCCCTATGAGGCAAGGAGGAGAAGTACCCCATTTACAGCTGAGGAATCTGAGGCATAGAGAGACCAGGTAACTTGCCTGAGGCCACCAGTGGCTGAACAGCAGGGCCCTGAAGCCTGGCTGTGAGCCCTTCCTTGTTCATGGCCATCCACTATTCTCTGTGTTACTTGCTCTACGTTGTACTCTGAGCAAAGGAAGATAACTGATGCCCAGTATATTCTGTGTGAGGAGATAAAAACGATGCACAGTCCTTTACAAAGACTTCTGAATGAAATGGCTCCCTTTTCTGCCTACCAGGAGACAAACTGACATGAGATCCCAGGACACTCAGAGGCCCTGGGGGGGCCAGGGGCCGAGTGCCTCCTCCTGGGCAAAGGCATTCTCTTGCTTCTGGCAATGTCGCCAGCGGGGAGAGCACTGAGCTCAGGCTGCAGCGCAGGGCCAGGGCAGCCTCACCCAGGAGGAGTGTCACTGTCCCCATGTGCACGGGAGTGGAGGTGGCTCAAAGAACCCTGCAGTTCCTAAGCAGGCTAGCTGCCGTGCTCTTCAAAGGATGGTTTTCCTTTTTCCTGAACGTGAATTAAGACGCACTGAGAAAGGTATTGGCATTAACTACTTTCTACCTCACCTCAACTCTGCAATTTATACAAGCCCAACCAATTTTCGGTAGCGTAGAATGTCAGTTAACAAAAAAAGTTGATTGAATTTTCAAACTACATAAAATTTCGTGTCCCCAACATAGTGCTATAGGTACACTAAGAGCAATTTAGACCACTTATGTTTTTAAATATGTGGATTCATATATCCATGCTATAAGCTCAGGGGCCACTCATCCCAAGCATCAGTCTCATTGTTTCATTCATTTCAAATAAGAGCTGCATTACTTGAGACCCAAAAAATGTTTACCTGGACCACTGCTGGCTGCAGCCAGCTTATCCACAGGTGACTCATCTTGTCTTGGTGACATTTCCATCTTGGCCTCAAGATGTTCTGTTAAATACTAGAATATAGTTCTGTTCCCATGTTTTCTATTTTACTGATACTATAAGCTTTAATTATGTGAACAGATCACAGACTAATAAGTCAGACTAAAGGAAAACAGTATTTTAAAATGCTTCCTGCCTTTATAGTAATTTGATATTTGTAATAAAAATTGTGCTAACATAAAAAAAAAAAAAAAAGCTTCCTTAATATACTAGAACCAGTTGTGCTCTATATTCAGTTCTTGGGTGAGACAATAAACTCCAGTTAAGTCTGCATTCTATCTCTGGCCATGCCTCCCTATCACCGGGCAGCCTGGGGGCGGTCACCTATGCTACCTCGGTTTCCTCAGTGCCCCAAAGGTTGACTCAGCATTCTCCTCCCACCCTATGGAGGCCTGCTCAAGACAAATGAGATAAGAATCTGGCAAGGATTTGATTTCTTTGGAGCCCAAGTTGAGTTTTCATAAGATCATCTTATCAGCATTAAGTATCACAAATATCGCCAAGAAATCAGCACTAAACTCACTTGTGGCATATTTTATAAATGATGTTTTCAAAGGAAATGTGCTCGTAGAGCATGTGGTCTGTATCTATGACCAGCAGAATGGGTCTGCTGACAGTGCTCCCTGGGAAGAGGGCGTCTCCGGCAGCCCCTCCGCAACAGACACTCTTTCTAAAACCTTTTGTGTCTCATCTGAGAATTACTAACAGCCCTGGTCAGATAACTCTTTCCTTAAGAATTCTCCAAGAGGAACAGTCAAAAACACCCCCCCACCCAGTTTCTGAAATGGAACCAAATTCCATGATAACAAGTAACTCATAACAGACCTTATAAATTAACTCAAACAGGCAGCGTATGGTGAAGCAATTTCCCTCGCCAGATCCATCTGCCAGGGTCAGCAGAGGCTGTTTAGGCTTGAAGTATGTAGTGTGGAAAGACCCTCAAGACACAGGAAAAGTCACTGTCCTTCGAGTTATGGGGGGCTTTCTGGTTAAGTCTAGTTCAAAGAACTGCATTTTACCAACGGAATTGGGGCAAGTTGTAGTGTCTAATTTTCAAAACATAGTCTCCTGAATCTCTTGACCCAAATACTTCTTCCAGAGATGTATAAAAGGGAGAGGGCTGAAAGAAAACTTGTTCAAAAGCAGAGAATGCACAAACGCTGGCATATGTGTGTGTACGTGCATACACCTTCTTTTTTGTTAGGTCCAATGGGTACTTCTCCAAACTCCAAAATTTGACTTGTCTTTATGAATTCTCGTGCTGGTTATTTAGGCCAAATGCAGAGTCCCAAGAACCAAAGAAGATAACTCACTGCAGTTCTATTATTGCCCTTTCGAGCTGCTGTGACCTACAATCACGGCGAGAAGCACTAGAGGAAATGTCTGCCATGTCATTAAAAAAAACCCAGAAACACATGTGGAGCGTCATTATGCAGAGATGGCTAAGAAACATGGCATTGTTAAATTGTGCTTGGTGAGAGGCTGCTGTCCTAAACTTCAATCCACAACTCATTAAGAACCTCTCAAAGCCCAGGTGGACAAGGCAATGGTTGAACGTGCAGAAGTGACCCCTCAGCAATTTCTTAACTAAGGAATAAGGTTCAGAAATAACACAATACATGAGCTAAACAGAAACTGGTGAATTGTCTCCACAAAAAATATTTACTATGCAGTTCTTTTCAAATTCTAATTCAAAATCTAGTCTCCCAAGGTAAATGATAAATTTGTGCAAATTTATATTTTTCTGTTAGTGATTTATTCTTCCTCTCTCATTGGGTATAAACAGAATTTTCTGCCTTCATAGCAACAGCTCCTAGCATAATGCCTTGTCTTTCTAAAGAAGCTGTACAAAGCTCAACTCCAAGTTCACGTAAGCTCTATTATACTGTAACAGATCTGAGGTAGTAGTAATTTCACTAATTCTAACTCTGGGATCTAGCCGTATTTCTGGGGGGTTCCATCTGGCCACACATCTCGGGGGATGGAGCTGCACAGAGGGGTTAAGAGGAGGTAGGGTGTGGGGGTGGGAAAATGGCGGAGTAGGAAGCTCCAGGAATCAGTCCCTCCGCCAGAACAACTAGTGACAGGCAGGAACTGTCTGAATCAGCTATTTCAATATTCGGGAGCCCAGAATATTGTACAGCATCAAGAGAAGAGCAGGAGGAAGAGGCTGGTAAATTATGGTAAATACCAGTAAACTGCTCTCTCCGCGTGGCTGTTAGTGGCATCCAGCCCCCATGGCTGGCAGCAGTGGGGTCCAGCCCATGGCATAGTGCACTGGAGCCAGAGAAGGAATAAAAATCCATTACCCTGTGAATATAATTAACAGCACTGAATTACACAGCCAGTGGGACTAAGGGGGAAATGTTAGCTGTATGTATGCTCCTAGACTAAAAGTTAGGAAAAAAAAAATCCGAGAGAGGACTTCTGGGAAGATGCAGTATTAGAGAGATGCAGGACTCACTTCTCTCCCAGAAAAATAGCCAGAGGACAGGCAGAAACTGCCTGGAAAAATGGGCATAGGACACCAGGAGAAGGTTGGACACCACTCAGAAGAGACAGTCACAGGAGAAAACTGTGAGTAAATGCTACAGCTTAGCTGCCAGCACCCATCCCCCAGTAGGTAAGATTAAAAACACATTAGAGGCACACAACAGCAGACTCAAAATCATAGAAGAAAGAATAACTGAAATCCTTATTGTGAAAAACTGTCCAACTATGAAGGTGAGTTAAAACATTTACAAATATCTGAAACTAAGAGAGTTTGTAAAAAGGAATCTGGTTTGGGAAGCTGATGTGGCTCAAGCGACTGATCTCTTGTCTACCACATGGGAGGTCTGTGGTTCGGTTCCTGGTGCCTTCTAAAGAAGACAGTGAGCTAGTGGAATGGACAGGTGCAGCAAGCCGACACAATGAGATGACGCAACAAGAAACATAAGAAGAAAAACATAACAAGAGACACAACAAAGCAGAGAGCAGGGGTTCCTGGTGCCTCCTAGAGAAGACAAGCAAGACAGAGAGCTGACATGACAGGCAGGCATGGCAAGTTGAGGCAACAAGATGATGCAACAAGGGACACAAGAAGAAAAAAAACATAATGAGAGACACAACAAAGTAGGAAACGGAGGTGGCTTAAGCAATTAGGCACCTCCCTCCCACATCGGAGGTCCCAGGTTCAGTTCCCGGTGCCTCTTAAAGAAACAGAGTATACGTACAGACACAGCAAGTGCAAACAATGAGGGGGTGGGGAGAAATAAATAAATAAAATAAATCTTAAAAAAAAAAAAAGGAATCTGGCTCTGCAGGAAACACTAAAGAGAGCCCTACAGGCCAAAAGGAAAAGACAGGCGAGAGAGAGGCTTGAAGCAGAGTGCAGAAGGGAAGACTATCAGAAAGGATAATCAAAAGGGCAAAATGACATGAAAATAAGATGTGACATATGAGAGCCAAAGAATAAAATGGTGGAAGTAAATAATGCATTTACATATCATTAAATGTAAATGGATTAAACATCCCAAAAGACACAGGCTGAGAGAATGGATTAAAAAAACACGAACATCCATATGCTGTCACAAGAGACTTAACTTAGATGCAGCAGTACAAATTGGCTGAAAGTAAAAGACTGGAAAAAGATATTCTATGCAAACAGTAAAAAAGAGCAGGAGTAGCCATACTAATATTGAACAAAACAGATATAAATGCAAAAAGTTATAAGAGATGCAGAAGGCCATTATATAATAATAAAAGGGACAATCCACCAGGAAGGAGTAACAGTCATAAATATCTATGTACCTAACTAGGGAGCCCCAAAAGACATGAGGCAAACTGGCAAAACTGAAGGAAGAAACAGACATCTCTACCATAATAGCTGGAGACTTCAACATGCCACTCACATCAATAGATAGAACAACGAGACAAAAGAGCAATGAGGAAACAAAGAACTTGAACAAAATGATAAATGAGCTAGACCTAACAGACATATATGGAATGCTGCATCCCAAATGAGCTTCCCAAGTGCCATGGATCTTCTCCAGGACAGATCACATGTTGGGTCACAAGGTAGGTCTCAATAAATATTAAAAGACTGAAATTATACAACGCACTTTCTCAGATCATAATGGAATGAAGCTGAAAATCAATAGTAGGTGGAAAAAGAGTAAAATTCATGAATGTATGGAGGCCAAACAACATAACCCTAAATAATTAGTGGGTCAAAGAAGGAATTTTAAGAGAAATTAGTAGATATCTTGAGACA
Organism: Tolypeutes matacus; assembly: GCA_026826555.1. NCBI lineage: Eukaryota > Metazoa > Chordata > Mammalia > Cingulata > Chlamyphoridae > Tolypeutes > Tolypeutes matacus. The sequence goes on from JAKSZT010010858.1 coordinate 18,686,620, forward strand.
AATGTAAACAAGAGCACCATTTATCAAAACTAACGGGATACAGTGAAGGCAGTACTGAGAGGGAAATTTATAGCCCTAAATGCCTACATTATAAAAGAAGAAATAACAAAAATCAAAGACCTAACTGCACACCTGGTGGAACTAGAAACAGATCAGCAAACCAATCCCAAAGCAAGCAGAAGGAAAGAAATAATAAACATTAGAGCAGAAGTAAATGAAATTGAGAACAAAAAATCAAAACCAAACCAAACCAAACCAAACCCAAGAGAACATCAATAAAACCAAAAGCTGTTTCTTTGAGAAGATCAATAAAATTGACAAACCTTTATCTAGACTAAAAAAAGAGAGAAGATGCAAATAAATAAAATCAGGAATGAAAGGGGAGACGTTACGACTGACCCCACAGAAATAAAAAGGATCGTAAGAGGGTATTAGGAGAAACTGTATGCCAACAAATTAGACAACCTAGATGAAATGGGCAAATTCCTAGAAACGCATGAACAACCTGAAATGACTACAAGAAGTACAGGAACTCAACAAACCAATCACATTTGAAGAGATTAACCAGTTATCAAAAATTTCCCAACAAAGAAAAGTCCAGGACCAGCTGGCTTCAAGGTGAATTCTTTCAAGTATTTTGAGAAGATTTAACACAAATCCTGTTTCAACTCTTCCAAAAAATTTAAGAGGAGGGGAAAAAAAGTGACAGTACTTAAAACAGCATGATATTGGCAGAAAGATAGACAAATTGATCAATCCAACAGATCTGAGAGTCCAGAAATAAAACCTCACCCCGACGGCCAACTGGTTTTATTTTAGTTTTTTTTTAGGAGGTATTGGGGATTGAACCAGGACCTCGTACATGGGAAGCAGGCACTCAACCACTGAGCTATATCCACTCCCCAATGAGAGGTGGTTTTTTTGTTTGTTTGTTTTTGTTTTTAGGAGGTACCAAGGATCAAACCCAGGACCTTGTACATGGGAAGAAGGTGCTCAACCACTTGAGCTACATCCACTCCCCTGGCCTTTTTTTTTTTTTTTTTTTTAAATATATTTTTAATAGAGAAGTTGTGAACTTACAAAACAATCATTCTCATTTATAGAATTCCCATATAACACCCCTCCACCAACACACTACATTGTTGTAGAACATTTGTTACAAATTATGAGATAATATCATCAGACTATTACCACTAATAATGTTCTATACTGTACATTTGGTATAATTTTTTTCATACCCCCCATCAACACATCTTTGGCATTGATGCAGGAATATTACAGTATTGCTATTGACTACAGTCCGTAGATTACATTAATTGTATTTTTCCACACTCCTCCACATTCTTACCACCTTGAATTAGTGATGTATACTTGCTCTAGTTCATTCTTGTATTTGTACTATTAACCACAATTCTCATCTACCTCTGGGTTCCTATGTTATTCAGTCCCAAGATTATTCTCTAGCTTTCTAACAAATGACATCTACATCCACAGACTACTCTTTTCAGTCAAAATCCCATTTATAAACCAGCTATGTTAGTTTTACTCACTAAAATGTGTTTACCATCAACTCTAGCCATTCCCACAATTTTACAGTCAAATTAATTAAAACTTGTACATATATTAAGCATCAGTACCCCTTCTTGGCCCTCCTCTCATCTCCTCTTAATCTAAACTCTAGGCTTTAACTCCATGCATTTATTCTTCATATTTAGTTCATATCAGTGAGACCATGCAGTATTTGTCCTTTAGTGTCTGGCTTATTTCACTTAGCATAATGTCTTCAAGGTTCATCCATGTTATCATGTGTCCTAATTTCATTTCTTCTTACTGCAGCACAGTATTCCATTGTATGTATATATCACATTTTGTTTATTCATTCATCAGCTGATGGACACTTGGGGTTGTTTTCATCTTTTGGTAAATGTGAATGCCGCTATGAACACTGGTGTGCAAATATCTGTTTGTGTAGGTTTTCAGTTCTTCTAGATATATTTCTAGTAGAGGAACTGAAGAATCATACGGCAGTTCTATATTTAGCTACCTGAGGAACCGCCAAACTGTCTTCCACAGAAGCTGCACCATTTTACATTGCCACCAACACTGAAGCATTGAAGTAGTGTTCCTATTTTCCACATCCTCTCCAGCACTTGTTTTCTGTTTTTTTTTTCTTTTTAAATGTCCAGTCTATGCGGTGTGAGGTGATATCTCATGATCATTTTGATTTGCATTTCTTTAATGGCTAGTGATATTGAACACTTTTTTCATGTGTTTTTTGACCATTTGTACTTCCTCTTTGGAGAAATGTCTATTTAAGTCTTTTGTCCATTCTTAAATTGTGCTGTTTGTTCTTTTTTTGTTGAGTTGTATGATCTCCATATAGCATGGAAATCAAACCCTTGTTGGGTATTTCATTTCCAAATATTTTATACCATTTGAATGGGCTGCTTTTTCACCTTAACGAAGTTCTTTGAAATCACAAAAGTGTTCAATATGAGGAGGTCCCATTTATCCATGGTTTTCTTTCATTGCTCCTCCTTTCCATGTAAGGTTTAAGAACCCACCCCTACCACCAGGTCTTAAAGATGTTTCCCTACATTTTCTTCTAGGAGCTTTATAGTTCTAGCTTTTATATTTAAGTCTTTGACCCATTCTGAGTTAATTTTTGTGTAAGGTGTGAGATAGGGGGCCTCTTTCTTTCTTTTAGCTATGGATATCCAGTTCTCTCAGCACCATTTGTTGAATAGACTGTTCTGCCCCAGCTGGGTGGGTTTGATAGGCTTGTCTAAAAACACTTGACCATAGATGTGAGGGTCTATTTTTAAAACATCAGTTTGGTTTATGAGTCTGTATTTATGCCAGTACCATGTTGTTTTTACCACTATAGCTAGTAATACAATTTAATGTCTGGAAGTGAGAGTCCTCTAACTTCGTTTTTCCTTTTTAAGAGGTTTCTGGCTATTCAGGGCTCCTTACCCTTCCAAATAAATTTGATAATTGTGTTTTCCATTTCTTTAATAGATGCTGGTGGAATTTTTATTGGGACTGTATTGAATCTGTATATCAATTTGGGTAGAAGTGATGTCTTAACAATATTTAGTCTTCCAGTCCATTAGCATGGAGTGTTCTTCCATTTATTTAGGTCTTTTAAAATTTCTTTTAGCAATGTATTGTAGTTTTCTGAACACAAATGCTTTACATTCCTAAATATTTGATTCTTTTATTCGCAGTTGTAAATGGAATTTTTTCCCTGACTTCCTCCTCAGATTGTACATTACTACTGTAGAGAAACACTACTGAGTTTTGCATATTAATCTTGTATCCTGCCAGTTTGCTGAAATATTTATTAACTTTAGTAACTTTGTTGTAGATTTTTCAGAACTTTCTAGGTATAGGATCATATCATTTGTGAATAGCAAAATTTTTACTTTTTCTTTCCAATTTGGATGCCTTTTATTTCTTTTTCTTGGCTGACTGCTTCTAGCTAGAACCTCCAGCACTATATTGAATAACAGTAGTGACAGGGGGCATCCTTGTCTTGTTCCTGATCTTAATGGGAAAGCTTTCAGTCTTTCATCATTGACTACGATGTTAGCTCTGGGTTTTTCATACATGGTCTATATCATGTTGAGAAAGTTTCCTTCAATCCCTATCATTTGTAATATTATCAAGAAAAGATGCTGTGTTTTGTCAAATGACTTTTCAGTGTCAATCGATAGGCTCATGTGATATTTCTTCTTTGATTTATTAATGTGGGGTATGAAACGGACTGGTTTTCTTGTGTTGAACCACCCTTGTATGTCTGGTATAAAACCAATTTGATCATGATGAGTAATTCTTTTAATGTGCTATTGGATTCAACTAGCAAATATTTTGTTGAGGATTTTTGCATCTGTATTCATTAGGGAAAAAGATCTGTGATTTTCTTTACCTGGCTTTGGTATTAGGGTGATGTTGGCTTCTAGAATGAGTTTGGTAGCATTCCTTCAATTTTTGGAAGAATTTGAGGAAGACTGGTATTAAATCTTCTTTGAATGCTTGGTAGAACTCACCAGTGAAACCATCTGATCCTGGGCTTTTCATTTTGGGGTGTTGTTTGATGACTGTTTCAATCTCTTTACTTGTGATTGGTTTGTTAAGGGATTCTATTTCTTCCAGGCAGGGGTTCTTAACTAGGGGTCCACGGAAAGATTTCAGGAGGTCTGTGAGCCTGAATTCAAAAAAACATTATTCTTGTGTGGACATGTTGGTGGAGGTGTGATATAGTTATTAAATAATACAAAGTGTAATGTGGATTTAGTAAGGGGTCCATGGTTTTCACGTGACTGGCAAAGGAGTCTGTAGAACAAAAAAGGTTAAGAACCTGTGTTTTAAGGTCAGTGTAGGTTGTTAGTACATTCCTTGGAATTTTTCCATTTCATCTACATTGTCTAGTTTGTTGGCGTACAGTTGTTCATAGTATCTTCTTATGATCTCTTTTCTGTGGTGTCAGTAGTAATGTCCCCACTTTCATTTTTTATTTGATTTATTTGCATCTTCCCTTTTTTTTTTTTTTTGGTCAGTCTAAGAGTTTGCTGATTTTGTTAACCTTCTTGAAGAACCAACTTTTGGTTTTGTTAATTTTCTTTCCTGCTTTTTTTGTTGTTCTCAATTTCATTTATTTCTGCTCTGAACTTTATTATCTCAACCTTCTGCTTGCTTTGGGAAGAGTCTGTTGTTCTTTTTCTAGTTCCTCCAGCTTTGTAGTTAGGTCATTGATTTTAGCTCTTTCTTCTTTTCTAACGTAAGCATTGAGAGCTATAAGTTTCCCTCTCAGCACTACATCCCACAGGTTCTGATATGTCATGTTCTCGTTTTCATTTATCTTGAGTTATTTGTTGATTTCTCTCACAATTTCTTCTTTGACCCACTGATTACCTAAGAGTATGTTGGTTTATCTCCATATATTTGTGAATTTTCCCTTTTTCCACTTGTTGTTGATTTACAACTTTATTCCATTATGATGAAAGAAAGTTATTTGAGTAATTTTGATCTTGTTTAATTTATTGAGATCTGCTTTGTGACCCAACATATGGTCTATCCTGGAGAAAGATCCATGAGCACTTGAGAAGAAGGGATATCCTGCTGTTTTGGGGTACAATGTTCTGTATATGTCTACTAGGTTTAGTCCATTTATATTATTCAAAATCTGTTTATTGATCCTCTGCCCAGATGTTCTATCTAATGCTTAGAGTGGTTTATTGAAATTTCCAACTATAATTGTAGAGATGTCTATTTCTTTCTTCAATTTTGCCAGTGTTTACCTCATGTAATTTGGGGCATCCTGGTTAGGTGCATATACATTTATGATTATTTCTTCCTGGTGAATTGCCCCTTTTATTAATATATAATGTTCTTCCTTGTCTCTGATGACAGTTTTGCTTTTAAGGTCTATTTCATCTGATATAAGTATAGCTACCCTAGGTCTTTTTTGGTTACTCCATATGTGGAATATCTTTTACCAGCCTTTCACTTTCGATCTATTGGTATCCTTGGGTCTAAGGTGAGTCACTTGTAGACAGCATATAGTTGGCTCATATTTTCTTAACCATTCCTCCAGTCTGTATCTTTTGATTGGGGAGTTTAATTCATTAACATTTAATGTTATTACTGTAAAGTCAGTTCTTATTTCACCCGTTTTGACATTTGGGTTTTATCTGTCATATTCTATTTTCACCACTCTTTTTACATTTTTAGTTACCTTTACTGATATAATCTTCATTTCTAGACTGTCTTCCAATGTCTCTCACCTGTCTTTTCTTTTCTGGTTGTAGCACTCCCTTTAGTATCTCCTGCAAAGCTGGGCTCTTGGTTATAAACTCTCTCAGCTTCTGTTTATCTGTGAATATTCTAAACTCACTCTCATTTCTGAAAGGCACTCTTGCCAGATAAGAATCTTGGCTGGCAGTTTTTCTCTTGCAGTATCTTAAATATATATTATTGCCTTCTTGCCTCCATGGATTCTGATGAGAAATCAGCACTTAATATTATGGGGTGTACCCAGTATATGATGCATTGCTTTTCTCTCGCTGCTCTCAGAATTCTCTCTTTATACTTGGCATTTGACATTCCAATTACTATGTAAATCGGAGTAGTTCTGTTCTGATTTATTCAGATGGACATATGTTCTGCTTCTTGAACATGGATATTTCTATGTCTTTCAATAGGGTTGGGAAATTTTCTACCATTATTTCTTCAAATATTCCTTCTCTTCTCCTTCTGGGACACCCACAACACTTATTTTTTGCAAGTCTCTTGCTGTTATTTAGTTACCTGAAACTCTGTTCAACATTTTCTATTCTTTTATCTCTTCATTAGTATGTTCGCTTTCAGAGATCATGTCTTCAAGCCTACTGATCCTTTCTTCCACCTTCTCAAATCTGCTGTTACATGCTTCCAGTGTATTTTTAATTTCATTTATTGTGCCTTTCATTCCCATAAGATCTATTTTTCTATGTATGCTTTCAAGTTTTTCTTTGTACTCACCCAGTGCCTTCTTAATATCATTAATCTCTTTATCCATCTCACTGAATTTATTAAGAAGATTTGTTCAAACATTTTAAAATTATTTGTCTCAACTCCTTTATGTAATCTGGAGATATGTGTTCTTTTGACTGGGCCATATCTTCCTGTTTCTGGATATGGATTGTAGTTTTTTTGTTGGTGTCTTGGCATCTGGCTTACTAGATGTATTTATTCTGGGTGCAGTTTCTCTCTTTAGTTTAGGACTTTCTTGCCTTTTCTCCCTTGCTGGTTGTGTAGTAGGAGCCAAGGATGTAGTTGGTCCTGTAAGCTGTGGAGGCTAAAGCTGCCTACGTTGCCCCAGGAACCAAGGGAGATTCTCCCTCCTTTCTCTTCTGCCAGGGTTAGGGACAGAGCCATAGGCTTGTGTAGTAATCCAAGCCATGCAAGCCAAGAGCATCTGTAGTTGCCCACAGAAACTGATGAAGTTTCACAGCCCATCCTCCCTTGCCTGGCTGGGGATGGAGCTGCAGGTGTGGGCAGCAAATTAAGACTTGCAAATCAAAACTGAACACAGTTGGCCAGGTAGACTAACAGCTCTGGCCCCCTCCTCCCCTGCCTGGAATGGAGATGGACCCTCCAGAATGGCCAAGAATCTAATCCATGTGGGCTGAAAGTGCCTGCAGTTGCCCTGAGAGGCTGAGGGAATACTGTCCCTTCTGCCCTTTAAGGGGTGAGGATGGGAACACAGGTGCCCAATAACTATTGGGGGGTGGGGGGAATGGACTCAAAGGTGCTCAACAAGCCAGTCCATGCAGTCCAAAAGTTCTTGCAATTGCCCAGAAAGGCGGAGAAAACACCATGTACCTCCTCTCCTATAGGAGAGGTGGGTGGAGGTGGAGCCCCAGGCACTCAACAAACCATTCTGTACAGGTCGAAATTGTCTGCAGTTGCCCAAAAAGGCTGAGGAAACACAGCTCCCCTCCTATCCTATTGGGGGTAGGGATGGAGCTACAGATGGCCAAGTATCCAGTCTGTGAGAGCTGAAAGCACCTGCAATTGACCAGAGAAGCTGAAGAAACACTAGCCCCCTCCTATCTTATGCGGGTTGGGGGTGGTGGTGACAGAACCGATATATGTGGGCCGAAAGCACTTGCACTTGCCCCAAGAGGTTGAGGAAACACAGCTCCCCTCCTATCCTTATTGCTGGGCAGGAATGGAGCCTCAGGTGTCCGACTATGCAGTCTGTGCTGGCCAAAAGCACCTGCGGTTGCTCAGAGAGCCTGGTGCAGTCTCCACAGCTTCCTCCTAGGCTAGGGGTGCAATCTGATCTGGGTGGAAAGCCAATTCCTACCATCACTGTGATTTTCAGTTAGCCTGGCTTCCCCATAAAGCCGGGGGTGGAGTAAAAATGGCAGCTACTAGCCTCTTTCTGACTTGGACAAGTTCAAACTTAAGCTCTTCTTAGGATTATACTTTAGCCTGCCGAATTTACCAATCAGTAGCTGAAGTCAGTGCCTGACTATCTCTTCCTCCCGTGTTTGGGAAATGGAGCTTCCAACTCCAGTCACAGAATAGCTCTCGAGGTGCTTGTGCTTCCGGTGGAGGATGGGCACCGGCCTCTGTGGCGTGCAGTGTTCTACTCACGAATCTTCACTGCAGATGGGCAGTCTCCTCCTTCCATTCCTTTAAGGATGTTGCAGGATGCTCCTCTGGTCTTCTGGGCCCCCTAAACAAGTGCTTTAGATAGTTCTGGAGGATTACTAACTGTCCTGTAGGCGAGGGTGACTCCTGGAGCTCCTTACTCTGCCGCCACCTTGCCATTCCCCCTCGGCCAAATGGTTTCTGACAAGCCTGACTGTTTCTGACCGTTTAGCAGTTCTTAAGGAAGTCGGATATAGACTTGCCATGTGACTTGGCAATATTATTACTAGGTATATACCCAGAAGAACTGAGAGCAGTGACATGAACAGACATCTGCACACCGATGCTCACAGTGACATTCTTCATGATTGCCAAAAGATGGAAACAACCCAGGTGTTCATCAGCTGATGAATGGATGAACAAATTGTGGTGTATACACATGATGGAATATCATGCAGCGGTAAGAAGAAATGAAGCTGTGAAGCATATGACAACATGGATGAATCTGGAGGACATTATGTTGAGTGAAGCAATCCAGACACAAGAGGACAAATACTGTATGACTGCCCTATTATGAACTAAATACATCGAGTAAACTTATGGAGTTAGTAACTAGAATACAGGTCATCAGAAAATGGAATGGAGTTAGAGAATGGAAAGCTGAGGTTTAATCTGTGCAGAATTGGTAAAAAGGTTGTTTGTAAATCTTTGGAAATGAATAGAAATGGTGAAAGCCCATCATAGTGTTGCAACTAGCAATGCTAATATATGGGTATGATACTGGTTGAAAAGGAAAGTCTAAGGTCTTGTATGTTACTAGAAGGAAAGGTAAAAAATATAACATGGGACTGTATAGCATAGTGAAACCTCATGTGAAATATGAATATGGGTAATATTGCATACATAAAACTTTTTCCTTGAAACAGAACAAATGAATGTTAATGCTACAAATTGTTACTATCAGACAAAATATAACGTAAGCAAACTATGGACAGTAATGTATAGTACTATATTAATAATCTTCCATTGAGTGCAAAGACAAGGAAATATACTAAGTGAAAGAAACTAGAGAAAAGGTACTACATATTGTTGACTCCATTTATACAATATAAATACAAATAAATTAGAGACAGAAACAGAACAGCATCTATGTATAGCAGGAGAAGGACAGAGAAATTGAGAGGTGATTATTAAGGGATAGAGTTATTTGTTTTTCCTTTATTAATATTATTATTATTGGAATAATGAAAACCCTCACATTGAAGTGATAAATGCACAAGTCTGTGATTTTATCAAATACCACTGATTGTACTCTTTAGATGGGTTGTATGTCTTATGAATAAGTGTCAAAAGATTGATTAAAAAGAAATCCATGAAACTGCACAACACTGTGTACCCTAAGTTAGACCATGGATTATGGCTAATAGTACAGGTATAGAAATGTGCTTTCATCAGCTGTAAAAAATGTACCACATCAGTGCAAGGTGTTAATAATTGGTGGTATATGGGAACCCTGTATTTTTTGCAGTTGTTTTGTAAACCCACAACTTCTCTAATTAAAAAGAAAAAAGGCAAAAAGAAAGACGAAAAAAAAAAAGAGGCAGTTGGGAGCACGAGCAAACTAATTCTCTCCCTAGCAAAGGGCAGCACGTGGCACTGGGCGCCTCTATCCTGGAATGCGGAGCTGGAGGATCAAGAGCCGCTGCTGGACAGAGGGCCATTTCCAGATCCCCACTGCCCACTGGTACATACACCACCTGTGATACAAAGAAACCCTTTCTTCTCTGACCAACCTCTAAAAAGGTCATATCTTGTTTTAAAGCTCTAATTTTTTACATTTCCCTCTCTGGCAGTATTATTCAAATAATTTATGTTTTAAACACAAACTTTTAAATTCATTTCTAGGGTGAATTCTGACTGGATCCATAAGAATGTATATGCTGTAGATTTGTGACTTGGGGGCTTGACTGACCTATGGCTGGAGTGGGGATTCTCAAGAAGAGTTTGTGAAATGGTTTGAATGAAGGAAGCCACTCCTCCTCACACTTAAACATAACTCTTTTTTTCTGGCTTTTCTTTCCGGTGCAAGTCTAGTATAACCTGATTATTTGTATAACTCAATCATACAGATTTTTTTATTTCCCAAAAGAAAATAATCCATATGATTCTAGTGAAAGGTTCCCAAGTTCAAACCTTATTTTCTTAACTAAAAGGCCATGGGGTGAAGCTATAGGAAGAAATGCAATTAGGCGCAAATGCCTGAACCTGCCATGTATCTTTTTCTTTATTATTAATATTAGCAACAACTATTTGCTGAATACATTGGGGCCCTGAACAAAAGAAAATGTGACAATTTTATTCTACCTTCTTGTTTTCCTAACCATTCTAGGTTCTAGGACATAGGATTTAGTGACCTCAAAAGGTACACTGAGAAAAAAGAATTCCTCAAGCTAGAAGGATTTTGGATATGAAATCATTAGAGTAGAGCAGGATTTTCAAATGTACTTCTAACTGGAAACTACAACATTAAATATAATACATTTTCCTCTAAAATGAAGTGAGAGACAAACAAGGTCTGCGACTGTAAGACTTGCACTCTGAAAAAAACCTCTAATATTGGATTTTTTCATCTGACAGCAAAAATTTCCTAATGACAAGGTTGTGAAATTTTTCCTTTCAACGAAATGAGTTGGATGTGGAAACACAGTGCAAAGAATGGATTTCCTCATGTCACACGATCCGGTCTAAAGTCACACGTAAAAATACAGTTTGCTTCAAAGAGGGAGAAACTCAGGAATTCTGAACTGATGGTGATTTAAATAAAATGCCTCAAACACTGTCAAAAACTTCTTTCTTTTTAAAAGAATCTGGTCTAGCATTTTAGAAATGCTAAGAACAGGTGCTCATCTGAGTAGAAACAGAAGCCCTAACTGAGATAAATGCTCCCCATCAGGTTCAACAGGGGACCTTTTCCAGTCACTTGTTCCTCATGTAACCCCAGGATTCCAAATTCTACTGCTGCTTATTTATTTTGTAGGGCTTTCAGATTCTCTGAAGTCAGAATCAAGGAACCCCTTAGGCTCTTTCTGTAGAAGGTGAACCTACGCACACGTGTTTGGATGAACTTCAGATATTCCGTCCCGGCGCTTAGCGCAGCTGCCAGCTCTGGGACTTGTTTCTGCACCATGCTCTGCTGCATCCAAGGCTCCGCCAAGGCAGCCTCAGGCTTGACCGGAGATGCCAGCACCCTGCTTCAAGCAGAGCAGCACTTTACACAATGTGGGTCTGCGTGTGATTTCATTAGAAGTAGGATCTTCTGCTTAGTAGTAAAATAAAAAAAACTTAAGCACACAACCCTAGACCCTGAGAGCAAACCCAGGTAACCGCGCCGGGAGGGCAGAGCTGGACGGGCCGAGTGAGTCTTCCTGAGCCTCAGGGCTGAGGTCTTCTGAACTTGACATCCCCCGGCCGTGGCCTCTGCTGTGGGGTCTGGCACTGCTCCTGGCCCACAGCGACTGCTTTTATTGTTCACTACCAGCTGTCATTTAGAGACAGAATGAGCCTGCTTCACATCAGACTAGGGACCCGCTGCGGTCACCTCCCCAAGGAAAGTGCTGGGCCCAGCTCACCTTGTCACTGTCCAGCGTGTTCTGAGAGGTCCGCGAGGCGATTGAAATGGTATCCGGCTGGCTGCTGCCGTCGCCTTGGCTATCCAAGTCTTCTCCATCCCTGGAGACGAAAAGAAACTCGTAATTCCTGTCACTGCTGGACCTTTTTCCAAGGCTGGTGAAGATCTTGCGTGACTCAGTGGAGGAATAATAGATTTCTTTAAAGAGCCACAAGCCTGCTGCCACCACCACGGGGACAAGGACAAATGCTCTTTGTGGCGCAGTGGCTTTGTGCTAAGGGTCTCACGTGCTTCATTCCGTTTAATCCGTACAATGACAACACACGGCTGAGAGGATGACTTCCATTTTATAAGGAAATAAAAAGCATCCAGAGCTCTTATAACTTGCCAAGGTTTACACGATGAGGAAGACACCCCAGGGGCTCTTAGCAGCTAGGCTGCAGAATTTCCCATGAGGTAAAAGCACCTATGGTCATGAGTCCTCACTGCAATTGACATGTCAAATGCACATGGAGCATCCACAGGGAAAACTCTGGTAGAAAAGAATTTATAACCATTTGGGCACCATTCTTGGGTGAGACCCGACTCCCCCATGTGCAGTGAACGAACATGGGCTGGGCCGGGAGACTGCTGAGGGCATCACACGCAGCCCTTCGTTTATGCTAAGCCAATGGTGGCTCTTGACAAAGCAGCTGCATTACTCAAAATGATGCATACACAGACTGCTTTTAAAAACATTCCACAAAATATCTGGGGGAAAATGGTTTTGCAAAACAGTACGTTAATGCTGCCCTTTTTTTAGTTAAGTAAACAAAATAAAAAACTTCCCGGGCACTGACCTCCTTCCCTTCTGCCGTGCAGCAGGGGCTGTTTTGGGAATATGAATCGGCTCCTTCAGGGCTCCTTTCAGATGAATTGTCCTTTCTTGTATGACTTCTCGAATGTGCTTTATCCAGTCCTGCTTGTTCTCTATACTGGAAGCCTTAAAAAGGTGTTAGAATCCATTAGGACATAGAAGGGACTTTTTCCATATCCTACACTAAATATACTCAGGTCTCTGCAGGCCTGGAGTTTCCTACTTTAAAACTAGCTTTTCAGCAGAATAGCAACCACATCTTTTGTTTAATTTGCCACCAAATAAATTACCCTAATTTAAAATATTTTTCCATCAAGACAATTTTTATTTTAAAGCATATGTAATCCAGATCTAAGAATATTCTAATAATTAATCATTTCCAACCCTAAGCAAGGCCTTTTAAGCAGCCCTGAGTAAATACGAGAAAACAGCAAACTCCAAACCAAAACTCTGTCTAGGCGATTAGGCCGAGACTATGTGTAGGTCAGTAGCTCACAACCAGCCAGCAGGACCGGCATATCTCGCCACCTGGTCCCCTGGACAGCTGTTAATGGGGGCCACTGCTGCTGCATTTACCATGTGCTCCCGGGTGTTCTCCATGGAGTATTCTTGGTTCATAAATGAGGAACTGAGGCGTGAACACGTTAAGAAATCTGCCCAAGGCCTTCCTGCTGGCAGGTGGAGCAGCTGTAATTCCAGGGAGTTGGGTGCTGGAGACCATCCTTGTGTGTGCTGCCTTTAGCTAGCGCTAATTATATTGCTACAACAGAGAGGTGGTGGAATTCACCTCAACATCCCAATACAATGATGGAGAACTGGTTAGTGAAAATGACCTGCAGTCAACAGTCATTAAGTATTTGTTGAATGGACACACAGGGACATATGGCATTGCTTTTCCAGATTTTTCTCTCACTTTGCCTCTGCTTACATGGTTTGGGTCTTAGTAACATTTATAAAATTCCCTTTTGGAGAACACCAACCTCCTGTGATATAAGCCTCATTCCCTGTAAATGATTAAAACAAATGCCCAGGGAATTATAGATAAGATGATGGAAGAAGGGGAAATTGACATTTTCAAATTGTGTACTTTTGTAAAAATATAACAATCAAAGTTCACGCTGGGAAAGGAAATGCAAATTGATAATCTTCTTTCTAAATAAAATATTTTCACTGGAGGACGTATCTTTAAAGTTACTTATGCATAGTGATGGGGAAATCAATGAAGGATAAAGCTAGCCCCTGTTCCTGTACCCAGATCTGATACCAGGATAGCCCTAGGCCCATGTCTTCCAGGGTGGGAGGCAGGGGCCTAGGGGACAGGGAGCTTATGTGTGAAGTAAAAGTGCCTCAGAATGCAAAACTTTGAAAACTTCAAGATCTGCTGGAATTTAAATTCCTGGTATAAATGATTGGGAGGTAAAAGAAGAGCCTGAGTTAGAACCTTTGGAGAAGTTTGTGATCAATCAAGGAAACACTTAATATGGTTTAGAAATGAAGAAAAATGATTTAAGAGCATGGATTAATAGGAGAGCAATTCTCTTAACCATAAAGAACTTAGACAAGGAAAAGAAAAGTGCCTGCTTTTCAGAAATAGTAAGAAAGAATAACCCAGCTAAAATACTAAAAATGTTAAGTAAAGGTCCTCCTTGGCTAAGAGTAGGGAATCATTTGTTTCATACTCTTAGTAGTTCTAAACTATTAAAGGACTTGGAAATAAAATTCTCCTTTCCAGACTACAAAAGTCAAAAAGACCAAATTTTGTTTTATGACTTGCTAAGCCCTCACCACCATTGCCAACATCACCTCCACCACCACCGCTATCACCCCTTCCCTCTATGCTGCCACCCACACCCCCATCACCATCTACACTGCTTCCAACACGACCATCACCTCCACCACCTCCATCACTACCACCATTGCCCCAACACGCCAAAGCAATCTCTGAAATTACTGAAAACATAATTTCATTTAGTCCTTCCATGGTAGGTAGAAAAATCTTACCCCAAATTCCCTATAAAGTATTTCATCTGGTATAGCCTGCAGGAAGTCTTCAATTGTCTTGTGAACCTTTTACTATATCCTGAGTAAAAGCAGTCCATGTCTGGCTAAAATACCTGACACTCTCTCAGAAGCACCTTTTGGCATTTGCCATTGCATCATACATGGATAACTATGTCATAGAAAGTGGAAGTTTTAAGGTCTAGGGAATACATTATAAGCTTTCAGAAAAACCCAGTTATCTAATATTTAGCTATTGGTGCAATTTACATTTTACGGGGCTTTATGCCAGTGCTAACAAGTACACAGTGGGCTGCTAATCACGTATTCACTGCAAAAACAATCCATCATTTTACATGTGAATACACTTTAATAACACAATGGCAGCAACAGTCAGCAGTCACCGAAGTTCAAGCTCTGAAAAAGCTGGGTACAGATAAATAACTCAGTTTCTGGAAATACTGAGGAGAAGCTAAAAGGTATGTAAGAGACGAAATAGCTGGCATGTGGAGTCCCATTAAGCTTTTGGCTTGTCTCCCAATAGTCTACAAATCTCCAGCTACATCTTCCCCTAAACAACCCAAAGCTGCTTATGGCCTTTCCAGACAGCTCTAAAAGACAGTTCCATCTATATTTTCTCAAACACAGACGAGGAGTACATCAAGCACTCTTTACAGAGCTCTTTGCCATTTCTAGGAGAGGTCAGTATAATCAAAAGAGAGTACAATCAGATATTCAAATATTTAAAGATATTTTCCTTCCCTGAAGATTATATACCCAGGGGCAGCCCAAGTGGTTTTGAACACCCCTTTATGACAGGGTCAAGCTGTGGCACTGGTGATCATTCCCAAACTAGAAAGCCAAAGAGCTCAGGACCCATGGAGACTCACAGATTCGTCAGGCACCTATTTTCTTTTGAACACTCAAGGTCAATTATGCAGTGAGAGCTGCTGGTTCCTATCAGGGTCCTGGACCTTTACTTTCTGAGTCGCCCACAGAATGCCTAATTCTCTCTAAGACCAGAAGAATGAGAGAAATTAAAAAGACCTTTCTTCGTTTTAGCTTACAGTAGGTCAGTGAAAGTTTAGCTCAAATTATTTCATCACCAGAACATCAAACTTTTTCCACTGTTCTTTTTGGGCCAGTCGCCAATCCCAAGAGAACAAATAAACTTATATGCAAAACCATTATGTTCCTAAAACAAGAAAAAGGCCTATACACAGCTATGATAAACATTCACACAACACATTCTTAAACCTCAAATGGACCTACCTTAAGGACAATTTTATTATCTGAAGTTGGTGTCCTCCCCACCCACAGTGCGAATTTGCAAGGATCTCCTTCAACATGTTCTGTGACACCCAACTCTGAGGTCTGGATAAAAAAATAATTCCATAATTAGGCTACGGTAAAATTCTGGTGGGATATAGAACAGAGACCAAGAAAACAGTTTGTGGTTACTTGTGCTCATGGCAGGTTATGACGATATAGTTCATTCGTCATAGGTCATTCATTCTTAGAGCTCATTTCAGCTAACATGAGGAAATTTCTTTTTCAGACTACACTTGGTTGGTTTTGTATCTTCATTTTCTCTGAGCACCTTTACCAGAGCTACCAATGCATGGTCAAAGAGCAAAAAATTTAGAGGAAGGAACCCAAAAGATCTGAAAAAACCTACTATCGGGAAAATCAAGAATTGGCTATAAATTACAAAATGACTCTTTCCTAGTTTTATGTTTTAACAGCTCAGTTATCCCAATTTGTTTATCAATAGCTTTAACTTTAGTATTTCACCAATAATTTAAGGGCCAAGAGATCAAATTCTTCCCCGTGCCCTATAGGCAGCTGTAACACGCTTATACAGAAGAGTGCCAGCGCAGGTCAGCCTTCCTCCCTCCCCCCACAATGCGTTCTTCAGCAAAGGAGTGAATCAGCAGCTCCAGAGCTGGCCTCTGAGGGAAACGTTGTATTTAAAAGGTAAATTAAATGAAGATGTATCAGCTCCTAAAACAGACCAGCTTCATCTCTGAGGACAGATTAAAGTGAGCTAGTCAAATTACTCACCAGCAACATTGCTTTTTTTTCTTTCAAGTGAGAATATGATCTAAAATGATGTAAGGCAAGCTGTGCTCCAAAAGATAATCTCAAACAGGATATAAGCCAAAGAAAATGATATGAAAATCCTCAATTTGAATTTGCAGATTCCAGATTATTAGGATGATTTATTCGTACTTCGTAGTACTTTATTATTTTAGGGATTTGATTAATACACGTATGTCATGAAAATGTATACTGCATAAATTGTTCAAATTCCAAATATCTATCAATATTTACGGTATCTTCCATACCTTGTACAAAGAAGAAACCAAATTCTATTGCATTTTCTGTTCTTCCTCTGATGCTTTTTTAGTAGTTTTGTCCAATCCTACCCCTGCCCCGCCCTGCCCAGCAATTATGCGATGCTAGTTTTTGGAGATATTACCCAAGATGGAGGTAAAGTGGACATGGAAGGCTTACACCAGCCTCAAACTTTTCTGAGAGTAGACCTGTGCTTTTATAAAGAGTTCCATTGGGGTTACTATTAAAATAAAAAGGACCATGTATGTTTCTCTTGATAGAAAGTATACCACATGAAATAAGGATTAAAATGCATTGCTTTTGATTTTTACCCACAATAAAAAAAATTTTAAAAATGCATTGCTGCATTTAACAAGCAGTTAAGGCGGACTGTCTCTAGCTAGGTGGGATTATGAAACTTTATTTTTGCCTACATAAATTTTATCTAATCTTTAGGGAAAAAAAACCCAACTTTATTTTTAATAATAAGAAAAATTCCCATCATTATGAATCCATAATGTGCCACCCAGTATGGCTGCTTGAGTATAGATTCTAGTGTTGATGAATGAAAAATTAATGATATAAGAACATAGTTAATCACAGTCTGATATGATCAATTTATTTACAAATCTAGTTAAGACACATAGGAGATAAATGGTTGAAGCTCACTTAAAGAGTGTTTTCTCTTATACTGCAGAGCTTTGATTCTATGGAATTTAGAAAAAACAAGTTTCCGAAGTCTACTGAAACTCAAGAGGGCCCTCTACTGGATTCCAGAGGGTCAGAATTTCACTAAAGAAGATGGAAACAATTTTAGACTTTCACATTTAGGGCAGTGTGGAAGGTCCAACCGAAGGCAATAAACGGCAATTTTTCTCTACCTACAAAAAGGGTCCAATCGTGTTACATTTAAACTTAAAATTTTCAACTCCTATACTTACAAACAATTTGCTTTTATAAAGGTACTTGCTTCTCCCACTGGAATCTTTCACTTCTTTACTAAATACTAAGGACATTTCAAAAAGGAAGAGATGTCGTTCTCGACCCTTTCGAATTAAGGTTTTGGGGTCCCACACTTGGAAGGATTCCTGTAGGATGAGTTCTCCCTGAGACTCAATATTTTCATCAAACCCTGTAACAAGAAGAAAAGCAGACACAATCAACTTGAAAGAAAAAATAATGCACAAGAAAGCATTATTAGCATTTAAACATTTGCAAATGCCCATCAGTTTAAGTCTCAGAGCATTTACAAAATTTGCCTGGACCACATTTTTTTATTATTATTTTTTTAAAAGTTTTAAAAGATACTTACATTACATAAAGATTACATAAATGTTACACAAAAGATATAGAGATTCCCATATGCCCCACTCCCCACACTTCCCACTTCCTCCCACATGAACATCCTTCATTAGTGTGGCACATTCATTACAACTGATAAATGGGCATCCTGGTTTTTAAAATGTGTCAAGGGCAGGGCTGACCCCCCATCTATTAACACCTTTTAATCCATGCAATTTGGCCAATGCACTCCTTTTATCCCACTATTCTCCCAAGATCCAGCCAGTTACCAAGTTCTTAATGATCTATTGCTCCATCCCCCTGCTCTTCCTGCCAACACCCTGTCTAGGCTCTTAGCTGCCCTGACCTTGGAGTTTCCCACCAGGGCCCCTGACTCCAGTCTCCCCACCTCTGATCCAGCCTACAAGGGCTAATTCCTCCTAAAATACCACTTGGCTCACGCGTTCCTTTTCAATGATTTCTCACGGTTCTACTCTGAGTTCCGTCTTCTCAGTTGGGCATCTAGACCACCTACAATCTGGTTTAAACAACCAACTTGTCCTCATTCTTCACTCCCACCCATATGATTCACTGACTTATCTCCAGCCCACCACCTTGGGCTGGACCCTCTCACTGCTTCCCCAGCCTAGAATACCTTCTCCTAGCCATCTGTAAGGGCCTCTTCTGGTCTCCCTTCCTGAACACCTCCGTGGGCACGGATCCTTGTGAGTCCTCCCTCCTTTTAACTTACACATTCTCGGGTCACACACTGGCTTTCACTGCTGGTCACCTCTTCAGGGAAGTGGCCTGCTTTACCACATGGACTCCAAGCTCCTAGGGCTTAGCCAAGCAGGCACCTGGGACAGAAGCTGCTGGTCATCTCCCAACACCCACTCTCCCCTTCTCCTCTAAGCCCTCTCTATGATGCTCAAAATCAGTACTGGGTTTCCCAGTGTTGGGGATTGACTCATGGCCCCCACAAAAGGCCTGTTCAGGTCTCAACCCCCGGTCCTGTGGGTGTAAGCCCATTTGTAACCAGGACTTTTGGAGATGTTGTTTGTTAAGGTGCCCAAACTCAATGAGGGCGGGCCTTAATCCAACAGGGCTGAAGCCTTTATAAGCAAAAGAAATTGGACAAGGAAAGAGAAGCTAGAAGACAGAAGACAATGGAACATGGAAGAGAAAGGAGAAGATGTTGCCATGTGCATGGCCCCGTGACGGAAAAGCCAAGGAATCCCAAAGATTCCTTGCCAGCCAGAAGATACCGACCCTGAGAGAAAGAAAGCCTTTTAGCCTCTGCAACTGAGAGCCAATAAATTCCTGTTGTTAAGCCAACCCACTGTGTGCTATCTGTTTTGGCTGCTGCAGAACTGAAACATTCAGCTTCCCATCGGGGCAGCGTGACTCACATTAGGGTGGTAGGTAGATGTGTGCCACCTCTCGCTTCTGCCCTTGCAGGTTCCCTCCCTTTCCTCTTTGCCCACTTCCTTCCACTAATGCTAGATGGAGCATTAACAGGGTCTTGAAACAACTGGACCTGGCCAGCAGAGCAATGTCCTAGGACTGGATAGAAACTGGAGCAGAGCTGGCACCCTCAACGATATCAAAAACAGCTGCCAGACCAGCTCAAGGTTTTACACAACAGAAAGAAAAATCCATCTTGCATCGGCTCTCATTTCTGGGTCTCTATCACACACAGCGGCATCTATGCCCTAACTAATACTGTGCTCAGTGTTATTGATGGTAATGACACAGACTAGCAAAATCATCCGGGGAAGTATTACTTATTGTTAATTTCTATGATTGCTTCTGGTGAGAAAACAATTTCTTTGTTGCAGCCTTCAAGAGAAGCACTGAAACCAATTCTTTAGAAAATAAGACATTCTCATCTAGATTCTTAACCTCTAACTACACGTAGTGAGATAAAGCCAAGACGGTCAGGGCGCAGGGAAGCCATTCACAAACAGCTTCAGTGGAAATGGTCCAGGGGCCCGCAACAGGAGGGTGGGGCCGGTTACCTTCCAGCATGCTTAGGTGCATGGCGTCGTTGGCGCGCTTCGGCACGCTGAGCATCACCTCGAGGCCGTCTTTAATCTCCCCTTTCCCTTCCTCACAGCATGTGAGCAGCTCCTGTAGAAGACCAATACCCAGAAGTAGCCAAAGCCTGAGAAATGCTCCATCAACAAGATCATTGCAGAAATGAAGTATATGAAAACCTAGGCTATGCGCAAGATAAACCAGACAGTGGTCAGCTGGGCAAGTGTACTCATGAAAAACGGATCACTGCCTCTTTTTCCATGCCTGGAAGGGTGTGTCCTGCCCACAGCAGAATATTCATTCACATCAGAGCACACCAGAGGCAGTCTTATTTCAAGATGAAATTAGTATGCCTGTTAACCACCAAGCCTCAAAAATGGTAAAAATATTTAATTACAGTAGTAAAACACAATACGCTCCCGGTTAAATCTGAAAGTGGCACCAGAGTCAAACCAGCAGCTTCTATTCTTCCTGTGTGGTCACTGTGGGACTCTGAGCTCTTTGGTGTGGTTCGTGTGATGCCACATCTAGTCTGAGACTGTCAGAGCAATGCAGCAGGAACAGGAACGCCGCTGGAGTATTTCCTTGTGCATAGGATGTCTGAAAAAGCTCAGTGAATGAACGGCACCTCCCTGGGGAAAGCTAGGGGAAGTAGAGGACTATCCATTATTAAATGGATGATAGCAGGAACAATAAATCACATTGTGGGGTCTCCTAGCTATTTTCTTACCAGTACATTAACGATCATGATCAGTCAGTAACAGTGACACCGCTTGTTTGTGGTGGTGCCGCCGCTGTTCTGGTGCTCAAGGAAAGAGGGGCACTGCAGTCGCTCTGGCTGTGTGCTGGACAGTTTGGAGCAAGCAGGTGACCTGAAAAGCACTTTTACTCGTGACCAGATGGTATTTATATGTCATTCTGAGCAGCTTGGCAAAAGTGCTTTAAAAGTGCAACATACTGAAACCAAGTTCATTGACAGAAAACCTGCCTTGCTGGGAAGCTCAAAATGGCTTATTTCTGTTTTCTTGAAGAACCCTTGGGCAGAATAGAGTCAGGCTTATACATCAGGGCACCAGCTGAACAGTGACTGACTAGATGGGAGAGCACCACGAAAGGAATCTTTATACAATCACAGGTCAAAAATAAAGCACTTCAATCTCAAGGACACCAAGAGGCAAACTGCCTTTGCAGAATTAGCAAAGGGTGAGTTGAATATAAACAACTTAGCCCCCTGACCTCTTACAACACGTTAAGAGCAAATACCTATTTCTGCAGTGATGGTAATAAAATCACTTAATAGGATTTTGGCAGGGGAGGCAGGAGAGATTTTACAACAGAAAAGTCCCGTAATAGTATCACTTTCACCAGAAAGAATGGCGTCACCTGTTAGTGTTTCTAGAGTTTTCTTATTAATGCATTCCTAGTTCTCTCCTCTGTACTTCTTACATATCCACAACCATTACACTCTGGCCTCCTGCTCAGTGCCGAGGACAGGGGAAGACCCATCAAATACTGTTTCCAAGATGAAGGATGTTGCCTGCACTCGAATGCGTAAGGGAGTGGTACGGTGAACATCACCAGGCAGAAGTTACAAAGTATTTTCACATTAGCAAGAAAAGTTTGTATCAGTTAAATTTCTGCATTCCACAAGATGAACTTTTCTTTACCATTCTACTGTCAAGACTAATTGTATTTATTTTTTTTCACATGTTTGATTTTAATTCAGAAAAAATTTAAATCAGTATGAGTTAAATGCATGTGATTTGGATGCACTAGATGCTCCAAAAAGGTATGTGCAACAGATGGCTAGAAACCACAGTGACGGAAGGGCTCTTTGTGGGTTCAGTGCAAAACCCAGGCACCCACCAGATCTGGAGTCAGGTCGGGCCCCAGATCATGGGACCCAGTGATGACTCTGGGCACACTCTCTGGCCGCTCCGAGGCCAGTTTCCACTCCTGCAGACCAGCAGGCAGCAAGGTGAGGAGGTGCCAAGTCCATGGCACAGTGCCTGGCCCATGGCCAGCAAGCTACAACAGGGCACAAACTAATGGCACTAAATAACAAGGATGGTGAGTGTGCACTCATTCCTCAATTTACGCTTGAGACTAGGAGCTGTCAGCGCAGTGCAGGCGTATAATCAAGGAATTTACTCTTATCTAACTGCTGCCGTGAGAAATTAGGGCAATGAACAACAATGAGCACAAACCCAAAGTCAACTTCCTAGGTGTCATTTTAAAAATTTAGGGTAATATACATAAATAGAAAAATGCCAAAATAGTAATGCATAATCCAGTTCAGTGTGAAAATGTTTCATACATACTTTTAAGAGGAGCTGATATTTTGTTATTCGCTGAACAGGTTTGATAAGGTAGGAAGAGATGGAATTGGCTAATCCATGCCGCTGCTGTATCTCCTGTATCAAAAAATATATATATATTTAAAATATCACTGGGTAAGTCAGGAAGCAGGAATTAAAACTTACATTTATTTAAATGAATTTAGATGAATACACACATATCACAATTTTTCTCCTGTAAATATGAAGTGGAAATCACTATTGTGTGTTAGCGTTAGTGTTTTAAATACACTAACGTAAAAATAAGAAGTCTCAGTCCAGTGTTACTCTGAACAGAGAGGCAGGGTTTCCTCTGAACGACTGGTGTTCATGTGCAAAGACAGAAACAGGCGTGGCACCCGGTCCCCCCACTGGCCGTGCACCCCAGGCCAGCTCAAGTCCAGCAGTCAGCACCAGGTCGCCCTCTCTCCTAACGCAGCAACTGATGCGCCTGCTGCGTCCACACCCTGAGTGCAGACCACCCAGCACGGCAAAACGCCCCTGCCCAGGACTCCGCTCTCCTAGGAGGGGCCTCCGTCCCCCTCAGGACAAACGTGTGTACATCAGTGTAACACATCATAACCAAGACACAGAACACTTCCAACAGCATGGAAGGCTCCTCATGCCCCTTTCCAATAATCCCCCCACAGGCCCTGCCCCCACCACCAGGAGTCAGCCCCTGTACTTCTCATATTCTAGAATTTCATATAAAAGGAATCAGACAGATTTTTTTTCAGTGACTGGCTTGCTCCACTCAACATAACGGTTCTGAAACTGACCTATGTTGTTGCGTGCACCAAGTTTATTCCTTTTTATTGTTGAATACTATTCCATTTCATGAATACAATACATCTGGGAGATATTATAATGCCTTTAACACCATGTTTTATAACATTTACAGAAATGCATCTTGGAGATTTCTAACCAGCCAATCTTGGTGTTTCTTCTGACATCCTTATTTACCTAATTATAGGGTTACCACTTCAAATATGGCTATAAGATCACAGGACTTTTCTAGAATACCTGACAAGTGTTTAATCCTGCTTAAATAACATAGTTTCCTTTTTCTTCAAGGCAGTTAGTTTATTAAAGTAAACTTTCTTGCTTCTAAAACTTTAATTTAGACGGAGGAAGGCAGAGAGCTGGGGGTAAAATCAGAGGTTCTTCCTTGTTGGTCAGCTTTATACTTTGCATATATATAATAATTTGCTGGCTGTTTGTATCCGTCCAGTGAGTAATCACCATTAACAAGATATTCAGGTTCTAACACTTAAAAAGGGTCTTTTAAAAAATCACCCCATTTTATTTCAACAGAAGAAAATATAAGAACATTCTGACACAAATGGGATAAAAATGAAAATAAACATGTATCATCGACTGGGTAAAAGTTAGGAGTAATGGCGCATTACATTTATATTAAATAAGACTTAAGGGAACGCCATAGCTTTCTTAGTAATCTATTACTTACATCAAAATAGGATCCTGCATGCTCTAATATCAGCTGCGTGGAGTCGGGCTTATTTTTGCAGTATGTGACATACATCTGAAACTTGTCTGCCTATAAGCAAACACATATTGAACATCTCATTTAAACTGCAACAAGTCCAAGAGTGGTCAATTTTTATGTGGAAAAGACATTGTGTCTATAAAGGACATTGATGCTCCAATAAAAGAAACCATTTCAAAAAGGAAACTATTAAAATCAGAAGCACAACCTGCTGATACTACACATTCTTGAAGACTCGGATCAGCTGTCACCACCTCCAGCAGCTTTCCCTGGCCCTGGCAAGGCGGGGATGGGCACCTGCCCTCTCTCTTCCCATAGAGCTGTGTGTACGCAAGCCTGGGAGCAAGCTTACGACAGCACCAACACCGCATTCTGTGTGTGCCTCCTCGCTGACCCAGGGATGCTCCCCGGCGGGGCGGGCTCTCATCTGTCGGGGACTCCCCAGGGTCAGGCAGAGGCCTGTCCCACTCCACGTTCTATCTCAAACCATCATGACTGGCAATAAAAAACCCATGCCACAACAATAACTAGCTGGAGAATGCAATTCTTTGAGAAAAGGTTTGTTTCTCTGTGGGCAAGGAAAAGTATTCAGCAGAATGTGGTGACTTAAAGGAAACAAAAATGATATTCCTTCTACCTTCTTGCAATGTCACTAAATAGTTGTGAGAGAACAAGTAGCTGCGGATTCATTACCCAAGTAACAAAGCAATGTCCAACATCCTCCGGCAACTGCTCATACTTTTCCAACTCCTTCAGGAATATGCTGCGCAGAATAAAAATGATATCATGAAAGGAAAATGATTATTATAGAGCTTTAAAACATTTTCCTAGTGAGATGAGATACCGCAACTTAGACCAAATATACCATAACTCCAGACAGGACCTGAATTTCATCATTTCAATCAAGTGAAGTGAAAAATCTGTGCCTTCTAGATTTTAAGATTCCACAAAATGTGTAGCTTTTAACTAGGGTAAAATAATATGACCAACAGCCAACCAGTTTAGCCTTCAAACACTTCTAAGAGATATTCTGACCCAGGAGCTGACTCCTGGGAAAGCGCCGGCACTTGGCTGCTAAGAAGACAATCGAGGGTTGTAAAGATTCAAGGTGAGGAACGAGGTCAGCATTGCAGTGGCTTCCGGGGTGGGAGGCAGGAGACAGGGCAGATGGGCCACCTCTGGCCCCTGGCATCATCTCACCCCAGGCTATTTGGCTTCAGAGACGCTGCTTAAAGGAGCTTTTCCTGCTATTGTTTTTTTTTCAAATCTTAAAAAAAACTCACACGTTTATTGTGGAACGTGTATTTCATTTTGGTCAAATTACGTATTTGTGCCTTCTTTTTTCTTATTATAAAAGAGCAAACAACAACACCGGCCAGCAGGCCCAGGGTTCTAAAACTCTTCTTTCTTTTAACCCTAAAAAGTACTGATGTGGCAGCTGATGATTCAACTCGAGAGAAGTCAAAGTACCTACAAAAGCAGTTTTCACAGTTTCCCTAAACCTATTTCTGCAAGAAAAAAGTATAAATATAAAACTGAGTGTGTATTAAGTCTCTAGAGTGTCAAAGTCTTGCTGGGGAAAG
The DNA here is from genome assembly GCA_026826555.1 of Tolypeutes matacus. Taxonomy (NCBI): domain Eukaryota; kingdom Metazoa; phylum Chordata; class Mammalia; order Cingulata; family Chlamyphoridae; genus Tolypeutes; species Tolypeutes matacus. The sequence continues at coordinate 18,712,328 of JAKSZT010010858.1, forward strand.
ACCGACATGATTCATTCAGATAATTTAGACAAAATCATTGAAATCTATGCTTATGTCAATTGCAAACGTTTTATTTCTTATTGTCAAATTCAGCACAGTACCCAGATTTCAAGAGTAAAAAGCTCCCCAAAGTTAAGCCCACTCACTTATTATGAAACTCATAGATTTCCTGCATGTTTCCGAAGATAATGAGCTCTTTGTTCACAATGCCAGGTGGGATCTCCTCTACCCCGCTGGTCATTTCCCACAGGTAGGTCTGGCCAGGAGGGAAACACAGAGATTAGACAAAAATTGTACCAACTTTCCAAGAACAGCCATTTCTCTGACATCTGTGAATACATGCTTGGAGCTACCATGTAACTGAAAAATATATCATAAGAATGGAAGCTTTTACAAAATAATGTGAAAGACTTCTTTCAAAAAGCCCCTCAGCTGCTATAAACACTTGAGAAATGTTGCTGTATTTTACAACTCTAAACTTGTCTCAGCTTCAGATTTTGGAATTAACATACTCCATGAAGTACAAGTTTTCATTATATTAATACTGAGCATTATTTGCCAATCACATTTAGTAGGCACATGTCTCTGAAATTGCTGTAAAATACTATACAAAAAGAATGTCAGCCAGGCCATCATGTGATAAAGGGAATGAAAGAATTAATGCTGTATCATCTCTGTAACGTGTGAAAAACAAGCCTAGAACTTCATAGAACTGTGGAAAATGTAGCTAGCTGCTTGACCATACTTTAAATCTCAAAAACAACAGCAGAAAATGTGATTATTCTAACAACTAGCGATAGGTAAAAATAAAAATAAAAATGACAAGATTATACTTAATCTAAGTATAAATAAAAACAAGCAAAATAAAAACAAAACTTACTTACATCCATACACTCCCGAAGGTCTCTTACATAGGCCTTTTCAGTTTGAATGAGCTCAGCCATTATGAACCTTAAACAGAGTGAGATGGCACAGAGTTCAGGACATGTGCTTATTTTACTATTTACTTTTCTGCATTTAAGACTTAATAAAGTGGTTTAAAAAGCACCAGCCAGTGATGTGCTCTGGAGAATTAAATCAAGACTAGGTAGAACAATAACAATCATATCAAGCTGGGGACGGATGTGGCTCAAACGACTGGGCATCCATCTCCCATATGGAGGGACCTGGGTTCGATCCCCAGGACCTCCTGGTAAAATAAATAAATAAATAAAATAAAATGTTGAATAATAATAATAATAATAATAATAATATCCAGCTATTAATTCAAAGGGAAAAAACGATTTTGGAAAAGGTGTTACTGAGGCACTTCTAGATGAGGGTCGCGGCGCCTGTGCTACTAACTGTCCTTTCTGGCTGCAAGACACTCTGTAGTGTCTACCCCACCTGCCCAGTGTGACAACCAAAACATCTCTGGACACTGCCAAATGTCTTCTGGTGGGCAGAACTGCCCCTGGTTGAGAACAACTGTTTTAGAACAAATCTCTTGTCTTTATTAAAATCTAGTAATCTAGTATTGCTTACTAATTGGCAACTTTTAAACACTGAAATTTCCGTCATCCACTTCTTAACATTACCACTCATGACCTATTGACAAGTGATATTAAATGACAAATGATACTGAATTTACAAATTATATTAAAACAACCTGTCCACCCCAAAGAAATAAGGGCACAGGATAAAAACAGTAAGACACTGTTTCTGAAACAAATGATAAGGGGTCAGTGGATACGGTGAACCACTGCTGCAAAAGCAAAGCACATTCAGAGCAACTAAAGACATTAATGCTGCTTGATATCAAAGCACACACTGAAGCACATTTCGCCAAATGACACTTTCTTTACTTTCTGAATGACTCCCGGTAGTTCTTATAGACTAGCTTACTCTTTCCTGCGGGCAGACTTCCGCTTTTCTTCATTAAGTTCATGAGCAGCGTCCCGGAGTTTCACCTCTGACCCAGGGATGCTGGCCGGAATGATATCTAGCTGAAGACTTTTACTCTGCAGAGTAAGAGAGCCAACGAGTGAACTTAATCCAGTCAACTCAGAGGACATCAGGAGAATAACCATGGTTTATTCTGTTTACACAAAGCCATTTACCGATTTGTTGGAATCTGAAGAAATCCCCAGGGCTTTCTCCAAAGAGGTCCTGTACTTCTCCATCCGCAGAGAGAAATCCCTGTACCTCTTATCCACAGCTGTAACACATTTTTTTATCTCTGCTGCATGGGCATGCCCCTTTTCACAAAAGCCATCCGCAAGCTGTATCAATAGCTTCACTCTCTCTTTGGTTTGCTGCAAAAACAACAGGAAAGTATTGTGAAGCAAATGAAACCAACTGTCAGGAACCAGAAAAAGAATAGCCACTGCCTACAACTTTGTGCTCTGAACAGGGGGAAAAATTGCAGATGATAGAAGCTATATGTTAAGACAGACTAAAATCTATGTCCAACTAATCTACCTCCCTGATTCCAGACTAGACATCTTTCCTCATCTCTTCCACTATGAATGACATTTTATGATTTCAAAGAAGAAAACTATACACTCTTTCAACAATGTCTTCATCCATACATACTCAGTAAAAATCTGTTCTCTGTACAATACTATGGTTTTGATCACTGTATGTATTTGTTACACAGAGCTGTGTAACAAAGACACCTCTCCTTGCTTTAGACATGTTTATTTGAGGTGCCCGATTAGACCAAAAGCCCTTTTAGGGCAGGAGCCACGTTAGTTTGGTTTTCATGAAGCACAGGCAGCAAAGATCCAACGCCCAGCCCCAGCAGGCCCTCAACCAAATCCCTCCGAAGCAACTTGGCAGTGCATGCTCATTTCCTTTGCAATTCTCAGTGGATCTGAAGAAAAATTCACTGCTTAGTCAGAAAATTATCTTCAAAGAGGCACTTTAAATTTTGTTCTCTGTTTCAGAACCTTTTCTAGGGGAAAAAAACATGATTTCATTCTATCTGTATGCAGAAAAGATCTTTGACTAAGTTAGGCATTATCTTTCTCCATTTTATAAAGTTAAGGATAAGCCCAGAGCAACAGTTAAATAGACGGCAGCAACCTTCCTCAGCTTCGCTCTTCAACAGATTTTAGTCAGAGCCATTTCATTTCTTGATAATAGCAGGCTTTCCACAACCTCCCCACTGGGCATTTCAAATGAGCACAGTTACTCTTCTGTGATGGAACCCATTATTTTTGGGTTAAGCTCTAACTAGAAAATCTTTACAACTAACGTTCAGGAGACTGATGAAAATCTCAAAAAGAAAGCAGGTCAGAGTTCAAGACCCAAATAAATGATCTTGTTTGTGAACTAGAAATACGGAGCCAGACTCCCCCAGGCAGCCTCTAGAACCAGCCTCTCCTGCATGCTCCTGCCTGGACCGGGCTCCTGGCGTCTCTGTCCAATACAGGTCCCCTTCTCCCCAGCCTGTGCCTCGCTGACACCTGCAGCTGCTCCCTGCCCCTGCCTGTCTGCTCTATTTTTTCCTCCGGGCACTCATCACCTTCCAACAGACAATGTGCTTTGCCGATTTGTTGCAATTCCTGCCTGTCCCCCTCCACAAGGCCAGGAATACTTGTTTGTTTTGCTTCCTGCTGTCTCAAGCACCTGCCTTGTGCCTGATTTACTGGGAAAAAAAATGGGCATTGGATTCTTCATGCAAGGTATACTGTGTCTACAACTGTAAGGGTGGAGGGATGACTCTTCACAAGCAAAAAAAAAAAAAAGCATATTGACTCAAGTTACATCAATATCTCTGTGGCAAAAAAATCACCAAAACTTAAATGTCAAAAACTTTTTAGGGCCGCCTCTATCTTGTGTGGAAATGAACTCAAGTGGAGTGACAGAAAAGGAAAATACCGATCAAACAAGCCTTCTGACTTGTCATCAGTATACTTTTCTGGATATATATAAAGACAAGCCTAATTATACAGAGAGGAAACAAAAAGTCAAAATTTCAGACTTGGAAGTATAAATTCTAAAAGGGATTTAACACAGAAGCATTATTAAATTTTAATATTCAAGATGAGAGGACTAATGTAGGATTTAAAAAAAAATTCGGTTGCCGAGATAAGGGTTCACTGCTGTGTGCCAAAAGCATGTGAAAGTTGTATCGTATCCTCATTTAAACACTTCTTTTTCATTGTTATAAATGCCATCAGTGGAGGATACCGCAAACTACCCACATCTTTAATGGGTTAAGAAAAATATTTAGTTTTTAAGTGCTGGGGTCATAGAAATGAAAAAGATGACACAGTCTGCTTACATTAAAACAGAAACCAACAGTAACCACCACCACCAAAAGATTTTTGTGTATGTACAGCACGCATGGTGAAATATACCTGCTGTCAGCACGTAACATCAATAGGCTGACACTGACTGTATGAGACTAGCTGCAACATGGAAGATTTCCTACAAGCAAAGCGTAGTAGGTTCATTAGTCTCGTGTGGATAAACTTCATTTAAGAAAACAACAACAACAACACTGTTCACACGGTTAACAGGCTTCTCCCCGGGGCTTTCCCTGGCCCCTCTACCCAAGACCTCATCTCACTTAACACATCGTGAACACCCTTCACTGTCAGGACCCAAATGGTGCCCTTAATTGTTTGTAGAGCTGCATAATATTTCACCATATGCACGTTCCCTTACTTGTCACAGCCCCACCAATGGATTTTTATGCTGTTTCCAATCTCTTCTCATTTAGACCACACTGCAAACGTAGGCCCATGCACCCGCGCTTTGCGCATACACGTGCAGCCACACACAGTTCAGGGTGTGCGTCTGTCGGGCAGGCAAACGGCAGGCACGCCTGCGCTGTGAGGGAGAAGCTGGGCTGGACTCCCCAGAGGCTTGCGGGTCACGCGCCCCAGAAACAGCGCCACGTGGGGCCCGGGGCCTCCCCAAGGCCATGTGCGATTGAAGCGTCTGTGGGGTGAAGTTGCCAATCTTTTCTTTATAGTTTTGTTTCATTCCCCAATGCAAGGATATAAACAAACAAACAACAACAACAACAACAAAAAAAAACGAAACAAAAAACCCAGTTTTTTTTCCTAGTGCTTTTAGGTTTACATTGCTTATATTGAAATCTTATATCCCTCTGGCATTTATTTTGTTATGAAGGTGAGATCTGAATCCAAATTACTTTTTTTCCAAAAGGCTATGTAACACCAATAAAAAAACACACCCACAAACAAGTCTAGACCTTTACTAAGACATATTTTATGGTTTTCCATCCTTATTCCATTTATCTCTAGACACTGTCATAAAAGTAGTTTTCATTTTAAAATTATATATATAGTGATTTGAACAACCTCATCATAGATATAATCAAGGAACCAGAGAAAAAAGAAAAGCCAGTTGAATTCTTGAGCCTACATGCCAAAAAGCACTTCATTTATCATGTTCCAAGGTAATCAAAAACCAGAACAGATCCATGCTCCGTGGTCTCAGGCACTTTTCAGCAGAGGACGGCACTGGACGTGGCGCACTGGTGCTCAGGACTGGCGGGAGCTGAGAGACTTCGGACAGCGGTGGGCGCCAGCCTCCGTGTGCATCAACACCCCCTGGTGAGCTACTTAAAGATGCCCGTGTGCAGGCCGCGCTCCTAAATTTCAGAGTCAGTATGTCTACGGTGAGGACCGAAATCTGCTTTTAGGTAGACACCCAAGACCTGGAGGCAGGTGGCGCTCGGAGGACAGTGCACAGGAATCTAGCTGAGCCTTAATCAGACAGTGATGAGAGGCTGCTGTCTGGCCTTACAGCTTTACCAGCTATACTGCTACCAACTACAAGAGTAGGACTGGAAGACTGTCCAGTCAGAGCTAGTGGCTCTCTATGTAACAAAAGAAAAACAGTTTCTCAGAAGATACTAAGATGTGCTGGCAGAAGGCAAGCAAGAGCAGCTCCCTCCTTTCAACATGAAAAACCAAAGGGCACCTCCCCACACCAAAGCAGGATGCTCTCTGATTAAAAGAAAGCCAGCCCGAAACTGAGGGAGAGCAAGAACTGCGAAGAAAAATAAAGCAAGGGGGATCTTTTCAAAATCTACTGGTTCCTCTGAGCACAACTCAATCTACGTAGTGCAGGACAGAGCTGTGTATCTGGGAAACAGAAAGGTGCCCACCAATGTCAGAGGCTTATGTCTGATACGAGTGCAGAGTGGGCCTGTGGATGAATGCCTTCTCCTCCAGTCACTACAGACCAACTTTGAGGGAAGGGGCAATGGAGGAATAAAGGGCAAATTCTTCCTATGACCCCCACTGGTGAAGCGCGGCTGCTCAGCGCAGGACTCGGTGGTGAGAGCCACTTCACAGCGGGTGTGTGGGGCGCCCAGCGCTGGGCAGTGGGCAGGCTCCTCGGCCTGTCGGGGAGTAGTCACCGCACCGTTCAAGTCAGTGCAAAGGAGAAGAGCTTAAATGTGAATTTTCCTTGATCATTAGGCATGCACTCCTCCACTGAGCACGGACCCTGCTCAGAGCGCCCCTCATACCCTCTCGGGGCCTGAGCCTCCCCCTCCCCGGATGCTCACGCACCCACTGAGGGCCAGGTCTTCTCAGGCCCTGGCGATCAGCCTATCTGCGACCCAACTAGATGGTGACACCTCCAGGCCAGGGACTGTGTGCACCCAGAGCCCAGCACCTCAAGGGCTGAGCGGAAAGAAATGTGTAGCTTTGGGGTGGGGAGGCAGAAATCGTTAAAAGAAAACATAAAACAGTACAAATAAACAGCACAAAACAACTGTCACCACCAGAAATTATTTTAAACCCTCTTAAGTTATGATTCAATGTGAGGTAAGGGCCACACAAGATCATCCATCTTATTTTATAGGAGAACATTTCTTTTTAGCCAAAAATATTATCCAGCTTGATCATTTATCTACTCTCAAATTTGAATTTCCAGCTTTCTATAAAACTTTAAATCTATCATTAAAAAAGGCACTTCTGAAAATATTAAGTATTCTAAAAAAGTTTGGGAAAAACAAACAAACAAAAAACCCACAGGTGGAAACAGCAATTTTAATGGAGTTTCAATACCGTTTTGAACTAAGAAAAAGAATCAGCCTCTGTAGTATGTATTTCAATTGGGAAAACATTCATGTCAATGTGCTAATACTAATATACTTGATTAAAAATTTATATTTACTTATATATATTATATATGTCACAAGGGTGTATTTTATTCTATTTTGATTTTCATGAGAAAAGTGAAAATGCCTCCAGTTTCATAAACAGTGAAGGGCCATTAACAAAGTCCATTAATTTAAACCCAGCCAATAACACAACAAAAGGCTTTCATGACTAAACTGAGTGTAAGCAATACTAATGTGATATTTCCATGAACTACAGACTCAGAATTCACCAGAGAATAAATAGAATGTGGTTAGAGAACGGAAAGCTAAGATTTAACCTTTGCGGAACTGGCAAAAAGTGGTTTGTAAATGTTTGGAAATGAATGAAATGGTGAAAGCATATCATAGATTTGTAATTAGGAGCTCTAACATATGGGTATGATAGTGGGCTTTTTTTTTTTTTTTTTTTTTGGAGTAATGAAAATGCTCTAATATTGATTGAAGTGATGTATGCACAACTCAGTGATTATACCAAGTGCCACCGATTGTACACTTTAGCTAAATTACATGGTTTATGAAAAACAAAAAAAATAGGGTGGGTTGGGGGAAAAACACACTAAATGTAAGATATGAGCTATAGTTAGTAGTAATACTTTGATGATATTCTTTCGAAAATTTGTTACGAATGTTTCACAACAATGCAAGGAATTTGTGGTGAGGTGATGTATAGAAGCCCTGTATGATGATATGCATGTTTGTTTTGTTAAGTTCACAACTTTTACTATACACTTATTGTTTATGTATGTTCATGTATGAATGATATACTTGAATAAATTGTTTTTAAAATGAGAAAAAAAATATTTAAGTCAGTAACACCAAATAGTATTTCATAGAAACAGCAGGTACTCAGTAAATACCTTGTAAAAGAATAAGGAAATGGACAGAGAAGGAAAGAAAAAAAAAAAAAACAAAAGAAAAGAGATGGGAGGTATTTACAGAAATCAGATGAACAAAAGGAGCAGTACCTAAAATTAACCCAGAACAATCCATTTAGTGCTCATCTCGTTTCTCCAATTTCATAATCTTAAGTGATACTTTTGAGAAGTATCTTATTCATATGATGATTTCTGAAGCAGGTTATTTTGGAAAACGCTTAGCTAAAGCTTTCAGTATAAGCCGTGAAACACAAGTGTCCCACCTACTTCCATTTACCTTGGCAGTGATCTGGAACTCCTCGTGCTCCTTCAGGAGCTCCTGGGTGTGCTGTATGCTGGAGCCCGTGGAGGTGTGCGTGGAAAGGTAGAACTCGCCGTTGTCATGGATCCATTCTAAAGCCTAAGGCGGGGAGGAATGGGAAAGTTCACGGCTATGCTTTTCTGAGCATCTCACTTACATGGGAAACCACAGGCCAAGGCTGGCACGCCTCAAGGAACACTCCCTCAAGAAGAGACAAGCTTCTGGAAAAAGTATCATAATTCCAAAATAATAAAAAAAATTGACATTCTAGAAAGTTACAATCATGTCACTTATTCAACAAAAAGAAAACGTTTAAGCTTCTTCTAACCAAGAACCTAAAGGCACAAAACCGGTTCCGTGAAAGAACCCCATGTGACCACCATGCTCTTTAAGGACTGAAGTGTGTGTGTGTGTGGGGGGCTGCAACCCTCGCATCGCTGAGCCGACAGAAACTTCACAGTGCTGTTGGCTGGGATGTTTTCATTGAAAAACAAACAAACAAACAAACAAACAAACAAACAAACAAAAAAGGCAGATACTGGATTCCCAACTTTTCTTCACCGTCCTGGGCCCAGGGGGAGTAGCCCAGCATGCAACCAGGTTCCCAGCTTTTATGGGGCTCCTGGAAAGGACCCATCTACATTACCGGGCTGGAGGTCACAGCCACATCAGTGTAGGGAAGAGAAAACCCCAGCAGGGGAGGAGCGCAGCTAGGGTGAGGCTGCAAGAAACAGCTCAGCCCCGGGCCACACAGCCTCACGAGTTTTCAGGAGAAGTCAGTTTTCAAATCACATTTTTATGTCTCTCCTGTGAAATCTACATATTTAGGAAATTTCAGCTTCCTGGCTGTATATGCATTCGCATGGCTATCCCACGGTTAATATTGTCACTGAAACATGGCAGAGAATCCTAGTAGGCAGTTCTTCAGAAGCCCGTCATTTATCCATTCACATAGCAAATCATCCCTGAGGGCTTACTAGGGAGTCAGGTAGAGGGTGAGGTGCCGGGCAAAAAGACAAGCTTAGAACCCAAGCCCTATCCCCAAACATGAACCCTACCACTAACCTACCCCTAACTCTACTCTAACCCTAACCAACCCTACCCAAACCCACCCCTAACCTACCCCTTCCCTCCCCTAGCCAAATTCTAACCTAACCTAGCCCTGACCTCAGCCTACCCTACCCCTACCCTAATCCAACCTACCCCTGACCTCACCCTACCCTAACTCACCCCTACCCATAATCCTATCCTAACCTATCCCTAACCTCACACTACACCTAACTCTAACCCTACCCTTAACCCACCCATACTCTAACCCATGACTTCACCCTACCCTTACTCCAATCTTAACCATATCCCTACCCTGGGATACACCAGGGAGGAGGAGAATTTAAAACAAATATACAGCATCAGAGGGCAGCGAGAAATGAGGGAGAAGAGACCTTACCTAGAAAGGGAGGTGAGACGAGGGACAGCTAAGCTGGGGCCTGGAGGCTGAGCAGGGACCAGATGGAGGGAGGAGCAGGGCAAGGCCCTCCGGGCAGAACAAATTGCACCACACACTAAGGGCTGAGCTGATGGGGCAGCTGCTGAAGGAAGGGAAGGCCAGGGAGGGCAGAGATGGGCAGGGGAGGCGGAGGCTGGAGGGCACAGCAGGCCCTGGAATTTTTCCTCAGAGCAACTGTGGGCACTGTGTAGAAAAGGGATGGGAGGGGAGAGTGCCAGGTGGGAATCTGGAATGGTGGTCTCGGTGAGAGGTGGAAGGGCTCACACTGGCGTGGTGGCTCTGGAGACGAAGGGGGCGGGTGCATGTGTGACAGTGGGAGGGCTGTACCCATGGGGCCAGAGGAGGCAAGGATGGGGGTCGGGAACAGCGGCAGGAGTCAAGAACGGCACGCCCAGTCATTCCTGAATGAGTAAGCAGCGGGGTGCAACACGCTGTGGAAGGGGGCAGGGACCACACGTGCATTCGGTAAGGCCAAAGCGGAGAGATGGTGGGGGTGGCTGGAATTATGAATCTAGAGCGGAGCAGAAAAGAGAAATGGAGGTCAGGGCTGGGAGTTCCAACAGACAGATAAGAAAGAGAGGAAAGAGAAGTGGGAAGAGCCCCAGACTGAGCCCTGGAAAGGCAACATTCAGGGGGAGATAAGAGGGAGGGCCCGCGAGGCAGGAGAACCAGGAGGACCCCGGGGGAGGTGGCACAGGAAGCTGGAGAGAGGGAGACGTCCTGGGGGCAGCGCCAACGCGGCGCAGAGCCCCTTGCCCACGTTCCCACCAGTGGCGCCGGCATCCACCCCATTAAGCTCACTGCACCATACTGGAAACTGTACAGTCAGTGAAGAACTTCACAGAATGTTCTACCGTGAGTAACCACTATTTACTACAGTACTGGGACTATGGCATGGTACAGGCCTACGAAGAAGTGAGAGGGGCCCACGGGGCATTGTCAGGTTTTAGTTTTGGCAGATAAGCCGACCTGAGCAAAAAAAGCAACGACCTATCCCATTACCTTTCTCTGCCAAGAGAACTATTTCCAATTTTGCTTCTATGTATCTGAATGATTCCTTATATTTCAACAAAGAGATAACAAAGAAAGATATGTGACAAAAGAATATTAAACAATCTCTAATTCAAAACAAAAATTAGGCCTCCCGTAATTCTGAAATATGGTTGAACTCTCTTTAAAATGTAAAGGAGGGAGTGGATATGGCTCCAGCGGTTAAGCGCCTGCTTCCCACATGGGAGGTCCCGGGTTCGGTTCCCGGATGTCTCCTGAAAACAAAAAAACAACTAGCAAACAAATGAAAAAAAAAAAACAACTCAGAAGAGCTGATGTGGCTCAGTGGTGCCTCAAAAAAAAAAAAAAGAATGTGCTCTGCCCCTCAATGCCGGAACTATGCTCACCACACAGATGCAGTCAGCTCCGAGCAGAGGCCAAGTCAGGGTTCAGATGCATGGGCGACAAGCACAGTGGACGGAGCTCTGGGAGCCGAGCGGCTCTGAGCACCGTGTCGCCCGCCGCAAGACATGGAGGTACCAAAGTGGAACAAAGCATGGCCCCTGAGCGGAAAACCTCTGCTGAGTAAAACCGAATTTTTCTTGGGTAGAGATTTGACGAAGGCCCTTAGGTGCCAGTCGCATATTAAGTTGCCAGGCCGATTCAGAGGACAGTCCAGATCCCAGAGTCATCTTCAGGACGTGGGTCACCACCGACTGGACAGCACTGGGGAGGCCCCAGGTGACCCAATGGTCAAGCCCATGGATGACAGGAGGTGACACCCGTCAGGCCCACCAGGGCCGGGCACACACAGGAGCCCAGAGACTGTGCGCTCGCCCCTCATTCCCCTCCTGACCCACTGAATTCCAGGCAAACGGATTATGGATTCTTAAGCCACCATTAAGGCCAAAGAGAACTAAAAGTCTTAATGTTCAAGATTTGGGTCAAACAGACTTTATCTCAAAATAATTGTCTTCAGTGATTGAGGATCAAGTGACTGAGGCAGGATCCACTAGCACCCATCATAGTATTTGCACACATGAACACCACAGAACTAATACTCCAAGACAATTTTAAAACAGTTGTCATAATTATTATTTGTATGATGCCGTCTTAAGTCTGAGGTAAATAGAGGAGAGAAAAATTAAGGGGCAGCCCTGCTGTTTGGGACAAAATCAAGAAATAATTTTTCCTTTTACAGGAAACTGCTAATTAAAATTCAAGAATGTTTTATTAGAAAGTGTTTTTCAAAACTGCTGAAAACACCAGAAATGGCCTGTCCCTGGAGGTCTCAGGGCAAGGTCGGGGTGCGGGGAGTGGTGGCTGACCTGCTTGGCGCTTCTTTCAAAGACCACGTACTGCTGGCACTGGTCCAGCCGTCTCTTTCTCATGGTCCAGTAATGCAATACCCTGTTCTCCCGCTGGAAGAGTTCATTCAAGATATCTGTGAGAATAAAGAAAAAGGCAGATATTAGTGCCTGCAGTCAGTGAAAACTGAAAACACCTGTCAAATCCCGTTCATTTTTAAAGAGTCTCATGCACATGCCACTGGGAGACAGAATGTGAAAAAACACTGCTTTCTTGCACACTGGTCTCATGAGCATGCCAGCTGGGTGCTCGTCACCCGCTAAGCCCAGTTCTTTATCTTATAACTGAAACCGGAGGAAACTCAGACCCCGGGTTTAGTCTCTAACCCCACAGGTGAGTGGGATTAGTGGGACAAGAATCCTTCATTTCCTCTGGGGCAATTCAACAATGGTTAGAAAAAACATCAGTATTAGGTATTTTAAGACTTTTTAAAAATATTTATCTATCGCCCCGTTGTTTTGCGTTCGCTGTCTGCTCTCTCTGTGTTCTTCTGTATCTGCTTGTATTCTCTTTAGGCAGCACCAGGAACTGATCCTGGGATCTTCCAGAGTGGAGAGAGGTGCTCAATATCACCTCAGCTCCCTGGTCTGCTGTGTCTCTTTTTGTTGCGTCATCTTGCTGCACCAGCTCTCCGCACAGGCAGCACTCCTGCACGTGCCGGCATTCCACGCCGGCCAGCACTCCAGGACGGGCCGGCATTCCACACGGGCCAGCACTCCTGCACGGGCCAGCATTGCATGCAGGGCAGCACTCCTGCACGGGCCGGCACTCCACGCCGGCCAGCACTCCTGCACGGGCCGGCCTTCCACGCGGGCCAGCACTCCGCGTGGTCCAGCTCACCACATGGGCCAGCCTGCCTTTCAGGGCCAGCTTGCTTTTCACCAGGAGGCCCCAGGAATCGAATCCTGGACCTCCTATATGGTAGACGGGAACCCAATTGCTTGAGCCACATGCGGTTCCCTTGTTTAAGACTTTTAAAACCCTCTAATCGAAGGAATTTAGTACATGTTAAAAGTAGTAAGTCAAACTGGTGGTACTAGATAAGGAAAAAAGTGTTATTTTTTTTCTTTTAACAAAAAAGCTTAGGAGATGAAAAGACATGGGCTAATGAGCAAAGCATATCAACATGAAGTTCATAATGTTTAAAAAAATGGCCAACAGACAAACAGAAACATGTTTACCCTCTCTCAAACGAGTCTATCTCTCACTATTTCCTGGCAAAGATGGGAAAGAACAGTGCTGGAAAGACTAAGGGAAACAGGCAGTTGTGAGCATACATTCCTGAGGGAGAAAACCCGAGTCCAACCCTTGTGGAGGGCAGCCCAGCATCAGGCCCTGGCTCTGAGTTGTGCCTGCACTTGGACCAGGACATCTCTTCCTGGCAGGTGTCTAGCCCTGCGGACCAGCCACTCGTGCTCAGTGAACTGCACTGTCTTACTCGGATGCACAAGCCTTGAAGCACCGGGAGAAATCCACATGCCCATCAGTCAGGGCCCAGGCTAAATCCATTAGGCTGTGCTCTGAAATGACACAGGATATTACAAAGGCAAAGCAGTTCATTAGATTAGGAGAATGACAGATGCTTAGCTCTATTATTCTGTGAAAGAAACAAATTGTGGAGGGCTATAACTCCATTTTTTAAATAAATAAAAAATTAAAAAGTGGGATGGGTGCGTTACATGTACACATTTATATTTATATGCATGGACAGGATGCATCAAAAAATCTTGGCAGTGGTTATCACCTCTGGCAAAGGAACTGGGTAGCTACATACGTTTGTATACCTTTAAATTTTTTCACAGAAAGTCTGTTTTACTCTAGAAAGTTATAAAGCAAACAAAAAACTTTGGGAAAAAAATTCTAAGACTGAAATAGCAAAATATTAAATATTAAGTTTTCCACAAGTAATTATTAAGTCCCAAGTAGCCTGGGTACTTTGTGAGAATCAAGAACTAAAGAGTAGCATTTACATATCAGCTCAGTTTTCATGCTGCATTATCTTAACTCCTTAAAAAAGGGAACCAATTTAGTGAAACAAATAAAGACTTTGAAATTTGAAGCACGTCACGAAAAAAATTAAGATACATTTAAATGAAAATATCTGCCATATAAAAATTAATATAAACCAATGGATGTTTTCTTGTCTCTCATTTTCTTAGTCTCTGCTCCAGCAGTTCTACATTTTGGCAAATGGGCAGCCAAGCAGTGCTAAGTGTCCTCTGGAAATGGGGGCTGGAGACGTGGGGCTTCCACACACTCCGCTCATGGGGTCGACTCCCCGCCTGGTCTCAGCTCCCGTGGGTCTCCCCGCCTCCTCTGCCACCAGTCCTCCCGCAGATTGACTGCTCCATCTTGTGGAAGACTGCTAGAGATGCAGCACAGAATATTCCATCTTCAATTCTTCACGGCATCTAGTGCTCTGATAAACGACAGCTAAAGTAGACTAGCTATCTAGTGTGTGAATATACGAAACATATTCTCCCCCACACATGTGCACCCAGACACTCTCCTGCCAGGTCACGACCACCTAGGAAGACAACCAGGAAGGCCCATGACATTGGAGCAGAGACAACAGAATGTGACCAATAAACAAAAGCTACTAAGAGAGGGCAGCAGGGAAATTATTTTTATGTGAAACGAGCCAAGTAAAGTAATGCCAACGCAAATAACCATGAAAATAACTTGCCAGCAATAAAATCTTGCACATGCTGAAAAATGATTGCTCTTGTTAGTCACTCATTTTCTCAAAAGGAAAGTCAACTAATGAATAAATAGAAATCTCATCTGTAGAACTTAAGAGGACTGTACTGGTATGACGGAAAATTATTCTATGACAACAGATGAATCAGATGAATAAAGAGTAAAATGAAATGTAAAACATTTTTGCCACCTATCTTTTTTTTTCCCTTTTTTAAGGGAGAAAAGAATCTTTATCCTTTCTTAACTGATTATTGTAAAATTTTCCCTATGAAATTCAGCTCTAAGGGTTCAGGCATGTGACCCTGGTCAAGTTGGTGAGTGACTCCGAGCCTCCGTTTCCACAGGTAATTAGCACCCATCTCCTGGGCTTACTAGGAGGATTAAAGCTCATGGAGTCGGGTCTAAGTATCAAGGTTGTCTAAAACAACACTCATCTTCTGCTGAGATCCATTTCCATGTCATTTCAATTTAACATATAAAAAACTATGGTTAAATTTAGGTTTTAAAATGCTTGAAAAAAATCTCATTGTAAAATATTCAATCAGAATTTATAGAGTAAAAATTGTGACTTCCCTTCACTTCCCATTCCCACTAATCCTATTATTTATAGTTTATATGTTTTTCCAGACTTTTTGCTAAGCATTTACAGATACATAAGATATAGCTAACAGACTTTTTATACTCAAGTGAAGACAAACCATATAATACAGTTTTACAATTTGTTTTGATGAATTAGCAATGTCTTAGTATAGAAAATTCATAAACCTTACATTTACAGCAATGATATTGGTACCAAATTTCTTGATTTGAACTTTTAAAAAAGTAATTTGCCTGTAGATACTTCTGGTTTTCATTCTTTTCCTTATTAAGATTTTCACTTATTTTAACAATGAAAGCTAATGGCAACAAATATTCTGAATGCTGCGTTTTCTTCCTGTTTATATTCTTCCATTTCATGCAAAAAATTATCAACCTATTCAATTTTTAATATATTTTATTTAACTAAGACAATTAGTGAGGACTTCACGAGACACGAAATGTACGTGACTTTAAACTAAGCCCAAGAGCAACATGTTAGAGCACATCTGGTTTGGGCCCTTGCCGCCGCGTCCAAGGCAGGTACTTACTCTTTACTTGCTGCTCAGGAGCTTTGATATGGGCCACCATGCCTGGCATGTTCACACTATTCCTGTGCAGGTATTTCAGGAAGACATCTGCGTTCCTTCTAGCAAGCGTGCAAGCCTGAGAAACGGTGGGAAGCAACATGCTGTTAGGGTCACTTTCACAAACAGATGCCAAGTCGACGTGGATGCCAACATCACGTGGGGCTAACGTGTGTTTCTACCTAAAACTTACATCTGCCCAGCTCAGGTTTGGAGAATGCATAAGGATAAATCCGATTTCAGTGTAAAAGAACAAAACACTCACTCTGTCTCACAGTGCCTGCTCTGACCCTGCCCTATGGAGGGGCTCAGGAAGCAGAGGACTAGGGGGTAGGGAGCTCTGGCCCACAGCTCCAGGGCAACGGAAGGCCTTCCCCAGTGGCGCCTTGAGAAGCCTGCAGGCCCTGGGAGAGACCCTGAGCAAGAGGGACCAGCTAAGCTGTGCCCACATTTCCGTGAAGGGCGGAGAGGCTATCTTTTCAGTTCATAGGTCATATGGCCTCTGTGTCCCTGTAGCAACTACTCAGCCCTGGGGGTGAAAAGCAGTCTTGGATACTACTAAATGAATGAGTGAGGCCAGTTTCAGCCCTTGGGGCATAATTTGAGACCTTTGGTTTAAGCCACTGAGTTTTGGAGTGGTTTGTTATGCCGTATGACTGGGGTAACAGACAACTGATCTTATATGTTTGCATTGTAAGATAAAGCGAATACATAATATCAGTGATGTGTTAAAAATCAAGATGTTTATATGTAAGAAAAGGGGTACAAATATAAGATTAAAGAAGTTAAAAGTCACCCTACCCCCAATTATTTTTGAAACATCAGTGGAGACTCATGATGTATTTTTCTCTTAGGAAAAAAAAAAAGAAAAAGCATCCTGGCTTTCTTCCATTTACTGAAAAGGCCTAGAAACAATGATGATCCCCAGTAGTAACAAACATTCCTGGTACCCAGACTGTGGACTCTAAAGATCAATTCCTGCCAGCAGGAGACTGAACTCCTTGAAGAAGAGATTAATTCCCGGTCTGGGACAGGAAATGTACAAGATGAGTCTGAAATAAGTAGTCAGACCAAATGGCTGAAGCTGAATGGGCTTATGCCAAAAGGACACAGGTGCCAACTTGACTTGAAGGGGCTCTTACTGGTGGGGCAAGTTGAATACTAAACGACAAATGACTTCTATCCATTGAACTGCACCAAGTATATTAAAATCCTGATGATATACTATAAAAATAATTAGTCATTTTTAGAGGTTGCCAGGTTAACTCATTTTTCTAAAAATAGGAAGGGAGGGAATCAAGCATTTACCCCGGTTTTCCTGTACAAATTATATTTCAGAATAGCCAAACAGCCAATGAGAGAAACTTCTTCCTTATATAATAATTCTAGCAAATCAGGGCAGAATGAACAATAGAATTAGAATATTAGCATTTTGCAACTCCAAATGAAATGGTACCACCACTGATTACTAACTCTATTTGGTGAAGACCTGATGGGGAAGTTCATAAAGGATGAATCCAGACTCACCACATTTGAACCACTTATAAATTTAAGGTCACACAGAAATAAGAGAACTCGATATCATGTCTCTCCTGATGTGAGGCAACAGGAATTCCAAAGCACACTTGCACAAGTCAAACCCATATCTGATCAAGGATCTCCCTCCAACAGAAATGCAGATTAACAGGATGGTGTTAAATGACACTATGGAACACAATTACCAAAATCCACAATGGGGTGTGGGGGGGACAGGACTCCACAGGACGAAAAACCCATTTTCCCAATTAATAAATGGTAATCAAAGGGATGGAGGGAACAGTCCAGATTGGGGGAAACAAAAAAGACTTAGGAGACATACTTTGTGTCTTAGGAGAAAATAAAATTGCAAAAAAAAAAATATAATATAAAGATGAAATTAGATTAGTAGTTATGTAGGGCTGTGGAATGATAGAGGAATTGCAAGGTGACTGCTAACGGTGTGGAGTTTTTCTTTTTTGAGTAAAGAAAGTATTCCAAAACTTTTCTGGTGAAGAAGGCACAACATTGTGATTATACTAAGACCCAGTGATTATACACTTAGGATAGATGGTATGGTATGTGAATATATCTCAATAAAACTGCTTTAAAATAAATATTTAAGAATAGCCAGAAAGAGCAGCTAGGTACAGGACAGGAAGCATAGGGAGAATGAGAGGTGATAAAGTTTTTGTCTGTTTTTAATTATTATTATTGAAATAATGAAAATGCTCTAATAATGCCTGAAGTGATGAATATACTACTATGTGATCATACCAAATACCACTGACTGTATACTTTGGATGGATTGAATGTTTTAGTAATATGTATCAATAAAACTAATTTCTTTTATTAAAAAAAAGAAAGAAAGAAAGAAAGAAAGAAATATAAAAGCCTGAGGGAGGGTCCACACATTTGCTGGGGTGCAGACAACAAGCCTGGCGTGATACAGCCAGCACTCAGGCGTGAGGGCCAGTATTCTGGACGTGTGTCACTGCCAGATGAGCGGACTGTGCTTGGCTCTTCATCAGACCAAGTGTAGAACACCAGATATGCCACAATCGGAGAGATTCGAACACATCTGCACTTAAGATAACATTCAAGAATTACTGTTAATTTTTAAAAATATGATAACGGTACTGCGGCTATGTGTTTCAGGAAGGGAAAAATCTAATGTTTACATACATCAGTATTTACAATAAGATGATATAATATCTAGAATTTAAAATAACGCAGGTGGTACATATGCCCACATGTTGATGACTGTTACCGCAGGGTGAGGAGCGCATAGAGGTTCATCATCCATTCCTCTATTTCTGTGTGTGTGTGCATATTATATATTCTATAGCCCCCTCCCCGCCCCGCCCATGGCTCCCTCGTCTGTGTGCTCGTCTTCTTTAGGAGACACTGGGAACTGAACCCGGGGCCTCCCATGTGGGAGGCAGGAGCCCAATTGCTGGAGCCACATCCACTCCGTCTGTATGTATTTTTAAATTTCCATAATAAAATATAAAAAAATAGCTGGTACACACACCACAAAAGGAATCTGAACAGGCTTTTTATTTTTTTGTTGTGTAGTTTTACCTAAATGACCTTCTTAATACTACTAAGACATTTACAATATCGTTTTATACTATATGGATTCCAGAGAAGAACCAATTAATTACATTATAATTACAACTTGTAATGATTCCAAGTCAAAACACCCTAACAGCCCTAACAGGGCTGGCATTAGTGAACTTAAATACCAGGGACACGTTGGGGCAGGGCCTTGAAGATCCTGTTTGAAATAGTTATGATTAGTGACTTCGGGTAAGCGCTAAGTCTTTTCCCACCCTGATCTGTTAAAAAAAAAAAAATCGCTGAAGTGGCAGCTCAAAAGAAGTCAAAAGATTTCTTTTTGAAAGAATCACAATTTATTTTCCTAGACTCAACAATAATGCTCTGCTGTCAGGATCACCTTCAGAAATGAAACAAAAATCATGAAATGTAACAGGAAATGGTGTCAGAGAGGTCAGAATGTCAAAGCAGAGAGAAAAACTAAACTTCATACAGCAGACAGGAAAGAAAACACTGCGCCTTTTTGATGGGTCTAAGTGGTAACGTAGAATTTCAGACATTTTTTTCAAGAGTTAAAGAATACAAGGTGGAAGCATTCAATGTTGAGCATTTCTAAACATTAGACCCTTATTAAAATTTAATTGTTTCAAAGCACATCTCTGACTTATACATGACAGAAAAAATAGAAATATGGCAAAATTATTTTGGAAAACTGTTCCCTTCGAGCGTCTCAGAATTAAAACTCACAGTGATAGATTTCTCTTGCAGGACCCATTTCCTTTATAAGTATCTGTGACTGATCCTGTAACCCGCACGAGATGCTCACACTGCATGTCTACTTGACCCTGCACTGTGCTTACACGTGTGCTGAGATAGAGGCTTTATTCCTAAAAGGAAGATTATTTTAAGCTATAGGCATTTTGTTTCACCAAATCAATCTTCAGAATCCGCTGGTACTGTGAGTTGTAATAACTTCCAACCATTCCTTAACCACACAGATTTCTAGTTCTTTCTCTATGAAAACTAAGAAATGGTGGAAACCATATGTGTTAGAATTCTCATTCATCAACTCACTCATCACTGACGTTACACAATCACTTTTCCATACAGCGTGAGCGCAGCGAGGTGTGAAGTGGAAATTTCCTGTGAAGAATGAAGGCTGGGCAGCATGAGCCTGCCACGCAGCCACGCAGGAGTCTCTGCAGCCTGCAGTTGCTCTGACTGGCAGTTGAGACCCCTCTACCACCTTCAAGTGACCCCTCGGTGATGTGTGTGCACGTTGTGGGGACAGCCAGCTCATACCTTCAGGAAGGCTTCCTTTTGTTCAAGGTGCTTGCTGATCATCGGCGTGACGTGGTCCGTCTCGGAATTGGGACCCAGTTTGTCGGCACCTCCACACCAGTCTTCTTCTCTCTTGTACTCCTGCTCCAGGCTCTCAAGAACACTGCAGACCTGTGAGCAGAAGCAAGACCACTAGGCATCAAATGCCACAGAAGAGCCTCGTTGGGAAGCATTTCCAGTCAGGCTTTGGGATGAATGTGCTGGCCAAAGGACCAAGAACCTGAGAAGGAGCCACAGGCTCAATCTCACTTGAGGACAGAAGCACAAATCAAAGTAGGCAGGCCTTTCAGGATAATAACAAAATAAAAGCTAAACGCCCTCTTTTCTTCTCTTGCTCTGATGTGTTTCAGGTCATATATTGAAAGGAGAGGAAAAGAGATGTAGTCTCAGCTACTTTCCAACTTATTATCCTTTGGTAACTAAGGTAAGCAAAAATAATTTTAACTCCAGAATACTCCTTACTCCTTTTCCTGCTTGACTTGAGATTGACCTGTTCTCTCATGAGTGACTTGTGCAGTAAAAATAAGCCCCAAGTAAAATGTCAGTTGGGAGCCCGAGGAAAGAAAGCGCTACCTGCTCAGAAGTCTTGTAGAAGGCGACAGATGCATTCACGAGCTTGAGGCGGTCCTCCATCTTGAGCATGAGCTGCTGCCAGTGGGAGGCCACTTTCTCGGCACAGTCCCTGATCAGATCCATGTCGTAGTGGTTGGCCTGCAGCATCGCTTCTGCCTTCTGCTGCACCTGCAGGGCGCTCTGATGTGTTTTCTAATGAAAAGAGACAGGAGAGTCAAGACCTCTTTACTGGGGCTCTCATGCATTCACTGGGAAAGGATTGGGTGGCTGCAGTTCCTCTGATCTTGATTTTCCACAAGCGGCTGCAGCGAATACTCATGGGGCCTTCTAAAATCCCTGCAGATGGTCCAGAAAAAAATTTTTATGCCTAGCAACAACTGAGCTTATATTGAAATTATCTAATGAAGAATGAAATCCATTAAGGCTTTCCAGAATGGGTATTGGTTATAGGTTTCTCAGCTTGAGAAAGGGCAGGAAAAACCCTTAACAACCAAAATTCTTACCAAAGCTGTTGAAGGATTCCAGGTTCATTATGCCTACTGAGCCTTCTTAGAATAGCGGCTGGCATCAAATGAACATTGGGAGAAAAAGCCCACCCCAATGCATGCTTTCCATTTCAATTTTTAACTTAAAATTTGGATGAGTGAAAAGTTCTCAAGAACCATTGATTTTAAAAAGAAATGAAAACAAAATAATTATAAGCTAAGGATTTTTTTTTTTTTTTTTTTTTTTAAGATTTTATTTATTTATTCATTTATCCCCCCCTTGCTGCTTGTGCTCGCTGGGTCAGCTAACCACGCCGTGCGGGCGGGCTTGCCTTCACCAGGAGGCTCCGGGAACCGAACCCGGGGCCTCCCATATGGTAAACGGGAGCCCTACTGATTGAGCCACAGCCGCTTCCCATAAGCTAAGGATTGAACTAACTGTTTTCCCTGGAGATTCATGCCCTGTAAGAAGTCTATCAACATGAAAGTAACATATCCATTAAGAATTTCTGCTCACTACAAGATCTGGCGAGGGGACAGAGAAGTTAAAAGTTCCCTTTGGCAAAGAGCTAGAACACTGCAGTATGGCAGTCAGGGGGGTAAAGGCTCTATTGCACACACATACATTCTTTAAAACTACAGCAAAATCTTGTATATAACCATAAAAATTGTTAATTATTCCACAAAAACATTGTACACAATATAATCCCATTGAAAAGCAATGCCCTTTATCCACAAATAGTTATTTACAGTGGCTATTTAACTCCTGGAAATTGCTTTGACACAGTGTACAATTTTCAGAAGACACCCGGAGTTGGAACTTCAGGAAGAAGCCCACCTGCCCCAAGGATCTGAAAATAAATTTATCTAGAGGGTAAAGAATGTGCGTTTCTGTGGCTTTCTTCTCTGGCTGCTGTAAGGTAGAGCAGGAAACAAGATGGTTTCTGTAATCAAATGTTTTTTTTCCTTGACTTGACCTTGACCGCCCATCATCAACACAACACAACACAACACAACACAACACAACACAACACAACACAACACAACACAACACCCTAAAAGGAATTAATCCATGTGCGGTGAGAGGTCATTCAAGTGAGCCTGGAAATGACCTGAGCCGGGCTGCTCGAGCCCCTGCATGTCACTGACAGGGCTCAGTTCTGCTGTCAGCATTTTTATCGAGAACAGCAAATTCATGGCTTGTGCGGGTCTCAGTGAGACCCCTGGAGGGGGTCTGCTTTCCTTTTTACAGCAGGAACATGCCTATACAGCCAACCAAATACAGAAACCCTCCGCCGGGCTCCACCATGGGCTCCCTGGTAGCCAGGTGCTCCTGAGTGCACAGAGGATGTCCTGCCAGGGCCCTCACCGCAGGCGGACAACGGGAGGCCCCCGGCCCCTCGGGGCCCTGGCATGAGCCACGCTGGCTGGGATGTGTCCTCACTTCAGTGCAGTCCCTGCTCTGCATCCTTTTCCTGTAATAAAGTGCAGGTTTGTAAACACTGCCGTCTGGGCCCCGTTTCACTGCCTCTGCTGGCGCCAGGTCTGGAACTCGGCCGGCCTGCCCCGAGGCTGGAAGGACGCGGGACCCTTACCTCGATGGCGTGCTGGAACTGCTCGTGCTCCCTCTGCAGCTGCTCGGCCTCTTGCAAGGAGCTGGCTGTGATGAGCCCGGCATTGAGCATGGATTCTCCGTTGCGAATCCAGCCCAGCACCTGAAACAAGACACAGGGTAACTCAAGCAGCATGCCTCTCGCGTGTGCACTGGCAATCGCAGTGACTTGATGCAGGTCTCCCAGGGGCCCAGCTCGGCGGGAGGCTCTGACTGCTTTGTTAGCCTTCAGTGGTATCTGATCATAGTGCTGCGTAGTGTTAATTAATGCTGTTATTTTTAGTAGAAATGGGAGCTGGGAAGGTTGAAGGTACAGCAGACTGCCAAAACTGTTTGAAGACCACACACTAGAAAACCGACTAATAATCAAGAAAAGTAGTTTTCATCCCCTTCTGTGCTAATGAACATGGAAGATGAAGCAATGGCTTGATAAGGGAACTGTTTTATTCACAAACTTATTTTCCAATTTAATGTCAACGTTAAATGACCTACAACCGAAGCACGAATTAAGCCATATTACAATCCTCAGGGTCAAACCATGAGATTCTCAACATCACACACAAAGAGAGAAGTCGATTCTGACATTGGAAGTCACAGAAATTGTGGAAGGTCATTCAACATTCAACATGGCAGAGACTCCAGTTGCAAACCCAATACACATTCTCCTCTTCTCGCTTTCAGAGAAAACCCCAACTTTTGGCAGAGCTTTGAAATAACATCCTCAGCCCCTATCAGAGCTTGGTCACACAAATGACACAATTCTGGCCAATAAGATCGGAGTGGTAGCCCAGGGGAATTTTGTGAAAACATTTCTTTTTTGATGTAGGTAATGTCTCTTTCTTGTCATCCTTAACCCCTCTTCCTGATGCCTGGAATGTGGAGGTGACGGTTGGGATTACAGCAGCCATTTGGTAACCATAAGGAAAAGGTTACATATTACAAAGATATCCATCTAACATTCCACGGAGCCACTGAATGAACACCAGCCACCTCCCACCTCCTGACTTGTTACATCAGAAAATCATTTTTCTGTCTTTTGGTCTCTGTTACATACAGGTAAATGCAATACTCAAAGGATATATTAGTTTCTTCTTTTATCTCTTAAATGTTTTTTTTTTTTTGGTCAGGAAGGACCACTATATTAACTGGTCTTTAAAAGGCAGGCCACGACATTTTGTTTTCTTTTATTAAAAATACCCACATTACTAAAAAACAAAACAAAACAAAAAACAAACAAACAAACAAAATACCCACATTACTGATGGCAGATGGGAGGCCAAAAAAGGGAGACCTCTTTTTAAAACAGTAAACCTGCTTTGAGGTCAGTGTCCCCCACCTGGGCACGACCCTGTGCCCACAGTACAGGGCACCTGAAATGCCCTCCAACCAAACACACATCTGCTTTTCTGTCCATGTGCCAGGATGCCACAGAGCCTACCTTCCCTGCGTCAGGCAAGCTGGTTTCTCGGTGGTTTCCCTGCTCACAAGAGGAATGTCATTTACATGCTGAAGATATGTACACCTGGAATCTCAGTGGCATGGAGGCAAAGCAATCCTTCCAAATGTTTCCATTTTATTTTCCTTGGCTGTTCTGGGATGGGGCATTATAGTGTCCTGACACCACAAGAAAAACCCCACCTCTACATAGCCTGTGATCCCTGAGCCCACCCAGGTGATAAACATGGTATTTGGTAGAAAGATCACAGTAATTCAGCATGGAGTCCTCTTGCTCAAGTTCACAGTGGACATGGCAACGTTAGGGTAACATATGCTTGTGTGCGAGAGTGTCAAGCGTATTACACAGCACGACAGCTGCGTGCTGACTGGGCACTGTCGTGCCCTAGGCTCCCACATCTAGGACCGGATGACACACTCCGTCTATAATTTGGTCTGTTCGTTCCTGCTTTATGGTCAGCCGTCTCCTTACCTGCTTCACTTCAGCCTGCAGATGGCGAAGCTGCACACACTGCTCCAGATGCTTCCGATGCTGCTCTGCTGCTAGATCCAGCTCCTGCTGCTTTTCATGAAGAAACTCCAACAGGTCCTGGACCCGCGTTGCCATATCTACATCTCTGTCACAAAGCAGCTCCACCCCTGTGGATGGTGAAGAGGGACCTTGGAACTCAGTCAGTATTGCAACTTCTGTTCTTAACTGGAGGACGACATGCAATCCTTTTTGTAAATTATCTGCCCAGCTGGGAGTCAGGTCTTTATTTTGAAGGTCAATTTCAAAGAGGGCATAGTCCAGCACAGATGAGTATGGATTTCTGCCTGCCTCCGAGCATGTTTGAGAGAATGCATGTGATGGGTTTCAAAACCAAATGTAATATGTAGCTAATCAATAGCTGGTGAAATTATTAAAACAAACTCATTTCCTATCAATTGACTTCTACATTGATTACTAGTGAAAACGTAATAAATGAGTGAACTTTGGTCCGTTTTTGTTATCCTCTGTATATACAGTTTACTCTTTAGAAAGCATTTAATTTGACTTGGGTAAAATGAGTAATGTAGTATAGAGTTTGTTGCTAAGTAAGCTTCTAATACTACAGAGTTATCTCTACATTTCTGAGCTTATAGAAGCATCTGCTGGTAAAATATAAACAAAGAAAAAGAAGCATAAAGAAAATGAAAATATTTTCTTGGGATATACATTTGGTTTGTGGAGATACTGCAATACATTCTTTTGTAAAAACTAAAATTCAGGCTACTTGAAATAATGTGTGAAAGAATTAAGGGTCAATACACCAACAATAATGTTAAATGTCATCCAATAATGTGAAAAATGCAAAATGTTTGCCTTTAAAGAGCAGTTATCTATGCTACCTATATTTAGAGGGGTTAATTTAACTTTGTAGCTATCACATTGAAATAAATAGGGCAAATTCTTGCAAGGACATGAAGAAATAACAAATGAGGCAGAATGGAATGTGCCTTCTTACCAGAGGCCTGTACTTCATTGACATACTGCAAAAGATCTTGCCCTTGGTGGATGACATCAAAGGTCAAGTTATTCATGGTCAAGGCCTTGTCCGCGTGGTGCTGGAGGCGCTGCTCTGCTACTGTGAGGTCCTCCGTGTCGAAGTCATTCATTTGCTGAGAAAGCTCATCATTCCAAGACTCAAGGTCTGAGATGATCTGACAGAGAGAAGTATCTGCTTAAGATCAAGGCTTAAAAAATTGTCCATCTCTCTCTCTATCTGCTGGGATATCCTATGAGGCCAGTAGGTAAGGAAGAGACTAATGTGAATGGGTCAAAAGGACATGGAAGCCAGCTGAAGAGGTCTTAGTGGCTACTGAGGTGTCAACTAGATCATCAAAAAGAAAAAGAGGTAAAAAGTCAAAGAGTAAGAACTAGGCCCAATAAAAAGACACCAGGGAACCAACCTTTATTCTAAAAACTGGTAATAAAGGAAAAAAATTAATCATGTAAGCATTCAATGATGAAGGAACGCTCATCTTTATAGATGAATCCAGCTACTAAGTTTAGAAAGAATAATAAAATTAGAGAATCACGTTTTTTCAAATTCTAATAAATCACCTCTTTCAGGCAATGATCATCATGAGAAAGGCTGGTGGGGAGCTGGACAATGGAAGGCTCAGGCTGCCACCACCTGGAGGTGGGTCCTGGTTACACGGATGATTGACACAAAAAAAAAAAGGAAAAAAGGAAGCTAGGTGGAGAGAGGATTCTCAATGGATGAACGAGCCATCAAACGCAGAAGTGGACCCTGGGTGCACCTGAGACCCTTGGCAAGCCTGAACACGGGCTGGGCACTCGAGGACATGAAGGCATGACGGTTATGTGGGTGCACTGTTTAATGAACTGCGGTTAGGTGAGAAAAGGCCCTCATATTTAGAGATACTTATGGATGTCTTTAGGGGTCAAATGACAGGCTGGCTAGGGTTTTCTTTAAAACATTTTAGTACAACAATAACCATGGGAAGGATAGTTGAAGAAAGTATGAACTAAATATATTACATAATCTCATGGAGTTATAATAACTTAAATATGGGTTACTAGAAAATAGAATGAGGCTACAAATGGAAAGCTGAGGGTTAACTAGTGAAGAATTGGTAAAAAGGATATGTGTTAATCTTTAGAAATGAATAGAAATACAACATTATGTTTGTAACTAGCAGTGCCATTATAAGGGTATGAACGGGGTTTAAAGGGAAAGCCTAAGGTCATGTAAACTACTAAAAGGGAAGCTAAAAAATGTAACATGGAACCATATAGCACAGTAAAACCTCATGTGAAATATTAATAGGGGTAACATTGTATAAATAAGATCGTTTTTCTTTGAAACTGAACTAATATATGCTAATACTACAAGATGTTAATATCAGACCACAAAAAAAAACACAAAAAAAACACATGACACTAAGTGAGAGAAACCAGACACAAAGTACTACAAATTTTATGATTCCATTTATATAAAATGTAAATACAAATCACTCTATAAAGATGAAATTAGGTGGTTATGTAGGGCTGGGGAAAGATAAGGGGATTGAGAGGTGACTGCTTAAGGGGTGTGGAATTATTCTTCTTGGAGTAATGAAATTGGTGTAGATTTTTTTGTGGTGATGAATGTACAATATTGTGATTGTACTAAAAGCTACTGACTGTACACTTTGGATGGATCGTATGGTGTGTGAATGTATCTCAATAAAACTGCTTAATAAAGAAATAAACAAACAAAAAGATTCTGTCTCTTATCCTATCTGCTAAACTCTACTTTCCCCTATTCCTGCTGCTGGAGAGTCCTCCATCTGCTATTCCTGCCTGCCTCAAAATGCAGAGTCCAGGCTGAGGGAGCCCCCTGATGCCCCAGGATGGCCTGTGTAGGAATTAGAATCACCCATGGCTCTTCTTTCCCTTGTCCACTTCTACAGAGGTGGACAGGGGTGAGACACACACAGAAGTCATCTGTGGGCAAGGACAGGAGGAGGCCGGTCAGGTGCCTCCTGGCACCTGGGCATGCACAGGAAGCCCTGGCTCCCTGCCA
Source organism: Tolypeutes matacus (assembly GCA_026826555.1). Taxonomy (NCBI): domain Eukaryota; kingdom Metazoa; phylum Chordata; class Mammalia; order Cingulata; family Chlamyphoridae; genus Tolypeutes; species Tolypeutes matacus. Next base: position 18,740,462 of record JAKSZT010010858.1, read on the forward strand.
TGGCTCGGGTCCCCTCCCCCACACCGGTGGGGAGCAGGGAGCAGGCCGCAGGCGACTCACATCGATAGCGTCCCGCTCAAATATGCGCAGCTGCAGGAAGAGCTCGAGCTTGATCTTGCGCTCCTGGAAGAGCTCCTCCATCTGGGACTGGGCCTCGTCCAGCTGCTGCAGCACCGTCTCGATGTGGCTGATGGAGCTGTTGTGCGGCGTCTTGTTGCTGGAGATGGCGGAGTCCCTGCGCACGAGCAGAGGAGGGAAGCGGGAGTGAACCAGACAAACAGGAATTGAGCGAGAGAGTCTCACATTGTTCGAGACCCCTGGCCAGATGAGGGGGAAGAGCCTAGCAGGAAACGCAGAAAGGGAGCGCACAGCCCCCCCCCTCCCCCCCCGAAAACAGTGTCAGGCTCCTTCCTCCGATCAGCACTTCCAAATCGGAGGACACACTAAGAAATCCTTTGGTGTTTTCCCACAGTAGGTCTTAGAAGTCTTACTGTTAAATAAAATTACTTTAGTGAGTTTTGGTTTGGGCCATTTTCCTCCTTAAAAAGAGAGAAAAAATGGTATCGTTTAGTGGAGGTAGTGAGAGGGTAAACTTCAATGCAGCCAAGCAAGCCTTCGTGAAGGAACGTGGGCCTGCCCCTCTCCTCACAAAGCAAACTTGAGTAGGAGTATCAGTGAGTGACAGCGGCTTTGGGGCAGGCCCGAAGGCACGGTTCTCGAAAGTGTAAATCAACCCCGTGCACAGAGAAATTTCAGGCATTACTAGGTAGGTGTTGGAGAAAGGGGGGGGGGGCGGAATCAATAAAAGCTGGATTGTAGGATGTTGTAATAAGAAAAATTATGGAGTTAAAAATAACTGTAAGGGAGGAAGAAGGGAGAGAAAATGGAGAGACCAGAAGGATGGATAGAGAAAGAGAAGTAGCTCACCTTTGCACTTAGAGGTTACTTGCTCTCCGTCCACCTAACTGGACAGAATGCTAGCCAATTGTTCAAAACCCTCGGGGGGGGGCAGCTCCCGGGGACCCACCTTAGCTGCTGTATGAGGTCCTCCCCCTCCTTGATCACGTTGACTGTCACTTGCAGGGTTGTCTGCTGCTGCTGGCCGAAGCGCTTGATGAGGTCCTGCACGGCCTCCACCGACTCCGCGTACACGTCGTCCAGCAGCTCCTTCTGCAGCTCCTCCAGCCAAGTCCACAGCTGTGGGGGAAGGGACAGAGCAGCCAGTGAGGAGAGGTTTGCTCCCCACTCCCAGCCAGGCCTGGCCTGCGTCAGGGGGGATCCTTGGGCGGCGGCTCCCTGGGAGGGAAGTGGTGGCAGGCTGCTCGGCGGCGAGAGATGGAAGGGAGGAAGGAAGGAAGGGAGGGTGGGAGGGAGGAGGGAGAGCATCCCAAGCAGTGCCACTGCCAGCGGAACACACACACACAAAGCAGTGGGAGACTGCGGCGTGGTGAGAAAATAAACAGGCAGCGCTGACGGGGACTGTCACAAAGGAGCCAAAAAGGGAAGGGAAGGAAGTCCCTCTTTCCAGCTCTTCCTAGACTCGGTCCAGAGTGCAACAGAAAAGAGGAAAGATGCCGTCGGACCACAGCTGCTCAACACAGAAGAGACCTTCTTGTAAGCATCTTCTTACACTTATTTAGGAGAGGGATCATTTCATTTCTAGCAGTGGCATTACACTCCAGTTAATTAATGAGCCATGCCTCTGAGGCACTGCTCACATCCCTCAGAAGAGAAGGAAGGATAAATCAGTCACCAGCTTGGTAAGAGTTGAAGGAAGGATAAATCAGTCACCAGCTTGGTAAGAGTTGAACCTGGGTTTGGCTCCACCAAACAGGCCACGTCACGAGACTGCTCCAGGCCTCTGGTGGGAAGAGTCCACAGACTGGAAACACTAAAATGCTTCTCTGCCTCCACCTGTAAATGCTTCTCTGAGGACCTAGCGGGTAAACAACAGAAATAGCAGGAGAGCTACTTTGGGCTTGGAGAACCTGAGCTGGGAGAGCAAGGTAATTTGCCTACTTCCTGGAAGTACACTAACTCCTTCAGATCTCTGGGGTACCATTTGGTGAACCAAAGAAAAAAGATAAATAATAATAATATTAAATTGAAAGGGCTCTGGGGGCTTAGAAGTGGTTTGTGTGTGGAGCACATCTTTTCTGGTTCCTCAGGGATGTAAAAAGGCCTCTGTGCTTTTGTACAGTCTATTAACAGTAGCTCTGAGCAAGCCAAGAGATGTCCATTCCACACTTGGTCCAAAGATTGCCAGCCTTAGGGCCAACTCATCGAAACCGTACTTGCAAAAATATATCGTGCTTGTTTAATCTTCTGTTTCCAAACTAATCTTTAAAAAAAAAAAAAAATCAGCTTCACTGAGAGTTATAACTGACATACCATAAATGGAACAAATTTCAAGTGTACACTTTGGTAAGTTTTGACACCTGGATGGATACTCTCAGGAAAAGACCTCGGCACACACCCATCACCCCAGAAGTTTCCTTGAGCCCCTTGGTCCTCCCTCCCTCTCCCCTCCCCTCCCCAGGCAATCCCTGATCTGCTTTCTGACACTATAGATGGGTCTGCATGTTCTAAAACGTGCACAACACGAATCATACAGTGCACTCTCTTTCTGTCTAGCTTTGTTGAGCCAGCAAATCTGTTCTGTGAGTCATCCAAAATTGACAGTCCATGCCTTCACACTGTTGAGGAGTATCCCGCTGTATGTATGCACCAAAGGTGGTTTATCCATTCACCTGTGGTCGGACACTGGGGTTGTTTCCAGGTTGGGGCAGTTACAAATAAAGCGGCTATAACCGTGTGCTTTTGTTTCTCTTGGGTGTGGCTGGATCATAGAGTAGGTCTGTGTTTAACATTTAAGAAACTGCCAAACTGTTCTCCAAAGCAAACGAATCATCTGATATTCCCACCAGCAGCATAGGAGAGTTCCTATTCCTTCACATCCTCACCAACACTTGGTACGGTCAGTCTTTTTAATTGTAGCCATTTTAGTGGGTGATCTTGTGGTTTTAATCTGCAATTTCCTAACAACTAATGATGGCAAATCTCACCTAACCTTTCAAATGAGTTCTTTTACATTAAACAATTCTTTAGTTAGGAACAGAGTATCATCAGATGGCTTTTTTTCTTTTCACTATGCAGGCAGAACCCAACTTCCAATTTTAATAAATTAGAGTTTAAAACAATACTACTACTCTGCAGCTGGTTCTCTGAGAAATAGTACATACCCAAAATATACTTATTGCTATCAGCAGGTCAATGGATACATTTCTAATGTAGCAGACTGATTTAAAGGTAAAACTGATGGCAAAACTCTTATTTTTCAATCAAGTTACTCAGGTTCCTGAGAGCTAGTTTTACTAAAAAATATTTAAAAAAATAAAACATTTATTAATTTTTCTTATATGATTTAGCCATTTTTTGCATATAAGTTATTATTACATTTCATACACTCCAGGAACTTTAGTCCAAGGAGTTTTGGAGGGAGGCCGGCTCAACTCCTTCATTTTACAGATTCAGGAAATGAGGCCGCAGGGGGGTGAAGTAGCCTGCCCAACATCCCCTCGGGTCTCTGGATTTAGCCACACTGTTTCAGTATTTTATTTTGACAGGAAAACTGCCATTCATGGACTCACCATACACTGACGGCACTGCCACTACCTGCTCTGAACCACCTTATAAAGAGCACATAATATGATAATCTCGTGGTCGTTTTTTGCTTGTTTGCTTGTTTTCACTGTCTTCTAAATTCTCACGACTATGGTAGCTTCATTCATAAATTACTGCAAGGAGGACAGCATTATGATAAACAATGAGGAAGCTTCCCATCTGCTCTATGCTTTCCTATTAAAAGGCATGCTAATTTGCAGTAAGCCATCCTGGATAGGAGAAACAGTCTCATCATCTGATTTAAGAAATGCTTTAACAAAGCAGTAGCTCTGCGGCTTAAGAAATCACTGAATTTCTCTGGGATTCAGTTTGCTAAAACTGAGATCCTAAGAATACCTACACCACCCTAGAGGAGTTACTAAGAGGACCAGATGAAAGAGGAGGCCTGAAAAGCACAGTGGGAATGGTCTATGCAAATGTTAATTACCTGAATTAAGGATGGACTCAAATTAACAGAATAGTCAGGATTTGCTGAAAGAAACCAAGTATGAGCCATTTGGGCTACTGTGAGCAAAAATGGAACAGAAAGAATATTTTAGCAAAACAAGGCCGTAATATTTTATCCAAAGAGTCAAAACATTTACCCAAAAGCTTCACAATTACCATCCATTAGATATTACCTACGAGGTCCCGGGACTTTTCTAGCTGAAATGGTTTTGTCTGCTTTTTCCTAACTTGCCAGACAGCAGGGTGGGGGGGTGAGTGGCCACCCCAGAGGCACTGCTTGCTCCCCAGTGGGGAAACCCCTCTCAGCTACCGGTGGCCCTTAGAGCCCTCCCGCCCCCCGATCATCTAGGACAAAGAGGACTTTGTGGCTGCATCCTTTTGCTGAAGAAGAAAATAGAAAATCATCTACTTCACTTCCTCCCTTCTTTCAAGATCCCAACCTTACACCTTTATTTGCCTGAGGCCACCCTCTACCTTGTCACTATGCCGTGTGTTGAAAGCTTCAAAAGAAAAAGAGTGTCCCTTAGTGTTGCCTCCCTGTGAACTGACCCTGGCTGAGTCACGGATAAAACCGAACAATCTAAGAATTTATACAGGGACACTGCCTATTAAACGTGGTACCCTGCCCCATCGCCAAATCTCCAGAAAAAGTGCTGCCCCAGCATTTTAGGCTCAAACATTCTGTGAGACTGAATGATTTAGGCAAATGTGCATCAAAAAAAGATCCTCAGAAGACACTTTATGCTCTTAAAATATCACGGCATATCTTTCTTCTTTCATCCTCATCTAAACAGAAGCGTTTATGAAAAGGAAGGTAAAGGAGCCAACTATAACACAAATACTGCATCTGCCTTACAGCAGAAGGTGCTGGACGCACTGGAGCCAGGAGACACGGAGTCCACTGAGGCCTGGAACCAAGTGGGGCCTCTGGTTTTAGCTGCACTACACCTCTAGGCTCTCACAGCACTGGCTGAAATTAGTATCTCTTTTCAATTTGTTGAGAAGACAGAAACACAGTTTTAATAAAGCCCATTTAAAAAGCCCAAGAAAACCAGCAAAACAGACAGAATCAAGGAAGTCAGCTGGCAGGGAGTCTGCATGACAGGGCACCGCTAGTACAGAACCCTTCAGGGCTGCTGTCCCACCTGCCCTCCTGGCCCTGGCCACACACCACTGCCACCACCTGCTGGGCCCTCCTCTCCCTGAAGCCCCGGGCCGGCCTCAGCCCTGCTCTGGTACTACAGGCGCCGTCTGCACCCTGCCTGGTGGCTCAGCAGCCTCTCTCCTGACTCAATGTGCAGGATGGGACGGGGCCCGAGGGCCTGCCTGGCCAAGGATGGCTGCAAACTTCCTCTTCTCCAACAGATGCGACCAAAAATGCCATTTAAGTTACAAAACCATTCAAACAAGTCTCACTTGTACACACTGTGAAGAGGAGCGAGGGAGGTCTAAAATGCCGTAGAGTCTGCTGGGAACGTGATGTTGAAGTGGGCTTCCACAGAGCACCACTGCATTAGCAGAAGAGTTCCTGTTTCTTCCATAAATACCAATTGAAATGAAACACTTCGCAGAGAAGGCAATATAGAGTGATTATGAGTGTGGCTTCTGAGGTGAGACGGTTCAAGTTCAAATCCTGACTTGACCTGCTGCACGTCTGGGTTTTCTCATCTAGAAAAAGGGCCTGGTAATAACACCCACCCTCAGAGCGTTACTGGGGAGGTGAAAACGAGGTAATGCAGACAGAGTTGAGAAGTAAATTTTAGCACTATCAGTACTTTTGTTCTTGTCAGAAAAATTCTTCTAATAAGAAATAGAATATTCACAGTTTTAAAAAGTCTTCTTTTTCTAAATATTTTTCAAAACATATCCAGGTTCCCACCAATCTTTCAAAACCTGCCACTTAGTCTGGAACCTAACACTGCCCTAAGCCTAAATCTCTATACCTAAAAATAGTACAGCATGAGGAAAAGTTGCTAGACTTAATATTTTGTAGAAACGGCTTCCCCTGGGTTCTAAGGGAAGTATCACAAGTTCTCGTGGGTCAGCCTTTTCCCTGCCCTGCAGTAATTTCTTTAAAAACCAGCATATTATTCCCGACAACATCCTGACCATTTCAACATGTGTCCACAGAGGAACGTGTCCATGGCGCCCGGGTGGAAGAGCCACTGCTGCTGGGATGGCAGTAACAGAAAGGGAAGCAAATGACGTGGAAGGAGCAAGGCTCCATCTGTAACCATGAGGTCCAAGGGCCTAGAGGCCCTTCTCTTCTTGGGAATTTTTCTTTCTGGCCCTACAGGAAATAGTCTCATTTAATTTGGAGAAAAAAAATTCAGGCAAAGGTCAATTTTTAATGTCAACTGGGAACGAACTAACACAACTCATAATTCAACATTATTCAGGAAAAGTCTATTTTTAGACTTTAAAAGGGTACCTATGAAGCCTAAAGTATTTCTGAATTAAGGCATGAGAAAAAATCACTATAATGTCTGTGAAATTTTTACTGAAGCCTCCTAGGGGTGAAAAAAAATTGTACTACTGCTGCACATGCTACAATGAAAAGATAAATCTCTCCTAACAGGAAGAGAGGAGCTGCACCGTGTCAGTTCACAGAGGCCTGGATTCTACTTCTAGAGTCTCGAGCTGGCCTGGCTGCCAGAGTTGGGCAACGCTGCCCCCTAGGGGCTCTCAGGGAGGCGGCGGCTCCAGGGAGGAAGACTCCCCATGCCTGTGGACGTGAGGGAGCCTGGCCCCTCCAGGCAGCCAGGAAGCCCCTTCCCCACAGACTTCCATACTGGGTGGAGCCAAAAGGAGGACCCTGTCCCTGTGAGTCCCGCAGATCTGGAGGGAGAGAGCCCCTGGAAAAGCCAGCCAGGAGCAGAGAAGGACCCTTCCTCACTACCTGGAGGGGGGAGATCCCACCCAAGCGGGCTCCTGGAGGAACTGGGTAGGGATCCCAGGAAAGGGCCGCACCTCCAGGTGATGAAGTGGGTGGTGCATTCTGAGGTGGGAAGGGAGAGAGGACAGAGGGCCCAAGCTGATGTGCGGTGGGATGCAGGCTCCAATCCTGTGTCTTGGTGCAAGGAGGACTGGATGAGGCTCCTTCCCCCATGAGGTACCAACTCCGTGACCTTGGGGAAACCCTCCTAGCTCTTGACTTCAGGTTTCTCACCCATGAAGTGCAATTCTCTCACTGTAATTCAGAACAGATGTGTGAGTGTACGCTATTCCTGTAAGCACCTGGTGAACGGAAGCAACTACCACTGCTACCTGCAACTGTTTTTGTCTGCTAGGCTGCTGAAAGCAGATACCATGAAACAGGGCAGCTTTTAACAATGGGAATTTATTAGCTTACAAGCTTACAGTTTTGAGGCTCAGAAAAATGTCCAAAGCAAGGCATCATCAAGGCAATGCTTTCTTCTTGATCCGTGGCTTCTCTGCCACATGATAAGGTACACGGTGGCATCTGCTGGTCTCTCCCTCATCTTCCGTGTTTCCTTGCTGGCAGCCTCTGCTTTCGTGGCTCGAGCTCATGAGCTCGTACTCTCTCTCTCACTTACAAAGGACTCCACTAAGAGGATTAAGACTGTCCTGACTGAGGTGGGCCACACCTTAACTGAAGAACCTCATCAAAAGGTCCTCCTTACAAGGGGTCCATACCCACAGGAAAGGGTGAACTTTAAGAACTTGCTTTTCTGGGGTACATACAGCTCCAAACCACCACAGCGTCCCAACTCCTGGTTTTGACAAAGGCCACGGTCAGGAACCAGTGGGGATGGGTGAGCACAACTCAGCGTGGGAAGTGTAAGAGCCACAGTCCCTGGAGGAGCTGCGAGCCAGGAGCAGAGGCAGGTAGTTTCAATGGCAACTTGCAGGGGGCCTTTCAGGAGCAACCTCAAAGCACATGACATGGGCTTCAGCTAGAAATGCAGGAAGCAGGGATAAAAGAGGAACCATTCCTGCCCTTTACAGCACAGTCCTCTGCCTGAAATGACAAACTGTGGTGCATGTAACTGTGCCCTGATTAGGGCAGAGTAGGGTTTGAGCAGTATCTTTTTATTCTTAGGTAGATGGGATAAAGGATGCCTAAGTATGATGGAAGAAAATCTACAAAGGCTTTACGTGGGGGGAGGGGCAGTCCCAGGCCATGTCATGGAACGATGTGCAGGTAAACGTGTGTAAGGGATACGGGAGCGGGTGTGGGCAGCCCTATACAACAGGCAGGAAGGGACACTGGAGGAGACGCCAGCACCAGAGGGAGAAACACTGCAGAGAGCTGGATATGGCAATGATGCCAGCCAGGGACAAGAGACGGACACAACTGACAAAGAGAAAGACGAAGGCAGAGGCAGTGGAGACTCAACCATGAGATAATTACATGAAGCCTAATGCTGCTAAAAATAGTCACTCTGATGATTCTTTCCTTGGGGACAATGTCATCACTTAAAGATTTTCAATTTTCTTTTCATTCCCCACATCACTGAAGGATAAGAGGCACTCTCTGCAGCAACAGGGGCTGCCTGCAAGTGTCAAGTTGGGAAAAAGCCTCTCCCTTCCTATGATGTCTTGAGAGCAACTAACATGGTTTACAGCTAGTCAAAGTGCAATTCCTTTTCAACACGACAACTCTTCAAAGACCCGAATACAGCAGACCCATTCCTAGCAAGCCAACATGGTATTCCTCGAGCTCTCCTAGCATGGCTTGCTCTGCAGCCCGTTCTCCTCGGAACAGTCTCCTCTTGCAAAGTGGGGGCTAGAAAGACGAAGGCGATACCATGTGTGATCCAAACGGCAGTGAGTGGGCAAGATGACTGCTTCCCTAGTGCATGGCTCTATTCTTTTCTTAATCACAGCCACGTTCACTGTTTTGGGGCATGATGTTGTTGGCTCTGACAATTAAGATTATGTAAGGTTTTTTAGCACATGCTGCTGCCACCTAGGTGACTCTCGTTCTGTACCTTCTGGGGTTAGTGGTTCTGAGTCAAGGGAGACTCATATAGTAAAACCTACAAAAGAAATTTCTATGATTGAGTTTGACTTATTTCTGCACAGATCTTTTGGGAATCTAATTATACCATCCAACAGACCCTTCCCCCATCATCTAGTTATTTTTTCCTTCCTTTTATTTAGGAAGATTTTGTTTTGTTTTGTTTTTAGAGAAGTTTTGGGTTTATAAAACAACCATTTGTAAAATACAAGCTTCCCATACAGCACCCTATTAACACCTCACACTGGAGTGCTACATTTCGTACAACTGATGAAAGCACATTTTTATAACCATACAGTTAACTTAGGGTTTACTGTGTTGTACACTTTCATGGATTTTTAAAAAAATATTTATTCTATTGCCATATATACAAACTAACATTTCCCTTTGAACCACATTCAGATATGTATTTCAGTGCCATTAATTACATTTGCAATGTCATCCTCTAGATTTTGATAAGCATGCCTTCCAGGTCAATCCAACCATTCCTGGGTTTTCTGCATAAGGATGGAGATCTACAACACTCAGCTCACCGACGTCACCAATGAGCCACACACCCCCATACCAACTTGTGAGGGTTTTCATGCATTGAGATCATTTCTGCTATGGCACCAAGGGTGTACACATTCTGTGGCAATTTGCCCATTTTCAATATAAACATCTTCCAATACAACAAAGGAAAGTGTTCCGGGTCCCTGATGACCTCTCCCTCTCCTGACCAGGTTAGGTGGCACCACTTCAGAGACCTGGATGCAGAGTCTATGAAGCTACAGAAGGTGGAGGTGACACCGTTTTCTCCTGCGGGGCTGCAGGTCCACCTGAGACGACTCACTGTCACCTCCGATCACTACATCTGTCAGCAAGTCTGATTCACTGTGGTTTTGGACTGAAAACCACTTCCTCTTCGTACCCTGTGTCTGAGTAACATCTTACCTATCAGACACACTTCCTTCTTGGCAGTAGGTTTTGGGGGCGGGGGGCTTTTGGGCTTATGTTAACTGACATCCTCAGGTGATTCTGTTTTACAGCCATTCAGATAAGGCCAGGTTCAACTAACTGCACTAACATGCAGCCCACCACTTTCTGTCTGATCAATAAATCAAATGTTGAAAGGTCTGTCAAATGTTCACTAAACCTACTACATGCCCTTCATCAAACCAGAACTCTAGTAAAGAATGAATGTGTTATAAATTAATCATTCATTTCTTCTTTTACTGGCAGTTAATAAACTGTCTCAAGGCGTAATGTGTGAAATCTACCTTTATTAAAGAAGGAACATGCATTTTCAGGCTTCTGGCATCTCTTCCATTTCCCATGGTTCCTTAAAGATCAATATACCCAATATATATACCCAAATATATACCCAAATACCCATGTGATGATATAATTACCAAGTTCTTTCAGTACCTGGGGATCTCATTTATCCTTGACTAGAGACTTGGACTCATTTAAAAGAACGAAGTCTTTCCCTATAAAGCTGTCATCTCTTTTGGTCTTTAGCTTTCTCTAACCCATGTCCTCTGAGGACAGCAAAGTAAACAGTGATAAAATCAATTTTTTCTACTTGTTATCCACCAACATCCTCTCACAGGTCCCAAGCAGAAAGTCTATCCCTTGTCGCATCCTGAATTTTGCACTTAAAAAAAAAAAAAGAAAACAACAACAAAACTAAAAAAAAAAAAGCCTCAAACCTCTGCAAGTCTAGCTTATCTAGAGCTTTGGAGCTTTCCTGACAAAACTCTCAGTAGTATCTTGTAGGTAAATCAACCTAACACCTATTCAAAAAAGACAGCAGTAATATGTAAAAACAGCACGTGTCAGAAGTACACTTGGATAGTTAACTCCTTTTCTCAATGACCCAAAGACTCATCATGATTGTTTGATAATAAAATAGTTTATGAGCCATAATATCAAAATATGAAACCAAGAATATAAAATTATATTTAAACAACAAACCTAAACATGTAAACAAGACTACATATGCCATAGGTATGTGTTAGCTGGGCACTTTAGGACCTATAATAGCATTGCATTTCCTGACCTTGTCCCGCAGGGCCTCACCTTTACATTACGTTAATTGAGTCCTAGCCATAAACAACTAATGGAAACAGATATTTGCCACTCTCAACAAGAAACGAGAAAGTATGGAGTCAGCACAAGGTTGCATAATCTGTGATGCAACACTCAGTAACATATGAAGATAATGTAGTAAGTGGTTCATTCATTCATTCAGTCACCTCTGCCAAGTGATGAGTATAGGTCAAGTACATTCGACTACACTATAATTTTTTGCATTAATTTCTAATTTCTCTGTTGGCATAAAATTTTTCTATACCTGAAAATATTGGTCCAGTTCTAAAAAAAAAATAGAAAATTCAAGAATTTTCAACCACCCTTTAAAATCATTCTATAGGAAAAAAATGAATGTTTTACATGAATTAAATTATTGTGACAAAAGGACTTTCCTTTTTGATAACATCACAGAATCACTCTTGTTCCACTGTGCAGTACAAGTGTTTTACGCATATTTATTTGGTGAAAAAAATCATTATTTTATTTTGTAGCTTTTGCTCTGAACAAAAATATTTAGTAATGTGTACAAAGTAAACTATGCCAACACATACAGAACCACAGCATGGATTCTTCTCCAACAGCTAGTCTGAGTCCCAAAGTCCTAAAGCTAGAGACAGAGTTGAAGTTGTGTATATCCCACAAAAGGAAGAATTAAAATTTCCTCAATTTTAATATTAAGGAAAGGGTTGGAGTGAAGCGATTACTCTTAGAAAGAGAACCAGAATTAGATTAAGCAGTTATTGTTGATCAAAGATTAGTAAGGACAATATCAGAGTGTATCTAGATATTTATATCTTTACATCTTACATTTAAATCTTTATCACTTTGTCGAAATGAAGTAACTTAAAATGGGGAGGGGGAGAGAAAAAAACGAACATTTCTCAGAGGTACTCTGAGACATGCTTGAAGTTTTAAGGGTTTCGCACATGGAATTTCATTTTATTGTTCCACGCCCCTGGGATGTTTTGTTATTCCCATTTTGCAGCTGAGAAAGCTGAGGCACTACAGAGTAACTTGTCCCAGATCAGCCAGCCAGTGAAGGAAGAGGATTATGTTATACTGGATTTTCTTAATTTAATAAAGATGATGTTTTTATAGAAAGTAAGCATAAGAGACTGGACCTATTTTTGTGGACATTCCCACCTATGGGAAGACCACCTATTTCCTTTCCTTAATCAGATGTCAAACCAGACACCACAGTCTACGTGAAGACAGAGTTCTAACCCAGCAGGCAGTACCGAAAGGCCCAAAGCAAACCTGATGCTCAGTCACACAAGGTCTGATGATGCAGCAGAGGGCTCACTGAGGCCCTGAGTTTCCTCTTGCTTTCACTGACTTATGGTCATTTAATCACTCATTTGTACCTATATCAGAAAAATACAGAAATTAAAGAAAATTTTAAGAGTGGGAATTTAATGTTAAACATCAAGCACCTAGTATTTGATCATATAACGTAAACTTTTTACCCTAAAATATCATGGCCTGGATGAAATTTATCAAAGCAACTCTGGACTTTAGAGATGACGAAAAGCTGGGGAGCACACATGCATTGTTGGTGGAAGGGTAAAATGGTACAGCCACTCTGGAAAACAGTTTGACAGCTTCTTTTAAAAGTAAACATGCATTTACCATACAACACAGAAACTGTACTCTTTGGCATTTGTCCCAAAGAAATGAAAACTTATGTTCATGCAAAAACCTTGTAATGATTGTTCAAAGCTTCTTTTTGTAGTAGTCAGGACCTCCAATGGGTGAATGGCTAAACAAACCGTGACACAGCCATACTATGGAACACTGCTCAGTAACGGAAAGGAAAGAACTGATACTCTCTCCAAAGTGGATGATCTCTAGGGAAATAAGCTGAGTTAAAAAAGCAAATCTCTATAGGATTCCATTGATATAACATTTTTGAAATAATAAAGATACAGAGATAGAGATGAGATTAGTGGTTGCCAGGGGTTAGGGAGAGGGACAGGCTGGGGATGGCTATAAAGAGCACAAGGGAGCTCGTTTACGAAGGAACAGTTCTGCATGTTCAAAGTTATGGTGGTTACATGATTACACGTGATAAACCCACAGAACGAAATACACACACAGAGAAATGAGTGCACATAAACCTGGTGACATCTCAATGAGCTCTGGACTGTCCCACAGTCAACCTCCTGGCTTGCTAGCATACTGTGGTTACACAAGAAGTTACCCCTGGGGAAGGCGGGGTGGAGGGTGCAACTTCCTAAGAACCTAAAATTATTTCAAAAGGAAAAAACAAAAAGCTGAGCAATGTGTTTAAAGGTATCATATATCTTTGGGGCAATATATGTGGAGTAGAAATAGAAATGGAGGGGGAAGGGGCATCAGAGAGGATACAGATGGGGGGAAGGGCCCCAGAGAACGAAGTGCAGCCACAGTGGTCAGTTCTGCGCTAGAGCCACCAAGAATTAGAAGATGCCACTGATGGCAGCTGGTCCAAGCAATGAGTGCTGGGTACCTGGAGTTAGTTTTCCCTTTTCGGTCTACACAACTGGTTCTCTAGTTTCACAAGGGAAGTAGAGAAAAGAAGCCTGGGCCCGTTAAGCACGGGCTGAGAAAGCACTGGATACTTTTCAACTCACTCGTGGAGCAAATTCGGTGAGGACTGGAGGAGAGGCCAAGGAAGGGACGAGAGCCCCCGCTTCCAAGTCATCCCCTGGGACCAAAGTGCAAGAACATGGCGGCCTCTCCCGGCTCTCCCCAAGGAAAGCCTGGTACCAGCCAGAGCATAAAGAAACAAGTCTGCATGCAGAACTACTAGGTTAGGCATGGAAATGAAGCCAGAGGGCATGCTGTGACAAAAAAACAAAACAAATAAAAAAAAAACCCTTCCAGGTGATCAGGAGGTCTTTATTTTTTGACTTGTGAATAAAATGAAAGGTTCCTCTTTTCCCAAGCATTACCCAAAACAAACACTTGTCCCAGTTCAATGTACAAGTCTGCAGAAGCAGAACAAAGAGGTTTTTTGTTTTTTTTTTTAACTCAGCCCAGCAATGACAGCCTGATTCAATGGGAATGCTCTTTCATGGGACATCACGGCTCCTGGGAATGCAGTTAAAAAAAACCAAAGCAAGGCCACTGATTCAACTCCAGAAATAAACTCTGGCTGAGAATTCAATGCTACCACCTGGTTGCCTCAAATAACCTCCACATTTTAGAGGTAACTGTCGACTAACTCAACCTAATTGTGAGAGTGAGGTTGAACAAGTATGAAAGGCTAAAAGTAATTATGCTTTTGTTGTACTTGAAAAGGGAAATATGTCCCTTTATCATTAAATCCCAGAATGATGTGCTAGAATTAGATGATTTATTCCATGAACTTTTACTGAAAATCTAGCTAATTGTAAGAGGTAGGCTAGCTACTGGGGGGATATAAAGAAACAAGGTCCTGGTCTTCAAGGTACTTTAAGTCAAAATGTCCAAAATGTCTTTGTGTACTACATACAAAGGCAGAAAGAAGTATGCTTCCCCACTGGCCATGCCTTTTTGTATCACTCCCCTTGCATAGTACAGTTGTTTGGAAAACACTTTGGAATAATGCATGGCTGAGTGAGTGAATGAGTGAGTGAATGAATGAATGAACGAACAGTGAAAACATGCATTTCAAAGGAAAGGAGGAAAGGTAGCAAAGGACTACTACTGGGAGAATTATAATCACCATGGATGTGAATAAGAAGCTACAAGTAATACTAAAGTGAATAGAGATTGAGCAGTGAAGAAGGACAAAATGCAGGAGGATAAAAAGCCTCACAAAACAAAATCCAAATTTATGTTGGGCCAATCAGCATTTCTTTTATTTATTTATTTTATTTATTTTTTTTTTTTTTACCGGGAGGTACTGGGGATCGAACCCTGGTCTCTCCATATGGTAGACGGACGCCGAACCTCTTGAGCCACATCCGTTTCCCTCAGCATTTCTTTTAAATACTTATTTTATTTTTTTAAAAATAGAAAACAGCATCGGTCTTCAAGCCTTCTAAAAGGAGGTGAAGCATCTCATGAATTCTTCTTGAAGGAAAAAAACGAGCAAAGGGCCCTGAAATGAGTCTAAATCTGAATTTTGAGGGTGAAATTGAGGCTGAAATCTCTATCAACCACTTTCTGTATCCAGCCTCAGGAAATAAAATATTTGCCCTCTGTGTGAAAGCATTTCCCCTTTTCTCTCTTCCCAGGAACAAGTACACTATATTCCATTCTCTGGGGGTAAGAGATTAAGAGTCAAGAGGTCCCGGTTTGCTGAGTCTAACTGCTTGGTCTACGGTGAGACTTAAACTCCATCATCCTTCTGGAATGATTCCGACAGAGAATTCCTGATTAACACCGAGCGGACATCATCTCGACCTGGAACCTTTTAAAAGTTACTAGCAATGTACTGGCTCATCAGACAATCAGACATTTATTGCAAAAAGGAGGGTTTGATAACTATGTTCTGGAGAAAATGAGAAATAAAACCACTGCAGGAACATCTGGGAGTGAAGAAGGTTAATTTCTGTTTTGGGAAAGGCGTTGACAGCTGACTTCAGAAAAGGCTCATGTATTTTGCCTAAATGAAAAAGACAAGCTGCTTTTCCTAGCTTCCCCTCGGTAAGTTTAAATTGTATAATCTGCTTTGGAAGAACAGATTCAGATAATCTAAAATCTTTTAGCGATCTTTCCTTCCTCTGCTATGTTTAAATATTCAGTGACTTTAAGTAAACACTTATCTAATTGGCATGATTTCCTTCTCTTGGCCCTTCTCTCACATTTAGTTTCCTTTTATTTATTTATTTATTTATTTTTTATTGTGGGTAAAAATCAAAATTTTCACAATACATACCAGTATTTGTAAAATGATATATATATATATATTTTTAAGAGGTGCTTAGATTACCTAAAATATTACACGGAACCTACCGAGATTCCCATGTTGCCCACCTCCCATACCTCCCACCACATCCCACACAAACATCTCCCACAAGTGTGGCCCATCACCCTCAATGGACTTACATATCCTGGGGCCTTGCCATTAACCATAGACCACAGTTCACATCGTAGACCACACTCTCTCCCACACAGTTCTGAGTGGTGTGTGCTGATTTAAAATGGCCTACATCCGTTGCCACAACGGCACTCAGGACAACCCCTGAATCCCGAAAAAGCCCCTGTATTTCAACTGCACATCCCCTCCCTGCCCCGAAAATGTCCAGTTGCCACTGGCTCCACCTCACTGTTATAATTTCTTCCATTGCTAGAATCACCATATGTGTACAACAGAATACCATCAAGTCCACTCTAGTCCATAGTTCTTCCCCAAATCCTGAGGGGACTGGGATGGTGATGTCCACTCCACCTCCAAGTGAGAGAGGGCTTATATCCCATGGATATGGTGGGTGGGATGATCCTGCCTGCAGAAGCAGGCCCTCTCCATTCCCTTGGATGGCCATTGCCCATCGTTGTCTCCTCGCCAGGTGACCTGGATGAGTCCATTGAGCTGTAGGGTAGGGGTTGCAGCTCCACCGAGATTCCACACACACCTGGCACATAGGTAGGCCAGAGGCTCCAGTCTCTGGAAGTATACCTAAAAACTCCAGCATCACATATAGGTTTGAATAGAAGGGACTGGTGAACCATGCGCAGGGAGGACTTATTTGAGTCCAATTCTGTCACTCTCAGGAGCACAGATTCCAAAATAGAGCCCACTGATAAGGCGTCAGTCTCTGGGGCTATCCCCCTTTATATAGGACCTGGGTGTCTCCAGAGCTCTCCGGAGCCCCTCTGTGTGGGTTTAGTTTCCTTTTAAATTTCATTCTCACTAACCTGAGCTTTCACACAATAAGCAGTTTCAAAACACGATGCTGAAGAAACCATTCTTGCCTACATGAAGCTTACTAAGTATTCCTTGGGGTTTTATTTTAGGGTATTTGTGCAGCAGAGAAAGAAAACTGAGGAAAATTCCAGGGCTAGTCGGGAAAAATAAATCTATCTAGGAAATGGTTGGCTGAAAGTGAAGTCAGGCATATGGAGGGCAAGTGCCGGGTGGTGCCCCTCCTGCACGCTCCTGCCACGTGTGCCTGCACATGCATAGGGGTGCAGGCCCTGCTCAGCGCCCCGCCCCCCCCAGGCCGCTGCATCCTTCCGTGGCTCCTGGTCACCTTCAGGGCAAACGGGCCAGTTTCTCTGCTCCTGTGACGGCCTTTCACACAGACAGGGAAGAATGGACACATTGAAAACTCTCAAACTTGTAAAAGAAACCACTGAACCTTTAGAGCAGATTTAAGGCCTCGGTCTACAAACTCATACATACTAGAAGCTTCTGTAGTTTAATTCAATTAAAGTAAATGGACTTGCACTTTTAAATAACTTCCAAGCTGACTGATGAGACGGATTCCATGGTTTGCTCATTGGAATGCGCTAACTGTGAGGTGCTTTTCTTAGAAATGCTGCTGACATTACAAAAACAAAGGAACCCCAAATGAGTCTCTGGAGAACAGCTTTTGCAAAAACACTTTCCTCCCTGTTTTCCTTTATGCCTGCTTTTTCAAAACCATAAGAAAGGTGAAAAGATGATCCAAATCATAAATACCGCTTTGTGGAGAGAGCTGTTTTGGTCCCGATGGAAAGTTAAATCTTTGTCTCCGACTGCTATGCTGCTGAAGTATATTTCTACAACTGCCACACAGGAAATTTTGTATTATTCACAAACCCTGGCTCTAGAATGTTCTACAGATACAAGGACCTGCTGCTCTCTGCCCTTTCTCTCAATTCCTGCCTACAGCCTCCCCACTGTCCGCTCCCCTCTCCCACAGCATCTAAGATGTCCAGGGCTCCGGGGGCCCCCGGCCCCGAGTGAGGAACTGTCCGGCGACGTCTCGGCCCTGGACCATGCTCTCTACCCTCAGGAACGTGCAGGTGCTGTGCTCTCTCCGTGCTGCTGTCCCAGGTCACTGCTTAATGCACTGGACGCAGGCACAAGCTGCTTTTTTGCACGTTACCCCTTTTGTCCCTCTCAGCGAGCGGGTAAAAGGCCCAAGATAGAGAGAAGGCAGCATACTAGAGGGAAGGAGCCATGCTCCATGGTAACAGGCTGTGACAGTGACGCAGCAGGTACACGTGAGGAAGGCTCTAGAACCTGTGCACGGAAAACAACCGACTCTTCATCTGGGGGGAGATGGGGTGGAGAGAAGCCACACGGCCAAGTCTCCCGGGAATCGGAGTGTCAGGGACTTGGGGACACTGTGTCGAGGGGCTTGTTAGAGGAGGATCCGGTACAAGGTGCAGATCGTGAAGGATGCTGAGGCCGTTCTGGCCGTCCCCCAGATACCTGAAGCAGCACTGACCGCTCAAAAGCGGGGGTGGGACCCAGGCAAAACTACACTGCGGACGCTGCAGAAACAGAACTCGCTGAAGTGTAACTGCCGCGAGGAGCCTGGGGAGGAGGAGGCCGTTAGGCGGCTACTGCTGGACTCAAGATGAGGAGGAACTCAGTCTAGTGGTCTGGAAACTGTCTTGGAAAAATGTCCACATCACATGTCTCTGTGGAAGAAAGTATTCTCCCTGGAAAAATTTTAAGGTCCTCTGTAGTTGCGGCATTATTAAGAGCAGGAGACGGAGCACGTGGTGCTGGTTTTCAATTCCTGTTTCTCTTCCTCAGGGTCGCAAAGTCCCACCCAGAACACAGCAAGCTGGAGGGTGCTGAGCCGACCACTCTGGCACCTCAGCACTCGGCTGAAAGTCCTCCACACTTCCGCCCCACATGTGTGGAGTCTCGGAGCAGAAAGGGAGCACGGTTTGTGCCTGATCCAAATGGCTTGACAGGGGGGCAGCTGCCGAGATCCCAGGACTGGCAGGTCCTTTCCTCCAGGTAGAATCACGGCTGCAGTCTCCGCTGCCTTTAAAGAAGGAAAGCAGACCTTCCTTTCCCATGTTTTCTCTCAGCACTTTTATCCTTTCCAGATCCTTCTTCCTCTCCCATTACGATGAGGCAGGTCCACCGCGAAGCAGAGAATTTTTTTTTTCCTTAGCATTGTCCAAGGCAGATATAAAATGCAGTAGGGGTAATCTAAGCACCTCTTAAAATATATGTATATATATATATAAACAACATTTTTGTAAGCAAATACACATATATGCATATATATTTATATATCATTTATATATCATTTTGCAAATGTTTGTATGTATTGTGAGAATTTTGATTTTTAACCCATAATAAAAAATAATAATAATAAAATAAAATAAAATGTAGTAGGTTGGTATCCTCATTCTGAAGATTATGACTTTCATTATAAAACTTTTGTTTTTTTTCCTAAAAGCTACTTAACACTTTCTTTAACACAGTTTTATATGATTTCTACCAAGAGCAACATATATATGACAAGGTTTAATTAATATCTATTTTGCACACACCAAATAGCACATTATCCCTTATCGCTGGCCATCTACTAAATTTAGTAGCAGGCGCATAACTATCACAGTAGCCTTAATACTATGGAGACGCTGGCGGCTTCTGTAACTCTCTCCTCCACACTTCCATCTGCAGTCAACTCATTTTATGCAGTACATAAAATCCAACTTGCGTTTATATCTGAGTGCAGGCTGGTGTGGTGATGACCGCAGGAGGCGGCATGCCCGCAGCCGCGTGACCAGCCAAGCACAGACAGGAAAGCCCACGGCCCGCCCACCACCTGTGGGTCCCATACTTAGGCTAGGACTGCAAACTCCGTCTCTCACAGGATGAAAGGGGTCCCCCTCGGTCTCCCTTGGCCTGCTCCCCTCCTAAGCCACACCGCTCTTCCTCCTCACCCTCATGGGGCCTCTCCTGACAGATGTGGCCTGCTGTCCCCAGCCAAGGCCAGTGCAGGAAGTCCCCACACCCATGCCTGCTCCGACACACTCGGAGCTAAAGGGCTATGCAGCCTCGCCGCTCACCTTTGGCCACTTTCTCACACGCCGGCGGTGCCTTACCTCCTTCACATGCGTGTGGAAGGACACCGACATGTCCAGTAGGATCTTCCGTTGTTCCACACGCCGAACGAAATCTTGTATCCGGTCTTCGAGCTGATGCGCGGCCTGATAAATCTCCTCAGGGTCACACTCCCCGGTCTGAGCCAGCTGCTCCGCTGCTTCCAGCAGCTTATCTGCATTGGTGTACGTATTCTGCACAGGAGAAGAGCGAGACATGCAGGCGGTGAGTGAAAAACAAACTGCAGGCGGGGAGCCCCACTACACAGTGCTCGGAGTAAATTGTGACAT
This sequence comes from Tolypeutes matacus, assembly GCA_026826555.1. NCBI lineage: Eukaryota > Metazoa > Chordata > Mammalia > Cingulata > Chlamyphoridae > Tolypeutes > Tolypeutes matacus. The sequence continues at coordinate 18,760,911 of JAKSZT010010858.1, forward strand.
CCTTTTTTTTTTTAAAGATTTTATTTATTCATTCATTCATCCCCCCCTTGCTGCCTGCGCTCGCTTGGTCAGCCAACCATGCCGTGCGGGCGGGCCTGCCCTCACCAGGAGGCCCCGGGAACCAAACCCGGGGCCTCCCACATGGCAAACGGGAGCCCCACTGATTGAGCCACAGCCGCTTCCCTATTGTGACATCCTTTATCACTTGCATAAATCAATCTGAAAAAATATGATGGGAAGTGATGATTTTAGGAGCTAAATGCTTCCCTGTCCAGCAGCCCATTCCATTACTTTGCTGTAGGTCACTGAACGCGGGCCTTCCTGGCCCCTGACCATAAAGGGCTCTAAGATCCTTACCACATTTTTGCCGCCGAATAGCCAGAAGTCAGCATGCCACCGCAACTGCCCCTACTTCACTTTTTCTCCCAGTTTTATGACAGAGGGGAGAGTTCCAGTTTTGTGTCTTTCAGTATGATACAGCTCTTTACTACCATAAATTAAAAGGCTAAGCTTTAACCAACAAGCTGCTGTCTCTTTTCACTTGTTTCTATTTGTTGGTAATCCTGTGCTCATCTTTTCTTATATTTCAGGGCAGATATTTTCTTGAGAAGAAATAATATCTATAAAGGCCATAAAGTAGTTAGAGTTTTAAAAGCTGAAGGTTAAGTGGAAGTATCTAAAATACTCTGAAGATTACTCTATTTTAATTCTTGATAAATGAGACTGCAAAGGAGTTCCTCAAATACAGTCATGCTAGATGTGGTACATCAGAGGAAGCTGCTAGAGAAGGGTTTGGCAGGGGGTTGGGAGGAGGGCAGGTGGAAGGACCTGAGTGTGGCAAAAAAGCAAGATTGAGGGCTTCTGAGACCAAGGAAGCTAGAGGTCCTCCTTGAGAAAAAGGCTGAGCCCTCCATCCTTTCCCTTCCCAATTTAGACCTAAAACCAACCAGGGAAAGTGAGGGTGGGTGTGAGGCAGAGCTTGCGGGGGGCAAGGGTGGGGGGAAACCTGAGCAGGACAAGGAGGGCGTCCCCATCAGGAAGGGGAGGGGGCAGCCACCAAGCTGGGAGGCTGGGTCCATCCATCCAGGACGCTCAATCAATGAGGCAGATACACTGATGTACGGGGAGCCAGGGTTCCAGGCTTTGGAGCAAGGAGTTGTCAATGTGGAAATGGAGAAACCCTGAGTAGATCTCGTGGCACTGGACTGGCTGTGGAGCACTAGTGTGACCTCCTGGCTTTCACCACAGACAGAGGTAAACATGCACGGGCACCCACACCCACACGCCACTCTCAAAAGGGAACCAGGGCTCCTTGGAGACTGGCCGATTCCAGGGCTGGGGCACTGACAGTGTAAGATGAGCCTGGGGCATCGCACTGTGCCAGAAAGGAAAACTTGACCAAGCCAGGACACAGAAATTTCAGAGAAGGAAGAGTAAATTCTTTGTACTGTACTTACAACTTTTTTCAAGTTTAAAGACAAAAAAAGCCTGAATACAGGTTTAACACCCAGTGTGACAGGCAGGAGGGTGCTCTCGATCACGGCAAGACTGATAATCATTTCCTGAGTGAGCAGCATCCCAGCACTGGGGTGGGTTAGGTGGGAACAGTCCATCCCAGGTACAGGCACAGGAGGTGCACTGTCTATAGATAATCTGAATATGATGCTGCTAAGTGCTCCCTTGCTCTGGCTATCTAATCCCAAACACAACCCATTTTAAAGGTAGGAAACAGGCCGGGAGGGAGTCACTGACCTGGGGCACAGAGCGGGAGGTGGGGGAAGCAGGACTCAGGCCCAATCTGACTCCAAAGCCCGAGCTCTTCACCACCTGACATATCATTAAACAAGTGTTTCATGTGACACTGCTTTACCCACCACTGGGAGTTAAGGTTTGCAGTCTCATCTCTATCCCTACCGGTCTTAGAAACCATTTTCAAGGGACTTTTCATTTTGATACTGTGGCAGTTTGATATAGTCATGAATTCCAAAAACAGATATTGGATTATGCTTGTAAACTGGTCTCTCCATCTGCGCATGATTAAGTTTCGATTGGGCCACATCAGTAGGGTGTTGAGCCCCGCCCCTTGGGGGTAAGGTCTCAAAGATAAATGACCCAGCAAAGGATAGAGTTGGAGTAGTTTTTGAGTTGGAGTTTTTGATATTGGAGTCCTGATGCTGAAGCCGGGGAAAATAAGCACACAGAGCAGCTTGGTCATGAGGAAGGAGAGAAGGTCCCTGGAAAAGAGGCAAGCCGTCTGCCTGAGAGTCTACAGCTGGCCTTGTGGAGAGAGGCAAAGCCTAGAGAGCCTCACAGTCTACAGCTGACCTTGTGGAAGAAACAGAGGAGCTGAGCCCAGAGACGAGCAAGCCCCGGGAACAGAGGAACCCAGGAAGCCTGAACCCTCGCAGATGTCGGCAGCCGTCTTGCTCCAACATGTGGCGATGGACTTTGGTGAGGGAAGAAACTTATGCTTTATGGCCTGGTAACTGCGGGCATCTACCCCAAATAAATACCCTTTATAAAAGCAACCGATTTCTGGTATTTTGCATCAGCACCCCTTTGGCTGACTAATACAGATACTATGCAAATTCCCTGAGAACGTTCTGGATATTTGAATATCTAACAAGTGCTCTAGGGAAGCGGCTGTGGCTCAATCAGTAGGGCTCCCGTTTACCATATGGGAGGCCCCGGGTTCGGTTCCCGGGGCCTCCTGGTGAAGGCAAGCCCGCCTGCACAGCGTGGTTAGCTGACCCAGCAAGCGTGAGCAGCAAGGGGGGGATAAATGAATAAATAAATAAAATCTTTAAAAAAAACAAACAAAAAAAACAAGTGCTCTATTAACAACAAAGGGTCTTTCAGAATTCTTTATTGTAAATGCGGGAAGTGATGTCAAAGGAACACAAAATTTACCAGTTATGGCCAGACCTGGAAAATGTTTATGGGTTCATTTTACATATTCTTTGGAATGAAATTCTTTATAGTAATTTGAAAAGTATATTCAGTTCTCAGTACGACTGCAGAACTTCTTGCAGCTGAAGGGTTTTACCTATACTCAATACGGCGTATTTGGAAGCCAAATTATAATCCCTACAGAGATGAGACACAGTGAACTACCCACTTCCAAAGTGCTCTGTAACAACAAATCACGTCGTGTTGATGTCCAAGCGTCTGCTCTAGGGGCGAAGCAACATCCACCCTGCAGTCTGGCACCTCTGCCAACCTGTGCAGCAGGGTTCTGGGACAAGCAGCAGCCCTCCAAGCTCTTCAACACTGTGATCTTATTGCCAATATCACTATCAAACCACCACAGACATGACAGATGACATGACAGTGAGACTCGCCTCTGATTTGAGTCATGTCACTGACTTCTGTGACCTTGGGCAGGTTTTCACTCCAAACCTCACACTGGAGCTCATTACTCCACCTTCTGGAAAGATATAGGGAAGTCCAAGTGCCAGCCGGGGGGGTGGAGGGGCAGAGGCCAGGCCCTCTGTGCACTGGGCATCACCCCACCCTGACACAGACTGAGTCACCTACCCCAACAAAAACGGTTCTTAGTCTTAATCCCCGTCCCTGTGGGTGTGACCCCACCTGTAAACAGGACCTTTCAAAAATGTTATTAGACACTAGTTAAAGTGTGGCCCAACTGAATCAGGGTGGGTCTTAATGTGCGTTACTGCAAGCCTCATAACCAGAGGAGATTTGGATACAGTCAGGCAGGAGAAATGAGAAGCTAGAAGACATAGACGTCAAAAGCCAGAGCAAGCTGCAGATATCGCCATGTGATGGAGGCAGAGATGCCAGTCAAGGAACCCCAGGACTGTGGCAAGCCGATGCCAGAATGCTACAGACTTGCCACCACCTTGACTTGGGACTTCTGGCCTCTAAAACTCTGAGCCAATAAATGCTTGTTGCGTAAGCCAACCCACTGCGTGGTACTTGTCATAGCAGCCCTGGCAAACTAAGACACTCCCATACATATGAATTAGAATTGTAATAGCGGGGAAATGATGAGAATAAGAGACAAAGAAATCATAGCAGTAACCAGGAGCCTAAAGAAAAATGACAACAAAATGGAATGTGGTCTCCTGGAATAGAAAGAGGACATCAGGGGAAAATCTCAATAAAGTACGGACTTCAGTTAATCATATATCAATACTGGTTCATTAATTGTAACAAATGAACCACACTCATGCAAGATGGTCATAACAGGGGAAACAGGGTGCAGAGTATATGGGAACTCTTTGTACTATCTTCTCAAATTTTCTGTAAATCTCAAACTGCTTTAAAGAATGACGTTTATATGTGTGCATGCGGTGGCGGGGTGCAGATTTAAAAAACAACAACCAGCTTTCCTGGGAGGCTGGCATGTCTGCTCCTTGGCACGGCACTGGGGCACAGAGTAAGTTCTTGTTCTGCTGTCAGCTGTCAGTGTGAAGGGCACTGCTGGAGAGGGTCTGTGTTTATTTTGCCTACAAAGGTTCCATGATCAGCAGAAGCTACACTGAGGTGACTTTTCCGGAGATGCTGGGGTTACAGAGATCCATCCCCATTTTCCCCCAAGTCTTGCCCTAAGAATCAGGGTCTCATCCCCAGACCTCAACGCTGGGTAAAGCTAACAATGCATCATGCTTCATATGAAACACAAAGAGCGAAGCACACACACGTTTTCAAGAGTTGAATCCTGCTGCTTGTTATCACTACAGCTTTGAAGGCACTTACCTCTCATGTTTAATAAGAGGATCTTCAAATGACAGTGCCTCCCAACAGCTAAATATTACATATCTGAAGGCTTTTCTACCTCTTTGCAGCAGGTAAAGATATTTAAAGAAATAAATTTCCCAAAGGAACATGTGCATTTCCAAACTATCTGGAACACTAAACAGAAACCATTGAGCTCCACTTCTCATTTTATACTTGAAGAAAACATAGACAAGCATACAAGGTCTACCAGCTCTCACATCTCTGAAGCCCAAGGCAAGGGCCCTTCCATTGACAGAACCCCATCCCTGGTCCTTCCGCAGTGGAAGAATACTGATTTTTAGGTGTTAATAAACACGCTAGTCAGAAATGCCGACTTCTGAGCACTTATGTGGTGGACACTGTTTCACTCCAATTTCACAGGTGGGGAAACTGGGGTACAGAGAGGTAACTTGCCCAAGTAAAGGTCAAGTAAGCAGCAGGGCTGGGACTGTTCGAACAACAAACGCCTGGGCCAGGCTTCCTCTCACGAGGGAAAATTTAGTCATCTGGCTTGTTCCTCTCCTAAAAGGCCTCGGGGTGCCGGGTGGCATGGTGAGTGCTGGAGTATCGGGAGACTGGACGTCCTCACACTGCTCCCACTGTCCTGTCCCCTGCGGCATCTCTCTCTGGGATATTCCCTTACAATAAGCCCTCCTTCCAGCGCTTCCCACAAGGCTTAAAGGAGACCTGAGAAGGGCCAGGCCATGGTGGGGTCCAAATGGTTTCCCCTTTCTCTGGACAAGTCTGCATAATTGGCAAGACTGAGGAGGAACAGAGCCAGTGTGGGGTAGATACACATCAGCCCTCTTTGCTCCTACAACCCTGAGCTGCTGGAGCCAGTTTCTTACCCAACATGGCCTGTGGAAAAGTGGAAAGCATGAGGGTTTTGTTGATCTCAGAACAGATGGGAAAGGAGGAAAACACAAACATTTCATGGCCTGGATACTTCTATTCTATTTATTTTCATTAAAAAGCAAAACAGAACAAACCAAAACCTGGGCACAGAAAACTTTCAAGGTATTTTATTACTACAGAAAGGAAATAATAAAGAGTAAGGCTAGTGCATCTACAGTCCATATTAAAAACTCCAGTGTCCTGGTTAGCATTTAAAAAGCACATATACTCCCAAGGGATCATCTTTCCACCCATAAATAGAAAACAGTATACCAGGAGGCAAACCTGTCACCCCACCCAACACATACACACAGGATAGGGAGTTGAAAAGGTTAGCTACAGCATGATAGAATAAAAAACACTAAATGGCAGAACTGAAAATTTCTGTATGGCATATATTTATATGTACTATCTATATTTGTTATAATCATTTTCCCAGAGAAACATTTTTTTATTTTTGCATGGGAGGTGGTTTCAGTAAGGACAGGTAGGCCAAAAGGTAAACACACCTATGACATCATGAGGCGCTATTTCCAAATATTGCTGGGTAGTATTAAAACACAACGCCAGTATCTGCCCAAACTTCTGGATAATCTGAATGATCTAATATTATAGGAAAGGGTCTGGCACTCCTAGCACCTGAGTGCCGGAAATTTTATTTATGTATTTTCATCATAGCAACCCCATGAAGGCAGGTATATGGGAATCACTTTACAGCCAAGGAAACTCAGGTTCAGAAAGTTTGAGAAACTTTCTATGATCAGAGAAATCAGAAAGTGGTGGGGTTCTGACTCAGACTCTCGTCTATCTGATCTGAGTGTCGCTTTCCTGTTGTCTCAGGACCCACGCCCTCACTGGCTGCAACTGTCCTTCACACAGGCCTCCCAGAACCATGTGACGGCATTTCTTCTCCCCTAAGCCACGCTCTCTCCCCCGACCACGCCTCTGACCTCCCACCATCCAGCCATAAGCTGTGGAAAGGTGACAGTGCCGCAGCCCTTTCCTTCTTGCTTTCCCCGCCCCCCCTGAAGAGGCCGGCTGAAAGGAGCTGCCCACAGAGCAGCATCTATCGCCCCACACGCCTCTGCTCCTACACTCAGCTCTGCTGCTCTGTGGCTTCTCCCCCTGCCCCTGCTAGGCTGGATTCTTGCTGGGACTCAGCACATGGTCCTCGACCTCTACTCTATTCTGGGTTTCAGGTGGGTCTGAGGAGGGAATCAGAAACAGAACTTCACACAGGAAACTGGTCACCTGGGTGATGGCGCTGAGAACCAGCCGTCAGCAGCAGGAAGCCACCTCTGGCCCTGCTGGCTGGGGAGACAAAGGGCCACCCCCTTCTCTGTGGCGCATAAACTGTGTCTCGACGGCATCTAAGATTCAATGAAATATGAACTAGACACCAGAGTCATCATTAGTGTTTTACAGATGAAGAAACTGGGGCACAACTGTGAAGAAACCTGACTCTGAGTGGACGACCAGTAAACTGTGCGGTCAGTCCCTGGTTGAGATCAGCCTGGCTCCGGAGCCTGAACGCTGAGGCCCTCACCACGAGCTCTCGAAGTGGGTCTCCTTCCCAATGTTCCGAGGCTGCGGTCTCCCCAGTGCCTGGCACAGCACCACCCTGATCTGCCCAGAGCATGCGGTCGGGGTCCTGCCTTCTCCAGGTGAGCAGGGAGATCCCCAAATGCCTTATAATTGGCAGTTCCAGGTCAGGGAGCCTGGAGAGAAGGGCACCCCAACACCTCTGCCCATCTAGAAATCCTCCAGAAGCTGGGCACCCTTGGAGAGGTCAAATGACTGAAGGACTATTTGTACTGTCTTCTCGGGGGAAAACTGACTTAAGAATAACCAACAAACTAAACAGTAACCAAGAGCAAGACTCTCTCGTAGCCTATATCCATGGGTATGCGTAAGACAAAAATGTTTAAAAATGCACACACATCTACACCTTTATCCAAATCCTAAAATACCCATGGGTATACATATTACTAAATTTTAGAAGTGTCTTTTAGTAAGAAAATAAAAGTGGGTGAGGAGATAAGATACATTATAAATACATGCCAACTTTAAGGACATTTTTGATAGCAGATATTTGCCCTGAATTCTCCATTATTAATTTATTCCAGCTGATTTCCTTATATTAAGGATGAACTTTCTGCAAACGGCAGCCAATTGTGTATAAGTACACAATCTATCAACTGGAGCAAATCGGAGATTGATAGCATGCTAAGAACGGGGAAGCATTCTGCATGTTCCCCCACCACAGACACAGCGTCCTCCTTGCAAGACGGGTGGGTTCAGTGCTTAAGAATCGTCCTACTGCTCTTCTGAAAATCTAGAATGACCTTGACATCTCTTGCTTTTCTAACTGCCATTCTTTAATCCTGTAAGGCAAGATAATTACATGGCACATATAGAAAGTTGTTGAAAGAACTGGCTTTGCGAAGACCAACTTTGTGGCAGATTAAGCCTTTATTTGAATCACGTGACGGTTGGCAGAAAGGAGAAAGGCAGTTTAAACACTCTCAGAGTAATTACTGGTGGAAAGGGGCCTGCCAGAAATTTACTAATCATATTAATGAAATCTTATGTGCTCCCTAAATCAGTTTCTCCCTAGAATTGGAGTTTTCTTGCCTTCACTGGCTGTTGTCATCAGCTTGTTTACTCTACAAAGGAACAGTAACTTGGCTAACTTTTGAGGAGGCAAGAGAGAAGATCTGTTCCTTTCCAATAGTCATGTACAAAGAGTTTTGCATGGCCAGCATTTTAAGTTTTTTTACACTCATGCATGCAGATGCAGTATGGCTGTGTATGTCTTACTCTATAAAGTATTTAGCATGGACTCATTCAACAGGATAAATCTATGCATGGTCACTGAATAACATAAAGTCACCAGGAAGTTCCTGGCTCTGCAAAAATGAATGCAAAAATGATTCAAGGGCTTCCTGAGGTGGCTAAAGCAGTGGGTGAAAGAAGCCCTGAAAGTGGGGGCTCCTGCACTGAAGTCTTCTGCCCTGGAGAAGTTGTGCTGGGCGTTGAGACCTGCTTCCACCAAGTAACCATAAGGTCCTTTTTGGGTTCCTCCTTTCCAGAACATTGGAGTTGTTCTATATAATAAATGTATATTTAGTACATTTTAAAGGAATTCAGCCATAATTCTTCCACCACTTCCTTTTTAAATCTTGGTCATGTTACTTCCAGCCCACAACTCACTATTAGAAGAAGTGAGAAAAACTTTATGAAATAAATTGCCAATTAAAGGCCCATTTAGAATCTATTTTATAAAGGCTGCTTCAAAACACACCCCTAAGAAGCAAACCAACCTTAATCTTTACTGTAAAATGGAAATTTCTTCTCCCTGAACCACAAAGTTTGTTTTACCTTTGTGAATATGTTTCAGAAAATGAAGTAAATCTGCTTATTAAGCACTAAAGGCCCCTTTGCTCCCGTTTTTAAGATGCCTCCGGAGGCCATTTTGTCCATAAAGGTACATAAGCCTGAACCATGGACTTCGCTGACTGCCAACAGCATTTTTATCACAAGCTGTTTTGACAGAAAGCAGGCAAAGGCAGGAAGGCAGGGAACAAAAGCTGGTGAAATAATTTGCCTCAGTGGGCCTCACTTCCTGCGCTAAAGCAAAAGTGATGCCATTTTGTTGTTTGGGCCGAGTCGAGTGCTTTCAGTGAATGAAGCCATAAATACAAAGTGGAGTTTGGGATATGTAGGTCATTGTTTATCTCGACCAGACCTACTGCATGCAGTCTTAGTAATGCCGAGCTCCTGGGCCAGCTCCCTAACATCCATCTTCTCTTGGGGCTAAGTGCTATCAGAAGATAACATCGCCCTCCCCACCTGCCTGCACTTCAGCTGTGGCCAGACCTGTGGGATCACACACAAGGCCTGATGGTGTGGCCTGGAGGCAGAGCACACTCCCCTTGGAACTAGCCTGAAATGGTCCAGAGCGTGCTTTCCATGGTTTCTAATAAACGCACACATGTACAGCACGTGCTACGTCCTAGAGTGCCAAGAGTCAGGACCACATCCATTTTGCTCAATACTATAGCCTCGGCGTGTGCCCCACAACAGGAGTCAAGGCATATAATGTGTGGAAGGAATAAATCAGTGAAGGGGTGAAGGGTGAATCCCTGATGCTTTCACTCTAGGGGGGTGGGGTGGGTGGTGGGGATAATGTGAGCAGCTGGACCCCAGTTCATGGCTAAGAACGACAGTCTGCTGAAAACCTATCTCGACCAGGCAATCACGGAGTGCCTGCTGTTTGCAGTCTCATCAGACACACTGAAAGTCAGACTCTGGGGACAGTGAGCAATGAGGAGGCAGAATAAAAGAGGCAGAGCACTCTTTCAAAACCAGCCAGAACCTACAAAGTATAGCAGAATCAAGTGATGTCCTTCAAGACAGGGAAGAGGCTGTAAATACTTAGTGCCAGAAAGAAAAGAGGAGAGATTGAAGATATCAGAAAAAGTGGCTATGACTGAAGGGGGATGAAAGCAGCGGGCGGGCGGAGAGGGAGAGCCTGGACGTGAGACACGAGAAGACAGGTGCCAGCACCCTTCAGGGTGGGGAGCTCAGGAGCCCTCACCCGATGGTGGCGTCACCCAAGGCAAACAGGAGAGAGTCCACACGCGGCTGCCAAGCCCTCGAATCCCGGCCCATCTCACAGGCCCCACCTGGGCCGCTCGGCCGTGCTGCTCCTGTGTCCCCCGCGCTGGCCTCTACCTCTCTCTCCCTTCTTTGCCAACAAGCTGAAGTTTACTAATGTCAGGTCTAGGCTTAGACAAGCACTGCCACAAAAGCCCCTGGTGGCCAGCGCTGCCCATTCAGTAGGCCTGGGCCTGCAGTGGCCACTCTGACAGCCACTGCAGGCAGAGCGCCTCTCACCTGGGGTGATGGTGTGAAACCTGGGGAGAGGTCCAGTGGGGACAGGTAGGGGCACAGTGAGGAGAAGGTGTTCACAGTTAAGGTCTCCTTCATTCACAGTACAGATCTGGGCTTACGCATTTTTAATTTGGGGAAGAGGGAAGCGGCTGTGGCTCAATCAGTGGGGCTCCCATTTACCATATGGGAGGCCCTGGGTTCGGTTCCCGGGGCCTCCTGGTGAGGGCAAGCCCGCCCGCACTGCGTGGTTAGCTGACCCAGCGAGCACAGGCAGCAGGGGGGGGAGAAATGAATAAATAAAATCTTAAAAAAAAAAAAAAAAAAATTTGGGGAAGAGGGCCAGGCCATCTCTGGGCTCCCAGGGACAATAAGGAAGGACTGGAACTCAGTTGGGTGGAAGAAGTGGCCGACAAGGGTCTTTCTCCCAACCAGGGGTGGCAGGAGACCACAGCTCCAAGTCCTGCTTGAACCCTCTGCTCACCCCAAGAGCATCTGCACAGAAGGCAGAAGGGTTTCCTAGAAAGACAGTTCTGCTCTTGCTGCACCCAGAGAACGTGTGTAAACAGCTCTGAGGAATTCTCAGACTTGAGAGAAGTTTACCAAGAAAAGATAGGGGAAGATTGCCCACTGAAGACTTTTCCTTAATTCAGAATAAAAGAAACTACAGGAATGGGAGGATGAAGGATCATACAAGGTACTGAACATGCAGGAGAAAATTCAGTATTCCGGCATCCTTCAAATTAGAAAGGGCTCCGGAAGGTGCGACAAGAGGCGAGAGCTGCCCAGCCCACAATCACGTGGAACAGGTAGCTTGAGGCATGAGCCCCATTCTGGAGCCTGGCTGTGTGCAGTTCTGCCTCCTAGATTCTGCTGCTGAAGTCTCTGCTCACATGATTGGAATTTCACATTCATCCTCAAACCACAATGGCTACAGCAGTAGCTTATCTTATGGAAACAAATAAAGGGGCGATAAGCGCACATTTTGCACTTTTTCCCCCTACAAGCGGAGGGCAAAGTATTTTCCTGCAAGAAAAAGAGGGAGACCATGTGTGATGTGGACAGCAGAATGCTGCAAAGCTGCTGCTAAGGACACAGACTTTTTCTACTCATTTCTTGAGACCAAGAGTGCAGAAAGGTTGGGATTGTCATTTTTACTTTACATATGAAAACCTGTCTAGAAGGTGACTTTTTATAAGGCATAGTCTTTGAATAGGACTTAAATGAAGTATTTGTCATCCTATAATTTTATCCCATAATTCAGTTACCCTGCTAAACTAGATCATGTAAAGTCTGTTGACACACATAGCCATGTTCTAATCCTGCTTATTTTTATTTTTATATTTTGAGAATATACTGTTAGATATATACTGATAAACTGTTCCTTTTATAATTGAAGACCCTATTTTGGCGAATATTAATATTCCTACACTAGTTTCCTTTGAGTTAATATTTGCTCCATGCAACTATTTTTAATCCTTTACATACTTCAAACTTTCTGAGTCTGGTTTTAGGTGTCTCCTCTGAAAATAATATAGCATGGTTTTCTAAAAAGTTCAATTTGAGAACTTTTGCCTTTTAACAATTAGGTATAATCTATTTGCATTTAGGGAAATTGATATTTTTAGTGAATTATTGAATTTTATTTTGTGATTTCTACCATGATTTTTGCTGGTCTTGTTTGCTTTGCTTCCGTCAAACCCATTTCCTGAGTTTTTCTCTCTTTAATTACTGGTATTGTATATTTCCTTTCCCCTAAACTTATTTGTAAGTGATGTTCTCTATCCCTATACAGTGGTCACAGAAAAACATTAACATGCAACACTTGAATTCACAAATCTAAGCTAAACAATACCATCTGCCGTCCTCCTTGGAACGTCTTTCCATCTTCTGCATTACAGTAGTCTAAAACTTCAGCTCCACCTGAACTATTTTTAACTACCCCTCAAATTCACTGTCTTTTATTTAAATAGTCAATGCTTCAATATACAAACATCACTCAGTTTCTTTGCTAATTATTGAATGCAGCCACTCCTTTCTTCCTATCTCTCCTCCTTAGTCATTCAATTTACTTTTTTACAAGCATTTACTGACCACTTAACTACACTAGGCCTTATTCTAGGTACTAGAGAAGTGAACAAATGAACAATACAAAGTCCCTGCTCTCCTGCAGTTTACATTGTAGCAGGTGCTACAATGTTTAAGTTCCGCCGGCAAGTATTTGAATGGAAAATCTCAGTCTCCTCTATATTTTACCTTCACTATTGAATGATAGTTCAGCTGGGTTTAGAATTCTAGCTTCAGAGTTCCTTTCCTTTGGAACTCTATTCCAAGGTCTTCTGAAATCTCTGAGTACTAATAATAAGTCTCCTCTCATTATAACGGTCATTTTCACAGGTGTCTTTTTTGTCATTTCTCTCTTGGTATTTTTAAGACTTTGTCTTTGATGTTCTTCAATTTTACCATTATATTTCTGGGTTTGGATTTATCCTACTTAGACAACTTCATTTACAGAAGAGTCATACGATAACAGAAGTTCTGTTGTTTTTTTTTTGGCCTGTTTTGCAGGGTAGGAAATTCCCCAATGCCAAAACCCTAGGCAGAAGACCAGCTTTTTGTGACTTTTAGCCCCTTTTTCATGGAAGTAGCAGCTCTTCGAGGCTCCAGGATGCCTACTTTGCCTTCAATTTCTGGTTAGGGATGAACCTTTTTTGCTGTTATATTTTATCCACCATCTCTGTGCATTAATAGCAAGAAAAGTTCTCAACCTTATCAGCTCAATTTGCCACACTACAGTGGTACCTCAGTACTCATTGTTATTGGTTCCGGAAAGTGCATTGAGTACCAAATAAAATTTTCCCATAAGGAATAATGTAAATAAGTTTAATGTGTTCCCAAAGCAAAGACAATGCACCTTTTTAAGGCAATATGTGAAAAGTTAGGGTGGTATATCATTACTTTACATGAGAAATAAACCTAAAAAATTAATAAATGCTTAAATAAAACTTCACTTTCCCTGTACTGAGAAAAGCCCGTGGCCTAATGGGATGGTGGGAGGAGAGTGGTGAGGAGGAGAGGCCCCTCCAACAGAACATCGGACACTTGCACTTCAGGTGTTCTTTCTCTTTCCTGCTTTTTTTCAACTTGCACCACAGGCTTTGACATACTCTTTTGTCACATTTACTAAAAATTTATCCAATGAGGACTACTTCTGTCTTCTTTTCAGAATTCCTCGAATGTGTGAGATTGTTTGGTCAGGCAATAAATTTACCTTTCTGCTTGTCAGAGCTTTGTCTGGATGGTACTTCTCCACAAAGTTTTGAACTTCTGCCCATTTTGCACACATTTCTTTTATCAAGGAACTGGGGACATCCTCCCTTATCTCCTCCTCACCTGAAGAAATCTCTTCAGCTGCCTCTTGTTGCTGCTTGCTGCTGCTGCTTGTAGCTCCTGCAGCTCCTCAGTGCTGAGTTCTTCACCACGTTCTCCACTAACTCCTCAACATCAGCAGTACCGACCTCCAGACCCATGCATTGGCCCAAAGACAAAATATCCTGCACAACTGCACCCTCTGCACCTGCAGGATGGGGTCAGCCTCAAACCCTTCCAAGTCTCTCTGAGGCACAGCTTCTGACCACAGATTCTTCTACGCCAAATTCATTGTCCTGTAAGAAACTTGGTTCCAGGCCTTATCAATAAGGTTAAGGCAGTGCAGGGTATGGAAATGTTCCTTCCAGAATTCTCTGAGGGTCAACTGGGTGTCAGAGGTGATCTCAAAGCACCTCTGGAAAAGCGCCTTGGTGTACAACTTTTTGAAGTTTGAAATGACCTGCTGGTCCATGGGCTGGATGAGAGGAGTGGTGATGGGGGGCAGGAACCTTAGAGCGATGGAGCCGAACCCCTCCAATAAGTCATCCTCCAAGCCTGGAGGGTGGGCAGGCTCACTGTCCAAAAGTAGGAGAGCTTTCAGAGGCAAGTCTTTCTCCAGCAAATGTTTTTTCACTGAGGGCCCAAACACTTTTAAAAAGTCCACTTGGGGGAAGCGGCTGTGGCTCAATCAGTAGGGCTCCCGTTTACCATATGGGGGGCCCCGGGTTCGGTTCCTGGGGCCTCCTGGTGAAGGCAAGCCCGCCCGCACGGAGTGGTTAGCTGACCCAGCGAGCACAAGCAGCAAGGGGGGAATAAATGAATAAATAAATAAAATCTTAAAAAAAAAAAAAAAAAAAAA